>CM024700.1:4473193-5132479 GCA_014182845.1 Corymbia calophylla | reverse complement strand
TTAAGTTTAAATATTTATAATTAGGAATACTTAGTTTATTATTTTTATTTATTTAGCGGATTCCTTGTGTAGTCAAGATTTCGTGACTATAAATAAATTATTTCAATATAAATTGAGAAAGAATTTCCCTTTTGTTTATCGAGTTCGATAATTGGGATTTCCTAGCCATAAAAACTCTAGCCCTGGAATTTCTCCCAAATTGTGGCTCTCATGGCCGTGCTAGCTTGTGTCGCGGCTGATGTCTCTACTTCGTCTTCCATGTGTGGCCATGGCAACCTCAATTGGAACGGTTTGTTGCTTCTTCTGCGTTTCGCTCGGGTGGCGATTGTCTCCAGAATGTATCGGCGTCCGTTGAGATTCTCGTCACTTGTCCATCATGATTAATATTTTCAAGGCTTTACTCATGCACGAATCATTCATGCATTTATTGTTATCTGCCCTTTTTGCACTTCTATCTTTTCCATACGCTGAACACCTCACGAGTAGAGGATGGCACTAGTAATTATCACTTGGGTGCTTAACATGTATGAATTAACATGTGTACATGTTTGACCTCAAAAAAAAAAAAAACATGTATATGATATGCATGAAAATTACGTCATTGGCGCTCATCCCCTCTCTTTCCAAAAATGGAATTCCCCACTAATTGCTCCCGTAATTAACACGTTAATCCGTGATTAATCCATGCACTAATTAGGGGCGGAACCAGTACTCTTCAAGTCCTAACGCGTTAGGCATGGCGTCCGAATTTGTTCAACTCCGTATTGCAATCAACTTATGGTGGCCATTGGAAAGTTGAAAAGCACTTAGCCCCGTCCTTTCCTAACATGGAATTTTCCACTAATTGCCCCCTCGTAATCAACATGCTAACCCATGATTGATTGGGAAAATCGTAAAAAATCTTAAATTTATTATGCTTTTGTTAATTTAGTCCTAAATTTTTTAATTTTACTAATTCACCTTATTGGCCAAAGCTCCAAAAACCTTATAAAAAAAAAGCAAAGAAGTAAAAAAGAAGAAGAAAAATCCAAAAAAATTCAAAACAAAATAAAATAATTATTAAAAATGCGCCACGTTAGCGCCGACCCTCCACATCAGTAATTTCCGATTAAAATTAGCTAGGACTTAATTGGCAAAATGTGAAATTGTTTACGACTTAATTAATAAAATTGAAAAGTTTATGATTGAATTTGTACAAGTGTAATAGATTTATGATTTTTTGAATAATTTTGCGGTGATTAATCCTTGCACTCCTACTAATAATAGAAACTCAACTCTCGTGCGCGAGTTAAGTGAATATTCACTCGTGATCACTCGGCCTTTGTTCGTGGGATTCACTTGCCTGTTCAGTAAATCCCACCCGCGATCAAGTTTCCACATATATAAACGCCCCCCTGCTCCTTCATCGTTCGTACTTCTCTAAAACCCAGAAGCCCTAACGATCGAGAATCCTTCCTCGGATTTCCCTTTCGCCGGGCCGACAATGCAGACCAAGACCAGCGACGTCGAGAGCGGCCGAGCGGCCGCGTTGTACCCGGGCATGCTCGAGAGCCCGCAGCTGCGCTGGGCTTTCATACGAAAAGTGTACGCCATCCTCCTGGTGCAGATCCTCCTCACGGCCGGCATCGCCACCGCCGTCGTCCTGGTGAAGCCCTTGCCGCGCTTCATCGCCAAGACCTGGCCGGGGTTCGCCGTCCTCATGGCCCTCATCGTCGTAGCTTTGATACGTAAAGAACCCTTCTTCGCCTCGCCCCATAATGCGTTCATATTTCGTCCCTTCGTTCACCCTTCTACTGTTGTTTCGATCTTTCGGTGGTCGTTCGTCGGTTTAACGTTTCTCATCGTCTTTTCTTTTGTGACCGCTCTTCAGTTGTGTTCGCCTTGGCCGCGTACCACAAGCGTTATCCGGTGAACTTCGTCCTCCTGGGCCTGTTCACGGTCACGATGGCGTCCATGACGGGTCTTTCCTGCGCTTTCACCAAAGGTACTTCCAATTTTTCTGTGCGTAAATCTCGATCTTATTTCCTAGATTCGTTTGGCTTCGTCCGAGGTTGTGGAATGCCGAGAAAAAGTGCCATCTTGGGCTTCTTCTTCTTCTCTGTGAGAGTTTCGTTTCTTGGTTTATCTCAGAAAATTAAAACCAGAACTGATCAGCTACTTTTCCATCTAATTTCAAATTTCAATTGATAAGAGACAGCTCTCGTTAGGGTTTACCCTTTGTGCTCTGTTGTTTGATTCGTTTCTCTCAATCTGTGCAATAACTGCTCTTTTCTTGATGACAGCAGATGTGTAAAATCCATTCCCCTTTCTTGTTCACCGACCGTGTCTTTTCCCTCGTCAATCCTAATCTTTCTATGCATACGATTCGATCCAAGGCCTGTCTTATAGCTTTCAGCTCTTTAGAAAGCAAAAGAAAATCGATTGAAATTGTTGGTTGGTAATAGAGTTATGGAATATTCTTTTGCATGTTTGAGTACATTGACGCGAATGCTAAGTTCTCCACTTTAGTTCCATCCCATATCTTTACTGCTTCTTTTCTGTCTATGTCTAATCTCCGGTTCCATCTCTGCAACAGAAAAGGTCGTTTTGGAATCGGCAATCTTGACGAGCGTTGTCGTCGTCGCGCTTACGCTCTACACGTTCTGGGCCGTAAAGAGAGGCTGCGACTTCAGTTTTCTCGGACCCTTTCTGTTCGCTTCCCTCCTGATGTTAATTGTTTTCTCTCTTATTCAGGTACTTAAAGGAACAATTTTCATTCCTTTCCAACTTTTTTTTTCTTTCCTTCCGGCTGCTCTCTGTTAGTTCTGCTGAATTGCTCACGTTCCGCACTATGTTCGATGAACAGATCTTCTTTCCTCTGGGGAAGTTATCCACGATGATATTCGGCTGCGTGGGAGCGGTCGTGTTCGCCGGCTACATTGTGTACGACACCGGTAACTTGATCAAGCGCTTCAGCTACGATGACTACATCTGGGCTGCAGTTTCATTGTATCTCGACATCATCAACCTCTTCCTCAGCTTCATCGGCATTTTCAAAGCAGCTGATAGCTAAGGCAAAGCCGTTTAGCATGGCCTTGCCCAAACGATGATGGCGTCTTAGCTGAAGATGACTGAGTCCTAAAGCTTATACAAGCATGGTGATGATAGGGACATGAACATAGTTTTGCAATAGGCAACTCTGATCTCGAGTTAACTTTTTCATTGGTCGTTTGCATAGATTGATGTATGATTCCTGACAGTGAAGGTTGCTGCTCTTACTCTTGTTTAATGTTTCAACACGAGACTACTGTCATTTCTGTTGCTGCTCTTACTCTTGTTTAATGGTCCTTGGGAGGACATGATGCCTCAAATCAAAGGACCATGCGCTTGCCGAACACACCATCTTTGCAATGCATCGTCATCTAGTAAAGTTTGCAGGATCACCATCATCTATTTTAAAGCTTAATCCGTCGTCAAAAAGGGTAATTTAGCATTTGGAATATTTTGAGAAAATCAGTTAAAAATGAATCTCTCTCGTAAAGATATCAAGATTTGCACTGCGTTGGGTTGCACTAGTAATTGGGGGACCAATCAAGAGTTAATCTCAGCTTAATTAGTGTGCTTTTTTCTTAGCTCCAAAAGGGTTTTTGACAAAGGGGTGAATAATTTTTCTTTTTTATTTATTTTTAATGTTGGTGACGATTGGTTGGTGATTGTTTAATTAGAGTGAGTGTTAACGCTGAAAATGATGCAATTTCGCTTGGTATTGTTTTATAGTTATACTATGTCGTGATTATAATATCACGCTTTTAAAAAACCCTAAAAAATGCGTGTGGGACAACGCCGGTTTAAGTCAATAAGTTTCAAAGCTTCTTAACACTTTGGTGGAATTATTTTTTCGTTTCACGTCCTTCTCCCACACGCTTGGGCAAGAGAAAGGAAAAAAGGGAGGGTGTCGAGCAAGCAGAGAGAGAGAGAGAGAGAGAGAGAGAGAGAGAGAGCATTCGGCCAGAAAGATTCGAGGTCGAGCATGCTCAACGCCAGAGGGGCTCGATGAGAAAAAAGGGGCACTCCAAAAAGGAAAGGGGGCCTAGACGATAGAAAGAAAAAATTAGGGTCTCGAGCAAGCAAAGACAGAGACAGCATTCGGCCAGAGAGAGAAATAGAGAGCTTCGATCAAGACATTTCCAGAAAAACAAAAACAAAAAAGCTTTGATCAAGACATCTCAAATAAGGCATCTTGCTAGGCTGCCTTCTTTATTTTTAACTGTTGGTAGTTTGTTTGTAAAACAAACTGAGAGGTGCCTTGTCCCACATCGAAAAGATGTGAGTGTGCACGTGGACAAGATTTGCGGACTAACCAATAATCATTTATTTTTATTTATTGAAAAAATTCTGATTTATTTTTATAAAAATTAACCATAATGTTATATTGAAACAAATGCGATTGTTCATGAAGAAGTTATGGTTATTTATTATTTATTATTTATTTATTTCGAATTTTCTATACGTGTCTTTTCAAGACGACTTTTTGAAATTATACTGGTTCGGTTGCAACTTTCCCGAAGGGTTATATTGATTCATTTTGTAACTTCTTTTGAAAAGTTACATTTGTTCTGTGTAACTTTTTTCGAAAAGGTGCCTATGTTTATATATATATATCAGTTTTGAAAAAATCACGAATATAATTTTCGAGTCCTCTTTCGAAACTACAGTCATCGTTTTCAATTGTTTCCTGAGAGACTTGGAGAAATACTAGAATTCTTTCAAGATTCTCATTTGAGACTTTGTTGTATTCCGGAGGAAATTTGCCGGTGACCATTAGCAACTTTGTGGGGTAAATAAATCCTTAAAGAAAGTGATATCACGCCTCAAAGTCCGTTGCAATTGCTCTATTGATTCGAACTCAAATTGATTTCATTGTTCTACCAAAGTACGAAGACGATTTTCTCCAACAATTTTAAGGATTTATTTGTGCAACAATGGAGTCAAAGCCAAAGGAAGTTCGGGCCCGTGGTGGTTCACGATCGGGCAGCCCTCGAGATATTGTCCATGGATCCCAGATTTTCTTCTTCCTCCTCTTTTATTCCTCATTGCAACATGCCTCTCAGAAATTGGAAATCCGATGAATGGCCTGCAGATATTATTTGCTTGTTCTTCTCCACCGCCTTTGTCATCTTGAAATCAGATACAAATCCAGCGAACAATCTCTTCGAAAGGCCAAGAGTAAATGAGGGACAAAATACGTCACCATTATAAATGAGGTGATGTAATCGATATTTGTTGTTCAGCGCCAGTATGCGCACTTAAACCTCTCCATCCAATGCGGGGTGGCGGATGTCGCTGGACTATCGAGTTTGCGCAAGAGAAGTCATGATTTGGATTCTGAACACACGAACATGACAAATATTTCATGTGTCCATGCATGAAGACTGAGGAAAACTCGGCGCTAAGCGTCGTGTCGATATCGTTCCTCGTCAACTGATGTCCACTGAGACATACGAGAAAAAAAAAAAAACTCTGAAAATTTGATACCTGAGAATTGGAACGGGTACGTGACTCCTGGGCGACCGAGATTGTGCAGTCTTTTGATTGCTTGAAGTCGCTTCACTTTCTGTGCACGACGGAGGAAGATTCAGACTTGGCACTAATTGCAAGATCGCGTAGACGCGTTCTGCAAGTGCTCGAACTCCACAAGTGCTCCAGTTTCTCGACGGATGGGTGTTTTACACGTGGGGCATATGTGCAGTACAAGGCAAAGCAGTTTTGAATTGTCTGCAAGCTATTGGATTACATGAAGAGAAATGAGAAAAAGAGAGTTCGTATGGAAGTTCTTCCGAGGATATTGAGGCAGTACACAAAGAAGCAGCCCGGAAGCAGTTGGGTCCAAGTGGCACTAATTTGTTTATCCACAGTTCTTTCTGAGAAATAATTTGTGATGTTATGCAAATGTATGGACTTGAGCGGTGCATTTGCTAATTCAGTGTTATGGAAATTATGGCAATTAAAATGCTGTTGAGGGATGGTGCACTCCCTACTGCACTTGAGAGCTACGTCAATCCCAGAGGTGTTAGCCAAAGGTACGCTGTTCTTCCACGTGATTCTCGGTGTAATTGCCAGTTACGTTGCTGTCCAACTTTGGAGGACCATCGCCTCTGGTTTTCACAAGGGATCGGTGTCGGTCACATGGAAAGTTGTATGCTTCTTCCCTGGTATGGCCTTTTTGATCCTGACTATTCTGAATTTTTCTCTTATGGAAGAAGTAGATATTTTATTAGATATTAAAATTAAAACATAGTGGGGGTTATTCTTTGAGCCAAATTGATTATGTGGAAAAGATATTGAATAAATTTCAATATCTTAAGTTTCAAAGAAATGAATAATCCATTTGATTCATGGTAGAGGGTCTTTAGTGTGAGTGCTATAGGAAATGTATGCGATGCACTGTATTGACCCGATATTACTTATTCTGTGAGTAAATTGAGTACATTTATTTGTAATCCAATTATAGAACATTAAAAAGCTATTACTTGAATTTTGGTTATTTTAGTGAATCAAAGCTTTGAGAGTGTTCTATAATAACTATCCGGTTGTATTATGAGAATACATCGATACTAATTGGATTACAATTGTGAGAGATAAACAATCCAATTTTGGGTGGATCTTCACATTACGTGAATGTGTTGTTTCTTGGATGAGCAATAAACAAATGTATATAACTCACTTAACTATGGAATTTGAATAATTGCTTTAAAAGCAATTGAGAAAGAGGCTGAATAGATTATGAATTTGTTGTTGGAAAACAAATTATGTCCAAGTTCTATGCCTCATATTTCTATACATTGTGACAGTCAAGCTATTTTGGCAAAGAGCTTATAATGGCACTTATAATGACAAGTCTAGACATATTAGCCTAAGGCATGAGTGTGTGAGACAATTGTTTAAAGATGGTACCATAACAATTGTCTACGTGAGGTCAACTAAGAATTTGGCCAATCCTTGTACAAAGACTTTACCAAGAGATGTGGTAAAGATGACCTCACGAGAAACAGGGCTGAAACCCTTTAAATAAAATCACCAGTAATGGTAACCCAACCTTTTTCTAGAACATCACTAGTTATAAGGTTTAATGGGTAAAAACAAGTTACTGAATGTGATTGTTTGATACTGACGTAGCCCTGATATGAGAAGTCAGTATTGTATGTTACGTTTTGCAGGTTGAATTGAATTCTTAATGAAGTATTGTACAATTTTGTAATGTGTTAATAGTAACAGAAACACATAATAAATACTTCACCTATATGAGCTTAGAAGTGGTGCCGCTTCTTACGAAAGTCAAGGGTTGCTTTTTAGAGAGCTCATGAAACAGGATCAAGCAAGCACATGGCCATAATAGTGCGGAGTAATATAGAACTTCTCGCTGAAACAAGAGGTTAGTATATGTGCGGTACGTCCGATTCTATCGTTTAAAAGTACAAATTTAAAGCCGAGCTATTTGTCACTTTGATAGAATCTTGAGATACTTGCACTAAGTAAAGGTTTAACTCGAAAGAGACCTTTATGTATGTATATTGATCTCATGAAATTTTGGCTATATGATTTTTATTTTATTTTATTTTATTTTATTTTGAAATCTTTGTTTTACAAACAAAGTGGGGATTGTTGGTAGTTTGTTTGTAAAACAAACTGAGAGGTGCCTTGTCCCACATCGAAAAGATATGAGTGCGCACGTGGACAAGATTTGGCACTAACCAATAATCATTTATTTTTATTTATTGAAAAAATTCGGATTTATTTTTATAAAAATTAACCATAATGTTATATTGAAATAGTGCGATTGTTCATGAAGAAGTTATGGTTATTTATTATTTATTATTTATTTATTTCGAATTTTCTATACGTGTCTTTTCAAGGCGACTTTTTGAAATTATACTTTGGTTCGCCTTGCAACTTTCCCGAAGGGTTATATTGATTCATTTTGTAACTTCTTTTGAAAAGTTACATTTGTTCGTTGTGTAACTTTTTTCGAAAAGGTGCCTATATTTATATATATATCAGTTTTGAAAAAATCACGAATATAATTTTCGAGTCCTCTTTCGAAACTACAGTCATCGTTTTCAATTGTTTCTTAGAGAGATCTTGGAGAAATACTAGAATTGCTATCTAGTATTCTCATTTGAGACTTTGTTGTATCCCGGAGGAAATTTGCCGGTGACCATTAGCAACTTTGTGGGGTAAATAAATCCTTAAAGAAAGTGATATCACGTCTCAAAGTCTGTTGCAATTGCTCTATTGATTCGAACTCAAATTGACTTCATCGTTCTACCCAAGTACGAAGACGATTTTGAGACCTTGGAAAAATACTAGAATTGCTATCTAGTATTCTCATTTGAGACTTTGTTGTATCCCGGAGGAAATTTGCCGGTGACCATTAGCAACTTTGTGGGGTAAATAAATCCTTAAAGAAAGTGATATCACGCCTCAAATTCCGTTGTAATTGCTCTATTGATTCGAACTCAAATTGACTTCATTGTTCTACCCAAGTACAAAGATGATTTTCTCCAACATTAACTGTATCGGTGTTCGCACGACTCACACTCCTTGTCAGTAAGTAAACATTTTTCTTAAGTGACATTACGAGGTCTCTCATCTTTGGACAAATTTCTCGTTCATTTCTGAGCTTTTTAAAAACCTGTTCAAATCCAGTTCTAGGGAAAGGGGGGATTGGAAAGATATTCTAAAATGAGTGGAATCAAATAAAGGGAGCTTCTACAGCTACCATGGTAATTGGCCAGTGATTTATTCTCTCTTTTCCAATGCGACTTATGGGTGATGTGTTATTCTCTTGTCCCAAAGTTCAGATTCTTCACCCTAGTGGAATGACAACAAGAGTATATTCTCCAATCTTGCCGTACATCGTAATTTTCACGTAAGTTGTCACAAGACACAAAATGGCTTTTAATGTTTGAGTATTTTGCATTTGATATTTTATGTTAAGGTTATTCAAGAACTAGTGTTGAACCCTAATTGATCCTTTCGGAGACTTTATCGATGTCTTGTGAGTTTTGCGATTGTACTTTTTTTTCCCCTAAAGGTATGGTACATAACTTCTATTGTATGACTTGATAAATGCGGTTATCCATTTCCAATGAAATTTTTGGTGAAATCAATGTTTTTTCCCCTTATCCAGTTTTGTAATAATTGAGACGATTCTGTGGATAGGAAGCTTCCATGAGATTTACTCCTTGCCAGCCGACATTCCAGGAGAGCTCGACATCACAAAAGGGGAAAAGAATGCTGAGACAGACAAAGCAATAAGCATCGCTCAGGCAAAAGGGCAATTATAGTTTTTTTTTTTTAAAATTATTTTTTATAGGAAATTTCACAAAATATCATCACTTTTGGATACCCGCGAAACACCATCTCTAACTTTGAAAACCAACGAAATTTCCCAGTGCTGCTGCCATGGAAAATTTACTAGATGATTAATCCACTTTGTTCGTGACAAATATTCTCAGTGCCTGATATTTGTTCATTTGTGCACCACGAATAACGGCGAGCACGGGCATCGACACTTTTGGCCAATACATGATCGCTGACATTGGATTCTGCAAGTCTTCTGATTTGTTGGGCTGCAATTTCCTTTTGACTAATGTGAGCCATTTTAAGTTTTCTCAAATTACACGAATGACATTTAAAATGGTCGTTTGAACCGATTCGGGTCTTGTGAGTTGTCATTATCCATTCTCAACTTTGAGATTCAACTTTTAATGGGCATCTCCTATAAGTGCTTCCTGACACGCTGAGTAATTTGAGATGAATCATAACCTTATATAAAATGGGAAAATTTTGAATAATAATCTAAATTGAAATCATTTTTTTTTCAAAAGTGGAATTCAATTCAAATAAAGATCTAAAGTGACTAACTTAGTCTTAAATGAGAGACTCAACTTAGAGGCCAACTAAATCTTGTTTACGGCTGGAGTGTATTTTCATCTAAGGATTTTTATTTTTCCTTTCTTCTTCTTTCTTTTTCCATTTGTTTTTCGTTTCTTTCTTTCTTAATATTGCTCACGCCTCCTTTGCCCCATATCACCTCCTTCTCGACAACAGCATCAACCTACTCACTAGTGAGCTCACGCAGGTGCAGAACAATTCGAACAATTTAGAAACAGAAGAAAATGAAAAGATATTCGAGAAGTTTTGCAGACTTATTACTCAAATTCTATGCACCTTTATAGTTGCGTAGCCTCCCCATCATCGAAATTCAAGAGCTTTCTTTGCATTTTGCAACTTTCAACGTACTCGTGAATTCTGACAATTAATTGGAATGAATATATTTGAAATATATTACAAATATTTAATATTATATTGATAAGATCAATAAATCCGGCGTTTATAGAATAAATTTACAACTAAATGGGTGATTTCGTCTGCCTTTTTACGTTTAGGCGGATGTCAACGCCTTTTTAAAATTTTATTTTTCATAAATCGGTAATTGAAATGCGTTGACACGTCCAGACCAGCATCGATCGGAATGGAAATAACGTCTCACCCTGCTGTCAATTGGCGATGATGAGCGAACCGATGGTGATGGACACCACTCGCTGGGTAAGGAAATTATTTCCCGACTTGCGGCTGTCCACGGGTCCAATAGAATTAGCCAACTCTTGGGTCATGCGACACGTGTCGGTACTTGCCAGTCAACGTCCAACTCTAACAAGGGTAAGTGAATTTCCAATTTTCTTTTTTCATTGGTTACGATTTCTTAAGAGTTTCGCACGCACAAAAACTTGATATAAGTTTGCAAATATCCTCAATCTTTAAAACTAACCTTCTTAATTTTAACTAAACTTCGACCAAAAAACAATTTAACTAAACTATAAATAAGCTGAAAATGAGATCTTCATGATGTCCTTTTCGTTCCAGCTAATATTGTTCCTTTTTCTTCTTCTTTTTTTAAGTTAGGCTTTTTGTCCACATCGTTCTCTCTCACTATTTTTTAATATAAAATTTAATAATTTTAATCGTTAATCCAATTTCTCAAGTGTGAAATCCAACTAAATTCAATCAACACTAGGAGGGCATCGGAGTACAAATTAAATGTACTGCTTTGATTGGCATCCATCATATCCCTAATACATGAACTCAAGACATGCTTGAGGATCATTAGTTTAGAAATGATGAGTTCATGTAATCTTTCTAGACCTCACACGATAAGACCCAAATGATAACCCATTTGTGAGGGATGCCTGCGATAGTCTCTCAAATAAGGCATCTTGCTAGGTTGCTTTCTTTATTTTTAACGTATTGGTGTTCGCACGACTCGCACCTCTTGTTGGTAGGTAAACATTTTTTTCCCCCCATCAACTAGGGAATACGAAATGTGACATTATGGGGTCTCTCATTCTAAGGCAAATTTATCGTCCATTTCTAAGCCTTTTAAAGACCTGTTCAGGTCCAAATAGATTTTGCTTTTCTCAATTTAGTTTTTTCCTTTTTTTTTCTTTGCATCGGATTTGATAGAATTTGAGGTCATAAGGATTTCATTGGACATTCTTGGAAAAAAATTAGATAACTCCCATTAGAAAAACCGAAAAACCCATTGAGAGGAGCCCTTTCAATAGGTTTACTTTGCAATTCGCAAGAGGACATGGGCCAAGGCCCATTGTTGTCGCCCGGACAGGCAGTCAGCAACCAATGACTGTCAATGTGGATCGGGTTTCCGCACCCGATGGGGCCACCGAGTATTTTCTCTTTACATTTTCCTTCCAAGCAAAATATTAGCCCATTTATCTTGCAACACGTGTCGCATCGGGCCCACAAGCCAGAAACCTTTAGAACTCTAGCGGGGCCTCTCTCTCGACTCGCTTCACTCCTCTCCTCTGTTTGCCGCTTCCATTTTTTTGCGCCCTCATCTTCACTCTTCAAGCTCCGCTCAAGACCTACCAAACCCAATTTCAGCTTCGACTTAACCACGACCGTCTTCCCCTCTCCTTTCATTGCAAAAACTCACCCCAATCCCTTCTGCCTTCTCAAACTCCAAACTTTCTCTATAATATTCCAGTGCTCTCTCTCTCCGCAACTCTCTCTCTTTCATGCGGGAGAATTGCAAAAAAAGTCTAGCTTTATGGGGTTGTCTTCGCTCTAAACCTTTTTTTTTAACGATTCGAGTCCTGGGGCTTTTGCGATTGTGCCAATTGAGTCCATCCATCCGGCCAAATTTGGCGGCCGGAAATGACGTGGACGCCGGCGGCCGCGCAGCAACAATATTTTAATTATTTTTTATTATTTTTTGATTTTTAAATTATTTTTTTGATTTTTTTATTATTTTCCGAATTTTTTATTGTTTTTTTAATTTTTTTGTTTCTTTTCTTTTCTTTTTTTCTCCCCCGCCGGCGGCAGTGGCGGCCGGCGCCGCCGACGAGGCTGCCGGCCATTGCGCGAGGGCCGCGAAGCCCTCGCCGGCGACCTCGCCTGCACACAGGGGCCGCCGGCGAGGGTCGCGGCCCGGCTCGCCCGGATCTAGGCGAGGCCGACCGCAGCGGAGGCGCTTCGCCCGAGATCCGGGCGAGGCCGGGCCGCGGCGAGGCGGCTTTGCCCGGATCTGGGCGGCGCCGCCGCGCCATGGCTCGGCCGCGGCGGCGCGGGCTCGGGCGAAGGTCGCCATGGCCTCGCCGGCCGCGGGCGAGGCCGCCTTCGCCGCGGCCAGGCCATGGCGAGGCCGCCTCGCCGCAGCCCCGGACCTCGCCCGGTGCGGCGAGGCCGCCGGCGAGGGTGGCCTGGCCCGACGGGGCCGCGACCCTCGCCGGCCGCCGACGAGGGCCATCGCGGCCCTCGTGCGGGGCCGACCCTCGTTGGAGGCTGCGCCCACCGCCGCCGGTGGGGGAGGGGAGGGGGAGAAAAAAAGAAAAGAAAAAAAGGAAAAATAAAAAAACAATAAAAAAATTCGAAAAATAAAAAAATTCGAAAAAAATAAAAATTATTAAAATATTGTCGCCGGCGCCGGCCGGCCCACGCCACGCTTACGGCCGGCCAAATTTCGCCGGATACTCAATTGGCACAATCACAAAAGGTTTAGGACCGAATCGGTCAAAAAAAAAAGGTTTAGGATCGACCTAAGCACAACCCCAATAGGTTTAGGACTTTTTTTGCAATTCTCCTCTCTCGTGCTATGACACTTCTATTTGCGAAAGAAAGAGAAATGCGAGTAGAAAGAGGGTGTCTGAAATCGAGGAGAGGAATGTAGCGAGTGGATAGACCAAAAGGGGCCCGCGAGGGTTTTAAACATTTCTGACTTGTGGACCCAGTATGACACGTGTCACAAGATAAATTGACTAGTATTTCGCTGAGTTGGCTACACCGGGGTACCCAATATTTTCTCTGTCCGACCAAATGTCCTCGTCCCTCCACACAACCCACTTGTGTGCACTCCACTCCACTCCCATTCTCTCTACTAGGGATGATTGGTTCCCGGTTCGGTCCGGTTCCAAGGTGGAACTGGAAACTGAACCGGGAGGACCGGTTCCCAATTTTTGGGACCGTGGACCGAACCAGACGGTCCTAGGATCGAGAACCAGACCAGACCAATGGTGCAATCCAGTTCGGTCCGATCCAATAGATCGACCACTTAGCCAAATTTTTTTTAAAAAATACTAGAAATATTATTATTTTAGGGTTTATTCCCTGGCAACCACCATCAAGTCCTTGGAGAGTGACATGCTAATCTTTTTCTTCTCGTCCTCTCGTTGGAACGCGTAACCATAGCTCTTGTCATCCGAGCCTTTGTGGGTGCACACGATGTGGATGAGTTGGTACTTGTAGCGACAAAGAATCGAAGGACCGGTTGGAGAGGAGGATTGTTGCACCGCCCATCTGAAAGAGGCAGTTCGAGACAAGCATTGACCGGTCATTGCCGTTGAGGGTGAGGTTCTCCATGCTCACCACTAAGGCATACGAGTTAGAAGGTACCTAGTGATTAACCCATAAAAAAAATAATAAGATTAGGTTGAACTTTAATCTTGTTGAGACCAAAATCGAATCTCCCAAGCAAGAAAACCTAGAACTTTTTGACCTAGTAGAACATATAGTAAATCGAGAATGTACAAAGCATATGTTCAATTTTGTTGTCATATATCAAATTCATTAGAGCAAAAAGTCTTATTTTAACTCTAGCTACTATGACATAATAATTCTTGGATTAACTTATCAGTGAATCATTTTGTTTGGCGTCATCTATGTTTCGAGAGTTATTTTTCCTTCAATACGTTATCTTTCAACACTTCGATCCCTTCAAACTTATCATAACCCTAGATCGAGGACAATATTACGTATTTTACCTCAATTACATTATTTTCCAACACTTGGATCCCTTCAAGCTTATCATAGATCGAGCTCAAGTGATCTGAGATTTGACGCTCATGCTTGATTTGAGACCTATACCTCATGCTCGTGGTCGAGCTGGGTGGTGGTGGAAGACGAAGCTCGAAGGTCATCAATGCTTGAACTTAGATTTGTCCTCGTCCAAGCGCTTCTACGTCTCGACAATTAGACTAGATTTATTAGAGGTTTTCATGGCTGGATTGTTCTCTTTGATCCCTTCGAACTCATATTTGTCCTCAATGTCTCATCAATGAGACTGGATTCATTTAAGCCTTTTTCTTCAACCCTGAACTTCATTATCCTCTCCTACTCCTCTGCCACTAGAATTGCTATTTCCGCCATTTCTCCATCTTGATGCTTTTCAAAAACTGATAAATCAGCTCTTCGTGTCAACAATTGCCTCATTTACTCAGGTTTATAATTCTCAATTTATGGGGTTTCTGATGATTTTGATCACATTATAAGTTCGGTATGTGTTTATTCATTTTGTGAGTAGACAACAAGCATGCGCTATACAATTGGACCCTCTCAAAGACACTACATTCTACCTTGATGTAAACTGTGGATGTCATGAGTCATATAACAACTAGAACCATCAAAGCATTCCTATGAAACTATAAATTGAAGACCGGCTAAAGGTGATAGCAGCTGGTTTGTGGAAATAAGAGAGCAATACTACCGAAAAGAAAAGACATAAGCGAAAGGCAAATCGGCTACCACTGGGTCACCCATCAATGATGGCAGCGACCCTTATTTACTAGGTTACTTAGCGGCTTCACTGTTGCCGCCGCTACCTTTTGCATGGCCCTTGCCACCTTCCGTGTCGCCCTTGCCGATGCAGCCGCATCGCTAGCATGTTTTCCTAGTGCTCCGATGCACCATCTCGTTGTGATTCTTCAGGCCATTCAGGGTGAAACTTCTACCGCAACCTAGATAGGGGCATCGCTGCATCATTTCAGAGTTTGGAGGAGAAGACACGTGAAAGATTATGTTAGGGGCACCACTGCATCATTTCAGAGTTTGGAGGAGAAGACACGTGAGAAATTATGTGAGAGGTGAGAGTTCTGAGGGGGAGAGGTGGTTCGATTTACAGAGTTGAGATGTCGAGGGGGGTGATGGGTGATGGGTGATGGGTGGGAGTTCGAAGTGCACTAATCTTGGTCTCTGCAAGTGTCACGGGCAATCGTTTGGGATTGTGATCGTGCGGCAACTTATGCTATTTTGGATCACTTAGGATCGTTAGTGCCTAAGCCAAGCCTTCTTCAGATCAATCGATCACTCAACTCACCCGTTGGTGCTTAAACCGAGCCTTCTTCGGATCAATTGATCACCCAACTCACCCATTGGTGCCTAATCGATCACCCAACTCACCCGTTGGTGCCTAATCGATCACTCAACTCACCCACGATCACTCAATTCACCCATTGGCACCTAAGCCAAGCTTTTTTCAGATCAATCGATCACTCAACTCACCCGCGATCATTCAACTCACCTGGATCGTAGAAAGAGAAAATCTCTATATATATCCTTTCAATTAAAAATTTGAAAAAAGAATATGATTTACGGATTAATCAAAAATTTCTTCTTTTGAATTTCTTTAATTTCTGCCAAATATTTTTTATTGATGCTAATAGTTTAGTAGGATAACTAGAGAGAAGCTCTGAAGAGAATGGAACTTAGATTGCTAAATGGTTGAATGGTTACAAATGGGGGGATGGCACCCATTTTTATACTTGAGGTCCTCGGATTACAACCATTGATCAAGTTTTGATTCGGCGAACGATATCATACCGCCTCACCTACCATCTATCGGCATTTATGCCAAGAATATTCTAGACCACGGCATAATTACGGTATTGCCCATCCCTGAGAATATTCCGGAAGCACTTGGATCCTCTCAAGGGCGTTTTGGTCGTTCTCCCTCGATCATAAACGCTCCATTTATCATAGAAACCTTGGATCCTTGACATGTACACGTAAGTGGGACTTGTTAGGCCTCAAGTGAGAACGAACACGCTTTTTCCTTTGCCCCCAAGAAAGAGGGTACAACCTTTGTTTCTGAACTCTTGCCACTGCTCACAAACTGCAAACTGCTTTCTTGCAGGTAGATGCTACACCCACATCCACACCCACACCCAAATAAAAAAGTTACCATCTGCTCTACTGCATTTGTCCAAAAGGGAGAATCCCAATGATCAAATTAGAATTAACCCGTTCTTTCCCTCATGCACGAGGCCGACCAAATCTTCCTAAACCTAGACACATTGTCGAGACAATCAATTTATAACTCAAAATAATTAGCACCATAAAAATAACACACTTCCACCCTTTTGTAAACTAAGCTTTTGGAATATTTCAAATTTTCGTAAGAATAAAAGACAATGTTTAATCTTTTAAGCTTATCATATCTCTCAAGATTACACGTACATTGCATGTACGTCGCACGTACGTCGCACGTATGTCGCACGTATATTACACGCATATCTCCCTTTAATTGCATATATATTGATTGAGATATTCTCTTAGAATAGTTATTTAATAAAGCTTTTAAATAGATTGATGTATCCTTAAGGCTAAACGACGAAAAAACAAGAAAAACCCATCTTCGCAGACAGCCAAAAAAAGAGAGAAAAATGATCACATAAAACTCTTGTTATTATTCCCCTGCCACCTCACCGCGTTCATCCAAAAGGGAGAATCCCGTGATCGAATTAAAATTAACGCGTTCTCCTCCTCTCGCACGAGGCCCACCAAATCTTCCTAAACCTGGACACATTGTCGAGATAATCAATTTATATTTAGGGCAACAATCAATTTATAACTCAAAATAATTAACACCATAAAAATGAACACCCTTCCACCCTTTTGTAAACTAAGCTTTTGGAAATATTTCAAATTTTTATAAGAATAAAAGACAATGTTTAAATACTGGAATTTGGATTCTATCAAGCTTATTGGGGAATGCTTGGAAAATTTCGAGGTGGGTGCTCTTGGATTTGGAATTATTTACAAAATGAAATAAGCTATCTTTCAAAGTATGATCGTTGTTCTTTTAACAAGACTATTTCCCTTCTAAATTATTGTTAGGTCTATTAGTGGTGTGAAATGGTACTTACACATTCATTGTTGGATAAACGATGTTATCCGTTGAGACTCGGGAGTTAATTTTGCCAATGAATTTTTTAATACGTCCATAATATAATTATAAGTACATAACTAGCACTGAAAGCTAATAAAAAGTCCTCCTCTTTTCAACTTTAATTTGTTTAAATGAATAAAGATAGAAGTATTGAGATTTTCTGCATTGATTTTGGGTTTTCTTAAGGAAATAATGTCATTGTCTCATGCATGTGACGCCCATCAGGAAGAAGGTTGAGAATGGTTGAACCTTGTCAGGATAATTACTCAAAATGGAACATATATGATATTTTCATTCGATTTGTTTAGTCCCAAGAGACTCGTTGAAGATGCTATAGGGATAGACTAATGCACGTTTTGATTAGCTAGTCCGTTGTTGCACAGACTAGACGTGTTAAAATCATATGTTTTTTTTAAAGATTGCACATGAATAATATTTGATTAACCACGACTTTGAAGATTCTTTATATGGAGCGCTCAAATAAACTATAGTTATTTAATTTAAAAGGGAAGATCAAGTAAAAGGACAGAATCCTATAATTTCTTATGTTGATCGCACAAAATGGGACAATTCATTCTCTACCAAATCTTTCTTATTGAACTTTTTTTTCTTTCAAAATGGAAATTGAAAAGATAATAGTTGTGGTAGAAGGTAAGGTGTAAATCGGTGTTCCTAATAAAATTAAATTTAATTCAATCTAAGGAAGTCGCCTTTTTGTAATTTTAATTTTATAAAAAAAGATATGGATATGCAAGTCAAAACCTTATTTGAACACGGAAGGATTTCTCATAATCTTCTACTCAAATATGGAAAGTCATGTCTAAGAGATACAATTCTTGGTAGTTACATCTCATTGGTATCAACATCAATAGTATCGATCAATAATAAGACTATGGGTATTTCACCCCTAGCCACAACTCATCCACTAATTCTTCAACATCAGTCGGTTCGGACCTCCACTTAGTTTCACCCAATGACTCTTCTGCTTAGAAACGAAATGTTCCAAATGTTCCTGGATATTCTTGCTCCCGTTGGACCATTTGTATCTATGAATTGATTGAAACCTTAGATTTATACTAGAACCGCGATAATTCAATAAAACTTCAAACTAAGTCCAAAGATTCCCTAAGCAAGAACACATTACTTATTCTACTGCATCTTACGGAGCCTATTCATGTACGATATGATTGGGTTGATCATAGATCATAGAAAAGATTCTCTTCAAACAAACCAGCCTATCCCCTGTATAGGGCTTTTACGGGGTAGTTGGAACAAAAACACATTTGGTTGTGAATTCCAATGTGACAGATAAAGGCATTCCTCGCCTCAATTAGTATTATCTCTAGAGTCCACTTCTTCCCCATACTACGAGTGAAAGAGAAAATGCAAAGACTACCATTAAAGCATCCCAAGCAAGACTTATTATATCCATGTAAGTTATGTCCCCTATCTCTACGAAGGAATTATTCCATTATTGTTCACTATTATGCGGAAGTGGCTAAAGAAGTCGGAGGAAGAAAGTAGTGGTAGTTGGGCAACTATATGCATGAGGGTACCGAATGACTAATATCATTATTGATGATGAATTGATCTTTAATGATGGAATGGAACTAGAAAGTTATATCGGTTAAGATAAGTGCGCCAAAAGTTGTAAAAGTTATTAAGGAGTGTAATTGGATGTTAAACTTTTAAAAAAGCATAATCAAGTTCTAAAATTTATCAAATGGTTCCAACTAATTCCTTTCATCAATTGCATTTTTTAGAAATTCTAAGACCTCATTGCACTCTCATGACAAATTTTCAAGTTTAGTTGTCTTTTTATGACTACAAAATTTAGGACTCCATCGCAATCGTTGAAAGTTTTACAACTTTGATCACGCTTGTACCTTTTATCTCTTGGAAATATATTGACATTTGGGGAAATTTAGTCCGCAGAAGTAACGATGCCAAGCGTTCATCTTTCTTCTACCGAGCTGTAATTCCCGTTAATGGGTTTGTTTCTTGTCCTTTGCTTCCTATATCTATTTTGCTCTTCTGCGATATCTGATTGTTCTGCACTACTCTTGGGGGAAGATTCATAATGCCCATTAGTCGATCCTCTTGTGTTTTGCTGAATGCGATACAGAGAGTTTAATCAGTAGTGGATTAAGACAATCGGGAAGTTACTGGGGTGGGGGAGAATTCATCTTCTCCTGCTTGCTACTGTTCTTGCCGGAAGCCATTGACTACTCCTTTTCCTTTTTTCGTCTTGCTGTCATTGCCATAAGTTTACTCCTCCTCCTTCCCCCGACACCTGCCCACTTCTTGACTTCTTGGAGCTTGGTTTTAGGGTCCTTCAAATTTGCCATACCAACCATTTATCCTGGTGTTTTGTTGTGTTGGATGCTCGTTTATCCGCATCGAACATTTGTGCTGTACATTCCCAACTTAGTTTTCCATGTTATTCCTGGAATGCCATTTGCTTAAACCCCATTACGTGTGTCGAGTGCCGTATTTCTTCTTTCTTTATTCTTTCAGAATTTTTGGGCATAATCTGTGTTATACATGGAATTCGGCATGATGCGATCGTATGATGACCGACATGAATTTCCAAACGTCAAGCGATGATATAGCATGTGATTATTTAATGCTTTTAGTGGACACCAATACTTCCATTCTGTTTCTACTAAGGACTTTAGAATCTCTAACTAAGGGAATGCCGTGCTGCCCAGTTGTTCTCAAAACGTATTAAAGTAGACGACGGGTATTTTCTCCTTTTTAAGATGTGTCTAGCATCCCTGTGTGGCTGTGGATGCTCATGCATTACTTGTTTATTCATGGTATCGTGTGGAATTTTGGGTTTTACCAATAATTATTATGTAAGACGGCATAGTTCGGGTTGTTGCGATTATTGTAGTCAAGTTTTAGAGGGGAACATCCTACAAATGTGATATTATTTAAGAAAGCCAGTGGCCAAGTAATTGTTTCTGTATTTGCGTTGAGTTGCCGGGGAGGGATGGTTTTCAATGATGCAATTTTTTATTTTGCTGTGATTTGTTCTCATGTTTGGTACTTTGTAGTTAGGCCTTTTGCCCCATGGAATGCGGCTCAAAGATCATAAAAAGCTGACATTTTTCTATGCTTTCACTATTTTTTCTTTCACCCCTGATAGGTTTAATACATCAAGGAAAATGCACCTTTGTATGCTGAGGACTTCGCTTAGGACTAAAGAGATGTAAACCTTCATTTGCTTTATGTAGTGGGGGAATCTCTTAATAATGAGTATTAGAATATATTTTGCGCTTTACATTCTCGCTCCATCACCCTCATCTACTTAGTTCTTACCCTATATATCTGGATTAGGAGGCTACCCTCCTGCTATTTAGAATTGTTGAATGCTTGTGAGATCTTCGTACTTGTTGATTTACGAAATTTATGGACCTCTATTATCTTTCTCCGCAATGCATATTCTTGTGGGATGCATTACAATTGTAGAACATACCTTGAAAGTTGAGTCAAGATACTTAAATAAATTGGTCATTCTCTAATCTGAACATATCCAAAGTACTTGGGATATGCTTGTGGACATCCTTCGATCTACCTTATGTCATTATGAAATTTGTTTCGTAGCACCCACATCATCTTCCCTTCGGTTTTTTCTGGTTTTCTTTCTTGTGCCATTTCAAAGGTTGGGATATCATGCTACCACAAGATGATCATCCAAGGCAGCAACGATGCTGAGTATATTTTTTGCATGTAAGTTTAATCCCAACTTCTTGCTGCTTCTTGGTTTTCTATTTATATTCCTAATGCCCATCCTCGTCGCTTCTTTCTTCCCATTCTTGTGATCGACGATTCCTCATCATCACTGGCTTGAACTTGAAGTCCATAGATGGAGTAAATGCATGAATAGAAGCTAGATGGTTCCATATTATGGCTATTTTAAACTCAGAACATAAATCAAAATACTTCCATGATGAACCCATGTGCATCATTTAGATATTGGTGATAATCATAAGGAAAGAGAGTTTGTTGTTCTATGTCAAATATGGATTAGTATATGAAAAATTTTAGGAATTTAGTTGTCCAATAGAATTCCTTTCGTAAGGGCTCGTGTAAGTGTAATATCAGTGTATGAGTAGCGGGTTTTATTAAATACTACACTTAATGAGTTATAGTGGTTCTTTGTCTAAGGACAGCAAACTCTGCCTAAGATGCAAATTATCGGACAAGGAAAAGTTAAGGAGGAAGGGAGAACATTAAGGCCTAGAAGGAAGAGAGGGTTGTGGGCATCTACATTAATATTTATCCCCATATTCTCCTGCCATGTGATTAAAATTCCATTATCATTTTATTATTTTTAGTACTAAATCAATGCAATTTTCCTGTTTCACTTTGTTGAGTATTTTCTAGTACTTGCAGTTCTGGATTTGTTCATGTAAGCACATGCAGTTAATAAAATTAAGAAATACACATGATGCTCATTGTAGGGAGGATGATGATCATCCTCCTTTATATGCCGTCATCCTCCATGGATGAGGATGCTGAATCATCTTCCTCCTTCTCGGTCCTCTTAGACAAGAGAAAATGATTTGTTTACTCCTCTTTAACTATTTGTTTAATTCTCTTGTCATCAACAGATGTGGAGTACCAGATGCAATCCTTTGTTTAATCCTCTTGAACAAATGACACTTCTATGTTTAATCCTCTTGCACAATATGTTTAATTCTCTTGTGATCACCAAATGCAAACTCTCAAAAAATTCATCAAAAAAATACAATACTAATAATACGACGGTCAATTTAATTCTAAAATTTTCAATTTGGCTAATTTATTTTTAAACTTTTTGATAATTTTTCAATATAATCTATCCATCCAATCTCGATAGTTATTTGTTTGATACTCTTGACTATTTGTTTAATTCTGTTCCTGGGGGAGCGTGGAATAATATTTCATATGCATGAAAGAGGCACGACTGCACATTCACTCTCTTGCTTTCTTTTGTTAAGAGAAACTACAATGTTTTTTTTTTTTTTTTTGCGTGTAATTTTTTTTTGTTTCTTTCTTTTGTTAAGAGAAATCTTATATTAAAAGTGACTTTAATTTGAAAGTCTCAGCAGCTTTTCTTCCTCAGAAATGACAGGACTTGCAATAAACTTTATTCGTAAAATATATTTTATCAAAAGATGAATCTTCGTTTTACCTAATTAATCGTGGATCAGTAGATGCTTACACTCCTGCAAGTGCCCCGAAATTGTCAATGTGGACAAAACTTTGTCCCCACTGACTTCCTTTTCTTGTTTAACTGTTGTGTATTCTACTAAGCAGTCTTAGTTTGTTTTTCTCGTTATTTTGTGGAATATTGTTTCTTTGTGTTACGTTCCTAATTCATGTATATATATCTTTTCGGCATAAGTCGTGGCCCCAGCGTGATTCCTTGGAGTTTTCCGACATAAAAGGTCGGTGTCTTTTTTTATCATGAAAAAAAAAGAATCGCAGACAAAAATAGAATACGATGTGAATTTTGCTAGACTTTTCATATTTTAATACATCATAATGGGATAGTGGAATCGGTTAAAAAAATAAAAATTAATAAACTGACTATACAAAAGAGATCATGTTCCTAATATTACTCTCAACGTCGAATGTACAAAATTGAAAAAAATTACTTTTCTTTTAATAATTACTAGGCATGAATGCAGAAGGCCGATTAGGGGTAATCAGTTCTAGATTCTAGGATCGAGCTGGTTCCACCCTAAAACCTGGAACCAGAGTAGAAGGGTCTATTCCCAAGTTTTTGGAACCGAGAACTGGTTTAGTTTAGGGTTTTGGTAATTTCATTTTATTTATTTTTTAAAAGAAAAGAAATAAGTAATAAAAAGAAAACATATGGGTCCTTGATCTAGGCAATTCGGTTCCACACTTGGAACTGGAAACTGGGAACCAATCAGTTTGGTCTGGTCCATTCCCAGGTCAATCTAGTTTCCATGCACACCTCTAAGCCCAACTAGTTGAAAGTCCATAAATTGTTCTTTAAATTTCATGAATCGGTTAAGCTCAAGTAGTGACTTATGTAGGAATTGAACCTATAATCTTCCGACACCCAAATTAGCTGCACCTACCTTAAGGGTTTAAATTGACGTGTTCGAATTCATGTTAATTAAATTTGTGGAAAATATATGTTTTTAATGCATCTAATTTTATTTTTTTATACTGAGCACTAGTAAAAGTTTTCAACATAAACACAGGAAAATATAGTTGGTCTTAATGCGATATTAATAAGTTTGATCTGTGTTAATTATATTTAGTCACGCTGCATAACATGTGTATGTTTGTGTTTTACTTCTTGATCTGAGATTGTCTTGTATGACATATTTAACTTTGTTATATTCTATATATATCACTAACACATGTAGTACCATAGGTTCGAATTCGGGTAGTTTCTGTGCCTAATAACACCTTCGACCAGCATACATACTTATTGTCGGAAAATGGAAGTACTTTCCTACTTCGCTTGTTTGCGAAAAATTTGACATTTCTAAATTTTTTTTTTTTTCAAAAAAAGTCATTTTCCTATTTTCGATATTTAGTTGAAATCTGAAAATAAACCGAAATTTATTCCATCATTTGGAAAGGAGAACTTCCTTTTATTTTCTTAAAAAAAAATGCACTCTTTGTGTGATATAAGGGCTACACATACTATATCATCAAACTTAAAAAATGTTTTATCGAATTAATTTTTTAAAGTTCTAAACACCGTGATGTAGTGACGCAAATTATAACATTTCCAAGCCAAAATGCAATATACTAATTCAAAGACCGACATGGCTTTATCATCACCAAGAAGTAAAGCCACATTCCTACCAAAAAAAAAAGGAGGAGGAGGAGGAAGCCCATGAAAAGACAGGTTCGAGCTAAATTTTCATCCCTGTAACCAGCAACTCGGCAAGAGCCACGCCAATTATTTGGAGTCTCGAGTTCTGCAGTTCACCTGGATCTTTCCCCCGTTTTCTCAACGAAAAGATCGATTCAAAAGCGAGATACGTGGAGCTACCAGTTGAAGGCAGCTTTCGTTTTTACAAAATCATTCGTCAAGTCGATCGTATGGAAAAGGAAAAAACACCAACATGAAAGCATCGCAATCTGGAGTAAACTACGTCTGCAATGGGATGAAGAATAACCGGAATCGAGCCAGAGGAGGATGAAGAGCAATGCAGCGGCAGCAGGTCCAGGCCCAAAAGTCCCTGCTTCAGGGGAACATTGAGAACAATTGGGCCCATGCTACAGAAATTTATTTATAGCCCATGCTAATTTAAACGGTTATTTATGGAATGAATGCCAGTTAATTACTACTGTATAGAAACAAATCTAACCAGAATTTCAACTTTTATAGAAATCTTTATGTAATGCTTATGTCTGTTTGTCAGATATATCATAGAGACATAGCATTACAAAATCTTGATAGAATTCTCTAATTATCTTACTTACTAGCATCGAATTTATTCATACAATCAATTTTTTAAAAATTCCTATATTACTTTTTTTTAATTTTATAATTAACTCTCTCCAAAAATTTAAATGTTTTCTTCACACACATGCCTGTACTCTTTTTATACCAGGTGAATAAAGCAACCTTTTAAATGCAATCAAGAACCTAAATTGCAATTAGTTTGATTCATCATTTATCATCACGTGATACAATAAAATACATGAAAATGCACACATGACCATCGTTTTCTTCGACCATGGACCATGCATGAGTACCTTGTGACATTACAAGTGATGTATGAATGAAATTATCAAATAATTTTGGTAGATCTATCTCAAAAGCATAGTGGCAATGATCAAAACAGAGCTGTGTTAATCTGGTTAGCTATCTTATTGGACGGGCAAGTAACAAATCAAGCTTGTACCTGTCCAACTTGTTGTACGTGTATAGTTCAGTAAAACAAATTACTTAGAACTTGTGACCTATCCAATTAGCTATTTTAATTTGAATTTTGTTGTACAGAGATTGTTGATCTTGTAATATGAGGAACGAGCTATAAACTATATTAAAGTAACAATGTGTGTATCTGAAACAAAAGAATGTTGAATGAGGATATGCGATTCTTTTTTATATACTCTCATTCCCCTGTTCCTCTCATGCCAAAGGAAAAACTTGCCCTGTTTCTCCAATTTCACCATTTCTTAGTTTTGTTTTTAGGTGATGCAACTCCAGGAGCTTTTCCAATGCAACTCGATCCAAAGTAGAAGTAATGGACCCAAATGCACTTAGGACTTGAACTGAAATTGGCAATCTAGCAAAAGGATTAAAACCGCCCTATAGGGAAGGGCTGGTGGAAACTTTCTGAGATATGCTTAAAGTAGCTCAAAATACTCATAGCTAGAGAGGACTTTGCACCAGAAAAAATTCTAATCATCATCATAATTTATTCTACTAGATTATGTAAAAGGTGTTCAAGATAACATTATAACATGAGGTTCACATCCAACCCAGCATTGGAAGTTTACTAAGCAAATCAAATTCATATAAACAACACATCACTACATCCGAAAAGTCATAAACTATCATCCCAATTAACCTTTCAATTTGCAATGAACACGAACATGACTACCAAAGTTAGAACGCAGGCAATAAAAATTGACCAAGGCAAGTCGGCAAGTAGAACACACATCAAGAGAATGCATGTGACACATCCAAGAGCAATGGCAATCACAGCAAAGGCAAATCGAAATCTTAGGTCAATATCTTGCCTCCCCATCTTTGAGATTAATCTTTGCCGAATAATTTTGATTGCTCCACAGATACACATAATGCTTGGTGCACTGGATATGTGGGCTGAATCTATAGAGGTATGACTGTCCCTGATAAGCTGAAGCAAATCATTCTCAAGGGAATCATGATCTTCGTTAACTTGAGTCATACGATCTAACACGTTCCTTGAAATAAAAATCAGCAAATCGCTTGTTAGACAATTGTCTTTCACAGAAGCTCAAACAATAAAGATATGGATAGATTAACAAAGAACTTATGAGCAACTCATACTTGTTCCATGGTTTCAAAATGAAACAATAAAAAGGATGGATTCACCTAATTTATGCAGGGAATAAATTGTTTCCTGATGAAACAGCATATACGTAATGAAACACACAGAAACATGATAAGAGATAGGAAGCTCTTTTTCACGAAAGGAAATGAAGACAGCACTCGCGGTCCTCCACACTCACCTTCTTCCAACCTCGTGATTTTCAAAAAAGACATGGCAGTTAATATGGCTTTCTCTTTCCTCAGACAAACTTAGCTGTTTTAATGGTATGCATACTTAAGAAGGATTGTTCCGGGTTAGAGTCCTACCGTATTCAATTACCAAATGGATACCACTATTATTTACCCATTCGCACAGAAAAAAGGGGCTATGACTATAAGAGGCATTCTTACTTTTCGACGGATTTGCACCCAGTATACCCTGATATGAGCACGAGCTAACATGCTCTGTTCTTATAGTCACATCAATAGAGAAAAGAAAAACCTGGATCAATTACCACAATAAAAGAAGACAAAACCTGGGGGTGCGACATAATTGCCCTAATCCAAGAAATGCGAGACATTGGCCATTTTGCATCTACCAGATATGCCCCTAAGTACATGCTCTGTTCTGGGTAGACCCATTTCTGTTCTTTGAGAGTCGAGTCATGATTAATATCTCAATCAACGAAAAGAAAAAAATAAAAATAAAAATCTAAATGGTAAAAATTGGTGTTCCGATCCTACTCACACAATCTAATCCGAGAAACAGGCCATTTTCTACAGGCAAGTGGAAGACTTCCTCAAGCGTTTGACCGAACAAGTCCATAGTTCCAGAACCTGTTCTACGTGGATCGCAGGTTTTCATCATAAAACAGCATTCACGTGATGGAATGTACAGAGTGACATGATCAGAGGGAGGAAGTGGAAAGTATATCAAGAGCTTGGCATGAGTTTCCCCAGAGATTATCAAGATTTTGGTATGAGTTTCCCCGCAATCTTCCAACTTACTGACGGAGCTGGCTACAGTGCTTAAGACACATTTAAGGTCAACGAAGCTTACCTCCAACCATCGTGATCAGCCGAATTGTTGTTCGCCATTAACCTTCCAACTTTGCCTTGCTAATTTCTTCCGTGCTTGGCTGAAAATGAGAAGAGGCTGGGACTGTCTTCGAACTTTGGCCACCTTCTAGCCATGGTGTGGTTTGTCATATTTAGCTATGAAAACCCACATGGGTGAGATGTTCATATTTAGAAACACCCACCGGGAACCGTCGTGATCAATGCGCCCATCGACAAATCGACGATCACGATCGATTAGCCCATTTTGACTGTCACGATTGATACGCCCACCGTTTCGACGGTCACGATCGATCATCGAAAATGAACGCTCACGATGGGTGCACTCATTTTGACGGTCACGATTGACCTGCCTCTTTTGACGGTCATGATCAATTCACCGATCGACAAATGAGCGCTCCCGATGGATGCACCCATTTCGACGGTCACGATTGATGCGCCTGTTTTGACGGTCACGATCAATGCACCCATCGACAAATGAACGCTCACGATCGATACGTGCATTCAATGCGTGAAAAAGGGAGAGCGAGTTTTTTAATATAAAAAGCCCGCTCCATGAAACTCCGATGGAGATAGAGTAACTTTTTCGTATAAATACAAGAAACTTACTCCATGGACCTCCAACGTCTAATTTTTCATTCATAAGCCATGGACCTGGGAAAAACTACACTTGGCGTGCTCCTCTATGCTATAGAAGTGAGGTTGTGGAATACAAATTAGGTGGCTCTGATTTTCCTGATAAAATAAAAGAAAATAAGACTCATATTTTAAACTTGATCAAATTATATCTACTGATCTCCCCCATGATAATGGCAATAGAGTTTTAACCTTGGAGGTCCTTGGTGTAATTTTTTTGACCTCGTTGGCCATGAGGTATTCTTGTCTCTTTCTTTTTCCCTTTTTGTTTATTTATTATGTATTGTTGAAAGAACTTTTAGTTTGTTATTCTTGTTATTTGACCTTTGACCCCACCAAAAGAAAATATTTTTACTATCCTCGACCCATGAGCAAATATATTATGTTTTGCATTGCTGGGTCTCGTATTTGAATTGTGCTTAGAATTTGACAAAATTCGTCACAATTTTTTTCATTTTTTTATAACTCAAAATAATAAAATAGAACTGATTAAATCTTGATCAACTGACGTCATCATATTAATGCTCCGCCCAAAAAAAACATCATTATATTAAAGCACCCACTGTTAAAACAGGCGGTCCCTCCTAACAATGCACATGTAGGTTACACTTTTGCAATGATGCAGATACTCGTTAGCCATGATTTACACAAGAAGTACAGATTTGCAGGACACGTCAAATTTCTTGTTAAAATTAAACTTGGATGTGTTCATTTGAGTGCATGGAGATATAAGAAAAATGCATGATGTTGAACTTAGACTCTTATCTCGATAACTTTAGCTATCCAGAAAATTGTTGTCTCTTATGATGCTTTATATTTCATATCTCATGTGCAAGGCCCAATTTAAATACGATGAAAGTATTAAGACATATTTCATGTTGGAAGTACCTGAGAAATGTGCTGGATACACGAGGACTTTTTTCCCTACAGCTCGAAGCTCAAATTGCTAGAATGTATAACTAGCATTTTGGTTCCGTGGAGGATTTCTTACTCTGAGCCATCAGCAACATTTAACCATGATGATCCGGCCAACATCGTCGGGGTACCCCTCATGCTTATGTACACTGCAGTCAAAATAGCCCAGCAAAAATTAATCTTTGAGATGGGAAGTCAAGGTTTGGATTTGGCATTCTGACTTTTTGGTGAGGGCAGTTTACTTTTTGTAATAATATTTCGTGAGATTTATTTAAATATCACTTATAATTTAAATTAATCAATTTGATAATAATATATCATATTAATTGATTAATAAATTTTTTAAATGCCACGTTAGCACAAAAACGACATCGTTTTAGCTAAGTTTTTGCTGATTCAGCTTTCGACGAGCCACGTAAGCGAGTTATATTATTAAGATAAAGCCACGTCGGATTTCCGACGGCTTTCGCTAGAGTTGACACTTAAGTGATCAAATTTAAAAAAAAAAGTGACTTAAGTGTACTTTTTGTAACTTTTGATATTTAAGTGTCCCATCGTGCTAAGTTTTGACACTTGAGCTATTCTTTTCCCACTTATTCTCACATTCAATATCTAATTATCCTATTACCCGCAAAGATAGGACGGCAACAGTCGTTTCACAATTTCTCTCTCTCTGTGCGATTATCCGATGGGTCATCGAGTGAGAGAAATGAACAGATAGCATGAGGTAGGCAACGATTTCCGTCCCACTTTCTTAGGGTTTCATCATTGTGAGAATCACCACCGCGTGGCTTTTCTCAGTCTCATACCTACGTACATCGCTTCGATTATCAGTCTCTCTTTATTCTTTTGGAGTTTGATCTGGGTTGCCTCGTTCTTTCTTGTCGGAGCTGATAATGATTAATTCTGCTGCGTTCAATATGATTTGTAGGCTGAATCGTGAAAAACATTAATGTGTTTCGGCTTTAACGATTCTTGGGAGCTTTTGAATTAAAATGTTGTGATTAAAATGATTGCATGCTTGTCTTGCGGGAGGCTATATCCTCGATACGTTAGGTGCATATTGGCTGCGGATTGCATGGCCCCCATCTTGAGCACAGCTTGATCATTCCATGGCAATAACAAACAGTTCCCATCGAGCTTTTAGTCGTCATCTATGCTGACGAATGGTTCATTCCGATTGACCTGGAGGAAAAAGATCTGTAGGAGTTATGTCAATTAACTTTTTGATGTACAAACGACACCGCATGGGCCAGCGTGGAAGTTGGAGCGATTGCTTGGGGGCTGAAATTCTTTACCTTTCATCGTCTTCGAGATTTGCTGGTACAACTATTTTTCTCTTCAATTTCTTTTCCTCTGTCTTGCAGGTTGTCCATAGTGAAAGAATGTTACCCTATGGTGCCTTCACGGCGGAAACGAGAACCTGTGCTGGCATTTTGTTGTCAATCAATTTTCCCCTTCAATTTCTCATCGAAAGGAGACCGGTGCAATTTGATTTGGGATAGTTATCGAATGCTACTCTTATGTTTCACTATTGAGTTTGACTCTACTTTTTGTTCTTTGGTGTTTGAGTTTTTATTTAGAGTTTTGTTAGCATAATAACTATGAGAATAACAATATGTTGTGAATCACAAATTCTTGAAAGAGTGGACCTCATAACCATATCTGATTATTTATCATTATCATTATTATTATTATTATTATTATTATTATTATTATTATTATTATTATTATTATTATTATTATTATTGTAGTCGAACAAATTGTTACTATTGCAATGGATTAAGGGCAATCACTTAATCATTTCTCTTTTATTTATTATTGAATATAACTCATCATGACTCATTTTCTTATGGGAAGTTGACATGGTAGTGTTATGTGTTTATATCTTCTTCATTGTATTTTCTTCCAGCGTGTCGTCTTACCTGTGTTTGAATCAAATGATAATCGTTGGTTTGTTGGGAAACCACCGAGCATACAACACCCATGTGGAGAATCAATTTTCAATTATCGTTAGATTTGTCATGCATGCTTGTGGATTTTAAAAGCCAAGAACTCATACCGACGGACCATTTTTCACATCGGCCATGTTCATACCTCGTAAATTTCCAACTAAATCATTCTAAGGTCAGGTGAAACTCTCCGAGACTTCGATGTGAGCATACCACGTTTGCCTGTACCAAACCCATCGTTCCTGGATCGTTCAAGGATGATTTTAGGGTCAACCCTGCCCGTTTGGCCTTCATGAAAGGACATTAACACTTGAGCAACGTTTGGGTGCACTCTCTTCGCGCGTAGTTTTATAACCTTCAGATGGGTCGGAAAGTATGGCAAAGAAAATTAATGGCAGCAGCGGCCATTTGTGGAGGTTGCTATGTAAAGAAGGAATTTTGAAGGAGGTGGTTGGTGATTTGTACGCAGATTGAGACTTCTTGTGCAAGTCATTAAAAAAAATGAAAATGATTTACCACACTATCGTTTGTAAATTTATAATTACTAGATAATATATCCCTCTCATTTACGTATATTGAATATAAAAAACGATAGCGTTGTCAATCGTTTTCCATGATTTTTTTAAATCATGTGCGTATAAATCAATTGTCTCCTTCGACCAAAAAAAAAAATCAATTGTCTCCTCCTTCGTATTAACCCAATGTGGGCCGACCTAGGGGTCATTGCTCAGGCCCCATTCTCAATCCAATTACTCCAATGGCCCATTTCATTGTTTAAGGCCGGTTTGACTCGGCCCGCTCCCATTCCCATGACTTTCAAGGTTTTTCTCTTCCCTTTTTAAGCAAATTTTAGCTCATTCCCAGCATAATGTGGGTATTGGGAAGCTTTCCCCTTTTGCCTTCAATTTTGCTGAATAAAAACAACTCTCTTCTTATTTTGGACTTGTCCCCGTTTATCTTTTATAATAAAAAAGAAGAAGAACAAACAAGATATTTGGATATTATTTAGCTTGAAATTGACCTAGCTCAAGTCAATGAAAATAATATGATATTAGCGCATCAAATTTGAACTGATTGACCTGGTCTGTATAGCATAAGCCAATCTGGTCCGCTAGTTTGTGATCTCCACTTTGCAAGAAATATATATTTTTCCTTTTGAACCAATAATATTCTCAATAAAGATCCCCTCTACGAATGTCCCGCAAAATTAGTTAGTTCCATTCCATTACTTTGAATTGAAGAAAGGGAATCAATAATTATTGGGTTCATAGCCTGAGTGAACGCCACATGTCCGTTTTAATAAAATCCCCAAAAAATGGGACAACATTTTATGTATCAGATACATGGTCGATGTAATACAACTAACTAATCACATTGTCCGCATCATCTTAAATTTTAGAAACACTCATTTTTCATTGACTTGTCTCATTACGTATTATTAATAATTAGTATATTTTAAAGTCGACATGTTTTGGCGTTTATATTATTGTTGTCAAATTAATGAGACGTGGATTAAGAACGTTTTTATCTTTTTCGTGGTTTTATTTTTTTTTTCTTTTTGACTGGATCTATCAGAAACAAAATTGCGACTGGACTTAGGTTGCTTTAATGACTTTGTAGATTTCAGTTGGCTGGCCGCGCATTAAGATAATGAAGGTGAATTAGATTACATATCCATCGCAAATTGATTCTTACTCATTGTTCGTCGGGACTTATGAGCTCGAGCATAATTTCTTCTAAGAAAGACTGATGCATCCACCTTCCTCTCTAAGCTTTTGCTACTTTTTATCTCAGGTTATGGAATAGACGGAAAAATGAACTGTGGATTGTATATTATAAAACTGACTAGGTTTGAAGTCTTTTCTACGTTTTGTTTTTCTGGACCTCCGCGAGAATAACATTTTCCAATAATTGACACATCTTTTTCTAGAAAAAGAGCACACTTCAGATGTACCTGACCAAGAAGTTAGCAAGAGGCTTCCTCGAATTTTAGATCGACACCTTCCAATGCTATCGAGCGTTCGCAAATTACTTTTGCCCTGTTGATCTGCATCCATCAGTAGCACATTCTAACATGAGCACAAAAGCATCGAATGATTATTATAAGAAGAAGACATGAAGTCCACCCAAAAAAAGAAGAAGCAAGACCTGTGGAAAAAGGCCATGGGGAGGACGAAGAAGAATGATGGGGTGTAGATTGGCTTATTCTTACCAACTCCATTCGCTTCGCTGAAAATCTGAGAGCATGAATTATCAGCGGCACCACATTGAAACAATCAAAAATCAACAATCACCCTCTTGATTTTGAGATTATAGAGAATTCTTGTTCTTCTTTGTCATGGCTAGATCATCCCAGGGGAGAAGATCTATTATTTCTACAGCCACAATCTTGGACTCGGCATGAAGTCTCCACATCAGTATTTTCAAGAGAACGAGGCATGCCTAGCAATTCCAAAGTGCAAAGTAGGAGCAAGCTCCTCCAAAGATTATTCGATCTAACATTATTCATCAAAAATTTAAAACCATGACTAGTTACAACTTAAAGGAAAGACGAAATACGGTGTACCATAAATCCATTCAAAAGGAGTCAAGGAGTCTATCTTGTCCATACATAAATAATATCTTTGTCTAAAATTAGCCATCTATTTAGGTGCAAGTAATCTGTTAAAATATGTTTTGAATTTGAGCCCATCAAACAAACTTGACCCAAGGTTAATTAGATATATGTGGATGTCCACTGTGGAAATATACATATGTTTTGTTCGATGTTGAAGTCCAAGTAAGAATATTTCCTATTTTGTCTTAATATCCAATTAGAATCGACCAAGCAAAACTGAGAAGAAAAATATATTGACAGGCTTGTATTCGGATTGTTCTTTGGACTAACATTGGAAAATCCAATGTGGACTCGATTTGGATAATTATTCGGTCAGCTTGACCGATATGGGCTGACTGCATTGTGCACTTCTTCAGGCGGTGTCGCTCATGCTTTGGTTCAAGCACTGCTGTTGATGCGAGCAGTGAAGCGCCGTTATAAGCTAAGTGCTTTTGTTCGCGAATACACCAAGAATTCTAGTGTTGAAATCAATTAAATTCTTGTGGTAAAAATTTGTGTATAATTTCTTTATGAGATTGAGAAATTATTTGTGAAAGATTATGGAGTTAAAAACTGTGTGAGTTATTGAGTGTAATTAGGGCTTGGGAAACACTATGGTTGTTTGAATAACTCGAATGTGATTATAATATCCGTTACGTCGCTTAATCTATTGTGAAATTTATGCTACTCTCTCCGGGGACGTAAATCACTACAATTGAACTACGTAAATCAGGTATCCAATCTATTTTGTTATTCTATCTATTTTACTGTTTTATTGCTTGCTTCCACAACATAACCACTTTACAACTCCAACTAATGACTAGGGCAATAGGAAAGAAAATCGTTCCAAATTCTACCCAAAAATAGATTTTTCCTTTGCAATTTAACAAAACACACTAATTAATCACATATGATGTTACCTGAGACAATAATGGCATTTTTCCAAGAGAAATCCCGGGGACACTTTGTTCTTCTCAAAGCTAGACTTGGCAATTGCACACTTCAAGAAAGCGCCTAAGATAAGGCAAGGAAGCATAACAAGGCTGCTATTACAAATTGATGAAACTCTCTTTTCTCTTGATGATTTTTCTCACCTCGACTAGTGCCATAGATAGAAGCAGATCATGAACATGTGATTTTGCCTAAGTAACATCGATATTGACATGCGACATGACACAACATGATGCATCAACACGTAATTTCTCTAAAAATAAAAAATTTCGATACATTGGGACACGTTGTATATTAAATGTATATTTTTATACATACATAATAAATTATTATTTTTATAATTATTTCAATCAAATTAATTGATTCAAATTCACAAATAAATAAGTAATAAAAAAGATCTTAGAATTAATTTATACTAAAAACATTAATCCACTATTTGTTAATATTATTTATTGTTTTAATTTAACAAATTCAACTACATTTCAACAATCCATAAAACTTGGAGGAAAAAACAAGTAATCCACATTTTAGACTCGTGTGTCGGGGAGGTGCGGACCTGCGTATTGGAAGAGAAGAGAAAAAAAAAACTTGGGGATAGGGGAATTATGTATCACCGTATGTATGAATCAAAAAAGAATAAAATTCACGTGGCATTTTTTTTCAAAATAAAAATCCACGTGGCATAATACTGGATTTTCTTTTTTTTTATTAAAAAAGGGGGAGAGGGGATCCCCTTTTATTATTTTTATTTTTATTTTTTAAAATATTTACATTTTGATCGACCATTTATTGAAAATTTTTAAAACTGACTTCATGCGTGTTGGAAAAGTTGACTATGTGTCGGATTTTTCGACACCCACGGGATGAATGAATCAAAAGTCTGGATTTTCTTTTTTTCCCCCCTTTTATTATTTTTATTTTTATTTTTAAAATATTTACATTTTGATCGATCATTTATCGAACACAAACGTCGAAAAGTGTGTGTCGGATTTTTCAGGGACACGAAAACTCTCGAAAAGTATCGGTACTTCTTAAGGCTCTTCATTTGGATGTTGAAGAGCCGCTTGACCAATATGTACCACTAGTTTTTCTTCTCCAACCTGAACTTGCCATAGATACTATAAAGGGGAAACATTTCACCTATCATCCGAAGCACTGGGCATTTGTCTTGACCAATATGTACCGCCGCCTAGCGAAACGCAAAAGAGATAGTGAGGAATTCAGATTGCGGTCACCATGGCCACACACAGGAGACCAAATAGAGACATCAACCGCAACATGAGCCAGTATCGGACTCGATAAATAAAGGAAAATTCTTTCTCAATTTACATCGAAATAATTTATTTCTAGTCACAAGACATTGACTAAACAAGGAATCTACCAAAAAAAATAAATAAACTAAATATTCCTAATTATAAATATCTAAACTTAAATTTTTTTTACCTAAACAAGACGACTATGTATTTGGTAATCATTAAGTGAACCATGATATTCAATTCAATGATAGAATACTTCTATATTAAATTATGGCGCATTCTAGGACTTACTCCTTCTAGTATCCTTGCGATTGGTCCGCTTTAGTAGATGACTTTAAAGTTTATTTATAGATACCATTAGAAAACAAAAGGTGTGCAGTTATTCCTCACACCTATATGTTAATTACAGTTGGTTTTGGTATATAATTAAGAATTTCCGTAAAAAACTAATTATGTCTAAAACAGGCAAATCTGGCAAGTTGATAAAATTTCATAGTATAAAAATCATTGGATCTCTTCTTTTTTATAAAATGTGTCAACATATTTGATCACAATTAAATCAATTCTTTTTTATAAATTCAAAATAATATTATTTCAATAAAAATTACTAAAATAAACGTGTATTTCCCATAATTTTCTCACTTTCACTCAAAGCTTCAATATGCATATCTGTTTGTTTGGAATTTTCCCCACTTCATGATACCAAAATCTGATAAGAATTACATTATTTGATTTTCTCTTTTAGCTCGACGATATATTCCTTACTTATCTATTTTAGCAATATATATCCAGAAAGATAGTTGCCACTTGATAAGCATAACTCCAACGAGGATTCTGTTTCTTTTTTTTTCCTATTTGGTATGAATCTATCTTTTTATGAGAAGCAAATATATAGAAATTTTCTCTCCCCATTTGGAATTATCCTCCTTTCTCTCTGCACAACCCGCCAATCTTCTGCTTCCTCTGAAATCCTTGAATCAACAATGGCGGCGAATTGGTCCGATCTCCTCCCGGAGCTGCTAGAACTATGCTCGAGACGACTTCTTCTAGAGGACTGGTTTGCATTCCGGTCCGTGTGCTCGACGTGGCGTGCTGCTGCATTCCAAGAGAGGATCGATTGCCCATGGTGGATGCTTGAGGGCGATAAGAGCACTGAGACGGAGTGGGCTAAGTTCTCCAGCCCTTGCAGTTTCCGAATTCACAGAGTTCGATTGCCGGAAGTGAAGGGAAAGAGGTGCTTCTCTTCACGGGGTTGGATCTTCACTATTGGCAAAGATTTGGAAATCCACATGTTGAATCCCCTCTCACGCGCTGCCAGTCGCTATCGCGACGACGTCATTAAGCTCCCTAGTTTGGACAAACTCCCTGGCTGGGATCCCGAAGAATATGAGCCAGACATGCCGGACATGTATCGCGATTTCCCCTGCAAGTTTGTCTTGTCTGAAAGCCCCACTTCATCTCCAAACTATACGGTCATGGTCATTTCCTCGCCCTCCGGATCATTAGGCTTATGGAAACCCGACAATGAGGACTGGAAATTGTTGACTCTCCCGGACCCGGACAATGATGCTCTTGATGTCATATATTACCGAGGGCAATTTCTTGCAATTAACGAGGGTAGTATATTCACTTTTGATGCGGATGAATCAGATCCAACAGCTCAAGTTATATTGGAGATACCTCTGGAATTTCTAGATTTAGATTATTGCATGTACCAATACTTGGTGGAGTCAGCGGGCCATCTATTGCTGGTCTTACAATACGGACTACGAGAGTGTGGAACCGCCAATTTCCAGGTTTTCGGGTTGATTTAGATACTAAAAAGCGGACAAGGCTTCAGAGCATGGGGAATGTGTCCCTCTTCGTAGGTTTTAACTCTTCCTTTTCATTACAAGTTGATGAGAACCAGCAAGTTATTGAGCCAAATTGTATTTACTTTACTTGCCGCGAGGATATCGGAATATTCCACATAGAAGATGGAAGAATTGAGTTTTCTAAAGAAGCTGATATTAATGTTTCTCCGACTCTATGGATTGAATCTCCACCTCTGTGGATTGAACCAAGTTTTTGAGATAGCACTACATTGATCTCCCAGTAGGATTGCTAGACTTTTAGAAGTAGCCTTCTATTAGTAATTTTTCAGGGTAAGATTTGCTTATCTTCTAGGACTTTGGTTATGACAATATAGTGTTGCTTTTGAGATTGCACATAGTCCGTAGAGATTGTGTTCTTGACATGTTTTATGAAAATATTATGTGAATTATATTCAATTCAAGTCGATAAAGTCAACTTCAATAAAATTTAATGAGCTCAATCCGCATGACATGCCTTTACCATGATATTTGTTCAGTATCAGATTAAATTGGATTAGATATGCAACAAAGGAGGAACCATCCAAGAAGAGAAAACACAGTCCAATGCAAGTGAAGAGATAGTAAGCCGGTCAGGAAAATGTATCCGGAATTCGTAACGCTTACATCGTTTTTTTAGATCAATGAAGCAACATTTCTTATGAGTAAGAGGAAGGGAAACAATGTTACTACCAAAATTTCCGAAGGCCAATATTCTCTTTTGTAACCTTCCCCTCTGCATGGTCACGTCATGAGCTTGTATTGATATTTGATATATTTACAAGCTAGACAATGTAATACTCGATCGCCATAATTACTTGAGAAAATGTTTGCAGTCTCTTCCTTTTGGTAGCATGGCATGATTAATATGGCCTATGCAACCAAATCATTAATGGAAGGGGAACTCCTCTGCCTCTTGCACTGTTCTGTCCGTCCGACAATCACGGCGATCATTGATCGGAAGCGACGGGTGCTGGCTTGAGAGGTATGACCTCGTACGTGACATCCAACCACGGTAAAGACATGCATCAATGAACCCTGAGCCCAATACCTACCAAAAAGTTGCGAGTTAGCTATACCAAATTAAAATTAAAATTAGAATCGCACAGCCACTCGCATATAGTTTGGATTTAACTCGATAACTGCTTGAAATCAAATTGCTTAACTTCAAGCCGAAGTCGAGCTATCGTCCAGCTTGCATGTCTAATTGAGCTTTCAATATATTTGATATAAAATACATAACAAAACACTTAAAATCACATGAGGTTCGAAATTATAAAATTCGACCTCAAGTTTTACTCATGAATGATGTAAACCCAGCCTAGCTCAAGTAGGAAAATTAACACTTGATCAATCTCGATTTGAGTTTAGTGCACCAAGTATCAAACTTTTTTTGTTGTCATCCAGATTTTCAGTGAGGGCTCGCAAACCCTCTGAAGCAATCAGTGCATTAGTGCTATTCAGGTGTGTTTTCAAACTCTACCACAAATGATCTAGAAATAGTATTTTTACAAAAATATAACTCAATTTAATTAAGAAAACACAAAATGCAAAAATTTCAAAATTTCATCTATCTGAAAAATTAGGAACAAGATTTAGATTAATATGATTATGAGTTTTTATGGATAGCAAGAACAGTAGCAAGCAGGAAACGACGAATTCTGCCCCACCCCAGTGACTTCCCGATTGTCTTAATCCACTACTGATTAAACTCTCTGTATCGCATTCAGCAAAACACAAGAGGATCGACTAATGGGCATCATGAATCTTCCTCCAAGAGTAGTGCAGAACAATCAGATATCGCAAAAGAGCAAAATAGATTTAGGAAGCAAAGGACAAGAAACAAACCCATTGACAGGAATTACAGCTCGGTGGAAGAAAGATGAACGCTTGGCATCGTTTCTTATTCGTTGATTTTCTTCTGCGGACTGGGTTTCCCCATATGTCAATATATTTCCAAAGAGATAAAAAGGGACAAGTGTAGTGGAAGTTGTGAAACTTTCAAGAATTGCAATGGAGTCCTAGAATTTGTAGTCATAGAAATATAATTAAGTTTTAAAATGTCACGAGAATGTAATTAGATTTTAAAACTTCTAAAAAGTGCAATCGGCGAAAGGAATTAATTGGACCCATTTAATAAGTTTTCAGGCTTAATTGTACTTTAAAAAAAGTTTAACACCCAATTGCACTGCGTGATAACTTTTACGACTTTTGGCACACTTATCTTGATTGACATAACTTTTCAATTTCGTTTCATTATTAAAGATCAATTCATCATCAATAACAATCATAGTCGTTCTGCCGTAGTCTTATAATTTTTCCAAATCGATGCTACAGATGTTGATACCAACGTGATGTAACTATCAAGAATCGTATTTCTTAGACATGACTTTCCACATTTGAGTAAATGGTTACAAGAAATCCTTCCGTGTTCATATATTATTATATTGGAGCCATAAAAGCATGACATTACGTCACGCATTTTGTTTGGATTCACCATTCTTAGGCTTCGTTCGTTTCACGGAAAATAACTTCCACGAAAATGTTTTTTGGATTTTCTTACGTTCATTTCACGGAAAATAAATTCATTGGGAAAAATATTTTTCATGAAGGAAAAAAAGTCTTCTAAAGTGAAGGAAAATGTTTTTCACTTTTCAAGTTGGGGAAAACATTTTCCACACTCACTCTCTCCTATCTCACATCCCCTATTAGTCCTCACTTCTTTATTTTATTTTTTTAAATCAATTTTTTTTTTCATAAAATTTGAATTTTTTGTTATTTTTTAATAAAATCGATTTTTTATTATTTTTTTCTGTATTTCTTTTTGCTGTTTTTCTTTTTCGGCCGGTCGCCGGCTACGGCGACGGCTGGCGACCAGCAACAAGTGAGCCGAGCCAGACGGCGACGAGGCTCGGCCGTCGCAGATCGGCGACGCCCGATCGTCGCTAGAGGCGGTGAGGCTCGAGCCTCAAGCCTCGCCAGATCGGCGACGCCTAGGCCTTGTAGATCGGCGACGCCCAAGCATCGTCAGACTACGGTGAGGCTCAGGCATTGCCGATTTGCAAAGCCCGAGCCTCGCCGCCTTGAGCTCACCTCACCGGTGAGCTAATTAGGCAAGCTCGAGGTGTGGCCGACCGGCGACCGGCGACCGGCCAAGGAAGGAGAGAACACAAAAAAAAAAAAAAAAATAAATTAATAATCAATTTTAAAAAATAATAAATAACGATTTTAAAAAAATAAAATAATAAAAAAAATATTGAAAAGAGTTTATAAAGTAAAATATTTTTCCAAGCAAACAGCGAAAAATATTTTCCACTTCAAAATCAAGTTTACCCCGAACACCGGAAAATAATTACGTTTTCCTAGAAAATAGCTTCCTGAAAAATATTTTCCAGAAAAGTAACATTTTCCGTAAAACGAATGGAGCCTTATATTTTATTTTTTTTTCCTCCTTTAAATCCAAAAGTCAAGTTTTTCTTTTAGTTCAATAAATTTACCTTTTTGAGTCTTTTTTTTTTCACTAAATGCCGGTTAAAAAAGAAATATCTATCCGAAACCCTTCTCTCCCCTTCCCCTTTTCTTTCTAATTAGTCAATCTCTAGCCTCATCTCCTCCACCATTTTACACAACATAGTTTTAAAACCAAATGGTGGTCCTTCTTGTATTTGCGCGTTGCATGTCATCATCCATTGAAACGCCAAACATGAAAATGGTTCAACACAAGCAAATGGATATTAGCTTTTGGAATTATAATAGAAGCTTATATATATAATCGAGAGAAATCTGATCACGGATTTTAGAAATAAAAGCTGAGATTGAGGATTATCGAATATCATGCTAATGTGACGGATCCGAGGTTCATGATCAATGGAGAGTTCATGATCGAGGGAGAACGACCAAAACGCCCATAGGAGGATTCAAGTGCTTCCGGAACGTTCTTAGGGACGGGTGATACCGTAATTGTGCTATGGTCTAGAATTATAAGAACGGATGATACCGTAATTGTGCTATGGTCTAGAATATTCTCAATATAAATGCTGATAGATGATAGGTGGGGCGGTTACGATCTCGTCCGCCAAATCGAAAGTCGATCAATGGTTGTAATCCGAATGCCTCAAGTATAAAAAGGGGTGCCCTCCCCTCATTTGTAACCATCCAACCATTTAGCAATCTAAGTTACATTCTCTTTCAAGTCTTGTCTCTAGACTTTCTCCAAAATAGCCAATCGGTCCATTACACTAACATGAATAAAGAATTTAACCTCATCGAATAAAGAATTTAACTTCATCGAATTGAGTATAATTGTATGTGTGATAGTATCTACTATACCAGGAATATCAATAAACCCGATTATTGCAATTGCTCAGGATAGGGAAGAGAAAAATTCATCTCCACCGTCAAGTCTAAGCAGTCTACTTTACGCGGATTTAAACATCTATTTCCATATTTTCATATCAATAGTCAAATTCATTTGGTGGGTTACCAAATTCCGTATTATTAAGAAAGAAAAAGAATTGTTCCAAATAGAGTTATGTAAAACAAATAAGAAAGAATAGAGGCTCACGCCATTTTTACCTCGGATAGGCTGAGCGGGCCGTAACCGATACGGTCAATTAATTGTGATATGGAGTGTGAAGCTAAAGGGTGTGAGGAATCGTAACAAAATGAGAATAATCCAAGACTTTCACAGTGCCCTCTAAGTCTCGACAGAGCATTGCTAGTTGTCTTTTTCTTTTGATTTCTGAGTTTTATATTTTATATATAGAGATTAAAACTATAGCTCTCCAGCAAAACCTTTTTACCCATTTTAATATGTTGTGTGGAATCATTGAAATTTGTCCTAATGGTCATGCTTTTCACATGGACACATGATTATGCATTGTTTCAATTCACATATGAAGAAAACGCCGGGTGCATTAATGTAATTTATAATCAATCATTATCATTCCCTATGGGCGATCCCATTCACGTGCAAGGCCTCCACATGAGATTGGGAATTGATCAGGCTATTAAAGAACTTGAAGTATTTAGTGGCAAGGGACTCGGCATCCTCGCTGCACCGCTCGCCCGCCACGAAGTTGGAGAACATCGAGATCATGGTGTTGCCGACGTCATTGTCTACGACTCTGCCATGAGATATTCAGCAAAACAAACCTATCCCTTCTCTCTAATTTGAACCATGCCTCTGGGAGCTCCATTGATAGTGTGTATCAAAGATCATTGACGGACGGGATGTTGTTCGGTTGAAATGGTCCGATGTGGATTTTATGAACTTATCCTTCCCAAACGTGAGGAGGGGTGGATCCAGAATCATTTTTGGTTTCGGTTTTTTCTTTTCTGGGTTTGCCTATTTTCGGAGTTGATCATCGCAATTCTCGGGTTTTCCTATGCTTTGGCCAGTTCCAGTAGGTGGGCGCAATTATGATGCAATTAGATTTGTTTTGATTCATTTTCACATACGAGATATTGTGATTCATGAAATTGCAATTGTGAGTCATGTCTAATTGGAATATATCATCAAATATCAAATACACATCCTAAAGAAAATGTTTGCAAAAATCGCAAGTAATTTATATTTAGGGCAACAATCACTTTATAAATCGAAATAATTAGTATTATAAAAATTAACACCCTTCAACCCTTTTATAAATTAACCTTTTGGAATATTTCAAATTTTTGTAAGAATCCTTTTAGTAAAAGATTGGGCTGAGTTTCGTTGCAATTCAATTAAGAGAACGAACGGTAATTATTGGATTACAAAGTATCCATTGCTTCGAATTCAAATTTGATCTCCTTCCATACTTCACAAGCAACAGCTAGTTCAGGATTCCATTTGCTATCCTCATGGATAATTTCATTACCCTCACGAGCAAGATCACGTCCCTCATTACGAGCTTGTACGCATGCTTCTAGAGCTACTCGATTAGCTGCTCGAATGGTTTGTAGAGGAACCCTACCTTCTCTGATCCATTCGACACATTCATGGAATCTATCAAGCTTATTGGGGGAATGCTTGGACAATTTCGAGGCAGGTGCTCTTGGATTTGGACTTATTTACAAAACGAAATAAGCTATTTTTCAAAGTATGGATGTTGTTCTTTTAACAAGACTATTTCCCTTCGAGATTATTATTAGGTCCATTGGCAGTATGAAAATGTACTTACACATTCATTGTTGGATGAATGATAGACTTGAAGTTAGTTTTGCAAACAAGTTTTTTAATATGTCCATAATACAATTATAAGTACATAACGGGCACTGAAACCTAGTAGAAAGTCGTCCTCTTTTCAATTTTATTTGTTTAAATGAATAAAGCTAGAAGTCTTGAGATTTTCCACATTGGTCTTGGGTCTTCTTAAGGGAATAATGTCATTGTCTCACGCATGTGGTGCCCATCAGGAAGAAGGTGGAAGGAGTTCAGTAGGATGACGCAATCACACACGCCTAATGGGTTTCACTTTGACCGTTATAATTTGTTTCGTCCTATCTATTTTCCCGCAAATTTTTTTCTCTCGGGTGATTACCGGATATTGCTTAAGTTGAATCTTTCTATCCAAATATTATTTAATGACGAAGGGACATTACTTAAATATCACCAACTATCGACACATAACCCATAGGTTAGTGGTTTAAGTAGGAGTCCCTATCGGTATTGTTGTTCAAATCAGAACAAACTTTTGATATTAAATGTAATCTGTTGCCTTAGCTGTAATTAAGAACCAAATACAGTACATCTGCTACCTTAGCTGTAATTAAGAATATAAATAATTCCCATCGTTCCGGTGGATCTTGATGACCAATTGGCAAAAGTGTTTGTAGGATATGGTGGATCAATAAAGCCATTATGAATTTTTGTTTGACATGCATGTGCTAATAATCTAAATACAGAGGGAAAAAAAAAAGCAATACTATAAGGAAAAAAAAACACATCCTATATCTTGAAAGCGCATATACAATGTGTTAGTTGTAAATAATATTATAAGAATTGTTTCTTGTACTAATATGATATAAATATAACGATGAAAATGTGATATGCAAACAACTCAATCGCTCGAATAAGCTCACAAGTTGCTTGGGTTTTACATATTACAAACTCCAGCAAAAATTTAATTTGACGGCAAGTGCTTTTGCACTAAACCAAACGAATATTGTATTTCTTAGTAGTACTCTTGTCTAAGTACGGTGTTCCAAGTTTGGTTGCCATCACATTGCCACCATTTAAAGGGTACCTTCACATTTAACTTCATATGGGGTCCACAAAAGGTTTAAAAAGGAACTCAAATCATCAGATTCATATCTTAATATAAACTAAAATATCGATTGGTAGCATTTAAGTGACGATTTTATCTTAAGTCAATTTTGATTCTTAATTAATTTTTGTTGGGTGAGGGGTTAGAGAGAGCAACGTGATTATGCTCTAAGTCGCTTCCCATGTTTGTGGGAATTGATTGAACACAAGATTACACCATTTTACCTTCCTATCACGTTTCGGTTTTAGCTTAATATGACAGATAAATATAACGATAAGGATATTTTCCAACCATTTACATGATAAGAATGACAAGCTTTGAACTCTACCAATTTCGATCATTGATTTATACAACAAGGATGGAATATTAAGCAACTGTTGCATCTAATGCTCTATGATAACACAGAACGATGTCGCAATTAATCAACCCAAATGCCCTAATACAGAAATCACTCAAAATAAATGAGAATTGATAAGTATAAGAAACATTAAATGCCCATGCATAATTTTTTTGTAGTTATAATTTCAGTGAAGAAAAATAATAGAGAATTCTAAAAGAAATTAGATTGATGAACATGCTGCTAATTATGAATATGAGTAATTTATAGATTATGCTTTTCTTTTTCATAGCTTAATTGCTAGAATAGATATAAAGAGTAAAGACGATATGCAACCAAACCCAATTGCAATTAACATTAAATAAAAAGTAGTGTAATTAATCGTTTGAAAAAATTCAAAATAAAGGGTTTGAAATACTTTCAATTTTTCAAATAAAGGTATAAAGTGAATATTATTTTAAATAAAAGCCAGTTCCTCACTATTCTCCTCTTTTGTTCCATGAACAAAAAAATCTTTTTGGTAAAGTCAGCAAATTTATAGTCTACTTACATTGTCTACAAGATCAACAAGACCTTCACCGTATTGGTGAAAAAGGTCCTCGATATCAAACGACTTGGGTCAGACTACAAATTTAACGAACAACGTCACCAAATCAAATGCTTAAGACGTATGAACTCAGTTCTAAAAAAGATAATGTGTGGACTAGATAATAAACAATATAAGAACAAGTCTGCCTCAAACATACATAAAAAGCAATTTTTACAGGGAGAATGAGAGGCATACCTGCACAGCTCCGGTAAGTATAGTTGGCTTATCATAGGGTTTTCCTTCGGACTGTCTCCTTTTCTCTCACCTCCTCTTCATTGCCAACCTTGCCAAAAAGACCAAGATCGATAAAAGTAGTCTTACGCTCAATACCGAGTAACAAATTATATTGTTTCATCGGAGGCATGAAGAGTTAATCGAGTTAAGACTCCAAATTCCAAAGGATTGCAAAATTTTAGAAGACTCCGAATTCCAAAATATATGCCAAAAGAAAAAGTATAACAAAGAACTATCCGCGCACTCCAGTATCTTCAATCCAGCTTCTGACAAATCGACTTGCTGTTTCTAAGTAACCATGTCTCCTTTCTCTGCTGTTATCATGCTAACAAACCCCTCATTAAGAAGCAACCCGCACGCGGATGCATCTAGACAAATGTAAACACGGGTGTTGCATTAATATTCAATACAAATACACGAATTAACATAGACAAACACATAGAGCTAACAGAAAATGGGAAAGACGGGACAGAACCTGGAGCTCTGTGGTAACAGGGGGTCCATCCATACCGACATAATTCTTTGTCGTTCCAAGCCATGATCAGCTTATCACGCTCTGGCTCCATCCATGTGGTCACGAAAGAAGCCAAGTTCAGCTTCGGATTCCCGTCCAACATCAGTTCATCGTTTGTTATCTGGTAAGCTGCATCTTCCGGTATCAAATGCTCTGGCATCGTGAACATACCCTGCGATCGACAATGATCATATTAAGGCTAAACAATGAAAAAACAAGAAAAACCCATCTTTGCAGGCAGTCAAAAAAAGAGAGAAAAATGATCACATAAAACTCTCGATGTTATTCCCCCGCCACCTCCATGGTAACACAGATGTTTGTTGTACCACATGAAAGTCATGCATTGCCCGGATAGCGTTGGCCGACCGCAATCAAGTACTTTTTTTCATTAATCTTAAAAAGATAAAAAAATAAAGAAAATGAAAACGAGAAATCTCTCTTTTTCTCTCTTATTCTCTTGAAAAGGTCGATAAACAGTTGACCAAATTAATGAAGTTCAAAGGTTACTGTTCTTACAATATAAATAGGCCCGCAAAATGTCGTTATTACCATCATACACCATTCGACGTAGCTGTTGCTTAATGTTCCGTCATTGCGCTATAAGTCAAATGTATAATGATCGATAAAGTATTTTATGCAAAAAAAAAAGTTTCTAAGTAAACACTATTTCTTCTAATTAATTCAATTATTAATTAGCTCGTTAGAGACCAAGATGTTGCAGCACAAGAAGAAGGTAAACGAGAAAGGCGAAACAAGGGGGCAAGCCGCCACGTAGAGTGGTTCCGAGGCCGAGGGGTCTAGCAGTGGATGGAGGTGCATGATTACGTGACTCCATCAAGTACTTGTATGTTGTTTGTGGGATAATTAAGCTATTTCTTTTGGACACCACTTATGGAACATAGACGGGGAACTCGTGAGTCTCATCCATCCATGGGTTCTTCTCCTTTGCGGGGTCGACGGTCCTCAACGCTCGCCAAACTGCATTGTTGCACTTGAATCCGGACCCTATTGAGATTTGCCATGTCCTATCACCTTTCCTAATCCTTCCTTTGGCCTCCAAATAGGCCAATTCTTACCACAATGAGCTACCCGACGTGTTCCCCAATTGGTATAGAGTCATTCATGATGGCTCCATGTGCCACTTGGTAAGCTCAAGGTTCTTCTCCATCTCGTCGAGAGAACCTCAGCCTCCAACGCGAATGCAAAAATGCTCGAAGGCCAACTTAAAGTCGGGAATGTACGGCCTAGTATTCATCTTGAACACCTTCCTCACGACCAAGGTCATGAAGAACAAGAGCTGCTCCAACATCGAGAGCACTGCTGGGCCAAGTATAGTCTAAGTGCTAAAACTTGACACGAAGGGACACTTAAGTGCCAAAAGTTACAAAATGTACACTTAAGTGCCATTTTTAAAAAAAATTGGATCACTTAAATGCCAACTCCGACAAAGGCCGCCAGAAATCCAACGTGGCTTATTTTAATAATATAAATTGCTTACATGGCTCACCGGAAACTGAGTCGGTGAAAAATCAGCCAAAATGACGTCGTTTTGCGTTAACATGGATTTTAAAAATGTATTAATTAAATAATATTAAATAGTTATAAAATTGATTTATTTTATTTTTTTTTAAAAAGGAGGAGGAGGAGGATCCGGTGAGGGCTGCCGAACCCTCCCCTCCCCTTCCCTTTTTTTTTTTAATAAATAAAATCGATTTTCAATTTTTTTCTAGTCTGATTTGGATAATTTTTTTCTTAAAATTGCTACGTGGATTTTTTATTTAAAAAAAAAAATGCTCCGTTAGCAAATAAAATCGCCGGAAAATGGATACGTGGCAGTTTAGCCAAAAAATTTTGTCGTTGGCACTTAACTAATCATTTTTGCTTCGATTTTGGTACTTAAGTGTACATTTTGTAACTTTTGGTACTTAAGTGTCCTCCCGTACCAAGTTTTGGCACTTCAGGGGTCCGTATGTCGAGCCAAGGGTCGTGATGTTGGTCTTCACGACTTCCCTGGCGACCACCATCAAGTCCTTGGAGTGTGACACGCCAATCTTTTTCTTCTCGTCCTCTTGCTGGAACGCGCAACCACAGCTCTTGTCATCCGAGCCTTTGTGGGTGCGCACGGTGTGGATGAGTTGGTACTTGTAGCGACAGCTATTAGAGGATCGGTTGGAAAGGAGGATTGCTGCACCACCCATCCAAAAGAGGCAATTCAAGACAAGCATTGACCGGTCATTGCCGAAGTACTAGTTGAGGATGAGGTTCTCCATGCTCACCACTAGGGCATAAGAGTTAGAAGGTACCTAGTGATTAACCCATAAGAGAAGTAATAAGATTAGGTTGAACTCTAATCTTGTTGAGACCAAAATCGAATATCCCGAGCAAGAAAACCTGGAACTTTTTGACCTAGTAGAACATATAGTAAATCGAGAATGTACAAAGCATATGCTCAATTTTGTTGTCATATATCAAATTCATTAGAGCGGAAAGTCCTATTTTAACTCTAGCTACTATGACATAATAATTCTTGGATTAACTTATCAATGAATCATTTTGTTTGGCGTCATCTACGTTTCGAGGGTTATTTTTCCTTCAATACGTTATTTTTCAACACTTCGATCCCTTCAAACTTATCATAACTCTAGATCGAGGACAATATTATGTATTTTACCTCGATTACATTATTTTCCAACACTTGGATCCCTTCAAGCTTATCATAACCCTAGATCGAGCTCAAGTGATCTGAGATTTGACGCTCATGCTTGATTTGAGACCTAGACCTCATGCTCGTGGTCAAGTAGGGCGGTGGTGGAAGACAAAGCTCAAATCATCAATGCTTGAACTTAGATTTGTCCTAGACCAAGCGCTCCTACATCTCAACAATTGACTAGATTTAGTAGAGGTTTTCATGGCTAGATTATTCTCTTTGATCCCTTCAAACTCATATTTGTCCTCAGAGTCTCATCAATGAGATTGATTTATGAGAGGTTTTTGTGGCTGGATTGTTATTTTCATTCACTTCAATCATTTAAGCATTTTTCTTCAACCTTGAGCTTCATTATCCTCTCCTACTCCTCCGCCACCAGAATTGCTATTTCTACCATTATGCTTTTCAAAAACTGGTAAATCACCTCTTCATGTCGACAATTGCCTCATTTACTCAGGTTTCTAATGATTTTGATCACATTACAAGTTCGGTGTGTGTTGATTCATTTTGTGAGTAGACAACAAGCATACGCTATACAATTGGACCCTCTCAAGAGATCATATATTTCACCTTGATGTAAACCGCATTTATGAATATCACAAGTTATATAACAACCAGAACCATCAAAGTATTCCTATAAAACTATAAATTGAAGACCAGCTGAAGGTGATAGCAACTGGTTTGTGGAAATAAGATAACAATACTATCGAAAAGAAAAAACATAAGCAAAAGGCAAATTAGCTGCCACCGGGTCGCCCCATCAATGATGGTGGCGACCCTTATTTACTAGCTGAGAAATAAAAAGAATGGGTTTCTTGACGGCTCCGCTGTTGCCGCCGCTACCTTTTGCATGGCCATTACCGCCTTCCTTATCACTCTCGCCGACACAGCCATAGCCTAATGCCGCTTGGTGGTCCGCGGGATCGGCATTGTGGTAGAAAACGGATCCGCATCGCTCGCATGTTTTCCCGATGCCCCGATGCACCATCTCGTTGTAATTCTTCAAGCCGTTTAGTGTGAAACTTCTACCACAACCTAGATGGGGCACCGCTACATCATTTAAGAGTTTTGAGGAGAAGACACATGAGATATTATGTGAGAGGTGAGAGTTCTGAGGGGGAGATGTAGTTCGATTTATAGAGTTGAAGTGTTAAGGTGTTGAGGTGTGATGGGTTATGGGTTATGGATGATGGGTGGGAGTTCGAAGTGCATTAATCTTATTCTCTGCAAGTGTCATGGGCCAATCGTTTAGGATAATGACCGTGCATCAACTTAGGCTATTTTGAATCGTTTGGGATCTTAGCGCCTAAGCCATGCCTTCTTCGGATCAATCGATCACTCAACTCATCCGCGATCACTCAACTCACTCGTTGGCGCCTAATCAATTACTCAACTCACCTGTTAGCGCCTAATCGATTACTCAACTCACCCGTTGGCACTTAAGCCAAGCCTTGGCGCCAAGCCTTCTTCAGATCAATCGATCACTCAACTCACTCGTGATCACTCAACTCACCTGTTAGCGCCTAATCGATCACTCAACTCATCCGTTAGCACCTAATCGATCACTCAACTCACTCGTTAGCGCCCAATCGATCACTCAACTCACCCATCGGCACTTAAGCCAAGCCTTGGCGCCTAAGCCACTCAACTCATCCGTTGGCGCCTAATAGATCACTCAACTCACCCGTTAGCACCTAAGCTAAGCCTTCTTTGGATCAATCGATCACTCAACTCACCCGGATCGTAAAGAGAGAAAATCTAGAGAAAGAAGCTCTGAAGAGAATGGAACTTAGATTGCTAAATGGTTGGATGGTTACAAATGAGAGGGAGGGTACTTATTTTTATATTTGACACCATCGGATTACAACCATTGATTGAGTTTCGATCCGACGAACGATATCATACCGCCTCACCTACCATCTACCGGCATTTATGCCGAGAATATTCTAGATCACGACACAATTATGGTATTACCCATCCCTAAGAATGTTTCGGAAGCACTTGGATCCTCCCGGTGGTGTTTTGGTCGTTCTCCCTCGATCATGAACGCTCTATTCATCACAGAAACCTCGGATCCGTGATACATGCATGTGAGTGGGACTTGTTGGGCCCTAAGTGAAAATGAACGCGCTTTTCCTTTGCCCCCAAGAAAGATGGTGCAACCTTTGTTTCTAAATTCTCGCCAATGCACACAAACTGCAAACTGCTTTCTTGCGAGCAAATGCCACACCCACACCCACGTAAAAAAGAGTTACCATTTGCTCTCTTTATTTGCCCAAAAGGGAGAATCCTTGTGACCAAATTAGAATTAATCCATTCTTTCCCTCACGCACGAGGCCCACCAAATCTTCCCAAACCTAGACACGTTGTCGAGACAATCAATTTATATTTAGGGCAACAATATAATTTATATTTAGGACAACAATCAATTTATAACTCAAAATAATTAGTACCACAAAAATAACACATTTCCACCTTTTTGTAAACTAAGTTTTTGGAATAATTAGCACCATAAAACCTCAATGTATGGGGTTTATGATGTTTTGATTACATTACAAGTTCGGTGTGTGTTGATTTGTTTCGTGAGTAGACAACAAGCATACGCTATACAATTGGACCCTCTCAAGAGACCCCATATTCCACTTTGATGTAAACCGCATTTATGAAGTCATATAACAACCAGAACCATCAAAGCATTTCTATGAAACTATAAATTGAAGACCGGCTGAAGATGATAGCAACTGGTTTATGGAAATAAGAGAGCAATATTACCGAAAAGAAAAGACATAAGTGAAAGGCGGATCGACTGCCACCGGGTCGCCCCATTAATGATGGCGGTGACCCTTATTTACTAGCCGAAAAATAAAAAGAATGGGTTACTTGGTGGCTCCGCTGTTGCCGCCGATACCTTTTGCATGGCCCTTGTCGCCTTCCATGTCGCCCTCGCCGACACAGCCGCAGTCAAATGCCGCTTGGTGGTCCGCGGGATCGGCATCATGGTAGAAGATGGATCCACATTGCTCACATGTTTTCCTGGTGCCCCAATGCACCATCTCGTTGTGATTCCTCAAGCCGTTCGGGGTGAAACTTCTGCCACAAACTGGATGAGGACACCGCTGCATCATTTCAAAGTTTGGAGGAGAAGACACGTGAGAGATTATGTGAGGGGTGAGAGTTCTAAAGGGGAGATGTAGTTCGATTTATAGAGTTGAAGTGTTGAGGGGTGATAGGTGATAGGTGGAAGTTCGAAGTGCACTAATCTTAGTTTCTGCAAGTGTCACCGGCTAATCATTTGGGAAAGCCTTCTTCGGATTAATTAATCACTCAAATCACCCGTTAGCGCCTAAGCTAAGCCTTCTTCAAATCAATCGATCACTCAACTCATCTACGATCACTCAACTCACTCGGCATTTAAGCCAAGTCTTGGCACCAAACTTTCTTCGGATCAATCGATCACTCAACTCACTCGCGATCACTCAACTCACCTATTAGCGCCTAATCGATCACTCAACTCACCCGTTGGCATTTAAGTCAAGCCTTGACGACTAAGCCACTCAATTAATCCGTTGGCGCCTAATCGATCACTCAACTCACCCGTTGGCACTAAGCCAAGCCTTCTTTGGATCAATCGATTACTCAACTACCCGGATCATAAAGAGAGAAAATCTAGAGAAAGAAGCTTTAAAGAGAATGGAACTTAGATTGATAAATGGTTGGATGGTTACAAATGAAAGGGAGGGTACTCCTTTTTATACGTGACACCATCGGATTACAACCATTAATCAAGTTTCGATCCGGCAAATGAGATCATACTGCCTCACCTATCATTTACCGGCATTTAGACCGAGAATATTCTAGACCACGACATAATTACGGTATCGCTCGTCCCTAAAAATGTTCGAGAAGCACTTGGATCCTCTTAGTAGTGTTTTGGTCGTTCTCCCTCGATCATTAACACTCTATTCATTACAGAAACCTCGGATCCGTGACACATGCATGTGAGTGGGACCTGTTGGGCCCCAAGTGAGAACGAACGCGCTTTTTCCTTTGCACCCAAGAAAGAGGGTGCAACCTTTGTTTCTAAACTCTAGCCAATGCACACAAACTGCAAACTACTTTCTTGCGGGCAAATGCCACACCCACACAAACGTAAAAAAGAGTTATCATCTGCTCTACCGCATTTGCCCAAAAGAGAGAATCCCAGTGACCAAATTAGAATTAACCCATTCTTTCCCTCACGCACGAGGCCCACCAAATCTTCCCAAACCTAGACATGTTGTCGAGACAATCAATTTATATTTAGGACAACAATCAATTTATAACTCAAAATAATTAGTATCACAAAAATAACACATTTCCACCCTTTTGTAAACTAAGCTTTTGGAATAATTAGCACCATAAAACCTCAATGTATGAGGCTTATGATGATTTTGATCACATTACAAGTTCGGTGTGTGTTGATTTGTTTTGTGAGTAGACAACAAGCATACGCTATACAATTGAACCCTCTCAAAAAACCACATATTCCACTTTCATGTAAACCGCATTTATGAATGTCATGAGTCATATAACAACCAGAACCATCAAATCATTCCTATGAAACTATAAATTGAAGACCGGCCGAAGATGATAACAACTGGTTTGTGGAAATAAGAGAGTAATATTACTGAAAAGAAAAGACATAAGCCGGATTATTTAATGATGGCGGTGACCCTTATTTACTAGCCGAAAAATAAAAAGAATGGGTTACTTGGCAGCTCTGCTGTTACCGCTGCTACCTTTTGCATGACCCTTGCCGCCTTCCCTGTCACCCTCGCTGACACAGCCATAGTCGAATGCCAACTGGTGGTCTGCAAGATCGGCATCGTGGTAGAAGACGGATCCACATCGCTCACATGTTTTCCTAGTGTCCCACTGCACCATCTCGTTGTAATTCTTCAAGCCGTTCGAGGTGAAACTTTTGCCGCAAACTGAATGGGGCACCGCTGCATCATTTCAGAGTTTGGAGGAGAAGACATGTGAGAGATTATGTAAGGGGTGAGAGTTCTAAAGGGGAGATGCAGTTCGATTTATAGAGTTGAGGTGTTGAGGGGTGATAGGTTATGGGTGATGGGTGGGAGTTCGAAGTGCACTAATCTTAATTTCTGCAAGTGTTACGGGCCAATCATTTGGGAAAGCCTTCTTCGGATTAATTGATCACTCAAATCACCCGTTGGTGCCTAAGCTAAGCCTTCTTCAGATCAATCGATCACTCAACTCATCCACGATCACTCAACTCACTTGTTGGCGCCTAATTGATCACTCAACTCACCCGTTGGCACTTAAGCCAAGCCTTGACGCCAAACTTTCTTCGGATCAATCAATCACTCAACTCACCCACGATCACTCATCACCCGTTGACACCTAATCGATCACTCAACTCACTTGTTAGCGCCTAATCAATCACTCAACTCACCCGTTCCTTCTTCGGATCAATCGATCACTCAATTACTCGGGTTGTAAAGAGAGAAAATCTAGAGAAAGAAGGTTTAAAGAGAATGGAACTTAGATTGATAAATGGTTGGATGGTTACAAATGAGGGGGAGGGTACTCCTTTTTATAAGTGACACCATCGGATTACAACCATTGATCGAGTTTCGATCCGACAAATGAGATCATACCGCATCACCTACCATCTACAGGCATTTATACCGATAATATTCTAGACCACGACACAATTACGGTATCACTCGTCCCTAAGAATGTTTGAAAAGCACTTGAATTCTCTCAGTAGTGTTTTGGTCGTTCTCCCTCGATTATAAACACTCTATTCATTACAGAAATCTCGGATTCGTGACACATGCATGTGAGTAGGACCTGTTAAGCCCCAAGTGAGAACAAACGCGCTTTTTCCTTTGCACCCAAGAAAGAGGGTGCAACCTTTATTTCTAAACTCTCACCAATACACACAAACTACAAACTGCTTTCTTGCGGGCAAATGTCACACCTACACCCACGTAAAAAAGAGTTACCATCTGCTCTACCGCATTTGCCCAAAAGGGAGAATCCCAGTAACCGAATTAGAATAAACACATTCTTTCCCTCACGCACGAGGCCCACCAAATCTTCCCAAACCCGGACATATTGTCGAGACAATCAATTTATAACTCAAAATAATTAGCACCATAAAAATAACACCCTTCCACCCTTTTGTAAAGCTTTTGGAATAATTAGCACCATAAAACCTCAATTTATGGGGTTTCTAATGATTTTGATCACATTACAAGTTCGGTGTGTTGATTCGTTTTGTGAGTAGACAACAAGCATAGGCTACACAATTGAACCCTCTCAAGAGACCATATATTCCACCTTGATGTAAACTGCATTTATGAATGTCATGAATCATATAACAACTAGAACCATCAAAGCATTCCTATGAAACTATAAATTGAAGACCTGCTGAAGGTGATAGCAACTGGTTTGTGGAAATAAGAGAGCAATACTACCAAAAAGAAAAGACATAAGCGAAAGGCGGATCGACTACCATCGAATCACCCCATCAATGATGGCGGCGACCCTTATTTACTAGCCGAAAAATAAAAAGAATGGGTTACTTGGCAGCTCCGCTGTTGCCGCCGCTACCTTTTGCATGGCCCAAGTGGTGTCGCCCTTGCCGACGCAACTGCAGTCGAATGCCGCTTGGTGGTCTGTGGGATCGGCATCGTGGTAGAAAACGGATCCGCATCGCTCGCATGTTTTCCCGGTGCCCCGATGCACCATCTCGTTGTGATTCTTCAAGTCGTTCGAGGTGAAACTTCTTCCGCAACCTAGATGGTGACACCGCTGCATCATTTAAGAGTTTGGAGGAGAAAACACGTGAGAGATTATGTGAGGGGTGAGAGTTTTGAGGGGAAAAGGCGGTTCAATTTATAGAGTTGAGGTGTTGAGGTATTGATGGGTGATGGGTGATGGATGGGAGTTTGAAGTGCACTAATCTTAGTCTCTACAAGTGTCACATGCCGATCGTTTGGGATCTGACCATACAAACTTAGGCTATTTTGGATCATTTGGGATCGTTGGCGCCTAAGCCAAGTCTTCTTCGGATTAATCAATCACTTAACTCACCCGTTGGAGCCTATGCCAAGCCTTCTTCGGATCAATCAATCATCAACTCATCCGCGATCACTCAACTCATTCGTTGGCGCCTAATCGATCACTCAACTCACCGGTTGGCACCTAAACCAAGCCTTGGAGCCTTGGCGCCAAGCTTTTTTTGAATCAATCGATCACTCAACTCACCCATGATCACTCAACTCACCCGTTGGCACCTAATCGATCACTCAACTCACTTAATTCACCCATTGGTGCCTAATCGATCACTCACTTCAACTCACCCGTTGGCACTTAAGCCAAGCTTGGTGCCTAAGCCACTCAACTCACTCGTTGACACCCGGTTGCACCTAATCAACATTGGCGCCTAATCGATCACGCAACTCACCCGTTGGCGCCTAATCGATCACTCACTTCATCACACCCGTTGGAACTTAAGCTAAGCCTTGGTGCCTAAGCCACTCAACTCACCCGTTAACACCCATTGGCACCTAATCGATCATTCAACTCACCCGTTGGCACCTAAGTCAAGTCTTATTCGAATCAATCGATCACTCAACTCACTCGGATCGTAAAGAGAGAAAATCTAGAAAGAATGGAATTTGAATTGCTAAATGGTTAAAGGTTACAAATGAGAGGATGGTACCCTTTTTATACTTGACGCCATCGGATTATAACCATTGATCGAGTTTCGATCCGGCGAACGAGATCATACCGCCTCACCTACCATCTACCGGCATTTATACCGAGAATATTCTAGACCACGACACAATTACAGTATCGCCCGTCCTTGAGAATGTTCCGAAAGCACTTGGATCCTCCCATTGGTGTTTTGTTCGTTCTCCATCGATCATGAACACTCCATTCATCACAGAAACCTCGGATCCATGACACATGCATGTGAGTGGGACCTATTGGGCCCCAAGTGAGAACGAACGCGCTTTTTCCTTTGCCCCCAAGAAAGAGGGTGCAACCTTTGTTTCTAAACCCTCACCAATGCACACAAACTGCAAACTACTTTCTTGCGAGCAAATGCCACACCCACACCCACGTAAAAAAGTTACCATCTGCTCTCTTTATTTGCCCAAATGGGAGAATCCTAGTGACCGAATTAGAATTAACCCATTATTTCCCTCACGCACGAGGCTCACCAAATCTTCCCAAACCTAGACACATTGTCAAGACAATCAATTTATATTTAAGACAACAATATAATTTATATTTAGGGCAACAATCAATTTATAACTCAAAATAATTAGCACCATAAAAATAACACCCTTCCACCCTTTTGTAAACTAAGCTTTTGGAATATTTCAAATTTTCGTCATAATAAAAGACAATGTTTAAATCATTGGAATTTGGATTCTATCAAACTTTTGAGGAATGCTTGGAAAATTTCAAGGTGGGTACTCTTGGATTTGGACTTATTTTCAAAAAAACTAGCTATCTTTCAAAGTATGACTGTTGTTCTTTTAACAAGACTATTTCCCTTTTAGATTATTGTTAGGTCCATTGGCGGTGTGAAAAGGTACTTACACATTCATTGTTGACAAACGATGTTATCTATTGAAACTCAAGAGTTAGTTTTGCAAATGAATTTTCAATATGCCCATAATATAATTATAAGTACATAACTGGCACTAAAGTTAATAGAAAATCCTCCTCTTTTCAACTTTAATTTTCTTAAATGAATAAAGATAGAAGTATTGAGATTTTCCACATTGATTTTGGGTTTTCTTAAGAGAATAATGTCATTGTCTCGCACATGTGACACCCATCAGGAAGAAGGTTGAGAATGGTTGAACCTTGTCGGGACAATTACTCTAAATGGAACATATGTGATATTTTCATTCTATTTGTTTAGTCCCAAGAGACTCGTTGAAGATGCTAAAGGGATAGACTAATGCAAGTTTTGATTAGCTAATCCATTGTCACGCGCACTAGATGTGTTAAAATCATATTTTTTTTAAAGATTGCGCATGAATAAAATTTGATTAACCATGACTTTGAGGATTCTTTATTTGGCTTCAAGCGCTGATAAATAAACTATAGTTATTTATTTAATTTAAAAGGGAAGATCAAGTAAAAAGACAAAATCGGATAATTTCTTATGTTGATCACACCTCTCGACGTCCCCCACGAGCCTCTCCCCAAGGCCCCTGCCGAAGTCCTCCCATGCTCTCGAGCTCCGTCCACTTTCTAGCCTCTAAATCAATGGCAAAAGCATGGAATCCGTTGGTTTTGCAATCTTCACCAACTTTCACCAATCTTGTTGTCCCGATCATGAGACCAGCAACAGACGGCATGCCGGCTCCACCAAATACAACTACACGAAACCATCCTGGCGATTTTCCGAGGCTTTCGCAATTATAACTTGAGCTGTTGGATATGGTCCATCCACATCACATGCTGATATATCACCTGACCAGCTAACCATGGGGAATTGATAATTGTCGAACGACAAATGAATAAATTATAAATTTCAATTAAATTTTTAGGAAAAAAAAGCCTCCAAAAATCTAAATGCCTTGAACTGTTTTTGTACAACTTAAAAAATCCCAATAACATATTTATCCGAAACTTTCTTTTCGGTAGTATAAATAACTTTAAACTTGTACTATTGTAATGCATTTACCCTCTGTTAAGATTCCATCATATGATTTTTCAGTTGAAATAACATCATCATTATTTTACTTAATCCACGCAACATCATTTGCCTTCCGTCGTCAATGTAGGCAAAATATCAACGGTGCTCAGTGACGAAAACACGATGGATGGCAACTATGTCACAAAAATATAAATTTGAAATTTTTAATATCATAGAAGAAAACATAGGATAAAAGTATTATAATGAATACAGTTTTGGAGGATTTTGATGATTTTTCCTTTATTCTAATTATGACAATTTTTCCAAAAAAAATTAATAATGATAATTAAGCAATAACAATTAATTGACGAATATAATATAAGCCTACCCTTGCTCTAGGTCGTCCATGGTCAAACCAGAGTCTTCTTTTCTTCCCTGTAGCCGCCATCTTTTATCTGTCGATCTTTCTTCCCCTGTGTCCGCGCTTCGGCACGATTCACCGCAGGGAAGCCAATGCTCCCGCAACACGTGTAATAAACCGGGAGCCCACCGCTTCATCAGAGACACGTAGGTCCGTCAAATCGTGGTTTAGCATGAGCGCGACTCCAGCGAATCACGCCCTCCATCAAAATCAGTAAAACTTGGACATTCAATGTACAAAATTTAAGAGGAAAATACCACTAAAAATTTCAAATATTTTTTATGACATCAAAGAACTCAAATTTATATCCATATGATAGATTTATTATAAACCATTTTGTGATATTAAAAACCCTGTTAAGTGGGATGGATTTATCCTATACTTTTTGTGACACTAAAATTCTCAAATTAAATTAGATTAAATATTAAAATAGATTAAAAAAAAAAGGTAAACCCACATGTGGGAGCCTATGGCCTTCACATCATTACCGATGGGACAACGACAATGGCTAGCGAGGCTGTCCCCCACGGGTGCCTAGGTGAGGTCGCCGATGCCTGGGTGAGGGTTGGCAACTCTCGTCGGCAGCGGCCCTCGCCCAAGCGCTAACGAGGTACAACCCGTCGATCATCGCCACTGTCCAATCGACAATGGGGTGGCTGCCACAGGCGAGAGAGTCCGTCTCGCTTGTGGATTCCTTTTCTTTAGTTTTATTATTTTTTAATCTAATTTGTCATACAGATAAAAGTTTGGTTTTTGGTGTCATGTAAATTTGTCACACTTGATAAAATTTTAGGTTTTTAGTATCACAAAAAAAATTATGGTAAACCCGTCACATAAATACAAGTTTAAGGTTTTTAATCTTACAAAAGAAAAGTTTGGATAAATTTGTCACACTTAACAAATTTTGAGATATTTTATGATATTTTTTCAAAATTAAATATTATACCATAATCCATGGCTTTTCAAGTTTCATATGATGTAACCATAAATAAGAATTGTAAAGCCCAAAACGATATTAACAAATCACCAACGCTACATGTATCATGGAGTCCTTAAGACAAATGGAGTGGTTTAACCGACTATTATTATGCAGTGAATATAATCTAATTATTTAAAGGATAGAAAAACTCTCAAATTAGATAATTGTAAATCCCCAAAAACGATCTAAAAGCCCTTGAACGAATCTAGTCAGTTAAATACATATGTTAATCTTATTATTTTTAGAGAAAAAGGAACATTTTCCCGGAAAATCGAAGAGATCTGAGAAAATAAAAGAAAGAAGAAAGCCCCAGGGGAGCCCCCAAGAGACATTCTCATTTTAAAAGTGACATTTTCGCAGTCCCAAAAGCTGTCTTCGCCTCCTCGTCTTCCCCAAAAGAAAGGCGGAAAGAAAGGTGGCTTTCTCTCTCTCTCTCCACCCACATTCCGAAGCTCCAAAGGCTCGAACTTTATATACATTCCCGTCTCCATTCATCCATCATCCTCGCCCTCTCTTTCTCTCTCTCTGTCTGCGCGACTGCCGATGGCTCTCGTCAACAGGCTCGCTTCCTCCACCTCCTCCTCCGTAGCAGCTTCACCTCGTCTTCGGCCGACCTCCTCCCGTGCTCGACCCGGAATCCGCTCCGTCCACTACACCCCCTCCGGTCCTCCTCCTTCGCCGTTCACCGAGAAGCACTCGCCGGAGAGGTACCGCCGCGACCGGTGGCTTTACAGCGACTCCCCCTGCCAGCCCCCTCTCCCCTCCTCCTGCGGCTCCGCCGCCGCCGCCGCCGCCTCCGATCTCGACTCGCTCAGGCGGGACGACATCGCCCTCCAGCTGCCGGAGCTGAAGAATCTGCTCCGGGTGCTCAAGGAGAAGAGGGAGCGCACTTGCGGCGCCGGCGGAGAACAATGCGGGCCCGGGAACGTCTACTTGGTGGGCACGGGGCCGGGGGATCCCGAGCTGTTGACCCTGAAGGCGGTCCGGGTCATCAAGGGCGCCGATTTGTTGCTCTACGACCGGCTGGTGTCCAACGACGTGTTGGACTTGGTTGGCCCCGACGCGAGGCTGCTCTACGTGGGGAAGACTGCCGGGTACCACAGCCGCACTCAGGTATATGAATTTACTTGCCCGTCGCTCCGCTTTAGTTTCTGTGTTCTAGCAGATTTTGAGGAATTGGGCTGGTGTTTTTGGTTTGATTAGTGTCTGTTTGGGAGTCGGTTATTATGGAAGTTGATGAGCTTACTCTTTTGTCCACCACGTGTTTGAGTTTTGGCGAATGTATTGTTGGGTTGGGAAAGGTGGTGTGATCTTTTCGGTGCTTCTATGGGCAGGAGGAGATACATGAGTTGCTTCTCAATTTCGCGGAGGCGGGGGCCACTGTTGTTAGACTCAAGGGAGGTGATCCTTTGGTGAGTATATTTCACAGATTTAAAATTTAATTAATCTGCAGTTCGTTTGATATTTACTTTGAATGCATTTTGGTTCCATTTTATATTTGGATTCCAAACATGGTTTGTGTAGGTATTTGGGAGAGGTGGGGAGGAGATGGACTTCCTGCAACAGCAAGGCATTCGAGTACAAGTTATACCAGGTACAGATGAGCTTCAATGAGAATGCACCTCACTTGTTGAATTTTTCACCTGGTTGTTAATTCCCACTTGGTTGTTGGCCTGTTCATGATGTTCTTTTGTAAATAAATGCTTGGGCTACGAAAAGCCAAAGGATGTGTTACCTTGTAGAAGATAATTGAATTGCTCATCTCTCTATGTCACAGGCATAACTGCTGCTTCAGGAATAGCGGCAGAGCTGGGAGTCCCATTGACTCATAGGGGTGTGGCAAACAGTGTTAGATTTCTAACGGGACATTCGAGGAAAGGTGGAACAGATCCTCTGTTTGTAGCTGAAAATGCAGCGGATCCTGATTCTACTTTGGTGGTTTATATGGGTCTCTCAACTCTCCCTTCGCTTGCACAGAAGTTAATGCAACATGGTTTACCACCCAGTACACCAGCTGCTGCAGTTGAGCGTGGAACCACCCCCCAACAACGTGTGGTAAGCTAATATATGTCATCTTATATAAAAACTTATATATACTCGCTGTGTACTTGTCTGAGGGGAAATGAGATTATTATCTGTAGATTAGCAATGGTAAGCATGGTAGTAATTCTTTATGGAAGCATGGTGTGTGATTCTGTACAAAGCAGTCGGATGCTGCATGGAGATAACAGCTTTTGATTCAGTTAGATTGATGAAATAGCATGAAATCTTCATCTGGGTTTGATCTGTCCAAGTAAGTGAACTTTGTGGATAAATGCATCTCAAGTTGACCATCAAATCTTGAATCAGATGTTGGGATATTGACCAAATTAGTGATGCCGCATGTCTTTAAAGAGGTGTGGCAGCATGTTTCATTTGCCATGGTTAACCAGATAGTAGTCTCGTTTCCTTGATGAGTTGTCTTCCCTGCGCTGAGTGAGTAATTAATTATAAACGTAGTTGCTGTACCTTGGAGAAAGAAACTGTATCGTCACTGTCCAAGGAACTTCTTGAGCCTTTAGGGCAAGGCTGCCAATAATTAACCGTGTGTTCAAGCCATAATGTCTTCCATTATCTTGTTTTTACCTCCAGATCTTTGGCAAGCATTTATTGATGGTACTCAAATTTGCATGTAATCATGTGGGTTTATAGTATTTCTTGCAATTGCATGCTATAGGAGAAGATGCCTGACCATTTTCCATCAATCATCAGGTTTTTGCTGAATTGAAGGATCTTGCTGATAAAATTTCTGCTGAGAAGTTGGTTTCACCCACATTGATCATCATTGGAAAAGTTGTCGCACTTTCACCATTCTACTCACATTCTTTCAAGGATGCATCTATGTTAGTAGAGGCTAAATGAGGCACTCGCATTCCCATTTAAAGAAGCAATCATGCCTTCGGAGGATCTTGGTGGCTCAAGCTTGTAGATTTTATCTAACTGCTGAATCCTGAGATTATCGCACCCACTGAGCGAGCTCAATCAGTCTCGAGTGCAGTGGCACATCTGATGAAAAGAAATTTCCCCCATGATATTTATTGTTATGTCCTCCGGAAGACCCAGAGTTAAAGTTCCACGGAAGCTAACAACATAGGTGACTTGTGTTGGCTATTGAGGTGGAGGAAGTGTTAAAGACCTCCCAAAGCGCGGCTAGGCACTAACAAGCAGCACCTCTCTTGGCCGGGATTAAACTGATAAGAAGGCAATGAATTTTAGAGTAGAGGTGTGCCAACTCAATTTTTGCGAGGCGGTCTGCGACTTTGCTTCTATTGTTTTCGTGAATTCATTCTGATTATTTATCGATGGAATTTTTCTGTTGTTGTTTCACTATCCCTCAGCAACTCAATTTGATGTGTAATTTGTTTGATCTTTTCCGAACTTTCTCGTTCCTGAAACTTTTTATGAAGTCAAGTGAGGAAGGTATGAGGACTTACGAAAGAGTGCGAACCGTTTCTTGATAAACCCTTCGATGGGGTGGCTCGAAAAGCTCAACTTCTCGATTTGCATTTATGTTTATTGGAATCCTGCGATACAATCCCATTTTGGGACTGCAATTATAGAATCGAATTGGGGGCTAGCCCATTATCAGATGTGGGGGCTTGTTTTAAGCAGCAGTAGCTAGAAAAGAACATAAGGCGAAGGAGCTCTTGAGATCATGAATATCGAATTTCATTTGCAAATAGGACTATGGTTTTTCGAAACTTCGGAGAGTAAGAGGACTCTAGAATGCCAGCGACGAGTGAGGCGGTGGCAACTTTGGGAGTCTCCAATGTCACAAAAGCTCTTGTCCAGACGCGGGTCGCGGCAGATCCGGGAAATCACAACCGTTAATTTCGTTCATTTATCAAGAATCTTTACTCAGGCCTCACGGTCATGCTGAACCTGCCCAGTGGGTTGGTAGTTGCCAGTTAGTAGCTGCGTAGCCTCTCTCCTCGCTTTCAGTCAATTCCCCAAAAACCCCGGGGGGCAAAAACCCTCCAGCATCGACGCTCGGTCTCTGTTCGCGTCGTCATTTCGTCGAACACCTTGCATGACTCGCTTCAATCCACGTCGAAAATGCCCGTCGCCTGTAACCTCCCTCCGTTTCCGATCCCGGCCCGCTCCTCCTTCCTGGCCTCGTCTAGCTCCGAGCTCTCGGGCGCAAAGATCCCCGTAACCCGGCTTGACCCGAGTTTCCTCCCTTCGGCTCGCGGGAGGAGGAGGGGTCGCGGCGGCGCGGCGATCCGCGCCGCGAGGAAGGACTACTACTCGACGCTGAACGTCGGCCGCGACGCCTCCTTGCAGGAGATTAAGAGCTCGTACCGCAAGCTCGCCCGTAAGGTGAGTGCTTCCTCTCTTTCGTGCTTCCTCTCTTTCGTGCTGGGAGTATGGAAGGACAGAGGTGGATGATTCTGCTCTAAAGTGATGTGGGGTGGCTCTGTTAGAGACGAAATGGGATGATTCTGATTTGGCATGTAGTTGTCATTTGGATGGATTGGTGTTTGTGATGGGAATATGGGATGCCTACCAGATTGGCTTGGGAAGCTTTTATTGATCGTTTCGTTTTTGGTCTGTTGTGGCTTTTGAGCAGTACCATCCGGACATGAACAAGGGACCTGGGGCGGAAGACAAGTTTAAGGAGATAAGCGCTGCATACGAGGTAGTTTTTTCATTTCCCAGGATTTTGCCTCGCTTGTCAGTGTCTTTAGTTGTTGAGTTTTGCCAATGAATATTTGCAGCTGGAATTACTTGCCCACTTTCTGAATTTACTTTTGAAAGTTCACACTCTTCCAGGACCAGTTTCTATGGAATTTGTTTTTATCATTTTTGAGGCATTTGCTCTGTCATTGTGTCTTCTTTTTTTCCTCCTTTCATGAGCTGATGGTGCAGTGCGTATTAGTGCAGGTCCTATCAGATGAACAGAAAAGATCCACATATGATCAGTTTGGAGAGGCAGGTTTACAAGGCGAATATGATGGTTCTGATGGTGGTGGTTCACAGGGGGTAAGATTTTCCCTGACTTTGAAATTTCAAACCAGTAAAGCAACAAACAATCTTGTCTATCTTCCTGAAGGAACAATCTGTTTAACATGCTTTTGGCTCTCTGTATCTTTCTCCTTTTTTTCTCTGATGATCTCTCTCTCTCTCTCTCTAGGTGGATCCATTCGAAGTCTTTGGTGCATTTTTTGGTGGCGAAGAGGAGCTTTTTGGAGACAGGGATGAAAAAGGGGGCCTGAACTTCAATTTAGGAAGTTCAGGAAGATATGCACTTGATATACGGTAACCAGAAAGTGTCACCTTGTACTAAAGATTTTCTCATGAATACTCAAGTTATCACTTCTTTTGTGTATTGTGTTATAGGTATGATCTGTTCCTGAGCTTTGAAGAATCAATTTTTGGAGGTCAGAAGGAAATTGAAGTTTCATCTTCTGAAGTGTGTGATCAATGTGGTGGAACAGGTGCAAAATCCAGTAGCTGCATTAAGCAATGTTCTGCCTGTGGAGGCAGAGGTGGGATCATGAAAACTCAGAGGACTCCTTTTGGTATGATGTCTCAGGTAATTGTCACCATAAAAAGCATTTCATATTTTTCAATTTCCGGAGTCATTCTCTAAGTTCCTTGTGATGGCCGATACACCAGTTTTTTACTCTAATTGTGATTGTTTAATAATGGAACATGCATCATCTTGATGGAGTCGATGTCACCATGCTGTAACTGCAACCAGCAATGTGATTTCTTCTGATGGGGAAGATTTTATGTCTCCTGTAGGATGTTATACTTAGAGAGATGTTATACTCTCCTATAGAGAGGACTATTGCTTGAGTGATCTTCAAGTGATGATTCCACTTAGGTGATATTGAATGAGAGGTCTTTGGCCTCGAACATAGTTGTTGAAACGTATTATCGCTACTTATGTTTCATGGCCCAAATCTGGTCAGCACGCTTCACTTCTGTAGATTCCAAAGACCAACATTAATTGCATTTTTAACTGCTGGCCAGCTTTTTTTTTTGCTTATGCTTTTGGAAACCTTGGTAGTATTAATACATCCTTAGACATAAGATAGACATAGTAAACTTACAGATTTGACCATGTTTGATTCCAACTATATTATGGGCATGGGTGAGAGTTCTCCTCATTTTTTCCATTAGATTTACATCTCTTTGGCACGTTCTCATGTTTATTGGATGATTGCCAGGTGTCTACTTGCTCCAAGTGTGGTGGTGACGGTAAGATTGTAACTGACAATTGCCGGAGGTGTGGAGGTAGTGGCAAGATAATGTCAAAGAGAAATATTAGTATTGTCATCCCACCTGGAGTTAATGATGGATCCAGAATGCGAATTCAAAAGGAGGGAAACTTCGATAAAAAAAGGTGTGTTCATTGTTTTAAGGGTTTTCTCGAACTAAGTAAACCTGTTAGAGGAAGCTATTTGAAAAGTCATCCCAACTACATTTGCCTGGTTTATTTGAAGAGATCTACCTGCCTTTGCGGTGGCAAGGCCTTAGCATGTACAAGGAAATAGATTATATAAGACCTTGATATAACTCAAGTCCTTGAATGCAAGAACAAAATATCTTTTGAAGGTTTTGTAAATTTTTCTAAGAAATTGACAAAACAGAAGTGAACAGACAGTCCAAGACAACATAACCCTTCGAGGCTTTGGACCATTGTAGATCTTGTTCAGAGGAACTTCCTGTATGGTTGTGGCTTAGTTTGCCTTCACTTTGTGGATCTTATCACATTTGAGGAATGATTTGTGCTTGTTATGGAATTCCTTTAGTGCCTCAGTGAAGTTTTATGCTCGGGGAGATTATTTTTAGGGGGCAAATGACTTAGATATCAAATTAAGAAACTAGCAATGGAGATCTAATTTGCATAAAAGTACCCATTGCCATATTAAAAGCGAAAAATAATAATAATAATAATAATAATGCCATCTAACCCATATAGTTGTGAATGCATTTTTCTTTTCCTCGACCTTGGGAATTAATTACAAATTTCACCATGTGGATTTGCTTGTTCTTCGTTTAATTATGATTACTTCCAAGTCAAGAATCTGTGTACACTAACCACTATATATGTTCACATGGATGCATGCACACTATTCTCCTCAAGTAAAAAGTGATTACCTTGTCAATATGAGTACCAATATCAGTTCACTCTAAACTCGGGTTTTATCTTGAGATATATATATATGGGCTACATAGCAAGATGTGTGGACTGACTTGTTTCTTCTCTTCCTTGCTTCTATCTGCCAGTGGTTTAACTGGTGACCTTGTCATAGACCTCCATGTAGGTGAAAAGCAGGGAATCAAAAGGGATGGCATAGATCTCTTTTCAAAAATCGATGTTGATTTTACTGATGCAATACTCGGAACAGTATTAAAGGTACCTGGTTATGCCTATATGCTTATTGTACTTGTACAAAAGTACAGTTGGTGTCAACTTCTATGGATCTTCATGATATTTCTGATCAAGTAATTGGTGCCTTATTATCTCTCGAATTAATCATCACTAGTTTAATGAATATTTCCTTTCTTTGGCTGGAACTTGTTGCCTTAGGTTCAGTTTTACCTACATGCCATGGATTAGTTCAGATCAGCTTTGAAGAAGAGTAATTTCAGACCTATGCATTGCCTTCAAAAGATGGGTACTAGTATGTTTTGAGAATGTACTTGTCCAGAGTTGCAACACACTTCATTTTATCAAAATAAGCCTAGTAGTCAGTGTGTCTAGTTTTATGCTGTCTGCTATATGCATCTGCAATTATATGTGGCAACTCTTAACTGTCCTTCATTTGAGGAAAAGAAAGAAAACAGATCTTTAGATTCTAATATCAGGCAACAGGCGATGAACTGCCAAATATGAAAGTAATTACTCTATGGACAATTAAATGGATTGATAATGGCATTATTCCTCAATGCCTTAGTTTGCTTATCTCTGTACTGTATTCATTTTTCTAATATGGAACTAATTACTCTATGGACAATTAAACGGAATGACAATGGCATTATTCCTCAATGCTTTAGTTTGTTTATCTCTGTACTGTGTTCATTTTTCTAATACGGAAGGTTTCAGAATGATAGCAATTTTACAGCTAAATGGAAGTCATTTGCCAGTTGTTTGACGTAGGTATCTAACTTCAGGTTGATACTGTTGCTGGTCCGAGGGAGCTTCAAATTCCTTCTGGAATTCAGCCTGGAGAAACTATAAAGTTACCAGGCATGGGTGTTCCAGACATCAACAGACCAACTTTGAGAGGTGATCATCAGTTCATTGTCAATGTTTTGATCCCCAAAGATCTTAGGTGAGTTCTGTTGTATCTTGATTTTCTATTGTTCTCCATGAGGTCCTTCATTATGGAATAAGTAGTGATTGTAGACATAAGTGCCTGAAACTATTTTTCTGCTTATGCTCTTAACTCGAGACCAAATTGTGTCTTTGATCTTGTCTTTCAGTTGAATTATCCTACCTTTGGATCCGGCTGTATGAGTAGGTGCAATAAGGCTGCAAACTTTGGTCCTTTTAGCTTTGCAAAAATGAGTTGGATGCAAAGGATGAATTAACCTTAATATATGTGGGCAATCTAACGTTTTCGATATCATATCATTCTATTATGTTTTTAAAGCTTTTTTCCATATGCCTGGTAGTACTTTCATGAAAGAACTCAGAGTAGCTATTTCTCCTTTTTTGTTCATTTCGCCTCCACATTGAAGATCAAAATAGACATTGTCCAGATATGACACTATAATTACCAAGCAGTCAAAATTTTACTCAATATCATACTTGCAAATCTATATTTACAAGTAAGAGATCACTATGTAAATTGCGTGAATCACTAAAATTAATAAACTTTGAATTGATCATTAAAAATTTGTCCCCAACCAGAAATGTTCCAGATTGGTCCCTCTTTGGTGTCTGATTGTAGTGGTTCAGCTGGTCAATCTAGATAGACTGATCATACCTTGCAATTCAGTGGGGCCTTTGCTAGAGTTGCAAACATGATGTGGATGTTTGACAGCAGTAGCCTAAGAGGTCTAGTCTAGGGTTGACCAAAAGCTACTTCTTAACATAAGATCCAGAAGTAGCTAGCAGTTTGGTCTCTTGAATTGATAGTTGAAGTGGCTAAATTTGATTTTATGTTTTTTGCAAGTTTGTGTTGTACGTATTGTGAAGGAGATACAAATGATGCATTACAAGTGGTTTTCTTTGCTGTAAAAAAAAAAGAAGAATAATTATGCTGATCTGAGGAAGACCTTGGAAGAATTAAGATTAGAATAGTCGTTGTATGCCAAAGAAAAAGGCATATGATGATAAATACAGGGCAACCTAGTGCACTTTCTATATTTGAAGAATGAGGGAGAGAGAAATCAGATTAACTGTGAACATTGAAATGTCAATCCTCAATTTATGTTCCTCAATTCACGTAAGTATCTTCTGAAAATGTAAGAGTTGCTTATCAGATGCTTCAAGAAAAACATTTAAGACACAAGTATACCCCCCTGCGCAAAGATTATTACTATCCTTTTTATTGTTAGTGTAATCACATTTTATTGGAGCTTAATATGTAAATAATTACAGTGACGCGGAGCGGGAACTTTTGAAGAAATTAGCCTCACTCAGGGCATCTACCAAAGGCCATCCAACTTCTGTTGGCAGCAGTGGTAATTGTTGTGCATGTTTTAACTCCTAGCAAACCATTTCTTTGCAGTTTCTCGTTGTTTGACAGGACTATTCTGATGCTTTGATGTCTATTTGTCATTGCAAAAGGTTCAAAGGGCAAGTTTGAGAATCAGAAAACTGGGGGCAGTAATACAGACTCGTCCAGTGGGGGAAGCAATGCTTCATCTTTCTGGAACTCAATAAAGGAGATTTTCGGGTACATCTTGATGAATCATCTTGTTTTCCTTATCAAGTCCCATGACATTCTCCATCCAGGGTATTTTACAACGATTGTAATGTTAGTTTCATCGAATTTCCACTTGACTAGTATTTCACATGCAGGCGGAGGCAGTCTCGAGAGCGGTTCGCATCAGTTAGTTTGGACATATCAGCAGCATTGCCGTCTAGCAAGCCGGATCCCTCACTCATGATTTCAGCTTCCTTAGCTCTAATAGTAATTTTTATATTCACTTCTCTAGGGAAATCCCATCACTGCTCGTTATCACAAAAAAGAAACAGAACCCGCTATGACAGCAGCAGAATCAGAGGATAGCAGCTTCAAAAGGATTTTTCCAGGTGTGATGAAGTACGTAGCTTACATTCTTTCGTTTTCCCTCAATACTTTTACCTACCATGGAAAAGTGGGAAATTGGTTACCCATGCACGGTGGGTGCACATGGATTAATTACGCCGGGAAGATATCCCGATCATCAGTAGTCATTAGCTCATTCTTCTCCTCTCCATCTTTTTGTCAATTTTAATTCAGTCTTTTTCTCCTGAGAATAGCATTTGGATTGTTTCTTGATTCTTACTACTCTTTCGCAACACCATACCTTTAATATCCCCATGGATCGGCTTTTCGTTACTCTTGTCATGGGTTATGTTCACGAGAAGACGAAAAATGAATTAGGTGGACATCAATTGACTGTTGTGTGCTTAAATTTTCTCACCGTGTTTTATTGCAGTCACCGCTCATGTATCTACCACCTACAATATCTGGTCTATTGTAGTACCAACCCGACAAGCATTTCAAGCTATAAATGCTCACCACCTCCATCAGTTGCCGGTCCTTTTCGATCGAGATTGCTGCGTAATTGGACACAAGGGTTTCACTGTCATTGCTGTTCCTTTCGTCCCTGTGATTTTTCCTTCTGACCAGCAGGTTTCTTTCCTTGTAAACCATCCCCCGAACTAGAAGAAGGAAAGGGAGTGTTGTAGGATCCCACCCTTGTTGTCTCTTCTCGGGTTTGGTGAGACTTTGCATATTTCGTGCATCGTTCTTCACCAATCCTCGCTCTAAGCCTAGGGAAGTGGCCATAGCTGTGAAGTGACCAGAAAGCAAAGCGGGCATCTAATCTAACCTCAGCTAACCTGGGTGGTTTTAGGCAAACGCATTAACAAAGAATTCAATTCCTTTTGTTGCTGTCTTTAACTATGCGAGTGAATCATTGCACTAATTACGAGAAATTCGTAGACATTAGCTGTTGATGAATGGATATAGGTGGGGGAAGGTGGGTCAACGGGTTGGTCCTCCTAAGATTCATCCAATTCAAAGCGTGACATAGCATCAATCTCGACCTCGTCTAAATTGGACCCCAATGATAATGAGCCGGCTCGGAATTACTGGATCACACACGCGCTTGAGTGTGGCGAGTGTGCGAGGCGACGGTGAGATGGGGCCGGCGATGAGTGAAAGCTTTCAAAATATTCTGATGATGAGGAAGCTTCTTCTAGCAAGAACCAGCTAATTTCTAGCTTAAATTATTCTGCTTAGGTATTCTAATATGTCCGGAATTGAATTTCCTTGTTTAGTCTAATCGACGAATGTATGGTGCACATGGTTAGTTCTAATAGAAAAGGGCGTTGGTTAGGAGGTCCCTCATCAGCTCGCTGGCTGGCGAAAGAGAGTGTTTTATCTCCTTGGGTTCCCAACGGACTATGGTTGCAATGATTACTACACAGCCTAATGCCTGCCTGACTCCGAGGATCACCGTCGCCAGCTTTTAAGCTGTCTCAAACTAGTATTCTTTCCAATTCCTTACATCGATATTATAAGAAATAATTTATTTTCAAAGCGCCTCGGGAAATAGACATTCATTGTTGTTCCTTTGTTACGTGAAAAATGAATAATCTAAAAATCATATTTATCTTTTATTCGTTCTCATAAGTTATGCAAACAATCATTTTTAGAAAAAAAAATTAAATCGTTTATTTGTAGATTCTTATATGCGAATTTCCCTTCTTTTTCTTCACTGCTCTGATAGGTAAATTGCTTTCTTTTCTTTTGGAAAAACAGATGGTAAAATTGAAGGGAATCTTACACCGGGGGCATGCATATGTATGTGAGGTGGAAAGGGACATGGGTTGCTGGAAGTGGGCCCCCGATGAGCCCCGTTTTCAAAGAAAGACAGTGGACAGAGCATGGCCTCCTAACCGTCATGCTCCTCTCCTTTTTTTTAATTATTTTGTGTCGATTTTTATTTCATTTTTTTCCTTCATTTTTATCACCCTATTATTATTGCTTTCTTTGTCATTATTATTCCTCACCGTATTTTCTACAAATAATTATTTTCCAGAGTGTAATTGGTAAACAAATGTGTAATGCCGCCGTGGGCTTAGTTTCAGAACGGAATTTTTTTACTCCAATTATATTATGTATAATCATGCAAAAATTGTCCCGGAATTAGGATTAATAGTGACCAGTATACGACGTCATAATCTAAAAGGAATGTGGCAAGAACAATTACCCACCCTTGACCTTGGAACTTGTCCCGAAGCGATGTTGTACAATTGAATGATGCATACCTATATTCAAAAATCCTCTTTAATTGCACTTTGTTCAAGTCACAGATCAGACAGAGGACCACCACATTTATCGTCCTCCTCCTGTCTCTAGCTAGCTAGGAAACAAAAACGGGTGGAGATGCCTATCCAACACAATTCAAAGCCCCTTTCGAGATGAATTTTACCAAGAATTTGGTTGAAAAGTGCCTCCGGAATATTTCATCAAGCATGCGTAATATGATATAATTCAAGGATTTCGTTATCGCATGGCCCCGACTTTTGTTGATTATTTATCTAAAGATTTAGATTTTGTCATTATCAAACATCATCTTTCTCGTGCTTGTGCATGGCAATGTATTAAAAATGATGTGTATTTCTTTGTTGGATATGATTAATAAGTGTTTCGAGAGCGTTTAGTTAATTTTCAAAATATTGATTATGTATAAGCACTTGTCAAGTCTTATAAATGTTCTTTGGAAATTTGCAATTTATTATTCAAAGTGAATTGACAAAATTAGAATAGGCTAAATTACCTATTCGGTTCTAAATTTTTCGATTTTAGTGATTTAATCTTAAATTTTTTAGCAACATTCCAATATAGTCTTTTGAATTAATTTTCACCGGAAATTGATTGTTTAATAAATGTGTTTAGCTTTAGGACACTCGTATATAAAGTGATTCTTTAATTGGGAACATGGTACATGGAAAAAAACCATTTTTGTCAGCCAAATTAGATTAGTGACCATTGTCCATCGATAGATTTTAATACAAGTGTTTAGCACACACCATAATTCAATGGTATCACATATGTGTTTGACTTCACTTAAAATTGACTGTGTTAATGTGGCCAATCTATTAACAAAATTATGCAATTGCAATTGTAACTTTTTCAAAAGAGCATTGGAACTACATAGTTTTACATCAATCTTTTGAAAATTACTGACTTCGGTCGGTAGTTGTGTGAACTTCCAACTCACTGACTTTTCTTATATTCAGGAATCATTTGAAGACCATCATACCATGTACAGGTTCAAATGAAACCCGTGTGAAGATGCATAGAAGCTCTGCTGACTTAATTCGATTCCCGAGTCAGTCAATCGAACTCAAACCGTTGTAATAAGATGCAATCAAAATTTACAAAAGAAAGGGAGAAAATGACATCTGAACAAACCCATAGGGAAAGTCTAAACAAATCTTCTAGAGCCCATCACATAAATTAAATATTCATCATTTTTCCAGGATTAATTAATAAGCTTGTCATTTAAAGTAAAAACCCATCGTATCTTCTCCTCCCTCCTCTCTCAATCACATCAATTAATGAAATACCAGAATTTCAAAAAATATGGTCAGGGATTTGCTTCCACTTCAAAATTCAAGCACCAGAAAACAAAAACCTCATTTTCCAACCAACCGTTAAGACACCCAATGCCACTGCAGGCGTGATGGTTGTATCGCACAAGGAAATAAAAAAGGCAAAAAATAATTTTAAAAATAATTTTTTTCAGTTCAACAATGTCTGAAGTTCTCTGAAATATCTAAATCATGGACAGTTTGTACCGTAAACACTAAGTTTTACTGTCAAATCGATGTACTTGTATCCCATTCATAAATGAGAGGGGCCTCTCCTTCCCCGCCACTTTAAATTTTTGCTCGCAAAAATCAATAGGAAAAAATAGTTGGAATATGACGTCAGCATTGCGCATTGATTTTTTTGAGTACCATATAATAAAACATCGCACGACGTATTTGTCTCATAATTTCGTTTTCCCTGTTCAGTCACGGCCACCTGGAAAATGGCCTGAAAATTTTGCAGACATGTTGGTGCACACACCAAAAGGAAGAAAAGCAAAAGCAATGATGAAACAACAAAAAGGAGAAAAGAAATCCCTAGGGCCGTATCCCCCACCAAAAATCATTGCCTTCATTTTCTTTGGAAAGGCAAAAATGATTAAATAAATAGAGGGGAAAAAGCTAAAAAATAAACTCAAATTATGGGTACTATGACTTATTTTTCTTGAAATTTTTTTCATAGTATCAAAATTTTCAAATTACAACCATCCTTATGCATTTATCTTAAATAAACCAAAGTTATATATATATGTTACACATTTACCCTCAAATAAATTTTCAGTTAAAATAACGTTATTTTTATTTTACTTAAATTGATTTATATTCTATATAGACAGATTTTAATAATTCTCATTAGTAAAATTTTGATAAAAGGTAAATGTGTTATATATATATAAATTTGAGATTTTTAAATGTACTATAATGAATAGAACTTTTGGGGACTTTGTTCATAAATTAAAAAAATAAATGAGTGTATAAAAAAGGTAGGGAATAATAAAAGAAGTAGATGCTGCAACAGGATGCAAAGGAAAGAAAGAAGAGCCAAGTTGACTAATCACCAGCAAATCACACATCATCACTCACTCCCTCACTTCACTCCTAACCCAGCTAGGGTTTTTGCCTTTTTGTTATTTCCCCTCATATTTTCTCTTTTCTCTTTACTTATTTTTCCCTTTTCACTTTTTTGTCCTCCATTGTCCTCATCCCTCTCTTTCTCTCTCCTCTCTCTCACACAATAGACAGTAACCCACACATACAGCCTGGACTTTTCTTCTCCTTCTCCTTCTCCCCCTTCTCCTTCCTTCCTTCCTTCTTCTTCTTCTTCTTCTTCTTCTTCTCCCACTCTCCCACTCCTCACCAAGAAAGACCACACCACACTGCAAGCACAAAACCCAGAAAAGCAGACAACCCAAAAGGAAAGAAAGATCCCATTTTTATGGCAGCTAGCCCCACCCTCCTCCTCATTACCCTCTAAGCACCCACCGCACAACTATGCATTTACGCTCTCCTTTACTCCAACCGTAGCCTCCCCTCGCCATAAGAGAGCAATTCGAGAAGACCCGTCATTCCGCATCGGCTTTCTTGATCGCCAGCCAGCCAGCTCGGAAGGAGAGTCCCCCCCACAATGCGGTTCCGAATTCTTGCTCTCCTGAGCTTCTTTGCCGTTTCGGCGGTTCTTCTCCCCCTGGCGGCGCCAGATCTCGCGTCCGACCGGGCGGCTCTCCTCGCGCTGAGATCCGCCGTCGGGGGCCGCACTTTGCTCTGGAATACCAACCTCCAGAGCCCCTGCTCGTGGGCGGGCGTTCAGTGCGAGGGGAACCGGGTCACCGCCCTCCGCTTGCCCGGCGTCGCCCTGTCCGGCCAAATCCCCGAAGGCGTCCTGGGTAACTTGACCCAGCTCCGTACTCTCTCGCTCCGGCTCAACACGCTCTCCGGCCAGCTCCCCTCAGATCTCGCGGCCTGCGCGGACCTGAGGAACCTCTACGTGCAAGGTAACCAGTTTTCTGGCCCGATCCCTGAGTGGCTGTTCAGCTTGCGTGATCTTGTGAGGCTCAATCTGGCGTCCAATAATTTCTCTGGGGAGATTCTCGCTGGTTTCGGCAACTTGACTAGGCTAAGGACCCTCTTTCTTGAGAACAATCAGTTCTCTGGGTCGATCCCCGCTGAGCTGAAGCTGCCCAAGCTCGAGCAGTTCAATGTCTCTAACAATTTGTTAAATGGGTCGATACCTGGGAGCATGGGGGCTTTTGCTGACACTTCGTTTTTGGGTAACTCTCTGTGCGGGAAGCCACTGGCTTCTTGCTCTCAAGATATTAATCTGCCCGCCGGCGAGCCTTCTGGTAGCGCTGAGAACCCAGGAGGAGGAAAGAAAAAGAAGCTTTCAGGGGCCGTGGTCGCGGGCATTGTGATTGGGTGCGTGTTCGGGGTTATATTCCTCGTCATACTGTTGATCTATCTGTGCCGGAAGAAGGGTAGCAAGAAGACTAGATCTGTGGACGTCTCGACCTTCAAGCACCAGGAATTGGAGCTTCCGGCTGAGAAACCGGTCGGGGAGGTCGAGAATGGCGGTTACAGTAATGGGTACTCCGTGGCGGCAGCTGCAGCTGCGGCCATGACAGGAAGTGGAAAGGGGGAAGCAAACGGTAGTGGTGCCGCAGCAAAGAAGCTGATCTTCTTCGGTAATTCTGCAAAGGTGTTTGATTTGGAGGACTTGTTGAGGGCTTCGGCCGAAGTTCTCGGGAAAGGGACCTTTGGAACTGCTTACAAGGCGGTTTTGGAGGCCGGGACCACAGTGGCCGTGAAGAGGCTAAAAGATGTCAACGTGGCTCCAAAGGAATTCAAGGAGAAGATTGAAGCAGTCGGGGCAATGGATCACCAGAATCTGGTTCCTCTGAGGGCATACTATTACAGCAATGACGAGAAGCTTCTCGTCTATGATTATATGCCTATGGGAAGCTTGTCGGCACTTTTACATGGTGAAAATTTCTTCCTGAAGCTTCAATTTTGCTCTGCTTTTCTTCGGGTTATTAAAATTTCCTGTTACTGTAGCTCCTGGCAACTATTTGTCTTCTGATTGAAGTTCATTACTTCCGCTATGCAATTTTTATACTACTTATGCCTGGTTCATCCCAGTTTTCATTCCTTGAGTTGATGGCCGAATGCATAACTATTTGTAACATTTTCTTTCGTCTGTGACTGCATTGAAATGGTAGAACTCATGTTTGCAAAATTTACTGCAGGAAGCAAAGGAGCAGGAAGGACTCCACTGAACTGGGAAATCAGGTCTGCCATCGCCCTTGGAGCTGCCCGTGGCATAGAGTACCTACATTCTCAAGGTCCAAATGTCTCCCATGGAAATATCAAATCCTCCAACATCCTTCTCACGACATCATACGATGCACGAGTGTCTGACTTCGGCCTGGCCCACCTTGTGGGGCCTTCCGCCACTCCAAACCAAGTCGCTGGCTACCGAGCACCAGAAGTCACCGACCCTCGTAGAGTTTCCCAAAAGGCTGACGTCTATAGCTTCGGGGTGTTGCTTCTGGAGCTCCTCACTGGAAAGGCGCCTATTCACGCTCTCCTCAACGAGGAAGGTGTGGACCTTCCAAGGTGGGTCCAGTCCATTGTTCGCGAGGAGTGGACTTCCGAAGTCTTCGATCTTGAGCTCCTGAGGTACCAGAACATCGAAGAGGAGATGGTTCAGTTATTGCAGCTTGCAATAGATTGTGCTGCCCAATATCCCGATAAGCGTCCTTCAATGTCCGAGGTGAGGAGCCAAATCGAAGAGCTGTGTCATTCTAGCTCGCAGAAAGATCGTGCCCCACAGCTCGACCAGGTCAATGAAGTGAATGATGACGTATCTCGGTGAGTTGATTTCCGAGAATGGCGAGCGAAATTCCCAAAGGATCATCTTGCAGCATTATGTTCACATTTAGCATCATAAGCTGGGTTTTCTTCTCTATTTTTCTGTTCCATGTCAATTTGGGCCTCTCTTTCTAATGTCATTACGAGGCAATAGTCTTTTCCCCTTTTTCCTCATCATTTTCTGTAATTCCCCATTGTGCTACTTTTTTTCATCTTTTCTCCATTTATGCTTTGGGGTGGATATCAGTTACTTTGTTCTTGTTGGTAAGTATGTTGGATCATGGTTTCTTGTAATTATTACTCATGCTTTTGCTTTTGCTTTCCCCTTTTGCTTTTGATGCAACTTCTTATCTGTTCAGACTGAGATGTTTCAGTTGCTTCTTCGGATGCTTGGTGTAATAGTGTTTTCAACTGAATCGATCCACCAAACTTTGATTGAAGTTTTCTAGACCTTTTTGAAAATCAGGTTGAGATGTATACCCGAAGTCTAAGGTTGATTTTGTGACTTCCTTGGGAGCTGTTCCTTTGTGGTAATTCATTAGTCTTTAATCAAACATTACAGTTAGCCGGCTAGGTGGTACAGTTAATGCAGCATGTGCTTTCTCTGTCACAATGGTTGGCAAATCTCTATAATTGCTCTAAATTAATAAAAAAAGTAAGTTGGGGAACCTTGTGAGAATGTATTTATTGATTTACAGCTAACCAACGCAATATCTTTGTACTTGCTGCTGCAACAAAGAAAAGATAAAAAAAAAAAAAGGAAAAAGCTTTCCTTTGATGAATTCAAAAATTTTGAAATTTGTGCTGGCAGTGGTGGTGGCAGGTGGTTGTATGGGATTCTCATCATGTGTGATTCCCTGCAGCTACTTGAGACTTGAGTCTTTTATAAAGGATGTGAATTTATTGTGCCTACAAAAAAGGTTGACAAGCTTGGCTCCATGGACATGGCAAAGATCAGCAGCCTGATCTTTGTGGTCCATGGTGGGATATGATAATGAAACTTTTGTTTTTCATATAGGCCCCTGAAAAACTCCAGGACTTTGTCTTTGTTCCTCTCTATTTATCTTTATTTAGATGGGTTCCATAAGATCCAATTACAATGAGTCAGATAAGGAATGGAAATAAACAAAAAGTTGCACCTCTCTGGTCTATTTTTCATTTAAATAAGGTTTTTCTTGTCTCTTGGATCTGGGCTGATGCTGTCCCCCCAACATCTTCACCTTTTAAACACGAAACAGATTTTTGTCTGAGGGGATAAATACAAGATCTGTTGATCACATAATACAAAAACATCTGGGCACGCATAAAAACCAGTACACGAGGATAGTGGGCCAATCATATGACCGATCGTCTCTTTTTTATCTGATCAGTAATCTCAGATGCCTTGCTCCAGGCAGATTTTCTTGGACATTCGTCATTTTGATTTGACTGACTTTTACAAAGGAGAGGAGAATGATTGATTCGGATCTTAGGAAGGTTCATTAAGACATCATTTGCCTTGTTAAAATGAATAATTTAAAAATTATATTTTTAATAATGATCATTTTGTATAGGCTGAAATAATTAACCAACAAAAAAAGTTTTTATTATCAAATTATCTGGACATTTTTCATGGGTGATGAAAATATTATTCATTCATTCATTTTGTATGCAATATAAGCAATCATTTTTAATAAATCCCACCTTTGAGGAGGCCTAATAAACCCCACCTTGGGGGAGGCCATTGGACAAGCTTGATTAAAACTGTTCTGCAGCGAAAGCGCATACTTTCCAATTACTCATTCAAATGGACTGTTCAAGACTCGAGAATAGTTTCATGGTCCACATCCAAGAGCATGAACATATAATTCCGCGCTCCACAAGGAGGGGACGGGCAATCATCAGAAAAGAAGCACGATGAAAAGGATATAATCTTCGTCAAACGAGAATGGAAGTTGCTAGGAAGCAAGTTAACCGAACGGTCGATTGCTTTGGAAGTTGGACGATCATCGGGGGACGGTACAAAGTATTTTCTTCCAGAAAGGAAAAGACTACTCTAGCTCTCTTCATATACCGGAACATCTCGATCGCCATGTTTGATCCTTAGAAAGATAGAGGTATTCCTGTACCATCAACTGGTACTAAAAACTCAGATCAAAGTAGAAAAATCAACTTACCACCGGCCAGGGAACTAGGGACACAAGTGAAGGACAGCGCCAAAGTATCAAATGAGCTTTTGTTTCTGATTCATAACAGCTAAAATAAGCAAAATTTCTTCGACACGCAAGGTAATGAAATTGAGACGAATAATTTTCTTCCCTTTCTAGACTGCTCCAAGTGTTTCTGTTATCTATGCAGTGCAACTTCGATCTAGATTTCATCATGAAGTTCATTTTCCACCGCAGCGAACTGTTATAGCTCTCTTCTCAAACATTCTCAAGAAGAGTAGATCATGTTTTATGATAATCCCAAAGGCCTCGTAGATATTGTTAACAGACCCTATAAATTAGACGAGACGCTATGAATTCGAGAAAAGAGAGATGTGTTCTCATTGCCAACTTTGGAAAATTGCAGATGATACACTTTGAAGGGTCACATATACACCGACACCTAGGCACATAAGTTGAAGGTACATTGACAACCCAAACTCATTACCCACACACAAACAATTCGATGGCAAAAATGGAACCCCACGGCGTGGAAACATTACCTAATCACAGAGGGAGCACATCTCCAGCACGGTTTCTCTATCAATGTCTCTTCTTCTATCTCTGCAAAAGAAATATCACATTCAGCAAAGATTCACATTTGTAAGACAGAATTCAACAAAGGAAAATCAGATAAAATAAAAGGCTGGACTTTCAGATACATACATTTACAGGGTATACAAACAGTGACAAGGTCAATTGGTGCCCTCCAAAGCACGTCATAAGCCAAGTTCAATAGTATTCCCTCCCCGAATTTGCTGGGGAAGATGAGCGATCAAGCACTGGAATTGGGTGGAGGATCATCCTTCCATCCCTTAGAAAGCAAATCATAGTTGATTGATGCCAACTGGGAGAGATTCTGCAAAAATTGAAAGGACAAAAGCACAAGACAAGTAAATAGGAGAATGTCCTGCGAGGCAGCAGCCATAATAGAGAAATCATAAAACACATGGAGAATACTGGAAACAAACCTCAATTCTGCAAATACCATTCACATACCTCTAAACAAAATCCAATATCGAAAAGACCATATTCCCCCCCACAAAGAGGGGGGGAAAAAACTCTTCTTGCAAAAACTCAATTGGTTTGGTAGTTTGGTTTTCAGTTGGTTTGGAAAGTTTTTGACTGGGTGTGAGAATTTAGGTGTCCAGAATGAGCATTTTTGGAAAAATAATGGCATTTTCATATATAGGGCCACAAAGATAATTGATGTGAATGTGCAAAGTGGTCTCCAAATGTAACATTCAGGAATGTATATGGTATTTTCAACAAGAAGTACATAAGTGATCATTAGGTGAAAGATGAGGTATGTTGATGGTATTTTCCCTAAAAAACATGTCAATAGATTAGTCCAAACTTTTCTGCAATAGAAAACCTAGAATGTACTATCATAATATAAGGGTTCTGATCATAGGAAAATGATTATAACAGGGGCCTAGCTATGAAAAATTTCTCATTTAACAAACCAGCCCTTAGTATCTATCTGCATATTTGCAAAATGCTGAAGAGCAAACTCAGTGAAAACCCAGAAAGAAAGACGACGTTGTCATAGAATGTTGAGAAGTTATCTCAATCCAACTTTGGATAAATGCACAATAGCATGTGATGACATTTTATTAGTTTAGTTATTACCTTGAATGAGAAATTGCTGAATGAGTAATTGATAGATGAGCCAGACTCGAACTCAGTGAGACCCCCACATTCATCTCCCTGCATGTCATCATCATCCAAAACAAGTCCACTAACGTAAGGTCTAATGATAATACAAAAGAGTAAACACCAAAAAAATATCACAATCATATTAACAAGTCTGGGAAATCTTGATCAACTTTACCACTTCATCTTGGCGATTACTGAGGCAACTGCTTCCACTTAAGCTATCTGCGCGTCACTCAAATCCTCAGATTCGCTGTCTGGATAAAATTGCTCGTCTGAAGGATTCCACGAGTAGCGGCTTGTGAAGTAGCTCGTATCCAGGGCACTTTCTGAAGAGGGGACAAATGCCGCCTGTAAACAAAGTGGTCCACATGTCATGGGTCAATATGAAAATGAACAAAATATCGACAAAGTAAATGCTAAAATGTTTGATTGGTAAACATGATAGAAAACCTTCTGCCTGGCAAGAGTGTCCCAATTGATATCTTTGAAGAAGACATGCTGCTTCACCTGTAGGATTAATTGTCAGTTCACTGGATAACCAAACATCAATTTCATGAACATGATTATCCCCCTAAATATATTTAAGGCAAAAACAATCACCTCCCATGCTCCTCTAGCTCCAAGTCTCTGGTGAGGATCTTCGGTCAGTAACCTTTAAAACCAAATGAGTAGGCACATTGTTAATGTTTTAACTTGTCGTTTTGACATAATAGTTTCATCTTGACTGATCAACATGGCAGCCAAAATATCAATTTCCACAGTGCTAGTATCTGTCCAGAGTGTTTAATTCCATTCTCTCTTTCCTCATAAGTTTAGTTCTCACAAAAATGACAAGAGGCATAAATGAAAACACACAGAAACCATGCAATGTGAGAATCTTTTTTTTTTTTTTTTTGGGGGGGGATATTGAAAATCTTGTTAAAAGCGTCCATTTTTTGTTCTTTTGAATTAAAGACTGAATCTATCAAGAGAGAATGGATCGGTGATGGGGGGTATAAATGGAAAATTTGGGGGGTATTTACAGAAAACTCTCCTGATCATTTAATTTCTCTGGAATCATGAAGATTGATTTGTCAATTAAATCAGTTAATGCATTCATCCAACATCAACAAATTCTAAATGCCCAGAGTAAAAGAGAAGTTAACTCACCGATCAATTAGGTCTTGTGCTTCAGCACTCATTTCTTCAGGCACTCTAGGCCAAGGTATATTACGATTAAGAATGTTATCAAATATTGTCTGAAGGAATAAGAATGGTTAGTTTGGATAAATAAATATAACATTATTACACTAAAAAAAGCTCAACTACTAGTAGGTAAAAGACAAAAACTAACCTGTGGATATTCCGCATTGAATGGAGGAATTCCAACAATCAATTCAAATAATATAACACCAACAGACCACCAATCAGCAGTCGTGCCTGAAAGGCAATAAGTGAGACGTCATTATGTTAGCCCTACTGCTATAATCAGTGAGTAAAGGAATAATATAACACAACATTCAGGAGCATAATCAGTGATCACAAGACTGTACATTAGATGTAATTTGCAATTTTCCCTCAGCCACAAAAATCGTCAAGAGTGAATATGACAAATGATAAATTGTACACTTATCACGAACAAGTTAATTTTTACATTTCCAGTTATTAAGTAGCCAAATAATTAATACGTGATAAAACAGGACAACTTTGCATCTTAAATACAGAGAAAGGCTATGACCAAAAATAAAAAAACAAAGCGAAAGGCTATACAGACCATGTCCTGTTCCCAGAAGAATTTCTGGTGCCAGATAATCTGGTGTGCCCACAGCAGAACGTTTCTTCCGCCTTTCTTTCTGACTCTCAGACATAGATAGCTCGGGCTCTTCATCTACAAGCATGGATGTGCCACTAACAGCTGGACCCGATAAATCATCAGTGCTGTTGATGAGACCAACTTTAGAAAGCCCAAAGTCTGTCAACTGTACGTAAAAATTAACTATCAGCTAAACAAACATTGAAATTTTTATGATGATGATTAGACACGGAGATGTTAACAATTACTTAGGAAAATCCTCATGTTCCTACTGAAAAGAGTCTTCAAAGATTACCTTGATATGACCATCGTGAGCAATCAACAAATTATCAGGCTTCAAATCACGATGAACCACGCGCAGAGAATGTAAATACTCGAGAGCAAGCACCTACATGGACATGTTCATGGCTCTTAAGAGTGTGTTATAATTTGTACGATAGTACATCCAAGCAACACTAGCAACTTACCACTTCTGCTATATACACACGAGCAACTTCTTCATCTAAGCAGCCTAAATTTCTCAACAACGAATACAGGTCTCCTCCATTTAAGTACTCCATCACAAGATACAAATTGTCACGACAAGTGAATGAATAAAAGAAGCGAACCTGAGACAGACAGAAGCAAATGAATACAGGAAACCATAAATTATATAGACAATGAGGTGCTTCATAGATAGACCTGCTCACCACAAAAGGATTACGGACTGAAATCAAAATATCACGTTCAGCCAGAATACTTTCAACAGCATTCTTGCGAATCATATCTGCCTTTTTAAGAACCTGTTGAACAAAGAAGGACACAGATAATGCAAGTCCCAAGCAAAGTACAGGTGAAGTCTCCATATAATCATACCAAAAATAAAAAGTGATCTTCTGCCAAGTTTTTAACAATATTCTTCTTTCTAATACCTTTTTTTGACTATGAATCATAAAACAGAACCTTCATTAACTAAATGATGCATCAAGAGGAATAATCCTGACTTTGACAATCAATATATGTTAACATGCATTACTTTAAAAAAAATGTAAAAGCTAAGAACCCCTCTGAAAATTTGTTAGCTAGTTCTTCAATAGAAAGAGAAAAGGTGAAATGATTGCTTTTGATAGATAACAAATAAAGATTAAAAATTAAAATCAAAAGACATTACCTTTATTGCGAAAAGTCACCAGTCGTGCGCTTTTTAGCCAAGAAAACACGTCCAAAAGCACCGCGGCTAATTGGTTTGATGATCTCAAAGTCATCAATGGATGTTCGATCTTTAGAAGAATGCACAGGGCTTGTTCGTAAGCTACGAACCACATCATCTTCCAAAGGAGCATCTTCATCAATAACAGTACTTGTTATGTCAATCTTTTCATCATCCACCAGCTCACAGAGCTGTAAATACTTTTCCCTAGAGGATGAAATGCAATCACAATCAGTAATGAAAGTCGCATAAGAGTGATAAGTCTTCTTTCAGACTGAGGTAAATCCAAGACTCAAAAGGTATCAAACAAAATCAAGGATAGAGTAAATAAGCTCCGAGGTATCATCAGAATGGTGTGTTCTGCTTTAGCTATGAAAAGTACAAGACTGCAAAATATGAGAATCACATTTGCATCAAGAATATTATTTTTCAATAGGTAGTTGACCCTAAGCTTTAATTAATCAAATTGCATATTAGACATCCAAATATTCCATCAAGGCATTGTGCTTTTCGTATAATAAACAAAGCAAGCAAAACAACTGTTATCCAATAAGAATATCACTACCATACTGGATTCAGAACCAAAATTATCAGTAAATTAAGCACCGTATCAACTTCTCAATCCGTGTTCCAAAGGTCTCCACTGTAAGTGCATCAAACTTCCGCCGATCAGTAACCATCCTCAAATCTTCAAGACAGGTCAGTATGAAGGGTGACACCCTCTCATCATCCATTGGCGTGCTTGCTACACATCGAGCAATATCAGCCAGCTCATTCATCTGTAGAAAAGATACTTCAACTTACCATGACTACGCAACTAGTAAAGCAATCTCATCATAAAGAATTATAACCGATGCAAACTCAGCTAGTGATTTCAGATATGAATGTCAGATTACTTGTCATAATTGACTTGCATAACATGCAGTTATCCAGGCACATAATTTCAGATACACTAAGTATTGAATGCATGTTTGTCGCCCTTAGGTTAAGCCAATTGATGGGCCAATGTGTTAGGGAACCATTTGACTGCTTAGGGTTAGGATTGAGGATTAATGCCTCAAACATGTCTTGCAGCTTTGCTTGTGACTTCCTCCAGTAAAACCAAAAGAACATGCTGTCAGATCATCACTGTTTTTCAAATAAGGTAAGTCAAAACACAGAGGCTGAACTAACAACTTTCCAGTCATATATCATGCCAACGCATCAAGCATTGCAAGCAATATAGGATATCACTTAGAAAAGCACTGAAGAAGATACCTGCGGGAGATCCTCATTCTCACTGAAAGCACCCTTCCCTGCCAAGAGCAAGTCTATCTGACTGGTTCTTGGTGTCAATCCTGGAGACCGAGGTGTCATACTTCCAGCAGACGATGTTGTCATTCCCTGATCAGACTTAAGACCGAAACGGGTTTTACACGACATGGAAGGTAGACCCTTCATATCATCCATGAAAATGGAGTTATCAAGGTCTTGGAAACAATCGAGCATGTCCTCTGAACCTCTCCTTGACCAGTCACTGAGCTTCGGAGAGGGTATGTCAGATTCTTCAGTGACACTTGAATTGGATACCTTGGCAACATCTGGACTGCCAACATGTTGAACATCCTTCTGAAAGGTTTCCATCATCTTTTCAAGAGTTTCAGCTATCGTGAGAAGACGCTCATTGACACTTAAACCCTTCTGATCACATCGGTCAGCAACTGCACATATTCGAGAGTGATCTTCTACAAATGAAGTAAGAACCTCCTCTTCGCAAATACGACATATTATGGTGCTTTCCTCAGAAGCATTTGCTTGGTCTCCCCAGTAACCCCAAGAAGCCTTGTGCTGATGCCTAGAAGACTCTCGGGCAGAAAGGAGCTCAGGAGACTTCACAGCAACATCCCCATCGGACATTCCTCTCCTATTGTTTAATGCTTTTCCAGGTTCAACCTTACTATCACGATGCTCCTTCACTGGGACAGACTCTTTTAAATTTTCCCAGCTGGAGTAGGGAACCTTTTCCATGAAGCCATCCGATTCCTAGCTCCAGGAGACTCATTCTTAGGAGTGTCATTAGTTGGAGGAGAGAGAACATCATCTCTTTGCACGGAACGTTCTCTCTTCCATTCCAAACCATGCTGCTCTTGGCTATAAGATTTCCTGGATGAAGGTGCTTTTGAGGGCTTTGCGGCACTCAAACTCTTACCTTCTCTCCCCATGCCAGGCAGAACTCGCTTATCAGCAGAATGCAGCACCCTGGAGTCACGAAGATGTAGGAATGGCTCATCCTCAGCCAATCCACTTTCCTTATGGAACTGCAACAACCTAGTACACCTTGTCAGGATGAAAAGCATTCTCGTGTGAAGTTGTTTCAGTATTCCCATGGGAAGTTCTTGGCGCCTATCATCCAGCTCCTGAACTATACCTTCACACTGAAGCCAAAACTCTCCAGGTGATGTCATAGCACAGCTACGAGCTAACACCAGCAGGTCTTCAATGGTCTCCTGCCACTCAGGATGACTTTCTGCATTTTTCTCAAGAATTCCCACCAAATCAGCCGCAAAGACAGCCAGATCAGAGTTGACTTCTTCCTTGGCCTTGTCAAATTTGGTTCTGATTACAACCAGAATCTCCTGTAAAGAGCATCAAAGTTGTCAGAACAAGATAGAACCTTCAACAACAAGTTTTATCATATGGACACTTGCAAGGCTTTAAATTACAATACCTCCAAATTATTCAAGCCACGAGGCTTCCAAAATGGGAAAGGCCGCACACCTTTTGAGTTCAACTCATGTGAGAAACTTTTGATATCACCAGGAAATCGCTTTTTTGGTGCACTTGTCACACGCAGAATCGCTTGAAAACGGGGAGACTCCGATTCCTTTATTCAGAATCATATGAGGTGTAAATAAGGGTATGTTCCATTTTCACATTACATGCACAAATAATGATGATTCAGAGCATTAGCAACTGCATGAACAGCATTAATAAGAATCTCTTAACAGTACCTCAGGTGTACAAACATCGGAACTCCTTAAGTCTCCAGCACGGCCCCATGATGAATCCACACAACCTAATAGAGATAATTTAAGACATAGAATGAGGCTAAGAAAGAAATATTAAGTCTGGCAATATACATAGCATGTAGGCTAGCATAACTCTCACATCTCATGATTACACATCCTCTCATGCATCAGAAATTGACCCTTCCAACTCCTCCCTCCCCCCCAAAAAAAAAAAACAAAAAGAAGAAGAAGAAGAAGAAAACAAAACAAAATGGCCCTCCTCTACGGCTTCATACACTAAAGTCATACTGCACTAGCTGTAACCAGTTTCTGTCACACCCTTCCTTCACATTCTTCCAATTAACTGTTGGCAACAGCTTAACTAAAGTGGATAAAAGAGTTTTAGGCAACCACATCCGCACTCATCTTATGGTCTTCCCTACTCTTACAGCTCATTCATCAGCCTGGCCCATGCAACTACACTAATCTCATCTTCATCCTCACTTCCTTTCCTTCATTAATAATAGAAAATATCTCTCTTGTATTATACACAATCATACCCGCCTCATGATGCTCTATCCTGTGCTACCCATATCTTCCATTCTGTATCGATATATCCTGCATAGTGCATACTTTTAAGTTACCCTATAACTCATTGGCCAATTCACAAAGAAGTTAGACTAAACCTAAAGTTGTTATGTCATGTGGTCACTAGTCCATATTTCAAACACATTGGCACGTTGAACATGAACGACCAACAATTTGACTGATTTGGGAACTTTTAAATCTCATCCAGCATACAGACAATTCATAACAGAATTTCAACTAAGTGCAGCAGCTAATACATAGGAAGAAGTCAAGGATTATAATAACAAGCACGAACTTTGCCGACTGTATACCTGCTCCAGAAGATGATTCGGCATTTGCCAAACCGGAAGCTGCAGGCAAATTGGGGCTCCGATCCCTTGACGGCACACTCCCTGGTGACACACCGTCGGAATTGGTCCCATTTTCAACCCAATTTCCAAACCCAGCATTGTCCTGAGGAACCCCCATTCTGCTCGGAGCATACTCCATTTCCTTCTTCTTGCCACCACTACCAGCACTCGAATTTGCTGACCCCGAACTGCGATCCCCGCCATTCCCACTCGGCCTGGAGAGATTACTTGCCCCCAAGCCAGACCCTTTCTCACCCCTAAACCCAAAAAAGCTCTCCTGCGGCAGCGGCCCGGACCGCGTCTTGATCCTGTTCAATCCCAATGAAGAGGCCAATATCGGCGACACCGAAGAAGGTACTTCCTTTTCTTCAACCGGGTTCGTCGCCGCCGCCGCAGCTACGGTCCCTTTCTTGGACTTGGACCCAAGTGACGAGCCCGACTTAAAAGCCACCGGGTTGTGCTGCTTCTGCGGGGTTTGAGCTAGGTTCGCCTTATCGGGCTCCTTGCCCTTGGAATCTTTCTTCTTCTGAGCATCCTTGACTTGGGTTTGACGACACGGGGACGCGAAACCTCCGGCGGAGGAAGAAGAAGCGGCGGCGGCGGCGGTGGAGTCGTCGAGCTTGGAAGTGGATTTGGGCTTCTTCTTGTCGGATCGGATCGGGGAGTTGGATCCGAGGGATCGGGGGCTGTTGGATCCGTCAGGGCTGGAGGAGTCCGACTTCTTGGAGGAGGAAAAGAACCTGCCTTTGAACACCATGTCCGCTGCTCCCGGCCGTGGATTCTGGACGCCTCGCCGCGCTAAATTGGAGGCTCCCGGGTAGCATAGACGACGGCGCTCCTCCCCGGCGGCCGAGACTGTCGCGGCATGTAGAGAGAGACAGCGACTGTGGAGCTTGAGCTTTTAGAGAGAAAAGAAGAGAGAGGTTGCGGACGGTTTGGGAGTTTAAGATGAGCAGGCGACGGAAATCGGGGAAGAGAGAGAGAGAGAAAGAGAGAGATGGGGGTTGAAGCAACGAGGAAGAGGATGTGACTTTGAGTGTGAAATCTCGTGTGGGAGGATAATTGCAAATTATAAAAAACGGTGACTATAGAATTTGAACTGAAAAAAAAAAAGCCACCCAATAGAGAAAAGTTGGAAAAAGAAAATTTTTTGCTGATTTTTCTATTTGGGAATAAAATTCTTACATAATATATAATGTGTATATTACAATATATCATATGTATATTGGACCTGAAAATTTACTTAAAAGATGCTGAAAAAAAAAAACAGACAAGAAATTCATATTGAGATAAAAGATCACTTTTTGTACTCCTTGAAGGTAAGGAAAAAAAGTATCCACTTCCAACAAAAGGGTATGAGGAGCCAATTCTAGAGACATTGAAATCTAGATAGACGTATGTCCCTACAAGTGCTGGTAGACCTCATAGGTAGGAAAACTTCTAGACTATGGAATTTGAACAGAAAAAGAAAAAAGAAAACCCCAAAAAAAGAGAAAAGTTAATAATTAAAAAGAAAAAAGAAAAATTTTTGCCCATTTTTCTATTTGGAAAGAAAATTAATGCGTAATGTATGATTTATATATTATATAATATAATATAATATGTGGTGTGATTTGATTTGATTTTGGGGTCCTCGTGGCCACCCTACCCTACTTTTGTTTATTTTATTGTTTTTCTCCTTCCCCCGCCTAAAAAAAAAAAAGAAGAGAAAAGTAAAACTTGGAGGCTTTGAAAGTTTGGCCACCCCCTCGCTCGTACCGTGAACTAGTGTGTAGAATAAGGTTTGACCGCCACTGATTTAGTATGTTTTAGGAAGATAATATCGTGGAATTATGTCGGCCATTCGCATTACGATTGAAAATATCAATTGATTGGTCAAATTCAAGAATTCCTTTTGGAGAAAAAGTCGCGTCGAGCAAAGTTTGATCCTCTAGCGAGAAATAAGCGAACTCGTGTTGGATTTGAGATTTCCCTCTTGTCCTTGATGGATGTGAATGATTGATTGAAATGAGGTTGACCATCACTGGACTGGGTTACATTGGGTCTCGGGCTGATGGGCCAGGCCAAGCCCATTGGGCTGAAAAAAAGGCGTCCAGGCTCCACTTACATGCTATGTGTGGGATGGAGGAAGGGGAGGAAATTTGAGGTGTAGGGAATGAAAAATTCGTAAGATTTTGTATTTTTTCCCCCTCTATCGCCGCCTTTCTCACGGGAAATTCAATATCGCCTCTCATTTCCGCACCCATTTCCATCTCCTCCGCCTCATCCCTTCGTTTGTCGAATGGAGTGGGCTCGGCTTCCGGCCGGACTTGACATCGAATGGAGCTTAATCGCAAGCCTAGGGCTCATAGCATAGAAGTTAAAAAGGGCCTGTGGCTGACCATTTTGTATGGGCTTGACTATTGAAGGTGCACCCATCGTATGAATTTGACGCATGATCCTTGAGAAACAATGTTATAGCATCGATGGGCTTATTTTGGGAACTTAAGGCCCGTAGCGATCGGCCCAAAAAAAGCCCATCGCATTCTAGGCCCAGTACCTTCAACGACTTGCTTGTTCCTTTTCTTCTTCTGCAAAAATCATCAGCAGGAGACATCTCTGTTATTTATTAGCAGGGCATTATTTTAATCAGTCCTTTATCTCATGTTTAAGGAAAATTTGTCGGAATACACCATGTACACATAGATATATGTATATACAATATATATATAAGGGAAAAGTAAGATTTGTCTCAATTTTAGAAACTTTTCAAACATACTCCACCTGTGATATAATTTTAAAAATAACATTACAGTAAATCAAAAATATTATCATAATTTTCACTCTCACCAAAACCTCCTAAAAAGCAGGGGTGAGCACCACAAATCAACTGAACCCGAAATCACTCGGACTAGAATGACCAATGCCCGAGGGCATTGATCTGATTCTCAGTTTCAAAAAATTTTGTGAGGGGACCGCACCAATGATTTTTTATATTTTTATTTCTCAAGCAAAATTCTTTCCCTTTCCTTTTCACATGTCCCACTCTCCTCTCTCCTTTCTCCGATTCCAATGGGGGTATTATTTGTAAATCAATCAATTCCATTGAACTGCTCGAGAACCGAACTACACCACAATTGATCACCCCTACTAAAATGCCTTAGGGTGAGTTTAGTTCAATTTTGGAAATGGGCTTTGAGTATGATACAAATACTAAAAGTTAAAGTCCTTTAGAAAAATATAAATTGTATTTGGTAAAAACTCTTTACAAAGTCATTTTGGGAGAGTGTCTTGTGAAAAAACTTTTGCAATGGGATTTTGCTACATTTTTTAGGTCGCCGAGGAGCCAAATCTAATGCTAACACCCATCGGCTAAGGTTGCAAGACCTTAGATGACCATCGAGGAGCGTTGACCAGATTTGGCCTCATTAGGCCTTAGCAATCACTCTTGAGCAAAGAAGATGAACTCTTATAGGGAGGGGCAAAACTGCAAAACTAAAGAATTAGTGAGAGACTTTTGAAAGGATTTTTAATCTTAGTTTCAATATTTCGCAAATGCTACTTGAGAAGGACCCTACTTGGTTTAGTATTTCAGTGAGGCTTTGAGCCCCAAAAGCCTTTGAGAAAATATAAAATGTTTAGTAAGTTTTTTTTAAACTACCTTGACCAAATGCCAACATTCCCAATGCTAAAAGTCTCATGCAGGTCTTAGGGTGTTTTGGGCTTTTAGCATTTTGGGAATACAAGTCCTACTGTTCACTACTATTCACCTATTACCATTCATCATCTTCTCCATGTGCACCAAAGAGCCACCAATAATCAACAACCATCGCCCAAGGGGCCACCAGAGGTTGACGACCGCTGCTTGGGTCACGCGACCTTAGGCAATCGCCACCCGAGGTTGCGTGACCTAGGTGAGGTTGCTTGGCGGCCAACTAGCCATCACACATAAATTGCTCGACCAAATCTGGTGACGGTGCCTGGGTCGTGCAACCCAAGTAAGGCTAGTCGGCAACCAGATTTGGCCACCACACTTGGGTCGTGTGACCAAATTTGGTCGCCGCACCTAGGTCGTGCGACCTTAGGGCATGTCGCTTGAAGTTGCCTGACCTTAGGTGAAGATGCCGATAGCTAGATTTGGCCACCCGTAGTTGGCCGGCAATGGAGCTCCGTCGGATTATTTTTATTTATTTTTAAATAATAATAAAAGTCATTTGCAAATGTGATTTTACCAAACCACATTTAAACCAAAATTATTTTTCAATGCACTTTAGAGTTATAATTTGCCAAACATTATAGTATTTCGGAAAATCTTATTAACTCAAAGCTATTTGCATTTTCTCAAAGTCATTTCTCTAAAACTAAACCAAAACAAGGCCAAGGCTAGGTAGGAGTATCTTTGCACTTTCGGCTTTTATCATTCCCAAAGCTAGCATTAAGCTAAAACCTACTTTAAATACTTACCAAACACTTCAACATTTCCCCAAGAGGCTTTGGAGTTTGAAGGTCCCTTAAGAAAATTAAACCAAATGCACCTTCAGACTTTTACATTTCTTCCAACTATTTTGCAACCTTTCCTATCATCGTTTTCTCTTTATAGATTCGTTGTGTTGTCTCTTGTCATGTTATTCTTTTTTTTTTAGTTCAATTCTATTATACTCTTACTCGAACTTTTACCCTCAAATTTTTGCCTTACTTCCTTGCAAGATGTGAGAATCGAAACTCACATCTAAAGTTAAATCATCGCTACTCCGAAAATATGGGAATTTGAACCTCCACTTTCCTCTTTCCATGAGAAAGAGTAGCCACTGTCACTGAATCAAACCCGAATGGTTTTCTTGTCATATTATCCACAGCTCCAAAAATTGTTCAATTAATGCCGCCTATTGTATTGATAAGGATTTCTTGACAAATCATACCGCATTCATAAATAAATAAAAAAAAACCCTTTTAAAATTAGCATTACAATAAATTAAGTTATTTTTCATGACTCCCACTCCCATGAAAACCTCCTAAAAAGCCTCTAACTTATACATTTCCTCCAACAATCCTCGCAACCTTTTTTATTACCGTTTTTTCTCTCTCGCTTCATTCACGAGTTTCAAAGATCATTCGATTAATCGTGCTTATCGTATTTTGACAAATCGTACCGCATTCAATAAATTATAAAAATAAAAAATTCACCTAGAAATTAGTGTAAAAAACTCGAGTGTGCGTTGCCCAACGCGTGTTGTGTCTACATTCATTATTATTATCGGGCACCCGTAGCAGACTTAAATTATAGTACGAACTTGATCTCTACTGAGGAAACGTGTAATATAATCACCGAAGGCGCAGAGAACGTGCTCTTTCATTAATCACGTTAAGCTCGATAATATATTATATTTATATTTATATTTATTATATTATAGAAGAATAAATTGGCCGAACGTACCACATGTCCTTTCAAAAAATATGAGTTAGGATAAGTAATAAATTCAATGATTCCGATTCCCGCGTGACAGCTTCTATATTTTAAAGAGAAAACCAATCAAGATAAGTGGGGTCTCTCGCCACTTCTCTATAATATAATATAATATACATAGATAATATATATATTGTATAAGATAAACAATTAATTTTTTTCCTCGGTATTGAGGCCTCATGTGGGGGATAACATCGTGGCATATATTATCGACAATTATTGTTCTAAACAAGAGAATAAACAATTACATCATCAAACCCTAAATGCTTTGCTTATGCAAATGGAATAGCCTCTAGATATTAACGCATATGGCGCTCTTCTTGATGCCTTGGGAAACCTTGACAACCTTGATCGAAGTGTTATATAGATGAATCGATAATTGAGATCTATCGAGATAACAAGAGGTACCATAAAGAGATGGAAGACCCTCGTTTTTTAAAAAGCATTTTTATGTATTAGAGTCCGAGAGGAGATATAAATTGAGTATTTTGTTGAGTCGTAGTTATCAATTGATGTGATACGTAATATTTAGGATACCTTACTTTGAATTATATAAAAATCCATATTCATGACTGCGTAAAGATAATGTTGAGACAACACAAGCTGAAGTTTCTAGTCGGCCATGTTATGATTTGTTGTGCACAATTCATCGGGTAACGATATGTGTGGCGTTCCTAAAATATTTGCTCCCAATCTATTTAACGGTGCTTCACCTTTGAATTGGTACCCACATATGTTCCTTTTTATTTTCGAAGCATTTGACCTTTCCTCTTGACTAATTCTCATGGAGTAAGAGATTAAAGCTAGCCCTATTTTGAAAAGGGCACTTCTCTATTCAGTGTTCACTTTTGGTCTCTCAACTTAAAAGTACCTCAAAATTAGGTTATGGAAATTCGATTGTATGAGGGCAAAATATAGAGAAAAAGACCTCACATTTTGTCCTTATGTTAATTTGCACATTGAATTCTGAAAACGTACAATTAGCATCCCAAGTTGCATCTGACTTCTAGTCATACTGACAAGTGTGCCATTTTTCTTCCAGTTTTGCACCTTTCACTATTAGAAGTCCGCCCATCAACCCACTGGCAGAGCCCTAACTTGTCCATTACTCAAACCCCTCTTCTCTTGATGTCGCCGAGGTGTCGCCCCCGCCACTCCAAATGAGCTACGCACCATCGAGCTTGACTCAGATTTGTCGAGCTTTGTTAACATCAAGCTTGTTGAATCTGTTAAATTCCGCTTAAGTTAAGCTCGACTCAATAGATCTATCGAGCTTCACTCAATTACGTCGAGCTCCATCAATGTCAAGTTCAACACGACCATGGCCATGAAGAGGAAGAAGTAGAGAACATGGTGAGAGAGAGAGAGAGAGAGAGAGAGCGGGGAGAGCAGCAGGGAGAGAGAGAGAGATAAGTGGGGAATAGCTTAGGATTTGGATGAGTTTGAGAGTAGATTGGTCACGTTGGATGGGACATTCTGCTTGAAGATGCATGTATTAGGTCTCGAAAACTCAGGATAAAAATTAATATTTGCAATGCAAAGTGAATCTAATTTTTGAAATTATCCCTTGAATCAAAGGAATTGTAAAATGGATTACCAAGTTTACCCTTTAAATAAAGGATTTTCCTCACATTTCAAAATTTACATTTTGTATTTCCCTAACCTAAAAATAACTATTTGTCTCATGCACCCCCAAAATCTACACCTAAAAAGTGAAAATCCAATGTTGAGTATGGGATAATTTGAGAAAGGAAATGGCAACTTCGTGAGTTATGTACGGGTGAGAGATGTGAATGAATTCTAATGCAGAATTGATTAATTTTACAATGCATTTTGAAATGTGAGGAGTGCATATGCTATCGAGAGCCAACTCGGTGATGAAAACCATTAACAATTTTTGTCATTTAGCTCTTAAAAGTGAAAACCATCAATAATTGTCATTCCTCGATATTCTCCACTATCTAAACATACTTAGTGAACCATTAGGATTTGCCTCGGTAGCCATCGTTCTCACATGGGAATTGAGAGGAGGGAGTTCAAATCCTTATATTTTTAGAGATTAAAATAGGGATAATTTAGTTTTAGGTGTGGGTTTCAACTTTCACGATTTGTAAGGAAGTAGAGCGAAAGTTTTAAAGTGAGAGTTAGAGTAGGACGGACAAAAAAACACGTAATTGGTGAATTGTCAAACAAAAAAGAAGAAGAGATAATCTCATTTTTTTAAGCTAAGTGGACATCGCCTGCCCAATCTAAGGGATATGGCGCATGTAGTGCAGGCTCAACTTGCCATCTAACGTGTAGCCTTATTTATCCATCTACTTTATATTAAAGTCAAAACACCATGTCGTCTTACTCCTATCCCGTCCAAAACTGCTCTTCACAAATTACTAACAAAAATACCAATTTGACTTATCCCATTACTCAAACATCCACTCGGGGTGTGTTTAATAAAATATTTGTTTCCGAAATGATTTCTGTTTTTTCTTTCTATTCTCGAGAATAAAGAATTATAATTTTTTACGTTTTATTTCTGTTTTAAATTTATTCTCCTATCACTTTTCTATTATGAGGAGTAGAAAAATTTGTTGACACGATCAAATGGATTTATATTCATTTTCTATTCCGAAAAACAAAAAAACATAAAAATCTGAAAAAAGGATGGTTACCAAACATATTATTATTCTACCCAAAATTTAACCATCCTCGCCTCCTTTTCAATTAAACAAAGAGCTAACCTTTTTTCTCATTTTTTGTTCTTACATATCTATTGCGTGCTCAACACTCATCCTTTTTATATTTGGAAAACATTTGATGGACTTGTACTAATAGCACTATGCACGCCAACTTTTTCCCCCACTTTTAGGCAGTGCATGCACATTTGCCTTTAGACAAATGGCCAGAGAGAAAGGTAGGGTTTTCATTAAGAAGTTAATGTGCGGCACATGAAACTTTTAAGGGACGAAAAGATTTGAGAAAGAGTCGAGCGCAAGTCATTCCCTCCCAAAGATTTTCGTATTGGTGGGAGGAAAGAGACAAGGCTCATAATTTTCTGAAATAAATTAAAAAATGGGGTTGAAGGTGGAAAGCACGCATGCGAGGTGTCGATACAACCTTGCATCGCATAAGAAAATTTGTGTAAAGTGTACCAATCAATACATTATAGTTGAAACGTAACTCATTGGCTCAGGTTATCGGATGAAGGTGACTCTGGTTAAACACGTTCACAGGCTCGAACTTAGACTCTCTCTCGATAATGTATCGGGCTCCGGATCAAGAAATTGACTAAATGCGTAAAGTCTTATGAACGAAAATAGAGCGATGCAATCCTTCTTTTTTAATTTTGTGTCTATCCATTACATAGAACCAAATCAGACAATAAGATATGGACGTTGACATAAGGAGGATGAGGGGCGGTCGCCGGTGACCCTGCCATGTTGAGGAGATCGGGCCGTGCAGGCGATGGTGGTGACGGCTGAGATGCTTTTTTTTAAAATATTATTATTATTTGTTTAAAGAAAGCTGGCCAATCTCATGCCATCTCTTCAATGCAAATGCTTTTTCCTACCAATAAATATGGATATATCTTATCATACTCAAGTCCCCGAATTTCTTTATTCTAAAAAATCACATGATCAACATATATATATTTTTTGCTTTTGACTCGATTAAATAAAATGAATAATTGAGTTGGGTATAGGGGCTTTTTACCAACTTAGCAAGCCATCTATTTTCTTTATTTTATTTCACTAATTAAATTATTTATTTATTTTATTTGCCCGTTGGGATATCGTGGACTATTTAATTACTTTATTATATGTACGCCAATATGACATATCTCAATTGTTTAGTGTGGGGAAAAACACTCGATAACGGAGTCTTACGTAGAAAACCCGATTGCATTTAGGACGTACGACTTCTCTATTTCAAGAACTACAAAAAAAAAAAGGAAAAAAGAATTGACTAGAATTTATTAGTTCTACCTTGCGGCAATATATGGATGCATTTTCCTAAAACTTTTTGAAAATACATGTGCGCCCTCAAATTTTTTACCATTGCATACATGTCTCGCTTGGAATTTTTATTTGTGTTCTGTCTATTTCGTAGAAAATGAACAATTCAAAAATTAATTTTTTCAAAATAATAGCTTATATTACTTGAAATAATTAGTTAATTAAAAATGATTTATCATCGACAACAATTTCAATCTAAACATTTTTGTAAATAATGAAAATATTTTTTATCAATTCATTTTCATAAGTAATATAAATGTTCATTTTTAAGAAAATATTCTTCAAATCAGTTATTTTCTATGAAACAAACGGAATCTTAGTAAACAAATGAAATCAGGTGAAAACTAGCACATGTGACTTTCCAGCATAAACATGCATTCTTCTTGTTGTGCCCACTTGTGCATTTCTTCTGCATATTAACAACACCACAAGCCCTAAGTTAGACAAAAACATGAGAAATTCGATGATTCTTAAAGAAACAATTTATGTACACTTGAAAATTAAGGACATTTAACGCTTCAATCCATACGAACTGATCTTTGACCAAATAAAATATCAATATAAACTAATTAATTCCAAATGCTATTAGTTTTTTTAATTTTTAATTTTTTAAACCTCCATATGGTATAGGAAACATAAAATAAGTACGTAATTGAGTCACGGCATCAACCGACGTGATGGCTCATAATTCACGTATCCTATTATAAATAATATGAAAGCCATGTTCAAAGCCGCATAAAGAGAATGCGATTCCCCTTTTGAACTCAGACACACACACGTTCCCTTAAGCATCCAGCATTTGAGCTTTCGTCATGACTAATTCTTGAAATATTTAAACTAGCCTTATTCTAATTTAAGCGCTGTTCTGACCATTCAATGTTCAATCAAATGGAGAGAGAATTTTCTTTTGATCTCTCAATTTTAAAGTACCTCAAAATCAAGTAATGATATTTAATTATATGAGGGTAAAATATTATAAAAAAAAAATCCTTACATTTCATATTTTCAACACTCAAGATGAATGAATTGGGTGTTGGGTTTGGGTGAAAGAAAAAGAGGGAGAAATGAGGAATGAATTGGGGTTTGGGTGACTTTGAGAGTAGATTGATCTTTTAGATTTGGGGATTTTGTCTGGGGATGCAATTATCATATTTTCAACACTCAAGATGCAAATTAATATTGAAATAAAAAAGTAAGTAAGGTTCTCGAAATTATTTATTGAATTAAAGGATAATTGTCAAAATCATTCTTAACTCTATTCTTCATATTAACGAGGGCACTACTTATCCTTTCAAATTTTCTAATGGATGTCATGGGCCCAATCTAATGAAAATGGCGCGTGTAATGTGTGCTGGATCCGATATCTATATCTATTTGTATCTCTATATATTAATGCATGTTTACATATTTAAGCCAGAACACATCTCATCTTACTTTTATCCCTTCCAAACCTACTATCCACGGAATAATAAAAAAATCAACGATTATATTCAATATACTACCCGAGCATCCACTTATTCCGTGCAAAAAATAATTATCCTCACAAAATAATAGAAAATTGGATTGACTCGTACTCATAGCACAATGCGTACTCGGGCTGTGCATCGAGAAATTGACTAGATTTAAGAAATAATACAAACAAAAATAGAGCATTGCAATCCTTTATTTTATTTTACCACCCATTACGTAGAAATAAATTAAATAATAAGATATGAATGTTGACAAAAAGAGTGGTGGTAGAGCAGGTCGGAGGGGACCAGCGGAGGCGTGGTTTTTTTTTTTTTTAAAAAAGCTAGCCAATCACTTGCCATTTGTTCAGTGCAAGTCTTTCTCATGCCGATAAAGATGCATGTCTTTTTATCATTCTCAACGAGTACCACGAAATCTCAGTATTTTTCAAAAATCACATGGTGAATATTTTTGCTTTTGACTCATTTAAATAAATGAATAATTGAGTGGGTGCGGTGGCTTTTCACCAACTGAGCAGCCACATCTACCTTCTTTTATTTAAATATTTTATTTATTATTTTTTAAAATTTTTTATTGCTCTTTGAACGCTGTGCCCTATTTTAATTAATATAATATGTATCGGCAATTCGACGGATCGTAGTTGTTTAGTGCGAGAGAAAAAAGTACTTGATAAAGAAGTTTACATATAAACCTCATTGAATTTAAGATGTACGACTTTTCAAAGTAGAATATAGAAAAAAAAACGTTTGACACGAATTTAGTAGTTCCTTGTGGCAATACTTTCATACAATTTTCATCCAACTTTAAGATGATGCATGTTTGCCCTTGAATTTTTTATAAAATATATATGCATCATTTGAATAAGTGCACTGAAAATTTTTAAATTTGTCGTGAAAATACAACTGAATCAAAAGATTTTCAAAGAGTGTAATTAAGTTATTTTGTTAACTCTATTTAAGTTAGCTAATGGAAAATGTGGATATGACTTCTTCTCTCTATTTTGTGTAGCATTGGTGGAACTAAAATGACATCATGATTTTGTCCAATTTAGCTAATGAAAAAATGCTGACGTGACCTTATTTTTATTATTTTCTCCGTTCTATGTGGCGTTGACGTGATTAAAACGACATTGTGTTGATGCAAATCTATTTTTCTAATACAAATTTTATTTAAATTATATTAAGAAATGCAAAAAAGACAATTAGAAGTTTGATGATTCTCCAAGAAACAAATTACGTACACTTGGAACTTAAGAAAATTAAAGCTTCAATCAATATAAACCAAGCAAATTCCAAATGCCGTTAACTCTCATAAATTTTAATTTTTGTAACCTCTATACCATGCATCGAATTAAATCGTCATCAAAACCAATTTCTCTCCTCGGAGGATCATTTATCAACTAAACTATACTCAATGAACTTCCCAAATGGCTCATACGTGCTTCATTTTCCTTCTATTAAAAAAGGCGACTTGTCAAGAACTTAGTGGAGACGCATCGTCTTTTGTTGGGGAAATCTTTAGAAACTTAAAAAATGATTCCGTCGTTATATGCGTCATTAATAGAGCGATAACAATGACACAAAGCTCAAGCTACATGTAGAGAATTTCAGTGGGATCGATCGCATTTTTGCAGGAATTAATTAGGAATCTTGGAAAATATGCCAATTATTATTGTGGAGATTAGAGAAGTAAGTATAAATTGATTGAAATATGTGAACGTAGTGACCGTATAGAGACCGTATTGTAACCACGTTCCCATATCCTAATGATAATAACTTTTTTCAATGATGCGTTCAAACCTAAATTGCCTAAACCTCAAATGAAAAAAATCTTCATTTGAGAGTGCGCAAATCAAAATAAGATCTCACGTGAGGGAAAAGACAACACATACTTGAAGGGAATAAGGAAAAACTCAAAGGGCTAATAAAGCAAAAGAGAAGGAAAATAGGAAGAAAATGGATTCGTGTCTGAATGCCCGTACGGTAAAAATCAATGCCGAATTTAAGGGCGAAAAAATAAGATTTTTCATTTACCGAAGAAAAGAGAAGAGGATTTTTCATTTACCGAAGAAAAGAGAAGAAGATTTTTCATTTACCGAAGAAAAGAGAAGAAGATTTTTCATATTGGGTTCTCGAATTTTCGGTAATATTTTTCTCGCGTGGAAAAATAATAACGACACGTTTCGCAAAAATTTCAGTGTCTGTTTTTTTTTCCAATCAAAGAATTTTTTTTAAAAAAAGAAGAATTTCCCTCCTCTCTTTTCGTTCTTGGGCTGCATCATGGGCACCTTTTTTTCCCCAGTAAATGCCAAAAATAAAGGGATTCCGCCACGTGGCGGGGATGGTAAATCCTCGGCGCGAGCGTTTTCGGAACCACACAAACGTTGGTGCGTGCGAGCGAGCGCGACGGAGCTCCCCACGTGTCGCATGAACCGCCACCCAAATCGCCGACCTTTGGAGATGCCGCACGTGCTCGGCGACCGGGAGCTCCCGGTCACCCGCTATCGTACGGTCAAAAATGTCTCTCCCCCTTTCTCTCTCTTCCGCGCAGCGCTACTTCGGTCTGCCTCTGCTCCGTGCCTTTCGATTATTTTTTTTTTCGTCGGATGCAAAAAAAAAAAAATCTCTCCTTTGCTTTCGCGAGCAGCGTTCGCAGGTAAAAAGCGTTCACCTCTCTCTCTCTCTCTCTCCCTCCTCCCTCATCCGAGCTTAGAGAGAGAAAGTTCGAACGGCGGAGCTTCAAGATGGACGGCGATTTCCTGGGCTTGGGTCTGAGAACCCATCGGCTTCCCCAGGAAGAAGACGGGAACCCCGGTACGACCCTGCTCCATCTCTCCTCCTTTCCTCTCCCCCCTCACCCCCCGGCTGTTCCTTCCGTTTCGTTCGATCGAGGGTCGTTCCCGACCTCGCCGTTCCTCATTTGCTGCTTCGTCCTGGCATTTACGCCTTTCTTTATTGCTTTCTTTCTGTCTTCCTGTCGATCGGTAGCCTCTCGAAGCTACCTCGTTCAGATTTTTTAATACCATGTTTTACGTGAGTTGAGTTGTGTATGGTTGATTGGCTCCGCTTTACTGAACAATCCCTGTCTACTCAGCTATCGTCCATGGCGGATGGACGCTTAGCACCCGTAGGTGTTTGACTTTAGGCTAACTGATGTAAGACACGGAGAATGTCGGCAAAGCATTTCTAGGGCTCCTTTTAGGTGGTCTTTAATGGGATTTTGTAGAAGTGAAAAATACACTCTAAAGTTAATATGATGCCCCCAAGAATTACCGGGTGCTAATGTGAATAAATTCGAATTTACTACTAGCAGGTTAGGTAGATTTAGTGTAACTCTCGTTTCCGCAGTTATAGGTGGGTCATTAAGGGTACATCGGACATTATGGGGATATGCTGCAAACCAAAATTAAAATTTGGATTTTGTTGTGGTGTTGTATAGCCGTGACATTTTTTGACAAGACCCATGTAAGGAAAATTAGATCAACGATCAAAGTGCGAGTCGGATGAATTGAACCTCGATGGCATTAGCATGAATACTGTCCCGAAATGAGGGGCATGCCCGTCAATTCATTTTATGTTTTGGTGAAGGATGTGGTCCTTAGTGTGGAATTTAATATTTGCGGTCTTGTCAGGTGCTACAATCTTCCATGATATTATTATCGTTGTTGTCGTCGTCCCCCTTCTTGCGGCCTTTAGAAAAATCGCTATTTACTATGATTGCATTTAATCAATTCAAGTTGTGCGTCACATCAATCATAAAAAAATGAAAAAAAAAATATTTTTATTATTTTGAATTTTTATTTACACGAGCATTATAGAGAGTGCCCGTCTAGGTAGACGCAGGGCATCCGTACCGAGAGACTTACCTATAAAATATATAAAAAAGTAAAAATAAAGAGAGGGGTTTTCCAAAGTTGTTTAATCGAATATAAAAAGATTCCCGAAAAATTAAAGTAATGGAGAGGTTTGTAGCTTTCTTGCATGAATCTAGGCCGGGAGGACCACGACGAGGAAAAAAGCTTGCGAGCTTGATCGTCCCGGCCAATCGGGCTGCGCCACCTCGGCGAGGTTGTCTGGTCTTGGTTTAGTATATTTCGATAAAATCAGAAAGGCAGGCTTTTTCTTTGCGCCATTAGCTGGTTTGGCGATCATATGCGTGAATTTACATATCTTAAAGTTGGGATTTTTATTCTTTTTCTTTATAGTTGCACGTTCAGCGATCGGGGGCGTTTTTATATTCCGGGTCGATACCCACCTTCGTTGAACGTCCGCTCCTTCTTAAAGAACTCGGCCCTTTTCTTCTTCTGCTTCCTTCCCTATTCCCCTCACATGTTGGGCAATAGAGCTTTTGAAGGAAAGTTTCTGGTTCTGGCGTCTGTCTGTGGAGGTGGTCTGCTTCTTTTTGGTCTGAATCCGTGACCCTTTTTCGGTTTTTCGGGTTCGAAGGCAAGGTAGGACGAGGGCGCTTAGCTGTTGCTCCATTATTTGTGTTCGTATGGACAGGTAATCTTAGGATGGATTTTGTCTGATCGGTGTTGGTTGCTTTGTTGCGATGTTTTTTTGGTTCTGCAGAGCTAAGCGGACCCGGAATGCAGTGGTCGTTCTCGAACGAGGGCTCTGCTCCTTCTCAGCTCCTTTCTTTCAAGGCCTCGTCGGATGACGGGCCGGGAAAGAGCGCCCGTGATTCGTTGGCGTCGTCTGGATCTATGACTGTATCGAGGTTGGACGTCGAGGTATGCGTTGTTTCGATCATGTCTGCTTCCGAAGTATCTGAACTCAAGCTTGGAGCATTTGCTTCAGTTATTAGTCCCTTTTGCCTTTCTTGTTGGTGAAGGAACAGAACTGGTTTTGAATTTTCTGTGGCTTTGCAGAGAACTAGGTTCGGCGACAAACAAGCGGGAAGCTACTATGTGACGACGGCTTATCCTCAGCGGCACTTGAATCCACAGCCGATCTGCCGGCCCCAAGAAGCGAGGACTTTCCCTTCCCCGAAGCACCTCAGTCAAGTGGCCACAGGTACTCCAGTCCTTCAGTCCCATGTGTCGGCGGCATCCCCCGAGCAAAACATGATTTGCTCCTCTGCAAAACCGCCGTCTCTCGGGGGATTTAAGTTTGTCCCTCCTGCATCGGTTCCTCAAACTTCAACTTCTTTTGTTGGCTTCACTGATTCCAGGTAATCCAGATGTCTGTTTGTTATTCTTTTCCTTTCCTGCAATTTATGTCGAACTGATTGATGCTTGGCAAGGAGTGGAAACTCTGCAAGTTCAATGGATGATTGGTTGAAGTGGTGATCATGTTTTTTGCAGGAATGCTCCGAGATCCCCTGCAGCACCAGCCCAGTTGACCATCTTCTTCGGTGGTTCGGTTTATGTGTTCGATGATGTAACTCCAGAAAAGGTATCTTTCGCTTGGTCCTTTGATGAGTTACCGTTTAAGCCTCCAAAATCGACAGGCAGCCTAATATGTTTCGAACTGATTTTTTAGGCTCGGGCAATCATGTTGCTGGCTGGGAACGGTTCTTCTGCATCCCGGCCTAAGACCGTTCCATCGACTCAAATTCAAGCCCCAATTGCACCAATCACCAGACCCGTGCCTGTTGATGATCTGAATGGGAGTGGCAGATCGTCGATGCTCTCGTTTTCTTCAGTCCCGAGCAATGTGGATCAGAGGAGAGTGAAATCCACAGGAGCCTATGAAGCGTCTGTGAGACGACCCGAGACTCCAAAAGCAATAACTTCCATTGCACCGGCTAGACCAACTATTTTTCCGGCCGGTATGTCGTCGTATCACTCTCTTAAATCTTTTGGATGGTGCTTTCGGATGATGCCGATGAGCTGATTTTAAGACTGAATCAAATCGGTGAAACTAATTGTTGTCTCGCAGTTGCTCTACCTCAGGCTCGGAAGGAATCCTTGGCTCGATTTCTAGAGAAGCGCAAAGAAAGGTCGGTACTACATACCAAAACCTTCACTCATAATTCATTTCTTCCACCGATGTTTGGTTTAGATTGTCGGATAATACTCTCTCTGCATTATTCGGTCTCTGATCAAAGCCACTGTTCAATGTGAATCTAAGCTGGTTGAACTAAAAATTCGCGATGCTTTAGCCTAAATCTAAGTTCTGTTTGTGTTCAGGGCAATGAGCACGTCGCCTTATGCGCCGGGCAAGAGATCTCCAGATCATACTGACTCAGCTTCGGACAGCCTTAGCCGCTCTACCAACTCCGCTGCCTCTTGTCACCACGTAGACATCAACCAGAAGCTATAGCGACCGTCTCCGACGAGGAAATCCCGACACGGGTTTTTGGTCCAAGGCGGAATTTTTTTCAGCCATGAACTCTCAGTTCAAAGTCAATTAGCCGCATGCTCTCTAGTCCCTATGTTATATTTCCCTCCACTATTCGCTGCTGTTTTCTCGATCCGATTTTTTTGATAAAAAACACCAGGCGATTCCATCTCGCCCTTCGTATTTCGCCCGTGTAACAGTTAAAAGTTTTGTTCCGGCTCGAGCCGGGTGTAAATGTAATTCAAGAAGTGGTTTTTGGGCAATGCAGCAAAATTCGATCGGACCCGCAATTCGTGCTGCAAGAACTACTCGAACTGCATAACTTAGAACTTCATTTCTGATCTGGGTTTGCTTCATTTGCCTCATTGCACTCGTCGGTCAAACTGGATGGATTCTTGAACGATCGCTGCCGATATGCAGCTGGACTGCTTTTGTTTATTGCATGTGTTTGATCGGTATGCGCGCGGCGTTCGTGCATCGGACAGCGAGACGATACCAATGGTCAAAGCTGGTGGTCCAGCCGAGCTCCTCCATCTCGTTTGCTGGAAAACGATCCCTTTTCTTTTCTTATTCTTTATCAAGGACTCGCGTACGGAGCACCTCTTTTCTTAAATTACTCGAATGAAAAGATGGGTGACTTAATCAGATTCTTAGCAAGTGCGGTCTGAGCGGAATTGGCCGCGGGGATGTCTATGCGGTGGAGGCGATAAGTGGGGGTGGCAGCTTCGTGCGCAGTGTTAACTGGGTGGTCGGGAGACTGGCTCGTGGTGATGCGATAATGATAGTGATAGGTGTGATCGGTTACTAATTCGGTCTAGTTTCTGAAACTAGGAATCGAGGACCGGACCATTGGTTTGGATTCCCGATCCAGTCCAGTCTGGTCTGAGCCAGTCTAATGGAACCGACTCATTTTTTTCTCATTTAAAAGTAGTCATGCACAACGAGAAATAGTGACATATCTTAAGATACTGATGGAACCGATGATGAGTGAAAAATTATTATATTATAACTTGTGATACCATTGGACGGAATAATATTTTACTCATATTTTACTAATATGTTTAAGGAAATAATAAAAAAAAATTATATATGTAGTCAGTCTGATGTAGTTCTCTCTTAGAAGAGGGAATCGGATTATTTAGATATCGATTTCACTTTTAAAAATTGGAAATCGGATTGACACATTCAAAAATCAAAGCAAATTGATTGGTCTAATCTGATCTAAGTGATTCTCAATTTGAGCGATTTGTTTTACATACGCGTGGATGATGAAATGGAATATCTAGGGACAAAATCTTTCGTTAGGAGTTTAAGCGTGCGTTTGTCGTTGATTCAGCAAAACCCTTGTCGTCAGACCATTCACCTTACAAGTTTGACCTCAAGCAAAACCTTACAAATGCTTTCATTTTCTTTTATAATTAGAAAAGCACTTCCCGAAGTGTCCAATCGTCACGAACTTCCTGTACTTAAAAAATGAGGTGACAAGTGTTTAGGTTCCCGCTCTCACTGCATTAACTTTCCCATCGGTCAATGCCAATCACTTCCTGTAGACCTTGACAATCACCTAGCCAACCAAAACTAAAAACCTGTCTTCCTAAACGCTATAGTATACTCAAACTTTGTTGTCGGCCTATTTGAAGTGAAATTTACTTTTTTTTTTTAGCTTTTGTGAAATTATGTGTCTCATAATTGTCTTAGCACTTAGCACTAGATTGACAAGACGATTATAGAACAACCGTGCGAAGCACATACCAATTTAGTAGGAATCCTCTCGAGTTTTATCTTATCATTTCAGGTGTGAAATGTTATTATACTTGCCTATTTGACCGTAGGAGATAGGAAGTTTACTTTCTCCCAAGGCCCCCTTGGTTTCTAGGTATACATTTATCTTCTTCACTTAAGAAGGAATATCCTTGAGTTTATATCTTAGATATCAGACGAACTAGTTTAAAGGCATATTTATATTCAAAGTAATTTGATATTTATATAACATGAAATACTCGGAAGTTTTTTCAAATATATATATAATATGTAGGATTTTTGATAATTTTTTTGAAGTTCAGTTAATATGTTTGACTTTTTGCCGGAATAAACAATCGGATGAATTGCCGTAAGTTTTGACCAAAATAAAATCACCGTAATCCGCCTGTCGCTCCCTTCAACCTTTCTAGAATCTGCTCATGTCCGAATCGCCGTAAGTTTTGACCCAAAAAAAAATCACCGTACGTTTTACCGACCAAAAACAAAAATCGCCGCAAGATTATGAGTTCGGGCCGGGCCGACTAAACCCATCAGAACTTCCAGCTTCTCTCCTCGCGGGCCCGAAAAGCCCGGCCCGGCCCCGGGAGGCCCGACGGCGGATTCCAGAGAAATACGGTTCCGCGGCTCGTCCACGCACTTCCAGCTCGACATTCCCAGACAGGCAGACGCAGTAGAGAGAGAGAGAGAGAGAGAGAGAGAGAGATGGAGATGGAGATGGAGTCGGAGAAGATAGACGAGCTGCGGCACTTCATTCATCAGTGCCGGTCGGATCCTTCCATCCTCCACGACCCTTCGCTTGCCTTCTTCAAGTCTTACCTTCAGAGGTACTCTGTGTCGAGTTCATACGAGCACTTGCTTTTACTTTGCTGTCTGAATTGATGAATCGTTGCTGCTCCTAGATGGGTAGCTGGGTAGTGGATAGATACGCTTGAAAGTTATTGGTAGTTTTTCATTACAAAGGGTATCAGTACTTTTTAGTCTGCTTTTTTTTCTTGAGGAGGAAGGGGGAGGGAGATTGTGTGACGTGTTCTTTTTTGTTTGCGATTGTTTTCAAGATCGTGGCATGTTTTGTTTGCAGCTTAGGTGCCCGAATCCCACCCGCTGCGAAATCAGTGAGAAACCTGCTCCTGAAATGCTCTTTACGTGATTCTTGTGTACATTCGTTGGCCAGGAAGTGGTATATCTAGTATGATTGGCTGCATTGAACGCGTTTTGGTTTGCTTGATATTCATACATTTGTTTGCTGAATAGAATGAGAATTGTGCATTTGGGGTGCATCTATTTCGCAGAAAATCAATGATTTGGAAAATGTTTACCTCGAAATGATTGATAGAAAAATTAGAAATTAGTCGACGGGAAAGCAATAGAAAGGCATTACATAATTAGGATGCCTCAAGACAGATTACGCGTAGTTTTCCGATCACTAGAAATGGCAAACGTATTTGACAATACAAAGACTTTATATGGACCATATGATATGGCTGGAACATGCCATTAAGAAAGGTACTTTGAATTCCTAAAATTAGGCGTTGAGAATCAGGTCGAGGTTTAACAAAAGTGAAGAAAGCTCAGGAGAAATTTCGAAGTTTGGAGAAGGGAGCAACTGCAAAGTTGCATTCTTTTGGGTGTAATGGTTGTAATTTTTGGAAGAAGTCATAAATTTTTATGCCAAAATAATCCATTTTTCTACTAAGATACCTACCAGTCCTGAACAAAAATCTGAACTGGCAAACTGTTTAGATAGACCGTAGCTTAGGGCAAGCTGATAAAAATCTCCCTCGGGTAATTGAAATTGCTACCTGGTCTAATGCATGCATTGACCCGCTTATGGTTCATCACTTGCATTAGCACTTTTTGTATAGCCACTCATACTGTGTCTTGAAGAATTGGCATGGCAATTTTCTTGATTTTTGGCCTTGTATACTTGAAAGAGTGCTTGAATTCATAATCTTTCTCTTCATGCTTGCACTAATCTAGTTCTTGATTTGACAGGAGAACCGTGGCATGTCAGGCTCTGGGTTTAATGCAAGCAAAACTGATTTGGAAATGGATTATGATGATGACGACTTTGTTGAATCTGATGTTGAATTAGACGAATCTGACACCGCGGCACCTGATGACAACCCTCCGCAAAAGGTGGGCGGTGGAACAGATTTCTGGGGGTAGTGGCTTTAGGATTCTCCTTTGTAGAAAAGTGAATGTGCAGATTTTCTAATTACAGATGGGAAACCCTTCTATTGAAGTTACAGAAGAAAAACAGGAGGCTGCACAAATGGCAAAATCAAAAGCTGTGAATGCAATGTCAGAAGGCATGATATCTCAGCTAAATATCGTTTGGGCTTTTTGACTAAAATACCTCAACTGCTCTTGCTGGAGAATTATCTGTCTGTTTAAATTGCTTATACTTCCCAGGTAATCTGGACGAAGCCATAGATCACCTAACAGAGGCAATCACGTTGAATCCAGGTTCAGCAATACTGTATGCGACTAGAGGTAACATCTATTCTCATGCATTTATACTGAATAGTGCAGTCTCAGTGTACGTGTGGCTTGGTGGCTTCACCTTAGCAATTTTCTATATTCCATCCAGCTAGCGTCTTTGTCAAATTGAAGAAGCCAAATGCTGCAATTCGTGACGCGGAGGCAGCTTTACAGGTGGGTGTTCATAGACTTGTTGGCGACTCAGCTTTACTGCTTAGGATTGCATTGGCATAATGGATAAGTGTGACATGTGGATGTTTCTTAAGTGTCTGAATTGGAGTGATGAAGCTCCTCTATCTTTTTCATAGATTAATCCTGACTCAGCAAAAGGATACAAAGCACGAGGGATGGCGAGGGCCATGCTGGGTAAGTGGGAGGAAGCAGCTAGTGATCTGCACGTAGCTTCAAAAATAGATCACGATGAGGAAATTAGCATGGTGCTCAAGAAGGTACTGTACACTCTGACTCTCTTAGAGTTGAGACGCTTGAACAGCGAAGGGATTTGTGTTTTCGATTCCATATGGAATTGCAGGTTGAACCCAATGCCCGCAAATTAGACGAGCATCGCAGGAAGTATCAACGCTTGCGTAAAGAGAAGGAGCGAAAAAAGGCTGAACGTGAACGGCAACGCCAGCGCGCTGCTGAAGTGAGATGACTTGATACATAGCTGTTTCTATTTGGGATTTTATTTTCATGTAATCTTTCATATGCCTTGTTAATTGATCCTTATTACTTAAAAAACGATTATGGTTGGCTAACTCAATCCAAAGCTTTCTCCTTCATTTCTACGGGTACTTCATTTGTGGTCCATGTGCAGTAGTAGCAATATTGGCATCATGAACTCCTTGCTGTTGGGGTGCAAAAGCACGTGAAACTGTTCGCTTTTCCATGCCCCTTACCGAGTCTGTTTGCGCATGACTATTTCTTTGACTTGCCTTTTGGGGTTTGATGAGAGTCATGAGACTGTCGATTGTGTTGAACGTGAATATGCAAGTCCCTCCGAGTCCTCTAGAGTTGCATAACCTTCACTTTGCTCTTACTCTGAAATTTATTGTTTTTCACTTGTTGCAGGAGTTGGAGGCTTCAACTGCTCTCAAAGATGGTGAGCATCATTCTTATGATTTATATGTTATTCATCACTGGCTTCTTCATTATTTAATGCTTATTAGGACTCCACTTGAAAGGATTACTTGCAAACTAAATTCTGAGACTGGAGTTTCTTCTCGTTCTAATTTGTCATTTTAGACCTATTCTAGTGTTTTTCTCCCAGCACCTATATTTTGTGATGAAGTGTACTTGACCATCGATTGGAGATTGCTGTTTTCCTTTTCATTTTCAAAGCTACACTTATAAAAGCAGTTCCCCAAAATTTCTTTCCTCATGAGCGAAATAATTGTGATGAATCCTCTGAGAACGTAGCATTAAAATGGTTCTTGCTCTTCCTTTTTGGGTCTTACTCTTGACAGGGCAAGTAATTGGCATCCATTCTCGTGCTGAACTGGAATCCAAATTGAATGCTGCTTCACGAACATCCCGCCTGGCGATTCTTTACTTCACTGCTACCTGGTGTGGGCCCTGCCGTTTCATTTCTCCTCTTTTTACTAGCCTAGCCGCAAAATACCCGAATGTGGTATTCCTAAAAGTCGACATTGATGAGGTGAGGGATGTGGCTGCCAGTTGGAATATCAGCAGCGTTCCTGCTTTCTTCTTCGTGAGAGATGGCAAAGAGGTCGACAAGCTAGTTGGTGCTGATAAGGGCTCCCTTGAGAGGAAGATAGCGCAGCATGCGGGCTGATTTCAGGGATGTGAAGTGAGAAACTCAGCCCTGTAACCTATCTGTTTGCAACGTGAAAGGTATACATACTGGTTTTTGTGCTGCTGTAAGATGAGAGGTGTGTCGAATTGTCTGGATTGGGGTAATAAATGACACATTCGCGGCTCAAAACTGTGTTTGATTTGGCTTTTATTATATCCTCTCAGTCGTCTCCTGTTACTCTACTCCTTGTCTTAACCCTGAATAGAAGCATGGATGATGCGGCATACCCCGAATGTTTGTTTTACAAGTCTAGACCCACTTACGCAATTGGAAAACAGGAGCGAAACTTATGTGAGAGATTGTCCGTAATTGAGAATTATTTCCAGATAAATCATGTCTGGTCATGAATAGTTATTAATTCAATGACCCCGAGATCATTAACCCTGCTTCTTCATGTGGTATGGAGTCAGAGGTGCTAAAATATTTAGACGAACTTGGCTACAGCCGTTTGACTGTCGCCTCTCTGAACGTCATCGAGGAATTCCTCTCCAGATCCAAAGCTTGCCGCACGGTCCCCTGTTCTTTTACTTCGAACATGCATGATGCCATGTATTGCATGAAGAGTAGTAAGATCTATAAGAGAAATGTAGCTTAGTTTCATTTATGGCCAAAGCATATCACGAATAACATATAGAATCGGTTCTGTTCTTATCATTCTACACTTTCGGGCAGTGCCGGTATCGCAAATGCCTACTATATTTCAAAGTATATTAAAGGAATAATAGCGCATGGCTTAGAACACAAGGAGCATTACTGAAATAGAAATCTTCACTTCCTCTCGTTCTTGGAATAGAATCTCAGGACCACGTAGAAGAAGAGCCTGTAAAGAACTCCCCACGCCAGCAGGATAGCGATGTTATACCAGATGTTCGTAATGTCAATGGCCATTGTGGACAGAACGTCCTGTCCTATCAGAGGGCAACTTTGGTCCAAATCACCTCTTTGGTTATGCAGGGCGCTGGGCGTGATCTGTCCTAGGGGACCCGGCGAGAGATCTGCTTGACTGCCATTGTAGCAGTGACCCCCTTCGAATTCATTTGTCAGCAGCGCCTCAAATGGATACTTTATGGCGGAGATGTAGTGGAGCCACCTCCAGTAGATTGGTATCTGTGATCTCTTCAAGAAGAAGCCGCAGGTGAGGAAGAAGAGAGCTGTGGTTGCTATGACGACAGCGTATCCCGTGATGTAGCTTGGGACGAGCGCACTCACGAGCATCACGTAAGCGTTGGTAGTGATCAGGGAGGCAAATAGGATCATCCAGAAGTGAAGGAGGTTGCTTTGGAGGTGGAGAATGTACTGCGTGATCACTGCGAACGTGAAGCCCTGGATGGCGAAGAAGGGGAGGTACACGATGAGGGATGAGACGACGTAGGATGAAGCTCGGTACGCGTTGTGGGACGTCTCTCGGATGAAGATGAACCGCTCTTGGATGAAGGTCGGGACGGCATCGTTGGAGGAGAAGAAAACCAGGCAGACGGCGAAGATGTAGAAATTGAGGAGGCGGTTGATGGTTTTGAAGTCACGGTGGCTGAGGTTCTTGAAGAGGGAGGATAGGATCAGTGCCATGACAGCAAGGACGATCTCGCGCGAAAGGAAGAGCTCCGGCGTGCGAATCACATTAAGCGTGGTGCGCCAACACAGGACCACGACCTCGCGCAGCCATGGGTTAGCAAATTTCGAACCATGGTCGGGCTCGTCAAGGACTTCCATCTCGAACTCCTCATAGGAAGTAACATATGACGGGTCCTGGTCGGGGCTGAAGACCACCGGAGTTTTGGGGCGAGGATGGTTGCGCTGAGGAGTCGAGTACTCGCTCGAGATTTGACTCTGGGGGCCATACATCGGCGTCTTACTGCCAGGCGTACGCCCAGGAGTCCTGGCCGGAGTCCAGGACGGCAGGCGTTTTGGTGTCCCCTTGACACCATTGTAGAGCCAGACAGAGAAGTCTTTGTAAAAATGGGACGCCAATCTCGGGTACGCGCCGCTCTGCATGTGCATCGGAGTCTGCATTGCTTTGCGCTCCAGCGAGTTGTCGAATTCGTCGTCGTCGTCCTCCTCCTCCAAGTAGTCGAACTGGTCAGAGTCGGATTGAGGAGTCTTCTGTCCTCTAGGAGTGTAGGTCTGAGAGCGGAGATTGAGCTTCGAACCAGGGGTGTGTCCGTGAGGAGTCTTCGGAGTTTTCAGCTGTCTCGGTGTCTTTCGGACTGGGGTCCTAGCTTCTTGGGTAGGTTTGATGCCGTCTCTTTGGTACAGCACAAGCGGATCGAGGCCGATGGTCGACTCGTCGTACTCTTTGATCACATCTAGGAGGTACTCGAGGCTGTTCTCGCCCTCGGGAACTGGCCTTCCGAATCCGGAAAGGTGAGTAGGCAACGCCAGAGGACTCCCCATATATATCAACCTCCCCCTGGAATTGCATTACACGTGCTCGTAACAGATTAGTCGAAACGCCAGGAATAATTTGAAACTGCGACGTTGTGAGACTGATGTCGTTACCTTGCCAGGACCGTGATGCGGTCCAGGAGCAACTGAATCCTATAGGAAGGCTGGTGGATGGTCATGAGCACGATGCTACCGCCTCGAGCGATGTCCTTCACCTTCTCGACGACACTGTAGGCACTCGTGGAGTCCAAACCGGAGGTGGGCTCATCGAGAAACAGCAGCGATGGCTTATGGATGATGTCGATTCCTATGGAAACCCTTCGCCGCTCCCCTCCCGACACTCCTCTCCTTCCCTCGTCGCCGATATAGGTATGAGTCGTGCTCTGTGAAGATGAAAGGTTGAGGATAATGTCAGTCATGCGAAAATTTCGACCGAGTATAGTATGCACTCCTGACTGTTTAGATCTTATCTTACAAATATGCAATACTGCGTTGTCTTCTTCTATTCTGATTTCTAGATTTCTTCTTTCACTCCAAACCTCCTCTCTATTCAAACAAACCCGAACCGAATCGAATCATTCTCTTTGTCTGGATAAGTAATACTGTCTTAATCAGATTGTTCGTGAAGTGCAGATAGGATCTGTACCTGGAGGCCAAGCTGCTCGAGGAGATCATAGACGCGCTTCCGCTTCTCGGCCCTGGAGATCGAAGGAGGAAGCCTGACCTCAGCAGCAAACATGAACGTCTCGAAGACGGTCAGCGTCGGAAAGAGCTGATCATCTTGCATCACATAGGATGAGATCATCTTCATGTAGCTAGTAGTAATCTGTCAACAGCCAATCTCATCGACATCAGTTAACACAAAACGTTATTTGTTCCTAATAAAAGCATATATCGCGCGACTCACCGGCTTCCCATCAATCCTGACCGAACCTTGGAGGCTCCCCTGCGCAATCCGCCCCGCCAACGCATCAAGGAACGTGGACTTCCCCGCCCCGCTGGGCCCCATGATCGCCATGACCTCGCCTCTCATCGCCTGGCCCGAGATGTCGTTGAGGAGGTACACCTCTTTCTTGACTGACGCACCATCCTTCTTCTGCTTCTTGACGATACTGTAGGACAGGCCGCTGAACTCGAGCCCCTGGCCTGGGATCATCTTCCTCGGGGGCGGCGCAGCGTTCTTGCCCATGGCCACGGGCTTGTCCATGTCCAGCAGCGACTCGAGGCTCCGGTTCATGTTGTTCTGCGTGAGCCTAGCCATTGCGGTGGAGGAATTGTTTGGACCTCCCTTGCCCAACTTAATGGAAGAGGTTTTCGAAAGGGGTTGAACTTGTGAGACTTTGAGCGAGCGTGGGGAATGATTATACGAACGAGGACAGGTTCAATTTGTCTAATGGAGACAACATTCGACGGTTAAAATGATAGGAGAATTCAAGGACTTTGCCAAGGACAAAGGCTAGGGACTGCAACGAGAAACTCAAGGCGGCAACACTGAAGAAGAAGAAGGGAGAAGTTCACTTTGTTGTTGCCGGAGGAAGGAGGGCGTGGCTTTGTTTCCTCCTGCACAAGGGGACAGCTCAATCCTCCCTTTACATTTTTTTTTTCCTTCTTCTCTTCTTGTTCTTTTCAATCGCATGCTCTTCTTTTCTTCTTGTTTTGCTAAATCGAGTTAATCAACATCAACACATAACACACAAATCAACAACCTTAATTTGTGGGTCGGTCACTACTTTAGCCTGACCTTGGTGCAAATTACAAGTTAAAGATCCGTTTTTTTACAAAAAATGAATGATTGAGAAAATAGTATCATGAAAATGATCATTTGTATTTTTTGAAATAATTAGTGAACGAAATGTATTTTTATCATCAATAATAATTTATATTCAAACATTTTTGAGGATGATGAAAATATATATTTTTCATTCATTTTAGAAAGTGATACTAGCAATTGTATTTAGAAATATTTTTCTAATTATTCATTTTCGACGAAACGAACATATCTTAAATTGTCGATTATGTTGGACGCTGGTGACCGAATTAGCCAGATATCATGGTTCGATCGGCCTGTGAAGTTTTTGGGCCCTCTTGCTTTGCCTGTGGATTGGGCTGAGCTCGACTAGAAACTTAGGCCCAATCTCTGAGGTTATGCTCTTGTCTAGTCCTAATCCGAACTAGAGCCTCCATTTCTTGGCATCCTCTTGACCCGTGTTTCTCTTTGATTTTTCTCCTCTATAAAGTTCCCTAGTTCCGACGAAAATCATCTCGATTTGCCTCGAACTTTTGCGGTCGACAGCATACTCCATCTCCAAGTCTCATGTCGTTGTGCAATCCCAATGAGAGTTCCGGTGATTGTCAAAAGCTGAATTATTTCATCTTGAAACATCAACTAATTCTTACAATCTAGCGTGACCCCATACATAGTTGGAAAATCAGAACATTAGCTTAAAAAAAACTAAACTGTACCACCAAACTGAGGGTCCAAAGACAGTTCAGCCCTCGAAATGGACTCGACCGACTCAACTCCGACCATCTATTACAAAACATATCGACTTTATTTTGCCCTCGGTCAGATACAAAAGGGGGTAAATCGAGAAGAACCTCTAATTTTCTGAGGCAAATCTCATAGATAAACCTTAGACATTTCCGTGTGCTATCGAAAAAGGTTGGACGATGGTTGGAAGCTGATTCCGAGATTGAAGTCGTCTTCGAAAAGTAGACATGGATACGGACATGGGAGCTTCTCCAAATTGAAAATGGCTGTGCATAAAAGGCTTGAAGAACCAGCCGGCGATCCCAATAATTCTTTATCGCTATGCAAAACTCCATTTGGCCGGCATTAACTCCTTCCCTAGAGGAAATCGTGTTCCTTGTGTTCTGTTCTACGTAATCACCTACGTAAAATAAATTGTGTGTTGCCAGATGTCCAACTAGCCTCGACCAGAGCTACCTATAAAATCTGCCGGTCACTAGTTCTTCATTCCATGGCTCCTCTCGAGTCTTGATTTGGCTTTTCTTTCTCACTTCTCGATTCCTTTGACGATTGTCTGAATGATCGACGGTAGCTATGGCATTTAGTTGGATCCAAGGTGTTGTCGTGATTCATCCACACCGTGATGTCAATCGATAAGAATTTGATTCCAATGTTTGATTTAGTTGCGCCCGTCTTCCATGCCATGAAACTAGTGTAGCTTTTTTTTGTTTTTAAATTTTATATATCCTTGGAATATGAAGTGCAGTAAATTTTTTTCGATGGAATTTGCTTCACTTTGTTCTTCATTGTCTTGATTTAGTTTTCTTTCTCACTTCTTTATTCCTTCGACGATTTTCTGAATGATTAATGGTAGCTATGGCATTTGGCATTTGCTTAGGTTCGAGGTGTCATCGTAGTTCAATCTCACCTGACATCAATTGACAAGAGTTTGAGTCTAGGGTTTGGTTGAGCCGTGCCAGTACCCCATGCCATGAAACTATTTTAGTGTTTTTTTTTTTTTTTTAATCTATGCTTGTAAAATGAGGTTTCTTTAATTCTTTTAGGGGAAATTTAGTACACAATGTTCCTCACCATTCTGATTTAATTTTTTCTCTCTCTCACTTTTTTGCTTCTTCGCCATTTTTTTAATGATCTACTATTTTTATGGCATTTAGTTGGTTGCGAGGTGTTGTCGCGGTTCAACCTCACCATGACATCAATTGAGGAAGATTTGATTTCAGGGTTTGGTTGAGCCGCGCCAATATCCCGTACTATGAAATTGTCATAGTTTATATATATATTCATTTATCATTGTAATATGAAGTTTATTTGATTGGCATTTATTACACATTGTTCCTCATCGTCTTGATTTATTATTTTTTTTATCACTTTGTTATTCCTTCGCCATTTTTAGAACGATTGATGGTAGCTATAGCATTTTCTTTAGTGCGAGGTGTTATCGTGGTTCAACCTCACCAGGACATCAATTGACGAGGGTTTGATTCCATTGTTTGGTTGAGCCATGCCAGTATCCCGTGCCATGAAACTTCTCCAGTTTTTTATTTTTATTTTTTTATAATTATGCTTGTAATATGAAATTTATTTAATTCTTTTAAGGGAAATGCGATACACATTTTTCTCACCTTCATGATTTAGTTTTTTCTTTCTTTCACTTTTTTGTTCCTTCGCTATTTTTTAAATGATCTACTATTTTTATGGCATTTGGTTGGGTGTAAGGTGTTGTCGCGATTCAACCTCACCATGACATCAATTAAAGAAAATTTGATTTCAGAGTTTGGTTGAGTTGTGCTAATATCTAGTACCATGAAATTCCCATAGCTTTTATATATTTATATTCATTTATCGTTGTGATATGAAGTTTATTTAATTGACATTAACTACACATTGTTCCCCATCGTCTCGATTTATTTTTTTCATTACTTTTTTGTTCCTTCGTCGTTTTTTGAACGATCGACGGTAACTATGGCATTTTGTTTGGTGCGAGGTACTCTTGTGGTTCAATCTCACTGTGACATCAATTGACAAGAGTTTGATTCCATGGTTTGGTTGAGTTGCACCAATATCCCGTGCCATAAAACTACTTTTGTTTGTTTTTTTTAATCTATACTTGTAATATGAAGTTTATTTAATTTTTTAGGGGGAATTTAATACACATTGTTCCTTACCTTTCTGATTTAGTTTTTTCTTTCTTTCACTTTTTTGTTCTTTAGCCATTTTTTGAATGATCTACTATTTTTATGACATTTTGTTAGGTGCGAGGTGTTGTCGTGGTTCAACCTCACCATGACATCAGTTAAGGAAGATTTGATTTTAGAGTTTGGTTGACCGCGCCAATATCTCGTACCACAAAATTTCTTAGTTTTTATATATTTGTATTCATTTGTCATTGTGATATGAAGTTTGTTTAATTGACATTTACTACACATGTTTCCTTATTGTCTCGATTTATTATTTATTCATCACTTTTTTGTTACTTCGCCATTTTTTGAACGATCAACGGTAGTTATGGCATTTTGTTTGGTGCAAAGTTTGTCGCGGTTCAACCTCACCATGATATCAATTGATGAGGGTTTAATTTCTATGATTTGGTTGAGTTGCATCAATATCCCGTGCCACAAAATTACTGTAGTTTTTTTTCTTTTTAATCTATGCTTGTAATATGATGTTTATTTAATTCTTTTAGGGAAAATGTAGTACATATTGTTCCCCACCTTCCTGATTTAGTTTTTTCCTTCTTTCACTTTTTGGTTGCTTCTCCATTTTTTTTGAATGATCTATTATTTTTATGGCATTTAGTTGTGTGTGAGGTGTTGTCACGGTTCAACCTCACCACCAGTCAATCAAAGAAGATTTGATTTCAGAGTTTGGTTGTGCCGCGTCAATATCCCGTGCGATGAAATTGCCGTAGCTTTTATATATTAAGATTCATTTATCGTTGTAATATGAAGTTTATTTAATTGACATTTACTACACATTGTTCTTCATCATCTCGATTTATTATTTTTTCCTCACTTTTTGTTCCTTCGCCATTTTTTGAACGATCGATAGTAGCAATGGCATTTTGTTTGGTGCGAGGTGTTGTCACGGTTCAACCTCATCGTGACATCAATTGACGAGGATTTGATTCCATGGTTTGGTTGAGTTACGCCAATATCTCGTGCCACGAAACTGTTGTAGTTTTTTTCTTTTTAATCTATGTTTATAATATGAAGTTTATTTAATTCATTTAGTGGAAATTTGGTACATATTGTTCCTCACTTTCCTGATTTAGTTTTTTCTTTGTTTCACTTTTTTGTTCCTTTGCCTTTTTTTAATGATCTAGTACAATGAAATTGGTATAGTTTTTAAATATTTATATTCATTTTTCGTTGTAATTTGAAGTTTATTTAATTGACATTTACTACACATTGTTCCTCATTATCTCGATTTATAATTTTTTTCATCATTTTTTTATTCTGTCACCATTTTCTAAACAATCGACGGTAGTTATGACATTTTGTTTGGTGCGAGGTGTTGTCGCGGTTCAACCTTACCGTGACATCAATTGACGAGGGTTTGATTTCATGGTTTGGTTGAGCCGCGCCAATATCCCGTGCCATGAAACTGTCGTATTTTTTTTTAATCTATACTTATAATATAAAGTTTATTTAATTCATTTAGGAGAAATTTGGTACATATTGTTCTTCACTTTCCTGATTTAGTTTTTTCTTTCTTTCATTTTTTTGTTCCTTTGCCTTTTTTTGAATATCTATTATTTTTATAGCATTTTGTTGGGTGTGAGGTGCTGTCACGATTCAACCTCACCATGACATCGATTAAGGAAGATTTGATTTCAAAGTTTGGTTGAGTAATGCCAATATCTAGTACCACGAAATTGCCATAGTTTTTAAAAAAATATATTCATTTATTGTTGTAATTTGAACTTTATTTAATTGACATTTACTACACATTGTTCCTTATCATCTTGATTTATAATTATTTTCATCACTTTGTTATTCCTTCGCCATTTTCTGAATGATTGACGGTAATTATGGTATTTTGTTTGGTGCGAGGTGTTGTCGCGGTTCAACTTCACTGTGATATCAATTGACGATGGTTTGGTTGAGCCGCGCCAATATCCCGTGTCATGAAACTGCTATAGTTTTTTTTCTTTTTAACTTTTGCTTGTAATATGAAATTTATTTAATTCTTTTAGGGGAAATTAGTACACATTCTTCTTCACCTTCCTGATTAAGTTTTTTCCTTTTTTTCACTTTTTTTTCCTTTGCCATTTTTTGAATGATTTACTATTTTTATGGCATTTAGTTGCGTGTGAGGTGCTGTTGCGGTTCAACCTCACCGTAGCATCAATTAAGGAAGATTTGATTTAATGATTTGGTTGAGCTGCGCTAATATCCCATATCATGAAATTGCCATAGTTTTTATATAGTTATATTAATTTATTGTTGTAATATGAAGTTTATTCAATTGACATTTACTATACATTGTTCCTCATCATCTCGATTTATTATTTTTTCATCACTTTTTTGTCCCTTCACCATTTTCTGAACGATTGAGAGTAACTATGGCATTTTGTTTAGTGCGAGGTGTTGTCGCGGTTCAATGGCACCATGACATCAGTTGACGGCAGTTTGATTCCATTGTTTGGTTGAGTAGTGCTAATATCCCATGCCACGAAACTGCTTTTGTGTTTTTTAATCCATGGTCGTAATATGAAGTTCATTTAATTCTATTAGGGGAAATGTAGTGCATATTGTTCCTCACCTTCTTGATTTAGTTTTTTCCTTCTTTCACTTTTTTTGTTGCTTGTCCATTTTTTTGAATGATCTACTATTTTTATGGTATTTAGTTGGTTGCGAGGTGTTGTTGCGGTTCAACCTTACTACGACATCAATTAAGGAAGATTTGATTTCACAATTTGGTTGAGCTACGCCAATATTCCGTGCCAGGAAATTGTTGTAGTTTTTATATATTTATATTAATTTATCGTTGTAATATGAAGTTTATTTAATTGACATTTATTACACATTGTTTCTCATCGTCTCGATTTATTATTTTTTTCATCATTTTTTTGTTCCTTCGTCATTTTTTAAATAATCGATGGTAACTATGGTATTTTGTTTAGTGTGAGGTGTTGTCGCGGTTCAACTTCACCGTGACATTTATTGATAAGGGTTTGATTTCAAGGTTTGGTTGAATTGCGCTAATATCCCGTGCCACGAAAGTGTTGTGGTTTTTTTCCCCCCTTTTAATCTATGCTTGTAATATGAAATTTATTTAAATCTTTTAGGGGAAATGTAGTACATATTGTTCCACACCTTCTTGATTTAGTTTTTTCCTTCTTTCACTTTTTTGTTGCTTCTCCATTTTTTTGAATGATTTACTATTTTCATGGCATTTAGTTGGGTGCGAGGTGTTGTTGCGGTTCAACCTCATCACGAGTCAATCAAGGAAGATTTGATTCTAGAGTTTGGTTTAGCCACGCTAATATCTCATGCCAAGAAATTGTCGTAGTTTTTATATATTTATAATCATTTATTGTTGTAATATGAAGTTTATTTAATTGACATTTACTACACATTATTCCTCATTGTCTCGATTTATTATTATTTTATCACTTTTTTGTTCCTTCGCCATTTTTTGAATGGTCAATGGTAGCTCTAGCATTTTCTTTGGTGCGAGGTGTTGTCGTGGTTCAACTTCACCATGACATCAATTGAGAAATATTTGATTCCAGAGTTTGGTTGAGCTGCATCAATGTCCTGTATCACGAAATTGCCATAGTTTTTATATATTTATATTCATTTATCGTTGTAATATGAAATTTATTTAATTGACATTTACCACACATTGTTCCTCATCGTCTCAATTTATTTTTTTATCACTTTTTTGTTCCTTCATCATTTTTTAAATAATCGATGGTAGCTGTGGCATTTTGTTAGGTGTGATGTGTTGTCGCAGTTCAGCGGTTCAATCTCACCATGACATTAATTGATGAGGGTTTAATTCCATAGTTTGGTTGAATCATTCCACGAAATTGCTGTAGCTTTTTTTTTTTACTTTATGCTTGTAATATAAAATTTATTTAATTCTATTAGAGAAAATTTAGTACACATTGTTCCTCACCATCTTGAATTAGTTTTTTTTTTTTCTTTTCACTTTTTAGTTCCTTTGCCATTTTTTTTAATGATCTACTATTTTTATGACATTTAGTTGGTGTGAGGTGTTGTCGCGGTTCATCCTCACCACGACGTTAATTAAGGAAGATTTGATTTTAGAGTTTGGTTGAACTGTGCCAATTTCCCGTGCCATGAAATTATCGTAGTTTTTATATATTTACATTCATTTATCGTTGTAATATGAAATTTATTTAATTGACATATACTACACATTGTTCTTCATCGTTTCAATTTATTATTTTTTCCTCAATTTTTTGTTCCTTTGCCATTTTTTGAACGATTGACGATAGCTATGGCATTTTGTTTAGTGCGAGGTGTTGTTGTGATTCAACCTAACCGTGACATCAATTGACGAGGGTTTGATTTCATGGTTTGGATAAGCCGTGCCAATATCCCGTGCAGCGAAATTGCTGTAGTTTTTTTTTAATCTATGCTTGTAATATGAAATTTATATAATTCTTTTAGGGGAAATTTGGTATGCATTGTGCTTCTCCTTCTTGATTTAGTTCTTTCTTTTTTTCACTTTTTTGTTCCTTTGCCGTTTTTTGAATGATCTACTATTTTTATAACATTTAGTTGGGTGCTAGGTGTTGTCGCGGTTCAACCGTACCATCACATTAATTGACGAAAATTTGATCCTAGGGTTTGGTTAAGCCATCCCAATACCCCGTATTATGAAATCGCCATAATTTTTATATATTTACATTTATTTATCATTGTAATATAAAGTTTATTTAATTCCTCCAAGTGACATATCACACACTATTCCTCATTGTTTCAAGTTATTATTTTTTTCCTCACTTTTTTGTTCTTTTGCCATTTTTTGAACGATTGATGGTAGCTATGGCATTTTGTTGGGTACGAGGTGTTGTCGCAGTTTAACTTCACCAGACATTAATTGATGAGGGTTTGATTTAATGGTTTGGTTGAGTCGTGCTAATATCCAGTGCCGTGAAACTGCTAGAGTGTTTCTTTTTTAATTTATGCTTGTAAAATGAAGTTTATTTAATTCTTTTAAGGAAAATTTAGTACACATTGTTCCTCACTATCCCGTTTTAGTTTTTTTTTTTTTTTTTTTTTTCACTTTTTTGTTCCTTCACCATTTTTTGAATGATCTACTATTTTTATGGCATTTAGTTAGGTGTGAGATGTTGTCGTAGTTGAATCTCACCATGACATCAATTAATGAAGATTTGATTTTAGGGTTTGGTTGAGCCGTGCCAATATCCCATATCAAGAAATTGCTGTAGTTTTTATGTACTTATATTTATTTTTCATTGTCATATGAAGTTTATTTAATTCCTTTAGGTGACATTTACTACACATTGTTTTTCATCGTCTTGATTTATTATTTTTTTCCTCACTTTTTTGTACCTTCACCATTATTTGAACGATTGATAGTAACTATGGCATTTTGTTGGGTGCGAGGTGTTGTTGTGGTTCAATCTTATCGTGACATCAATTGATGGGGGTTTGATTATGAGGTTTGATAGAGTCGCGCCAATATCCCAAGCCACGAAATTGATGTAGTGTTTTTTTTTTTTTTAAATCTTTGTTCATAATATGAAGTTTATTTAATTCTTTTAGTAGAAATTTAGTACACATTGTTCCTCACCGTCCTGATTTAGTTTTTTCTTTCTTTCATTTTTTTGTTCTTTTACCATTTTTTGAATGATTTACTATTGTTATGGCATTTAGTTGGGTGTAAAGTGTTGTCACGATTCAACCTCACCATGATATCAATTGAGAAAGATTTGATTTCAAGGTTTGGTTAGGTTGCGCCTGTACCCCAAAATCGCCATAATTTTTATATATTTTTATTTATTTATTGTTGTAATATGAAGTTACACTTAAGTAGGTCTTTATAAAACTCAAATGAGAAGAAATAGACGGGAGATTTACTTTGGGGTGGATGACCCCATGTGTCACCTCTTGTATTCTCGCCTATTTGGGGAAAAAAATATTCGGTGTGAATTAAGGGGCCTTTGGTAGTGAAGGTAGACACCATATGAGAACTTCTGTTCTGGTTACTGCTGGGTAGGTAGGTTTAGTAGACTTTTGCACGTGGGGTGAGAAAGTAGGGCTTCAAAACCTCTGCTAAATCCACATGTGCTTTGCATAATGTCTTGTAATCGACTTGTCAACATATTACTCCTTATTTTATTTAATTCCTCTAGGTGACATTTACTATACATTGTTTTTCATTGTCTCGATTTATTATTATTTTTCCTCACTTTTTTGCCCCCTTACCATATTTTGAACGATTGATGGTAGCTATGATATTTTGTTGGGTGTGAGGTGTTGTTATGGTTCAACTTCCCTGTAACATCAATTGATGAAGGTTTGATTCTAGGGTTTGGCTGAGCCATGCCAATATCCCATGCCACGAAACTGCTATAGTGTTTTTCTTTTTTAATTGATGCTTGTAATATGAAGTTAATTTAAATCTTTTAGGGGAGATTTAGTACATATTATTCCTCACTGTCCTAATTTTTTTTTTTTCTTTCACTATTTTGTTCCTTTGCCATTTTTTAAATGGACTACTATTTTTATGGCATTTAGTTGGGTGCGAAGTATTGTTGCAATTCAACCTTACCATAACATCAATTGATGAAGATTTAATTTCTGGGTTTGGTTGAGCCGTGCTAATATTTTGTACCGAAATCGCTAGAGTTTTTATGTATTTACATTTATTTATCATTGTAATATGAAGTTTATTTAAATCCTCTAGTGACAATTACTGTACATTGTTCCTCATCATCTTGATTTTTATTTCTTTGGCATTTTTTGAATGATTAATGTTAGTTGTGGCATTTTGTTGGGTAAGAGGTGTTGTCGCGGTTCAACCTCACCATTCCATCAATTGACAAGGGTTTGATTCTAAGATTTTGGTTGAGCCGTGCCAATATCCTGTGGCATGAAACTATTGTAGTGTTTTTTTTTCTTTTTTCAATCTATGCTTGTCATTTTAAGTTTATTTGATTCTTTTAGGGGAAATTTAGTACACATTGTTCCTCACTATCCTAATTTAGTTTTTTTCTTTCTTTCACTTTTTCATTCTTTGGCCATTTTTGAATGATCTACTATTTTTATAGCATTTAGTTGAGTGCCAGGTGTTGTTGCGGTTCAACTTTACCATGACATCAATTTATTTATCCTTATAATATGAGGTGCATTTAATTCTTTCAGTTGAAATTTGCTTCATTGTTCTTCATCATCTTGATTTAGTTTTCTTTCTCGCTTCTTTATTCCTTCAACGATTTTCCAAATGATCAATAGTAGGTATGGCATTTAGTTAGGTTCGAGGTGTTGTGGCATTTAAATCTCACCATGACATCAATTGATGAGGATTTGATTCCAAGGTCTGGTTGAGCTGTGGTAATATCCAGTGCCATGAAATAGCTATAGTGGTTTTTTTTTTTAGTATATGCTTGTAATACGGTTTACTTATTTCTCTTAGGGGAAATTTAGTAGAGATTGTTCCTCGCCATCTTGATTTAGTTTTTTCTTTAATTTTATGATTGATCACCTATTTTTACAGCATATAGTTGGGTGCGGGGTGTTGTCGCGGTTGAACCTCACCATGTCATCAATTGACGACGATTTGATTCCAGGATTTGGTTGAGCCGCGTCAATATCCCGTACCACGAAATTACCATAGTTTTTATATATTAATATTTATTCATTGTTTTAATATGAAGTTATTTTAATCTCTCTAGGTGACATTTACTACACACTGTTCCTCATTGTCTTGATTTATTATTGTTTTCCCTCACTTTTTTGTTCCTTCACCATTTTTTGAACGATCGACAGTAGCTATGGCATTTTGTTTGGTGCAAGATGTTGTTGCGGTTTAATCTCATCATGACATCAATTGATGAGAGTTTGATTTCAAGGTTTGGTTGGGCCGCGCCAATATCCTGTGCCATGAAACTGCTGTAGCGTTATTTTTTTAAATCTTTGCTTGTAATATGAGGTTCATTTAATTCTTTTAGGGGAAATTTAGTATACATTGTTCCTCACCATTGTGATTAGTCTTTTCTTTCTTTCACATTTTTGTTCCTTCGCCTTTTTTTTAATGATCTACTATTTTTATGGCGTTAGTTGGGTGCGAGGTGTTGCGGTTCAACCTCACCATGACATCAATTTACGAGGGTTTGATTCCAGGGTTTGGTTGAGCCGCGCCAATATCTTGTGCCACAAAACTGCTGTAGTTTATATATATATATAAATAATATTTATCCTTGTAATATGGAGTTTAATTTAATTCTTTAAGGGGAAATTCACAACATGTTGTTCCTTATCGTCTTGATTTAGCTTATACACACGTGGTCTCTCTCTATCTATTAGCGTAAGAGACAATTAAGTAGATATGTACTAGACAATAATCTATAAATCATGCTCGTCTTGCCTGTATCATATGATTCTCGCATGAGATTTCCCTTGAGTGCTTGGGAAGGGATTGAAAGCAGTTTATGTGTCTAACTTATCTCTTGCGGTTAGATTTGGGAGACACCACATTCTAGCTCAGCTCAGCTCAGCTCAGCTCAGAGATCTGTAGCAGCTATATTCATCATTGACCTTTCTCCTGTCTGAAGAATATGGCAATTTGGCGCTTTTGTGGTTTTCCGATATAAAAATTTACGAACTTGGATGATACATATATATCCGAAACCGGTCTTTTGCGTTGCGTTGTCAGATATTGCGATTCTTCGTGCCCTTGTACTCATTTGAGAAGTTATTCGAACTTGTGCTCTCTTGGATGAAGAAGAAGAAGAAGAAGAAGAAGAAGAAGAAGGAGGTCTTGTTGATGATATGCACGTGTCTCGTTAAACTGGATATGTCATGTCAACTAACCAAGAACTACAGTTCTGCAGGTAAATCTCAACGTCCGACCTTGATATAACTCTAACTGATTCAAAACTATATATATCTAGACACGTTTTGGTGTTTTCTTGGTTATTAACATAGAAATTAGGAAAAATCATGTAGAACTATGAACTTGAGAGTAAAAGAGAGGGATGACGATAAGGATTGGAAACAGTTGGTATGTGGAAGACCGAATTGAGGAATTTCTATATGATTGGATATACTTTGAAGAAGAGTACATGAGCCTTTATTAGATGACTATCTAAAACAATCAAATAAAGATATGCACAATCAAAGGAGATATATATACAATTATGAGACGTATAGGTAATCAACAATAATATCACAATTTGACTCTAATACAGAAAATATCCTATAGATAATCTTAAGAATCTCTAATCTAATATTGCTAGCAGAAACGATGAGCCAAAGATGAAATAGATGAATGGGAAGTCGATCTTAAATTTCAAATCATTTGAAAATTGAAAAAAAAAGGAGAGAAATCTTAGAATACATTGAAATTGTCTTGGCTTTTGCTCAGGAATGAAAACATTCAAAAGCTAATCTTATGTTTCGAGAAAAATTATCATCTAACGCAATCATTATCTACTAAGAAGTAAGAAACGTGCTATGAATCCTCATTTTTTTTTCATAATTTAAATCATGATGCTGGCGATAACTTCTTGAGAAAATTAGAGATAATCATGCTAGTCAATAACAAACTCTTTCCCTACCATCTCTATATATTGAAGCTTTTTCTCGCTCTATAACAACTTCCATCACTCGAAAAATCATCAATCCACGCCTCCTTTCCTAGCTCTCTCCCTGAAGCCCTAATTACGGCATCAGTAATGGCCTCCAATCCCCTCGTCCTTCTCCTCATCTTGCTCTCCTCGTGCGTCTCGATTGCCTTCTCGGGAAGCCCGACCCAGTCTCCTCCGGGCGGGGACGATGACGGGACGTCGCTGCCGTGCATCACGAAGCTGATGCCGTGTTTGCCGTACCTGAAGCCGACGCCGTCAATGCCGCCGGCCGAGTGCTGCATCCCGCTGAAGGAGGTCATCACGACCGAGGTCAAGTGCCTCTGCCAGGTCTTCAACGACGGGGACCTCCTCAGGAGCTTCAACATCAGCCAGGATGACGCGCTGGCGCTCGCCAAGGCGTGCGGCGCCAACCCCGATGTCTCGGAGTGCAAGACAGGCCAGTGATTTCTCCTCTCTCTTTTTTCGGCAGTTTCGTGTTCATATCTAATCGGTTTATGCAATCATGGTCCATGCAAGTGCGAGTGCTTGGTATGTGGTCTCGATCTTTTTACTGTTTAACGAAGTCAAGTGATTATAGGATCAATGGTAAGAATAAAAGGCGCTCATGTACATCTGGTACATGAAAGCTCGTGTGGCTCATTATATACCGTCGCTGTCTTTTGCTGTCAAGCTGTTTTCGATTTGAATTAGAACTTTGATTGATCGTATGTGTGTAATTGAATGATGACAAGAGATATGGACTTTGTATACTCGGTATAATATACGTGAAATTGCATATTCGTTTCTTTCGATCTCTTCACAGTCCGAGTAAGAGATCACAAACACGAGCAAGAACTTCTGGTTCTGGCCAAAGTAATTACCTTTCTCTTTTTCTGTAATTACAGGAGGAGCTCCAGACAGTTCACCAGCAACACCACCTTCTACCCCATCTCCAGCCCCACCTCAGGGTGAGTTTTTCCACTACTTTTGCAGTGGAATATAAGTTTTTTCGGGCGACAAATCACTCGTCTTTTAGTTTCATATTTTGCAGATCTTATTCGATTGTTAACTGGGTCCTTCCAAATCTTTTTTTGTTTCTGCAGAAGCTCCACCCAGCAACTCTAGTGGAGCACCCGAGAGCGCTAAGAATGGTGCAACCGAAGCGATCCCTCACCTTTTCGGATTAGGAACATTAATTGCAATTTCTATGGTCTTCTTAATTTCAGGCATTTTAGGATTTTAGGATTAGGTCTGTCTATGGTTTTAGTTTGGTGACTTTGGTATAACTTTATTTATTTCATCACTTTAGTGAGTTGCTTGAGGACTTTACACATATGCTCATCTGTCTTATTTATCACTTCTGTTGCTTGAATGATGCTGGGTGATTACTATACCTTCCCTATTCATTGCGGGTTGGTTATTCGTCAGCACGGGTTTAGCTTATGATGTGTTTGGAAGCCCTCGTCCAAACGAATATTTTACAGAGAGCCGACAAGGAATTCCATTAATAACTGGCCGTTTTGACCCTTTGGAACAACTCGATGAATTTAGTAGATCTTTTTAGGAGGACCCAATGACCATAGATCGAACCTATTCATGGACTAGCTGTACCTACCGTTTCTTTTTTAGGGTCAATATCAGCAATGCAAACCTAATAAAAATTATAGAGAGGTACTTTGGAAATAAAAAATAAAAAGGGAAAGTCAAATTCATTTGGACTAATTTCTCAATTCCCATAAAATTCAACCGGATCTAGGATTGATTTGGCTATCATAACATATATGGATGGAACTTGTTGAGTCTCGAAGAATAAGTAATTTTTCTTGGGCCTTTATCCCTTTTTTAGGTTTGTATTAGTTGACTCTTTCGGCTATCTTGGTAAGAATTTGATATCTTTAACCATCTCAACACTTCTTCTTTTTTCAAGGATCTTGATTTCTTTCTACATTATTGAGGTCACCTTATTAATTTTTATTTGTGGTGCACAATTTCATGGATTGTAGATAATGGCTATGATCAATTTGATAAAAAGAAGAAGGAATACTGCCTATTTTTCATTAGGGATTTATTAAGAAAATCTTTGCATCTTCCTACGATTTTGTATGAGTTTTAAACTTCATTTTCTAGATCACATTCATCAATTTCTTGATCCTCTTGATCCTCTTGATTTACTACACAACTTTCTTACGAAAAATTTATATATGAATTTCAGATTTGTGCTTACCAGCCGAGTTGCATGTTCCCTCTAAAAGAAATTAACTCTTTGAAGATCTTGGTATTAGACATAGAACAAAACCAAAACAATAAATCATGTAATTACTTTTTTTAATATATGCGGTTTGTATATAATTTTTTTATTTTTGAAAATATCTGCAATTAGAGTTTTAAAGTTACAGCTTAATAAGGTTAAAACTACAAATATCCACATAATTATGTAATTCATTCGTTATCTTGAGTAAATATCGAAATCTTGTTTTGACTTTAACGGTATATAGCATTCCTAATTTCATTTTCCGAAAATTGAAAACCAATCTCTGTAAATGATTTTGTAAAGTCTTTATTAAACAGATTTTTTTATTCATAAAATTTTCACTTATGAAAATTGTCCTTCCCCAACAAGATCTTGTCACCATGTAACTCTCTCTGCAACTCATGCGGTCCCTGTTACATAAATTCTCGCAGTAGCAGCAGATAACTCAGCACAGCAGGCCTCTATACGAACTGCTGCTGCTGCTTCAATCCAACACAGCACAGAGAGAGAGAGAGAGAGAGAGAGAGAGAGAGAGAGAGTCCTTTTGCCGTCATCTCTTCAGTGGCCATATTATGAATCTAGGGGGGGAGAGAGAGAATTTGTAAATGTTTCCCTCTGAAGTGACAGCTCATGCTGGATCCAATGAGGACCACCCTAGGTTTTGCAGGCTCAAAGCAAAATGCTATGGCCTCCCTTCTATTTTTTTATTCTCGATTTGTCTTTTATTCTTTTAACAATTAGTGCTGAGGACCTCGGGCATGCAATTTTCCTGTTTACAGGTACCTCGTCCATAAAAACCAAACCCCACTAATTTGATTGGTTCACATGAGTTCTATCACTTCAATTAAACAGTAACTATGGCAAGACTCGGACCCCGTCATTTGTGACTTAGGGGGCTGCATTCCGTTGTAAGGTAAATTTTCGGATAGAATATGATAAGATTAAAAAACCCTAAATTAATTGTGGTCATATCTTGTCCAAGAGGATGCTACCATATGAAGTTGCAATTTATTCTTGGATTGCTTATTAATATGTTAAGTTTATTCTAATTTGATCCCACTAAATTTTCTGAATGAAAACTTGACCTTAAATAGAACTTTAAAACCAAAGCAACAATGAAAAGAAGATCCAATTTACAACCATAATATAAGTAATTTATGGGAATATTTTTTCAGAACATTTATTTCCATATTGTTTGTGTCAATTGAATTGTGTTCACAGGATATTAATTCTTTGATTTCTTTCACACTATTTAAACGGTTGGATAGATATGTTCAAAACCCACATTTGATGCAAACATGGATTATGGAGCAAAAATTATATTTAAGAGTGTGATTGTTTCATAAAAAATATTTTCTTAAAAATGATCGCTTGTATCGCTTACAAAAATGAATAAATAAATGAAAAATATTTTCACCTTCCACAAAAATATTTAGATATAGATTAATGTTTATAATAGAAATACTTTGATTGACTAATTATCTCAAGCAATATAATCATTTTTAAGAAAATTATTTTTCAATTATTTTCTACGAAACAAATGGAGTTTAAGTTTAGAGATAAATTATCGATATTTTGGGTTTCAAACATTATCATACCTTATAATCATATCAAAATAATAATAATAATATTTTTTATCAACATAGATTAGAACCGAGTGGGGAATTGGGAATCGATGTGGCTGAACGGAACCTTTAATCGACCAATTAGATAAGCAGACTTGAATCGTTAACATCCACTATAGGGTAAATCCCCACTTGAATAAACATGCCAACTCCGCCTCTCCAGGATTGTACCTTCAAAAAGAAAAAAGAAAAATCCTAAATCTGGAACCGTGGTGACTATCGCCGCAGTTGACGACCTCTTAAGTTGTAATTCACATAATAAATTCACAAAATTCGAAACTGTTCCTCTCCCAACCCTCTCTCTCCCCTCTCTAAACCTTTCTTCATCTATGTAGTGAAGGGATTTGACCTCCCTCCCCTCCTTGTTCCTTATCTTTTTATTCTCTTGATCTTATATCTGAGAGCTTTTCTTTTCAATCTAATTCTAGATTTTGAAGTTTTAATAAATAAGCACTCCGTCTTTAGTTTCAATAGTGTTCACAGCAGCTTTAATGTCAAGTTTATGCTCATTCAATGTGTTTTCGTTTAGAGCTTTGGCACTTCGCATTAATTTCTAGGCTTACTCTCATGGGTATGAGATCTGAATTTCTTCAACATATTTATGTTATCTTTGTACGGTGATGGTGTTGGGGGCATTGAACCTAGGCACACACCGCCGAAAGGCAACGCCGTAATTATAAATTGAGATCCTGGCATGTGCTTATCACTGATGATGACGTGCGACTCGATAATTGGCTGCTGATGCTTTCACTTCGATGCAATTCCAAATATGTTTTTAAAGGACGAGCTTGTGATTATCTCGGACAATCATGCTCTAATGAAACGCATTGATTTCTAGTTTTTTGTTTATTTTGGAGCTTTATGGACTTAATTTGTTACTGTGATTTTTTGAGATTTCCTTTCATGAGCAATTAATGGAAATTTTTTTTGACCAAAAAAGTAAAGCTGTAGTTCGATGATTTGCTCTATCTCTCTCCCTCTTCTTCGATTTTGCAACCATATCCTTCTCACTTATTGTTTAAGTGGAAAGCACAAAATTCTAAAGTTCATAAAAACACTAAAAAGCGTCTTTTTGTTATATGTTAATTTTCACCACCAAATACCATTAAACAACTAAAAAATCGAAATTATTAATATGTGACATGAAATTCAGAATCAGACCTGGATCGAACCGAACCAACCCAAAGTTTTCATGTTGGATAATGATAGTTTATATTCCGGGTCGGATCAAAACAAGCATGCTTGAAAAGTTCACCATTTGGTTCGGCCCTTTTGCAATGCACGAACTGAAACGACCATTTAACACCCCTAGTGTTAGCTGCTAAGCTTTTGGCATGCTAGTTGAGACCTCTCCTCTCACGCGTTTCCTTATAAATCTCAAAGCCATGTGAAAGGATCATAAGTCCTTGTCCCACTATAGATTTGGCGTGATCTGCTATATCATGGCTGGATCGCCAAGGACATGTTTTTAAATGAGGTTTCTTTAAAGCAAGGGCTTCAAGGCCCCTGATTCCTCCAAGCTCATCATAATATGCCCAAATAAAAATAAAATTATTTGAATTTTTCTTAGGTTAAACTGTATGCCTATCCCTCCAAAGTTCAAGTGGACTGGGTTCACCCCCAGCCTCTTGAAGACATCCTTTTGCTTTTATTTTACTATTTCCTAGATTTTTTCCTTTTGCATATATAAGTCAATAAATAATTCTGTTCTTTCCTTTTCGGTGGTTGATGATTACAAAGTTAGAACTCATGTCTTGCGATGAATCATAGAATTTAGTTTCTTTCAAGTGAAATAGTAATGCAATAATTAACTTTTGGTGCCTCAAAAAAGAGGAAATTTCATAAAGTAGATTATAAAATACTCCATCAACTAAAGTTAATCCAGTGAGACTTTCTAGTAATTTCATCTCAGTTAAAGACAATTTTTCTATCATTCTCTCAGTTTTTATATAGAGTTACCATGGTATTTACATGTAATGATCACAAATATCGATTAAAACTCTAAGTCACGTAATCTGAAAATTTCACCGCCTTCCTCATTAGAATTCTGGCTCCGTCACTGCACAAGAATATATACCAAGAAACTGAATTTTAAGAGAGAGGGAGGGAGAGGGAGAGAGGTTTCATTGGAGTAGGAAATTATCTCATCCATCTACAAATCTTGAAAGGTTCGGAATATCTAATCATGCTGAAGAAAATAATAAGTTGCAAAGTATCATTAACACCAACAACGCCCCTTGTAATAGCATTGACAAATATAGAGGATTGGACATGCTTTTAGAGTCGATTGGCCATTTGCTCTAACTCATCAATGGTTTAGCATTAGTACTTTGCACTGTGTGTTTTGTCGGGATTGCGATGACCGTAGAGGTGCTCGATCAAACAAAAGGGACTATCATTGCGCGAAAAAGAAGAAAATATTTTGCTAGTGTCAAGATGAACCTTAATTGAGAAAGGTTTTGTGCTTAAAGGTTTTTTTCTTTAATGCTAAAAGCTACTTTACATAGAACCACCTCTTTATTGTGAGAGTTAGGTAGCTTTTATATTTTCGAAAGTAACCTTTCTCTCTAAAGCCAGACAACCACCATTCCTCCTCCTTCGTTTTCAACTTAAACTTATCGACCTCCATGTATTAAATAGAACCTTTACTACATTGTTTGGGCTTAATTTTTACTTTTATTTTTGGTCAGTTGCTTAATTTTTACTTTAAATAGTATCTTTTGCCACATAAATAGCATGTTTTAAAAGCCTTGCATTTCCCTCAGTCATATAAGGTAGTTTTTGCATTGAAAGGACAACAACCATTCCAAGTAATTCGAAATTAAGTGAGCTATTTGTATTCACTAATCAGGAAGAGCTATGTAGGTCATATGAGTGTACTTATTTTTCCTTCCATTTGGATATTTTCAGCAAAAGATATTTATATTCTTCATTTTTTTCATAGACACATGTAATTATCGATACAATCCTTATATGATAAGTGGGTCTTTTTATTTGGATAACTCCTTCCTCAAGCTCGATCTGCTCAAAAAAACTAAACTAGACCGTGGTCTATACTTTACCGGATGGACTTGACCTTTTAAAATAGCCTATAGGTAAAAATCTCTGAAAGATCTCGATGTGCATGTGCACATGAACTCGAGATTTCACAGGCATTAATCTCTGGTTTATCTTCTAAGTTGAATATCAGCATGTTCTCTTCTTTAAGCACTATTATCAGCTAAGAATACCATAATTAATGCAGTTCGAGTTAATTTTGATGATAGCAACAGGCAATTTGCTTTCATCCGGTTTGTCAAAAAAGAAGAAAAACAAGAACCGCCGATATCAGGTGGTGACCCTTTTCTTGAAGAAACTACAAGAATGTGGGAATGTACATAAAGAGACTGTATACGCACCAATTCTTCTTATTGCAGATGATGAACTGACAAGAATGGTCTGATTCGTATGCAAGATCAAGAAAGGAAAACAGATTCACGCAATATTCTTCGGCTAAGATGCTCTCACCCTTTTCTTCTACTTTTCTTCTTTTCTTTTTACATTTTTTCTGTCTCTGTTTCTTGCAGAAACCTAATATTTACTCCTTTCATGACATGCAAAAATATGGTCCCCTCCCATGTCGCTCTTCCCTTTTCCTTTTAAGCTTAGTCCACACAGTCACTGTGTCCATGCTTTTCTTGAGAGAGAGAGAGAGAGAGAGAGAGAGAGAGTGACATACAGAGTTAATTAATTCACTTACGGTTAAAAGCGACAGTAGATATAGAAAAACTCACAGTCTACGCTACTCACTCTCTAGGCTGACCTTTCTGCGAACATGCATGGTGATATTGTTTTTGGCGTGACAATATTCAATTTGCAGCATTTTTTGGGACCACCCCTTCACTGTCTTTTTTTCTTCTGATTTCTTTTTTCTTATTTAATTTATACCCGGAGCTTTTCGCTCTCCCCCACTATTCCATTCATAAAAAGGAAAATAAAAAAAGAAGAATTCAAATTCATGATAATGCTTCATCAAAACCTCACTTTCCAAAAAAAAAAAAAAAAAAAAAGGAATAATCTCCTCATTTATCTCTATATCTATGGCCCTTTATCTTCTCACTTCTCCTTGTGACCTCTAATAACAAAGGAGAGTGGCCATCGTTGCAGCTGGAGCATCAGACCGATCGTCATGTCGCGTCCTCATCGCGCACCACTATCAGTTGAAGCTGCCAGCGTGATCTCAACTTCCCTGGTCTCTTAAAGGAAAGATCAGATCATGTGGCAGCTTCACCTGTTGCTGGGAGCTCGAGAAAACCCTAATTCCAGATTTTTGTCTCTGGTCATGCTGGCGTTCTTCTTCCAAAGGTACAAGAAGTTTCCGAATAAGATATCTTGTGAGCATCTGAACTAATTTGGGTCACTGTAATTCTGTACTGCAATTTCCTGTTTGAGGAAATAATCAGGTGGGTTCATTATCAATTTGTCCTTGTTTGTAGAGTCTTTGATTTTAGATTTTTTTTTTGGGGGTTGAATCATGTCTTCTTTTTCTTCTGGGGGCTTTCTGGTGTAGGGTTTTGACGCAAGAGTTGTCGACTGTTCAGGATTGGAGGGTTCCATTAAAATTCTAACTTTTGGTCTCAAGGCTCGGTGAAGGGCCCGTACTGTGCGATTAATTTCAAGATCTGTACTTGTGCTTTGGTGATTGAGCCCCATCACTGTACTCGTAATCCTGATAATTAATTAGGTATATACATTGATCTCCTCCTCTATCTTTGGTGTGTACATGTCGTACCAATCTCATTCTTTGCTCATGTTATTGGATGTTTTCAAAATGTCTTCCCACTCCTATAGACTATATTACTGTTTTTGGTATTCTGAAACCCACACATACAATATGATGTCTTCTTTGGTACAGGAGCGTTAGCTTTAAGTTAAACCGAAACTCTTTTCTATCGGGTAGGTAAAGTGCCAAGAAAAAGAAGATGATAGAGACCACTTAATTATTGAAAGGAAATGGAGATATCAGCTTAGAGAAGACCAATCAACGCTCAGGTACAGGATTGAACTTAATTAAGTAACATTCGTGCTTGAATGTCTGCAAACGAAAAATGCTCGAACATTATATTCGAAACTAGTCCATCAACTTTGTTCAACAGATTTGAGTAGATCTGATAAAAGGATTAACAATTCCAAGCTAGCATATACTTAAAGATCAAAACCTTTGGTGCATTAGATCGATCAACGAAGTAGTGAAATAACCAAGCAGATTATGTTTAACTAGAATTGTTTTTGTGTGCTTCATTTTCTCAAGTTTGATTTGGATCAGCTAGCCACCTGCAGATGGTAGACATCTTGTCCTCGCCTGCTTTGAAGCTGTGTACTCAGAATATTCGAAAACTAGTGGCAACTTAAATGCTGAGCCAGATCGGTCTGATCCGGCTCAAGTGCTTATGTTCAGCTCTCTCTGGCAACGCTTACTAGATGTGGTTGCTTTGATACCGCTGATTTATCTTTTCATGAAAGGTGCTGTCTGAGCCTCATAGAATGCTTGATTAATTTCATCTCACGGTAGTCATCTTTTCCCCGTGAATCACTACAAGAAAGCTGCCTTTTGTTCTTACTGGAATCGATTACCACCCTTTCCTGCAATGTTCTTAACCAATTAAGCCATTGATTAAATGAGACGGTGGCAGTAAATATGGAGACCGCATGGAATTCCCATAACATTCACCATAATGTCTGATAATACACATTTAAGTTCTATGAATGATAGCAGATCTGACTTCACTATTATTCTTACACTCACTTTGATCAGACATGGGAACTAGCTAGTGTGAAAGCCACCCACCTGTGTTCTTCAAGGTTCACCGATGGTGACATCTCTCCCTCCCTCTCTCTCTCTCTCTCTCTCTCTCTCTCTCACACACACACACACACACACACACAAGACAGGTTTCTGCATGTTTGGTTGAAAAGACTAGATGTCTGTTACCAGCAAACCATTCCACTTTTTGATAAAGACTTATGAGATCGACAACTTAATTATAGGTTGATTCTTGTTCCCAGGGAAAAGTTGTTCTATTTTCAATCTGCTTCATTCTGTGAATCAAAAGAAAGCCATTAGTATCACATGGAATCGGTATGGTCAGGGTGGGGCTCATATTTTGCAAAAGCTTGTCGCTTCTCTATTTCATACCTTTTTTCAGCTGGTAACCTTGTGTGTGTGTGTGTGTGTGTGTGTGTGTGTGTGAAGGTATTGTGGTACAATAACGATTCATGAAGATACATGTGCTATTCTGGGAATTAAAGAAGGTGAACAATTCACTATGAGAATGAGCTTTTACTGGTTCTTGTCCCTAGACCTTTTGTGACGCTTTATATTTAGTCATCATATGACTGCGGGTTCAAATGTCAAAGCCTTGTCTTTTGTCTTGCTTTTTTAGCAAAGCAGAGCATGCTATTGTCACGTACATATGGACAGGGAAACAACCAACAGGTACTGAAGAGGCAGTGCGTCGAAGTTGCTGAAGATGGAAAGAAGATGGAAAGAAGTGGGAGGTGATAGAGATGGATCATGCATACTCGCGCACGGGTGCTGGTTTTGAGGGGGTAGACAAGCTGACCGCTCATCTGCATTAAGCTTCTTTGATCATTAGTTGGAAAAGACATTACATGGATTCATTTACAGACGATGTGACGGACTGATAGATCTTACCACAATGTAGAAAACATGTTTGAAAATTATAATTTCGTATTGTTATAGTAGGACGAGAAAGAGAGAGAGAGAGAGAGATGGAAAGGCCTACTTACCTAACCTATGCGATGAATTTTTGTAAATATCTAGATATACCATAATAAAATCCTAATCTATCTTAATAATATCATTATCAAAGCACATTGAATGAAATAATGGATAATTGAGTGCATGACTTTCGGGATGTGGCGTATCTATAATACATACACATAGAGCAAACCCAAGGAGGATTTCAAACCTTAACTTTTGGTAAAAAGAAATTCCACTAAGTACCCTTAACTTTTGTTAAGGAGGGTTATATTAGTATGATATGGGAAAATGGATAAATTTGTAATTTAAATAGTTGACATAATTGTCGACTAATCCCATTAATATCTTTGCCTTTTCAAATTTAATGCATTGTAAATCTCTCTCTTGTATTGGTAGAAAATACAGGGACCATAACCTAGATATTACAATGCTATGCATTTCTTTTTCTATAAGTGAAAACTTAGTTTGCGGCATTTTATTAAACATTTCACCAATGCTAGCTGTCAGATTATCTCCCATCTTTCGATCATTGAAATTTCTTTCCTAAACTAAGAAATGATTCAAAATATTTATCTCTTCCCACGGGTATACTAAAAGAGATAACATTTCCGTCTCTTGATTTGTCAAATATTTTTTTAAACAAAGTTAATATTTTCTACTAGATAGCTAGATTTATTTGTATTATTTAAAACAGGGTGAACAATCAAGAGTTTCAAAAGGTATTAATTTATAAATAACATAAAAAAATAAATGCAGTAAATTTATAGTAAAACAGAAATAACAAAGGAGAAAAGAGGGAACATATTTCAACTCCCAAAACCCTATTCTACCACAGTAACTTGAGAACATGTTCACTTTTCGTTGTAGAAAAGCTGTGTCTATCAATAAAGTCTACACATTATTTCTTTTAGGCTATCTATAATAATGAAGATAACATTGTGTATTCCGCAACTCGAGAAACATAACGGAGCAATTCATCTTAGAAAGCATATAATATGCAATTATATAGTATATCGAGAGAAATAATCGTGACCTTAAGGAATATTCACATGGTAAACTCAAAGATAGATAAGAATTGCAGAATAGTAAGTTGTTGGGCTTTGAGGTTTATTAAGGTTTGATGTTAGGTTATGCATCTCTTTTTTCCCTTGTCATATATGGCCAGGTTTTAAACCCTAAAGCTCAGCTTCTAAACATCCACTCACATCTTATGTGAACAATGTATGATACTAAGCACTTCTGCATTAGTTTGCAATTCTGGATTTAAGTGCTCTTACTTGGCAATTTTCGATAAGACGATAAATCGACATGATACAAGTTTAGTTTGAAGAATCCAAAAGCGGACATCAGTTATGACGACCAATTCAAAACTGTAGCAAATTAATGTATTTTCATTCATTTTTCACAATAACATTGAAATATGTCGATAACATTATGAAATGGCAAGAATAATCGACCGAATAAGATTGCTAGTCCTCGGGCATTGAATCGAAGCCATCATTGAAAGCGGATGGAGTAATTAAGGGGCAGACTTTTGGCGAATTTATTTTGATGTCTAGCTGTATGTAGCTGGACTGCATACTTTCTATTCAAAGTTACTGACCCCGCCCCTTCCTCTTGCCTATATAGGGGACATCTAGCTCTGGACACTAGATAATGCACACTGCATTTGCATTTGCAAAACCCTATTTAAAAAGCAACTTAAATGCCACCCTAATTTTCATAATGGTATTGAAAGCAACTTATCGACAAATCTCTACCCAAAAAAAAAAAAAAAAAAAAAAAAATTATCGACAAAAGAAGAAGAAGAAATAACAACTGGAAAGAAAGAACAAAAGCAGAGTCTGGTCCTGCAAGTGGATCATGAACCCGATCTTGCTTGGGATCTCGTGACACGCGCAGCCGTCTGACATGGAGGCGGCGTTACTACCTTTTTCCCAAAGTCCTTTTTTTTTTTTTTCCGTCCGAAAAAGAAAATCGTGCCGATGAGAAAAAGAAAATCGGAGTAAATTCTTTAATAATGGGAAATTCCTTGAAATTTGTGACATCAAATTGATGAAAATTTCTTGCAATTTTTGGCCCAATTTTTCTGGATGGAAAACAAGATGCCGGCACCAAAATCGACGGTGTTGGCTTAGACCAAGAGCACATTGGGCGTGCATAAGACCTTAAGCCATCTTTGACTTTGTGATGTGATTTGTTTCAAGTCGCATGTGTCTATCTATTTTTCAAATATTGAAATTAAAAGCAAATAAACGAAAATCATTGTGATGCTCCCAACGAAAAGAAAACCCAAAATATATGCTTTTCGTCAATTTTAAAAAATCGATAAATAATTCAAGAATGCGGGTGTCAACGAGGTGATAATGCGCGACGATAGGCCTAACGATGATGATCTTCGACATAGCCACGAAAGTGGATAAGAAGGGGTGCGGCTGTTGACCTTAATATGGACCTGGATATCTCACATAATGAGACTAGGATTGGAACGACCCCGTCTTGGATTTGGGCGGTGCTAAGCCCATATTCCATAATGGGCTGGCCAAAGCCCTAATATATAATTTTCTTTTTGGATGGGCCGAATCCAATGGTTTGGGCCCATATTTAAGAATTTTTGGGCCTAGGCCCTAAACTGAATGTGACCCAATCCGCCCCAATGGCTGGTCGACAACGGCCGACCTTTGGATAAGCGACCGTTGGATCACTAGTTCGACGATAAACTGGAAATGGGGCCAGCAAAAATATAAAAATCTGTCTCACTCCTCTCATTTTTCATTATCTCCCAATTCTCGCTCACATATCAATCTTACTTTTCGAAATAATTTGTCAACTTCATTTGTTTCCTTTCTTCTTACGTTGATTTGGTTGCGTTTCAAAGAATAACAACAGAATCGTGCCCGATCATCCCAACTCAATCCAGACTTCATTGTGCATTTGATGTGGAACTCGTCACTGAATTTCATGACAACAATGTATGAGTACCTGCTATTTAAGCCCGTTTCGAGGAAGACAAATACCAGAAATTGTAAGTCGTGGCACAAAGAGAAAAGAGCGTGTTGGTGCATCTGCTGCCGACGATTCACTTCAAGTCTCTTTAACTTGTGATTTATGGACTAACCCTATGGATACATGTTGCCGGTCATTGGACCAATTAGGAGTGAGAATCATGTTACCAAGCTTGTATGTTTAGGAGCTTAAACCTTCTTGCATGGTTCCCAAAATGTGACGGCTGAAATAATATGAGTTGTCAATGAGGTTAGCATTTCCAATAAACTCTCCAGTGTCACGCTATATGATGCCATCATGAACAACTCCCCAAGCCCTAACATCTTCCAACAGTTAAATCCCGCTTTCAACAATTAAAAATTATGAAGACCGTTCACTTTTTTTTTTTGGGCGTCCATCGTCTTGGATCCAAGGTTCAAGTTTCAGAGTGGGATTAAGAGGTCGAAGTGAAATAGATATTGGCGATGATGAGGAATTAATTGGCTACAAAATATGTATGCTACATTTGCTAATTGGTTCGATATGGCGATTTCTACTCCACGGTCATGTATGGCCTCTATATTGAGCGGTGCCAAGAAATCTAAATGATCTTTATTTTGTAGGAAGAACATCTCAGAGCCTACCTTGAGGTCTTCTTCTCCATCCAACAATGAGTTAAAGGTGCACTAGGGAACAAACCATTTCAAGTATAATAGTATAGTTTAGTTGAGCAGCCACCGGTTTTCCGATTCATTCTACCATGGCTTGTGAATTCCAACTCCAAAGGCGTCTACGGTCGTATCAAAGTCCATGTTCAGCGTTATCCATGGATGTTGGAAGGTAATAAGTGCAACTCAATTAGGAAAAATTTAGAAATGGTTATGGTAAGCATTGTAAACTAGAGGACAAGTGAATCAACCGACTCATGTTGAGGGACACCATTAGACATTTTTTTAAACATAATTTATATATTATTAAATTTTAAAACTCGTAAAAGTATAATTGTGACACAGCCCCAAAGAGACCAAAAGAGAGCACGCCTCATGATGAGTCCACAGTAGAGGGCAAGACTCGGATCACATGTGCATAGCCGACATGAGACAAAGATTTGCTGACTTTAAGATTTGATTTGACTACACTGGGAAAAAGATAAAAAAACATTCTTTACAAAGCCTAGTCTGATCCACCAAATTCCCCCCCTCCCCTTCCCTTCTTATCTAGAACCGATGGTTACAACGGAGGATGAGAACTGCCCTCCCTATCATCACTCTCTCCTATCTGATTCTGATTCTGATTCTGACTATTTTTTTTTTTTGTCTATTTGCAAATCTAAACTCTCATCCTCAACTTCAAAAGCCTAGAACAACACCCCTCCTGCACTCTCTCTGCCTACTCTTTTGTGGGGGCAACCGACCATCTACAGCTTTATAAACACAGCATGTACACGTCTACCGGTAAAGACTGAAGACTCGAAGATCGAAGTTAGTGGCTGCCGCGCGTCCTCGGGCCCCCTCGTTCTAACAATAGAACATCACTCTCTTCACGTTCTCCTTCAAAGCCGGCAATGGCCTCACGCCTGACTCCCCGGTTACTCGCGCGCCTTTGGTTTTGTGATCACCGCCGCCCCCGCCTCCGCCACCGCCGCCGCTCCCCGTCGACCCATTCTCTTGCGCCTCTGGTTCCATGTAGAAGCGGGCTCGGAAAGCAGCCAAATGTGCGTAATGAGCTGGAGGCACTGCAATGACCCCAGACGTCCAGTTGAAACATGGTAATGCAATGATTACATGCATTTTTAGATCGTCACCTCGGTCGCTCAATGCCTAACTTAAGTATGGGTGAGCTCGAGTGCAAGGGTTTACTTACCAACTGAGACCGAACGTGTGCATCTCGCATATGTGTAACAGAGGTTGTTCGTCAACGACTGGATTCCATCGGCTGTAAAATTGTTCTCATCCCATAGAACGTGATAATGAGCTGGCCGACTCGTTCCCTATCAATGAGCAAGGAGATGCAAAATTCAATGTCTTTGAAAAAAAAAATTCCATAAAAGGCAAGACAGTATATATCTTCTATAACCATGTACTTTTGGACATTAGAACCACATTGGAAGGACTATGTACAAACAATTTGATCATTTCCTCTCTAAGTCTAAAGAAAGTTATGTCTTGACATTTCTTCGAGCAAATGACAATTTGAGGCCCAAGGAACAAATCTCACATACGAGTAACCAACGGTGTCGCATTTCAGTCAAGTAAGGATATATTGATCAAAATAAGAATTGCTTCCCTGAACTTCTCATTTCCTGCTCACTAAATCGAATAATATGTGAGTATTCTCCTGATGGTCCCTTCATCGAATTATGATCCTGGCTGAATGGCCAGTCACAGGAGGATCGAAAGATCAACTGCCTAGATGGTTCAGTTTCATAACCCGTTTACATTAGAATACTGTGCAATTTTCTACCCAAGAATGGCAGGACACCAAAAAATTGCAGCCTCGCTGCAACTGCACTGTCCACATGTTCGGCCATGAAATTAGAACTTCCTGTTACCTTATTCTCCAGTGCTATATATTCTCACTACGCGAGAAACCGATCATATTTACCAAGCACTGGTTCCTACTGAAAAATCCTTAGAAAATAATCTTCTCTGAGTTTCAGTCTGTAATAATGTGAGGGGAAACTTTTGAAGCTCCTAGTATCTCTGTTCCTTTACCTTTTAAAAAAGATACTGGCGAAGGACACGTGCAATTGGAAAAGTGAGCACTTGATAAATAGGAAAGGATCAAGCAAAGAATATCTACCTGAATTCCAGCATGACTACAAAGGTAAAAATCAAATTCTGTGGGATGGCAGATCTTTGTATCGACCACAGTACCTAAAACAACGAATTTGATCACGTCACATTTCTGAAAAGAAGTGAAATTGTGTGGGTACGTGAAAATGAAATTTTTTCATTTACCGGGCATAATATTGCCACTCTTATCAACGCTGCTTCTGTCTCTATGATTGTTAGCAAACAAGCGTGTATGGTGTCGTTTTTGCACCACAATGAAAGTTACTGGCGGTTGATAGTTTGGTTCTAGTGAATGACAAGCCTGCAAGTAATTTTCCAAGGGCAACGGTAGATTTAGTTCTGTATGAAGTAGATAAAGACAAGAAAAAAAGGATATATGTGCATATACATAAATCCTCACCTTTCTGATCGCATCCAATTCATACAGAAGAACTTGATAGAACTGCCCTTCACTCACGCCATCCCTGCGAATTCCATAGAGTAATATGAGAACATCAAACAGCTAAATCAAAAATGGATGAACCTATCTTTACTTAAAAACAGTTGCATAACATGTACTGGAAGAACAGAGGCTAGTAGATCTCTCTCTTCCACCCACCCCCCCCAAAAAAAAAAACAAAACAAAACAAAAAGAATTATGCCCCCATCACCAGCAGCAATGAAAAAGACACATATTCAATAGCAAAATTTTTCACTCAATCTACAAAATAATAGCAGAAACAGAATTTAGAGCATAGAAAACACAGGATCATCCCTGTTCTTACCAGTTCTGTGTAAGAACTCCCTAAGCCAAGGATCTATAACATGTTTAGTTGGGTACAAAACTATGAGTCTATGATTCACATTTAGCCTTTTTAATTAAGAACAAGGTTAAGGGTAATATGAACCTGTAAAATATTATCCTTAGCGGCTTCTGCCCCGTTGCTTTTCTAAAGGACACCAAAAGATCCCTGCAAAGACAATGCACGAAATAAGGATTAAAGTCCCCATTTGTGCTATGCAAGAAAAGCAGGTCTAACCAAGTTTGAATTTAATATCCTTGTACCTGATCATGCCCCCACTAACAGTTCCACGAACTGGATCATTCCATGTTTTGTACAAGTCTTGGATAAGTTCCTGTCTGTGAGCTTGAGCACAAACCAGTCCTGCGTATTTTGTGACTTCTGGCCAGTCCTGAGATGCTACTACCTACATAAAGATAGTCATTTATCAGAAAGGCTGTGTTACCAAAATTTATGCTCTTAAGGCTGTAGAGATGCAGTAAATTGATCAGCATACATACGGCAGCTATTGAGGGGCTAGAGTCTTCCCCGTTCTCTGGGTGGGTCACATCTGCTCCGAATATTATAGTTGGTATGTCACTAACTAATGGAATTCTGCAGCTAATTGCATCCAAAAGAACAGTATTTCTGCCACCCATCTGCACAAAGACAAATTTTACATGTAAATATGAAGAGGAAGGCAGCATATGATTAATCACAATGACAGAGAAAAGCAGGCCCTTCAAACAGCAGAACATGGCTGAAGAACAATACGTGGAAATTAGAGGCTATCAATTGCCATTAAATCATATTAAATTAGCAAGTAATATGTGCAGATCTTTCCATTGTTGGGGAAAAAGCAATTGCAAGAAAATTTTTATAGAATAAATCAAAAGATCAGGAGTTCAAATCACCTTAACATTGATCTTCAGGGATACATTTGCCAAGTACTGCTTGGTGATCTTGAAAACATGCTTTGTGAGACAACATTGTGATATTATACCAAGATCAGTCTCGCATATTCTTTTGAGATCCCCTACAAAATATTAGTGGAAGTACATCAGTATATAGTTTAAAACTAGTTTCACTGACCCAACATTGAACCAAATCGCTTGTATGGCCTACCATATAAGGAGCCATTATTGTCGGGCAAAATTGCCAATAAAAGCTCTAGTTCTTTTCCTTTGGTTTTAGTCATGCATGCGTGGTATACATGCTTCAAAGCTTTCTCTACTTGCTCTGGCTTTGCGTTATAGATGGGTATGACGGGCTGAGTATTGAATTCCTTCAAACAGCAAAAAGTATTGAAACTCTAGTCAAATAAATAAAACGAAAGAACCAGAATAGAATAAAAGGAAAAGAAAGATAACATCAAAACAAATTAAAGAGTCCTATGCAAGTTTTTATGACCAAGGATAAGGAAAAGAGTACTACCATTCCAGAAACTTGACACATTTGAGCGAGTTCACTGCAGAACCCCCTTGCAACACTTTCCTGCACATTCCTAGAGAAGTTGATACATGCCCACCGATTCACAGTCATGCCATTTATCATTTTCTGCACATTATGAACAGAGAAACGTCTGAACAGAGCAACATCAAGGTGAAGCAGCACAAGCATCAAAGGTACACAAAACAACTTCTAGACCACTAAAATGTGAGGAAAAAAAGGCCATTGCAATTTGAAATGAATCTGTAGAGAAAACTTCTTATTTCACCTCATAAACTTTCACTGATTGACATGAAAAACTTAAAACTTTCTTTATTTTCATGTCAATAAAAGCACGCCACCACATTTTTTATTATTGTAGTTATAAACTTACGACGCAACTGTCCCTGCTATATTCAATTCATAATAAATGAAGATGAATATTATAGGAGTGCTGAGATACCTTGTTCATCATATTCCATTGACCAACTTGAGGCAAACAATCCTTCTCTTTTCCAGTTTCATGATATTTCAACTGCATACAAACGTCATTACAAGGAAAATGATGAACTTCCTGCCCATCAGATACAATGTAGGAGAAAGGTTTAAAAATATTACCCAAGGGGCTGGAAGGATACGAGCTTCAACAGATGCCAGTTTTTCACTGATCTTGATCCCAAATTCCTTGGCATAAGGGTCTTGATCATAGGCATTGTGTTGAACAGTCTGCATGTGTTTACACGATCCAAAAGAATTAAATGAATAACAAGCCCGTCAAGATAAAAACAATGAAATTCAAGCAGGGAAAAAAGCTTCTCTAAATAATACAGTGTGACACAACATACCAGAAATACATGACCATCGAGCCCAACTCAAAAACCTGAAAATGAAATTGGATATTGATATACGTTTCTCTTTTTTTTTCAACCGTTACAATAGAAAAGGCTGTCCTAATCTGGATGTCAATGGGGTGGGGTGTGAGTCAATGTTTTCTGTCTACACGCCTCCCCATTCCACTTAGCGCAACTATTTGGAGTGCCCTGCCCCATTCGCCCTTTTCTTTAAGAACCTTTTATCTTAGTCAAAATCCTATTTAGACATTCAGATAGAGCTTTCTTTTTATCAAATTTAAAAATTAACTTAACAAGTCAATGATTTTGACCAAGATTTCTTAAAGGAAAACAAAAATACTTACCAGACATTATAAAAGTGAGTAATTTAGTGATTGTACCAGTAATAGTTTGAATGACAAACGTTGCTTTGTATTTACCCAAAAACGAAAAACTAACATATCCAGGGCAAGGCCACAAAAATCTGGACTCCAAGGCAGCAATTCCATCCCCAACCCCAGTACAAGCAGGGTGGACTCTAAAAGGACATTTGCCATTCCTATTAGCCTATTAGGTAGGCTTAGTTATCTAGGAAACATATCAAAGATGAAAGAGTGGAGCAGCCACGTGACACATGTTGGATTTCCCAAACCATTGAGTGCTAACAAGCAAATTTTTGGGCCATCCACCCAGACTTAGGCTAAGGTCTTATCTAATCTAAAAAGTGGTATATTTCATGGATTGGAATTTGCTAAGGCAGCTACCACGTTATAAGAACAATAAAAAAGCCTCCCCTGACCAAAAGGATGGCCACATCAAATTTTGTCTGCTACAGATAGAAGCAATTGAGAAAACATGTCATGAACAAAAAAGAAAACGGACTATCCAAATTTACTAATGAGAAAGACCGCATGTGCCAAAAACCAATGGTTATTGATGAAAGGCATCCAAGGTATGATTAGACAAAAGTCTTGTTTTCTAGTCTTAAAGCAAATGTTCTTGTTTTAATGATTGCACTAAACATGCGTGAGATGACACTGATATATCTTGAGAAGTAAACAAACAGTAACTTCAAATATATCAGAAGAGGCCAACTTTAGAATGTAAAAGACGAAAACAGAAAAAGTAACAATACCCGGAGAATGTCATTTTCACGATCCCTAGGTCTTTGGCATGTAACTTTTAGCAGGGCAGTAATTTGCTTCTCGTTCAACCTTTTCGTGTATCGTTGCCCTTCCACAATTTTGCATGCCTGACAAAGTGAAAGTAATTTAAATTATAATAGGAAAACATTAGCAAAAATTTCCCCAGAAGGAATTTGTCTGATGGGTCGTGACAACTTGTTACCTCCATGGGCAAATAGTTTGCCTTCTTTTGATTTCCTACTTGGAGGCAAGGAAGATGTGTATGCAGTATTGTAAAGCCATACATCTCTTGAAAGTACTCCACAACAGACTTCATGTTCAAATTGTCATCAACAGGAAATCTAGAACCAAATGTTTGAAAAATGCCAATAGCAGAGAGATTTAGCTTATTAACAACTAAAGATGGCTTCAGTTTACCGCCTGACTTTCATGTGACAGATAAAGACTGAAAGCTTACACTAGCTCTCTCGTTGGCTGAGATGTCAACCCAGAAACACGGTATTTTCTTCGTACACTCCCTCTGTGCGTCACTTCAACTTTTACCCCTCGAAGAGCCTTTTTAATCTGGCAGAGTATTTTTCGTCAGAGAGAGCAAGTACACCATCACGAATGCATTAAGATATGACCATGCATTTTCAATAGATCAACCAGACACCAAGCCAACTTCGTGTTGATCTCAGGGGGAAACACGTTATGGAGTGCCTTGGCAAAACAATCCATGGCAAAATAGAATTTATTGTAAGAACTACCCTTTTAAAAGAAAATTTCAACAGCTGATTGATTTGGTCCATATCATGCCACTCCACGATATACTTTTTCCAATATCTCAATGTCATAATACCCCAAGTTTGCAAAGTTGACTCCTTGACATCATTTAAGAGAACATACCTTGATACGATCTGAATCGGATAATTGCCTCGACAGGACATCTTTTCCTAAAAGCTGGGTCACAAACTCTATCACTGGAAGAGGCTCAATGAATGCAGCCGAAGCCATATCTGCGATGTACAAGAGGATTTTCAAAGAAGAAAAAAAAAAGCAACTTGGTGTATCAAGGGACCAAATCAACTGGTTGGTTTGGTTTAAGAAGTGAAATCGATTTGCTCTAATTACCAATATTCAGAGATAAGCCCATTTGAGTAGGCCTAATGCTTTGGTAAAAACCACACCATGATTCTAAGCCATCACCTAGCTGTTGGGGTGTTCTTATATTGGGTGAGAAAAAGTACCGACCAAAGGGGCAAAACCTGCATACATTGCATCCTCAAATAAGTCATTTCATTAGGGTGAGGTGGCAAATCTATTATAAGAGGATATTATTTACCTTTTTGTGGAAAGCTCCCTCAAAACAATATCAAGTACCTGCAGAGCTTCCTGAGGTGCGTCGGCACGCTTACCAGCTAGGAATTGGCTCAAGTGGTGCATGTTTGCCCGCGCGACAAACTTAATAGCCACCTTATATTCTCTTTCTCTCCTGAAAAATTGCAAAAATGCCCAAGACTTGAGCATAAGAAACATTTTCACCATTGTAACTTTCCACGACGCAGGGAACAAGCAGTTTAAACTATGGAGTATTGCCTTATGCCACGAGGCAAATGATTGACAGTGTATCATTTCCTACATTTTTCAATGCAGATTCCAAGTGAATTTTACATAAAAACTAACTCTATCAAGAGATTGATAAACAGAGATTACGATGTTACAAAAACTTACTTGGGTCCATTAATTCCATTCTCTTCATCTAAGAGCTTGATGGTGAACTCCTTCCAAGCAAAGGGAAGCTCACCAGCAGTGTAAAGACTCTTCCTGCCATCATAAGCAGGCAATCGCATTCCCAAGTCAGATTCTCTATACAGCCTCAGCAACTCTGCCATGATGGCTCTGTTTACGGTCCTTGATGCCACTTCTGGCGTAATGCTGACCTGCCATGAGCACAGAGACAGCCTCAGAAAAAAAATCAGACTGCTGAGCAAAACAATAAGAACAAAACTCTGAAGCGCAGATGGATCCATCTACAGCTAATCAGACTAAAACCAATGAAAAGGACAAGCCAAATTGAAACCCACTTTCATTGTCAGCTCCAAATGTAAAAGACAACAAAAGATAAAGAAGAAGAAAAACACCCATGTGATGACATCTAACTACATTTTATGTCAGATTGAGGGTCCCAAGTGTTGTATCACAGATTAAGAACCATCTCAAATTTATCTTCCACAAAAATCAGCAAGCGGACATGTTTTCAACACCCACAGAAAAAAGAAAAGAAAAGGAAAAACACAAAAATCACCCCATTTTTAGAGAATAGAGCTACTTACGTCATACTGATTCAAGTCTTTCTCTGGTAACTCTGCAAAAAAATGGTTAGCCTTCACAATGCACCGGGTCCCAACTTGCCCATACCCGGGCCTGCGAGCCAAGCTCAAGGACCGGCTCGAGGTCGGGAAATCCACCCGGTTCCCACCACCATTCTGGGCGCACCCGTTCGGAGCCCTCGGTACGACAATCTCTCCGGTGCACGGACGAGAGCTCGGCCTTGCGCAGACGTCACCTTGGTCGGACTTCCGCTCACCTCTCCCTCTCCTCCTCCTTCCTCTGTTCTTCGAAGGAGGTGATGGGGTCGGCGGGCCCTTGCCGTTCTGCGGGGTCTTCGGGGACTTCTGAGGCTGATTATTCATGGGATGCTGCAAGTGGGTGGTCTTGATGACAAGGTGCTGGTGCTGTTGCTCTGCGCTCTCTTTCATCTGCCTCGTAGGCATCTGCTTGGGATAACTGAAAACTCCCAACCGATGTCGCTAATAGTACCGACTCCCCTCTTGGGCTTGGCTTATTTCAAGAGATATCGAACTACTTCAGCTGGGAGGAAAATAGAGTTGAAGAAAGAAATGAGAAAAAAAGGTAAAATCTTGCATGTCAGAGAAATGGCTACAATTGCAGAACAGTGACTGAACGGAAAATCTCATCAATGAGTGCTTCGGCACGCAATAGTTCAAAAGAAGAGAGGTGGAACAAAGACCATCCATTGTTGCAGATTACAAGCATTACTATTTCTTTGCAAGATTGAAACACACAGTCAATTTTTTTACCTCTGATTCAGCACACAGACCATCCCCCCCCAAAAAAAAAAATTTCCAAGCAGAAGTGAGGATAAATTAATGCCACAGGTCCAACTAGACATCGAGCACAGATTTTTCTCCTTTTGCCCCCCAGTAATATCAGCTCAGAAAATCTTCAAAGACCCAGCAACAGAATCAGCATGAGAGAAAAAACAGAAACCTGAAACGAAAACGTGCAGAGAGCACAAAATTCATGAACTTGAAGACAAAGCTGACAGTCATCCCCAAAACTAATAAAACTTCTTTTAGATTCTTCTTCTACTCGGTAAACCAATGATCATGAATCGTTTGAGACGAGAATCACAAGGCGAAGAGGCCAGAAGAAAAGGTGAAATACAAAAGAATTTCTGGTTTTCTTTAATCGAACCCAATAACCGGAAAACAGCCGCTCTGGTTTTCTTAATAGAACTTAGTAAACGGAAAATACCCAGAAGACAAAACTGGGATCCAATCCTGTCCCCTACCAAAAACCGAAAAATTTGTGCTGGGAAAACATCGAGTGTGACCAAGCAGATAAAAACACCAACATAATTTGTCTCAAAAATATATATTTTTAGCTTGGAAAGAAAAATTTTGGAAAGGACGAGCCTGTTGGAATGCGAGCGAGAGGAAGAGAGAGAGAGAGAGAAGAAGAGAGAGAGAATGAGAACACATAGAAAAGAACAAAAATGAAGCACAAGGAATAAACATTGAAAAGGGCAGTGAAATCACTATCTGAAGGATACGGCGAAATTAAATGCTAAGAAGCTAGAGCAACTCGCATAAACAAATAAAACAAATAAATAACCATTATGAATAAGTCATAAGAAAGCTCGAAAATTTACTAACTCACCAACCGACCGACCCTGCAAAATGAGGGAGCTCCCTAGTTCAGCACACGAAGAAAGCAGAGAACTTGGTCTCGCAATGCGCAGGTTCGGAGAAGAGAGAGGCTTTATAAGACGTGCCTGATTCAAACACACAGGCACAGAACAAGAAAGAGAGAAAGAGAGAGAGACAGAGAGAGAGAGGCAAAAGGGCTGGTCTTCGTGGGAACTGGAGAGATTCAAAGTTAGAGAGAGAGAGTGGAGAAGTTAGAAAGAAGGAAATGAAATGGGTTGATGATGGCGATGATGAATCTTATACACGCATGCAAGTGCTTTTGGGTTGCTTTCTTTATCACGTGTAAAAGAGTCTTGGGGGAGAGCCTCTCTCTCTCCCCCTCTCTCTCCTCTCTCTCTTGAAAACCTTTGCTTTTTCGCACTCTCTTTCCACACAAAGATGCTGCAAAAAGCCTCCCCTCCTCTCTTCCATTTTCGGCTCTGGAGCCAACATGACAGTGTGATCAATAAAGCAAATAAATTTTTCTCTGCAACCCCGAAAAAAAAAAACTACTTGTTTAAAATCCTCTCTCGACGACGCTTTCCATACACTGTGTTCATGTACATGTATGGCTATGTTATGCCGCATAATTCGTCAAATGTTTATGTCCGAAAATGGTCATGTGAAGGGAGTAATAGTCCAAAGGAATTATCTTCTGGGATTTCTCAAAAGCATTCATACCTAGAAGAAGAGGAACAATTTGAAGTTTGCAGCCTCTCTCTCTCTCTTGTTTGTAAGAAACTCTTGGAGGTCCGCCTTGCAGGCTCAGTCTTTTATCGAAAACAGAGAGCTATGGCGTCCTGCAACTGTAACGGGGGATTGGCCCCCTGCCAAAGTTAAAAAAATTTCAAGTAATTTTAGGGTCAAGTTAATCTATCCTTCAAGGCATATTTAGGGCACACTTTTATGAAAATTCTGTGGTCATAATTTTCGGGATCGATACCGTATGTAATATGGACCGTAGAATTAAAAGGATAAAAGTTTCAACGGTCGATAATTTTATGAAGAAAATTGCTTATTATAAAATTGTCAATTTTAGTTATGAATAAGGGAAATTGCAACATATGACCATTATTCACCAATAACACCTTCAAGTTATGAACTGGGAAGGAATGTTACGGCTATAAAGGTGTTTAATTGGAATTTAATCAACACGAAACATCTTTTCTGAAAGATGAGATGAATTCTATGGCAACTCCGAACAGAAAATATCTAGGTGGACAAGAAATAATTGGAAACCTTTATTTCAAATTTTGAACTAAATTGTACATACAAACTATGCCAAAATTCAATCAACAACAAAGCTTGAAAATACATTCATTTCCACAACAACGTACATACACGAACTGTGTTGGAATTTAATTGACGACAAAGCTCAAGAACGTGTAAAGATGTAATGTCTGAATTGAATTGACAGCGCAACACCCATGATAGAGATGCTCGTTGGAATTTAATTGACGATGAAGCATTGGGATAGAGATACGCATTGAAATTTAATCGACGGCGCTAATGAGAAGGTTAAGGAAAAATAAAGCGTATGAAAGTAAATATCATAAAAGATTACATTTTGATTGTCGATGGGACTTTTCAGTAGATGAGAACTTGATATTTATAAGCCTTCTATCATAACTGTTTAGGAGCAATTTCTTCATATTTGTAACGGTGCTTCTACGCCTCCGAAAATTTAGTCTCATATTCCCATGTTGGTGAGTCTTCTTCTTCAAAGTAGTTGTCCAAAACGGCAACCTCAATCTTTCCACGTTCACTTCCCAATGTAACTGCCATCCGAGATCTCCCTTTGTGGGTCTTGAGGTGCTTATGCTTGGTAAACGGCAACCTCCATCTTCCCACGTTCACTTCTGGTTGTAACTGATCTTCATGGCTTCCTTTAATGGGTCAACATGTCAGCTCACTAACATCTTGCTCCTAGGTCAACAAACTCATCGACGGACTTTGCTCCAAATAATCAGCAATATTTGTCTTCACTTGTCCTTTTTTATAAGAATGTAGTAATGGATCCATTTCATATCCATTTAACCATTAGGTTCCATTAACCAAATAATATCAAGAAAGACAATTGAGTTTTCTCTATACCCATTCAATTATCTTGCTCCTTAGATGATCAAAGATGCCCAAATAGCATATTCTCCTTCACGTTATCACATGTCAATAATAACTAAAAATCGGATTTTTTAGGTGTAAACATATGCCCCTTTTTTAAAAAATTGAATGATCCGTTAATCATTTGATTCTTTTAAATTATGAAACTCAAGAGTCATCATGTGCCCCATTGTCATCAACAAATCACCATAATCGATACCACTGGCCTCACAGATCCAAAAAATGTAGGATTATCAGGATTTGCTTGCACTTGGATTGAGTGGCCGTTTATCACTTCTAATAATCGTCGCATGGCGGTTAACATTACGGACTGCTCATCGGTGCATTGTCTTGGAATATCGGCATCTCCACCCTATACTTGCTTCGCCATCGGTAGTGTAGTCGATGACTCAAAATGTCCTATTTTATCATTAATACCTAGGTTGTGATGAAGAGTCATCACCACTAACATCATTAGGATCAAGTTGATTCATTGTTCTCACTACCATATTTCCTCAAATTGACCATAATGGTCCCACTAGGCGTGCCATTTGTTTCGTTAGAATTTAATTGACTATGAAATATCTTTTCCGAAAGTCATTCGTTGGCTTTTGATGAGAGGAGACTGATTTTGTGACAACTTCGGATGGGATATATCCAGGTGACTAATAAATAATTGCAAACCTTTATTTTGAGCTTTGAACCAAATTGTACATACAAACCATGCCGGAATTCAATCAATGGCAATTCTTGAAATTATATCCACTTCCACAGCAATGCATGTACATGAACTATGTTGAAATTTAATTGACGATAAAACTTGAGAACATGCAAAGATATAACGCTGGAATTGAATCGATTGCATGACACTCATGATAGAGATGCTTGTCGGAATTTAATCGATAATGATGTATTGGGATAGAGATATGCATAGAATATAATCGACCGCGTGAATCAAAAAGTTACAACTAAGGAAAAATAAAGTGCAAGAAAGTAAAAATAATAAAAAGATTACATTTTGATTATTGGAGGGCTTTCTAGTTGATGAGAACTTGGTATTTATAGACCTTCTATTGTAATTGTTTGGGAGCAATTTCTTTATATTTGTAATTGTACTTCCACGCCTCCGAAAATTCAATCCCATATTCTCACATTGGTGAGTCTTCTTCTTCAAAGTAGTTGTCCAAAACGGCAATCTCAATCTTCTCACATTCACTTCCTATTGTAACTGCCAGCCAAAATCTCCCTTAGTGGGTCTTCAGGTTCTTATGCTTGGTAAATGGTAGCCCTTGGTAAATGGTAGCCTCCATCTTCCCACGTTCACTTTTTGTTGTAACTGATCTTCATGGTTTCCTTTAATGGGTCAACATGTCAGCCCACTTACATCTCGCTCCTAGGTCAACAAATTCATTGATGGACTTTGCTCCAATAATCAACAATATTTGTCTTCACTTGTCATTTTTTATAAGAATGCAATAATGCATCTATTTCATATCCATTCGACCATTAGGTCCCATTAACCAAATAATTCCAAAAAAGACAATGGAACTTTCTCTATACCCATTTAATTACCTTACTCCTTAAATGATCAAAGATGCCCAAATAGCAAATTCTCTTTCATGTTATCACATGTCAATGATAATTAAAAATCGGACATTTTTGGGTGTAAACAAAAAGTAAGTTATTAAGAGTAGGAAAAGAAAAATTTTCCATCAATTTAGGTTGGTTATGACTCTCATAGAAAATCATTAAAATACTCAATTTTTGAAGACTTCGAGGTAAACTATTTTATGTAAAAGAAGGTTAATAATTTATCATTTACCAGACATATAGGAAAATAACAATAATTAGGGATAATTAATAAATATAACTATTATCACTTTTGATAATTTGAGGTGTTTTACTATGTTATCGGCTAATTACTAAGTGCTATCATTTTATATACCAAACTTATGATAGTTTTAAGTAAACTAGGATAAATTCATGGATAGCTATAAAATGGGATGGGTCCTTTTTCTTCATACGGGACTCTAGAAGCAACTATACATTTTAATTTGAGATTTTATTAAGGAGTTCCCAGGGTACTTATAAAATGTCCAAATAAGTAAAAAGTTTGCCATTTTTCAAAATATTCATTTTTTGAGTAATATGCAATTAGTGCATTGTAAATAAGAAAAATTCTTATTACATATGGCTCACAGCTGTTCACTTGTTACTAAGACCCTTTAACCTTTTATAAATTTCAGCAAAGTTAATATTTTGATTTTTATGAGTTATGTTTTCATTCATTTCTGGTCAGGGAAAATTTCCTCCAATTGGTCTTCTAATTAGCGGTTGCATTTACAAACAATTGCACCACTAATTTATTTTGGTTGAGTTTACATGTGGTTAATGTCCATATTTGTAACTCATTCCCGACTACGGATGGAGGAAGACACGATCTTGTTTTTAGTTGAGTTTTTATGTGAGCGATGAGATATATTTTATCACAACGACACCTAGATGGTCAGTATTGACGAGATGCGTTTGAATTAGTTCCGATATAATCATCTCTCCTATCGAGTGGGAAACTTTCATGAGGAGATCCGATGGAGGAAAATTTGAAAAGAACCAAAAAGAGAGGAGAGGCATGACCTCTCTCTCTTGTCTCTCCCATTCACCTCACATAATCTCCCTCCCTCTCTCCCTGAGATGATGGCCATAGCTATGGCCACCCCTATCTTAGGAATGTTGACAACCATCACGGTAACTACCTCAGCGATCATTGGTCAAGCACGCAACCAAAGATCATCATATTGACAAAAATCCAGGTTGCACGAAAGCACACTCAATCCAATCATGACAATTTTCACTCAGGATCATTGATCCATTCATATATTTGAATTTACTGAATCTCATATATAAAATCAGTATATTCCATTTTATATATTTGAATTTAGTGAATCTCATATATAAAATCAGAAAAAAGAAAAAAAGAAAAGGGAGTACATAGAAGAAATAAGTCCTCGTTCCCGTGGGAGACGGGTGGAGGCGTGGTGGGACAGGAAAAATCGAGAGAAAGACTAAGCGATGACGCATGATTGCACGCTGGACTCGAAGGCGTTTGGGTCCCGCGACGCCGCGTTCGGTCGCGAGGGGCAATCGAGTCCGGGTTTGACGATAGCCACGACACAAACCAAATTTATTTCAACGTTAGATTCCGAATCTCTTTGCTCCTTTCATACGGAGACGCGTATAATATATTTTAATTCCAGACTGTTGAGTGTTGTCGTGGTTTTTTTCGATTTTCGTTGCGCCCTCCCACGTTAGCATTCATTAAATGCCGTTCCTCAGAGGTTTTAACGGTTGGAAATTGAATATCGTTTGTCATTGCGACTGCATGTGCTGGACTCTTGCTTTATAAATTTATAAATTTTTTTTTTGGTATAACAATTATATGGTGTTTGAGTAAGCTTTCTTGCACTTTGACTAGTTCACTTTACAGACAAGTCTTAAACCCTAGATCATAATAAGAGGAGCGAGCTCTCTCCAATACTTTGTTTTGTTAAAATGAATTTTGCTTTCGAACTTTTTTTTGTTTGTTTGTACTATTTTCTTTTAACATGATGGCTTATTTACGTCCAAAGTCAAGAGTAGGAAGTAGAAATGGTGGAACAAATGTCCTTAGACAAGACTATTGCAAGGCAAAATAGAGAACGTGACATTAAACAATCAATGAAAAGCATAGAAAAGTATGGAAATCACTCTCAAGCGGTTGGCTGGATGGTTAAGTGCAAATTTAAATAGGACAATTCATATTACAACATCTGTAGCTCGTATTAATCTTAGGGTCTACCCTTATCACCTTGTGAATTTAGCCTTACCCAATATACTAATAAAGATTGGTCGAGTTGAAAGTTTCAAATACTCCGTGTAATTAAAAGGAAAACAAAAGGATAAAAAACCCAACAATAGTATTAAAATCTCAAATCATGCTCTCTTAACTATATAATAAAGGATTTTGGCCATAAAGATAGCACGCGAGTCAATGGGATTTGCACGTCTTTGAAATGCAATCATTTCTTTTGGGGGCAGTAAATCCAGGGGACAAGTGTAAGGATTTGGCTACTTAGAGTCTTATGTAACATCCTTCAAGTTTTGAGATTCAATATGTGTAGATTTTTGATTTCTTTGAAATGTAATTGAATTAAACTATTAAATGTATGCTTAAGGAGTTCAAATCACAAATCGTTTGGAGATAAATTAGTTGCGCTCGCCTCACCTCTTTTTCAAGTCCGAATCAATTCCAAGTAGCTTGGAACTAAAGTCGGTCGAGCTCAAGATGATAATCTAAATACCCATTTCAGGCAAGTTGAACATCAAACCAAAATAGCTGAATTCCTACTCTTCATCCTTCTAGGTTTTATGCATCCATAATAGAGCAAACACATTGCAACATACGCCTTTTGCTTTCGGTTTTAGACCCTCGAGCTCCACCCGTTTTGAAAGCACAGTAAAAGAACACAAGCCATTCCATACCCTTATCAATGCAAATGATTCACTCATCTTTTTGAAAAACCCTAGCTAGCCAGGGCAAAAACACTAAACATCTCATCAGTCATCTTTCCCGTGATGTAAAACTTCCTTTTTGATGAGGGGAAAAGGTGAAGTACCCGCATGAAAAGATTTTTCTGGCAGTGGAAGTTCCAATGTCATCTGAGGCATGGACGCAAATTGGACCACATGCTTTGAAAGGATCGCATCATGATGACGATGACGATGATGGATTTACAGCATTAACATCATAATCACTGATAAGGCCTGATCACCACAGCGACGATCAGCAAATGGAGGAGTCAACGGCCGACGAGACAGCCGGAGTCTTGAACGCAACTCTCTCGGATCCAAAAGGTACGGCCCCCCCAAAGGATGATCGCTGTACTAGATCTTTGGCGTAATTATGGAATGATTCAGAAGAGTGATCGTGGTCCTTTTCGTTTTCTTTTTAAAATTTCAATTTTAATGATAACAGTGTTAGAGTCATCATGAATCGTGTACCATCATGAGCACTGATGATTTCCTCATTTGGGGTTCTGCTTCTCCAGGTTGTTCGTTTGGAAATTTGGACTTGCTATTACTGCCAATAACCAAATGGCATAAATGCAACAAAAATAGAAGAATTAAAGGAAATAGAGGTGATTACTGAATTTGGTTATCGTGGACTAGGGAATCAATCGAAATAAACGAGCTGATGGATTAGGTTCTAGGTTGACTCTATGCAAGGTCGAAACTATCCTCGAGTGGAGGCGGGACGAGAACCGCGTGGTGTGGTGGTAGTGTTGCAGCTAGGTGGTCCCGACTTTAATTCATTGACTAAAGTTGATTTTTTCTTTTAAACAATGTACATAAATTAATTGTCTAGATTTTATGCTTAGTAATCCAATCTTATCCTACACATATCAAATACGCATTTTAGTTGTATATACTATGTCCGATATTACACATATAGTTTTCATCGAACGATGTATGAGATAGAGAAAATCATATCATATTTTTGTCCAAGCTGGCCATAGAATCTGGAGATCAAATGCAAGAGCTTCGGATTGTTGTTTTTTTCCCCTAATTAAATGGTACAAGATAAATTGAAATGGAATTGGATTAGAGCATAGTTAGTCAATTAAGCTTAATTATCTGTGTTTCTGATAGTGTCGGTGGGAGATCAAAGTACGATAACAAAATTTTTAGGTTCACTTCTTCGCAATTTATTCGGGGTAATTTCTAGAATTGGTAATTTCATGCGGAAAGAATTATCACCTTAATGTTCCCATTCATTTCCACATGCCTCTTTTTTTAATCCTTTTTCATTAATAACCATTAATCACGTTACCATTGTGAGAATAGCCTGTAGGTTGACAGATGCTGCTGGCATTGATGAGAATAGACTGGCACGTATCATTGGACATCAGCAAGGATCTTTTACATAGGACCAAATATAGAATTTAACTTTAAGAGAGTGGATATGGAACATGTAATATAAGCACAAATTAATGTACTCTAACCAAAAAATATATAAAATTGAAGAGGGGGAGGAACCAATGTGAATAGTATAGGAGAGAGAGTGATTATCATAGCAAAATGATACTGAAATTGTTCCAATCAAATCCTAAATTTTTTATAAAATTTGTGATTAAATCCTTTGAATAACAGTATTTAAAACTGCTGTCATTCAGAAATCACCTCAAGGATATCCTTAAATTACACTTTTCAATATAAGTTGAGCACTCAGTTACATTTAGGACTCTGTTGAAGCGGTTAAAAAGATTAGGGCTTGACTGCACTTCTTGGTAGAACGTTTAGGATGTGATTGAACTATCGGTTTAAGAGTGGAAATCATTTAGCACATAAAATTTAAGACTTGTAGTTGCAATTTTCTACAATTTTTTTTAATGGGGAAATTGTAATTGCATTAGCAAGGCACATCTAAACTCACATGCTCTTACTATCTGGGTTTAATTTGTTCCCTGACCAAACATATTTTGCTCCAGGAGGGATTGAGTCGCAAATTTGTATACTGTAAATAGAGCCAGTGCAAAGTATAAGAAATATAAGTCCTTCTTTCCGTCATTATCACAATTAGATGTGTAAATTTCATTGTTATCAAATTTTTTTCTTCTTTTTGAAAGAATTATAATTATCATAGCGAGAAAAATCAACAGAAGGCTTCATTTTTTTTCGGGGCAAATGATAGGTCTACTCTCATCTTTTCGCTTTCGCTCTTGCATCGGTCGTCGCACTCTCCTCCTCCTCCTCCTCCTCAAGTCCAAACGACATCAATATCAACATCGCAAGTTCGACAGGTTACAAGGAAAATCCAGCAGGTAAGGCCAGTGAACTTAAATGACCCAAGAGAGGGACCACACCAGAGAGAGAGAGAGAGAGAGAGAGAGAGAGAGAGAGAGAGAGAGGATGGAGAAGGGAGAAGGAATGAGGGAGCGAATCGTGCAGAGATGATATGGATCCGAAGGAGGAGCATAAATGGAGAATGTACCCTTTGCTGGGAGGTTTTGGAGCTATCAAACGCAAAGTTCCATGGCACCATTAAAGCACCATATCATTACTCGTCTTGAAGATTCAAAAAAGATCCAAAAAAACATAATAAAGAAATTAGAAAAGCGTTGGAGGGGAGTGAGTGGAGCGCATGGGCTTTGTTTTGTTCTGATCCACAAAAAAAGTTTCTGGATTTTTCCCCCAATTGAATAAAAAAAGGATAATGTTGCAAAAGTGAAAACAATAATGATAATATCAATACATGGGGCCATTGGGTGGGGACTTTAATCTCATGTTACCACCATGTGCATTGGCTGAGGTGACATGGAATTGCCAAATCAAAATTGGGTACTCTTTCGAAAGCAACATGCTGAGCGAATGCAGCCCAAAGTTCCTCGCATTTTTCGAATGCAAGGAGTGCCCGAATTGGATCCCAAACACTAATGATTGAACCACTTTATTGAACTAGTCTTCGTACCCATTGCATCAGGTTTTTTTCCCTCGAGGGTGCTTGAGGCTTCTGATCATTGAGCTAATAATACCCATAGAGTGTGCTAGGTTTCCATCCCGTGCCCATCAAGAATTAGAATATAAGCATTTGTGTAAATGGGCAATTCCAATATGAATCATAAGAGGAAATTTAAGTTTAACGCTGGCAAACTTCTAAATATACTTTGTTTTTTTGGAATTAATATCATGAAAAATCTCAAAATGGTACATTTGTGACAAATTTGTCAAAAACTAATTTTTTGACTACAAAATATAAAAAACTGGTACACTTGTAAAAAATTTATCCAAAAATAATTTTTTGACTACAAAAAACCCAACATGGTACATTTGTGAGAAATATACTATTCATTAAATTGGACTAATACCATAAAACTGATACAATTGTGATAAACAAATAATAAAATTCCAAACTAGTACACTAGTTAAGTGTCACATGTCATTCAATTTAATAATTTGACAGTAAAATTTAACGAAAACTAACATAAGATAAACTTGTCATAAATGTACCAGTTTGAGGTAAATTTATCAAAAATGTACTATTTTGAGGTTTTTTGTTATTAAAAAAATTAGTTTTGGATATTTTTGTTAAAGGTATACTAGTTTGGAATTTTTTGTGGTATTAACTTTTGTTTTTTTTATATTAGGGAAATTTCTCTTTCTAACAATGCAAGGCATACTAAGTTTGGAATACGAGGTCTGTATACTAAATGATGTAGTTGATTGCGAGTGGTCAGTTAAACTAATTGGTCACCTTTTAAATCTAATAACAATTCACGACATAATTTTGTGCACCAATTATATGGCCTAGATTCTGCAAACATAGAACTTCTCTATCTTTTAACAAGTAAATAAGGATTTGGATCTTCTCCACTAAAATAGCACGCTTTGGTAATTGAGTAGTGATGGGTATGGGACATCGGGCCTTGTAATCCCCCGGGGCATCTACTCTAGTGGAAAGTATTTTCCCCTCAAGAAACGGGTGGCATGATTTTGGTAGGAGAGAATCTCTTTCTAAGTAATGTTAGGTATATATAAATATTGATGCATTATGATATGGTAGACCGTGAAAGAATGATTAAGTAAGTGAACAAGTCATGTTCCAAATCTTTCTAACAGCTTACAACATCATTTAATGCACCAATTTCGTGATTCGGACTCGATAAACATAGGATTTCTCCATCTCTAGACAAGTAAACAAGGGTTTCCACCTTCTTTAGTTAAAATAGTGTGCAAGCTCGTGGACGAAGGATGGCGTTTTGGGAATTTATTGAGTGGAGGAGGTTCGGTTTGAGGTTCCCCAAGCAGGGGAGAGTGTTTTTAGTGCGTGCGGTGGGGCCCATCTCCAAGGTAGTGCACATTTAGTCACGTCTCTCTCCACAACCCAATCCCAACATCCCACATTTTTCTCTTTTTGCACTGCTCCATTGCTGCTATGATTCCACCCATCTCTATCTTGGGGGCGTCCCGGATTAATTTTATAAAGGGATCAGTAGAGAACAACGTGAGTGATCGGTTCCAATATGGATAGGTACTACATTTGAAATTTACTTTATCATGTTGGGTTTTTAAGTTTTGAAATCGAGAATCAAATCAGTCAAAGCTAATTTTTAATTTTTGAAACTAAAAATCGGACCAATCTTCTTGTGAACCAATCCGGTTGCTCACTCTTGCATTGTGATCACGATAAATGTATAGTACCAACTAATATTAACTCTAGTATATGTGTATGGCCATGGCAAAGATTAAAAAAAAAATGAAAAAGAGAGGAAAAAACCAATTCTTTGTGTGGGTTTTGAAGCAATAGATGGAATCATTTGTGATTGGACAAACCTTATGGTATAATAAGATATTCACCCACTGGGATATAATATTTGCATTGAACTCCCTAAAGGGATCGGAATTCTCAAAAGTGGTGACCAAGAAAGGTGGTACGCATATAGGCTAAGGGGACACTTTTACCACCCTCCATACGCTTCAAGAGGCTGCTTTACATGACCACATATCATATTAAAATGATTCATATAAATAACTCAAAAGTTGGTTCTTGGGAATGTTGGGGGGAAGAATTAGGGTTTTAGGGAAAAGTGAAGTCAAATGCAAGGGTTATGGTTAAAAGGATTAAGAAAAGAATGTATTGAATTCTTGCCTCATGGGACCGATAAGGTATTATATTCGTATAATGTTATAAAAAAATTGAGATAGATGCCCACGATGTAGTGGGACTTCGATCCTATTGTGATGTTGTTTATATTTATTTGATCTGCCGATGCACGCATGTATCGTTGCTTATTCCTTGCGACCATTTCTTTAATCTCTCCATCATTCCGTTTCGATCTTTGTTGTCTGTGCTCGGCACGCATGGGTGTGATTATCTTAATTGTGTCTATACTAGAAGCAGGTGGGGGGGGGGGGTGATTAGCTTCTCATTAGGGCCAACCCCTTTTATATTTTTGGAGCTTATTTTAATTGTTCTTTATTTTCATGTGATGTTAATCAACTCAGTTGCACATGGGGATGGCTCTTTGTGGCTTTTGTGCTTGTGCGGTTAAAAGATTAAGGATGACACCAAGTGAGGCTCAAGTAATATTAAATATATAAAGATTGATGTATAAAATATAGTGAAAAGACTATAATTGAGCATTCAAATAAGTATTTCATATTTTACGCCGGATGGAATTTGTCACATCACTAAAAAGTCGTAGTTTCGGTACATCACTTATAAGGAAATACAAAGTATGGCCATGGCGTCATTGGCTTGGTGCAAGAGCCATGTGGACTCTACTTCTGTCCGACTACGCATAGTTTCACGTGCAGGCACGATTTGAGCTTTTTTATGGCTTGAAACACAAGCTTTAAGGGAAGTAAAAAGAGGGGTGTGAGTATCGGCCACATGCCATTAAAATATCTTCTAGGGCAAAAAAGAAAACCCAAAGAAAATCGAAGGTGGATCGTTTTACAGCCTTTTAAAGCAGAGGATGAGAATACTTCCTGCATCATAAGCAAGAAATTCTTGGGTTGATTGAGTTTATGGATGGATTTATCTACCATTGATATGGAGATTTTACTATATACTCTCTTACTAACTATGAAATTGAAGGTGGATGAGATCGGCCCTTGTGAAAAAAGTTTTTTACACTGACGATGTATTTATATTTACTTCTAGTTTTAAGTAAAGATGTAATTGAACTTTTAAATCCATTGCGTAGGCATAGATATATTTTAATGGAGCACACTTATATTTTACTTCCGTGCCACTTTAAAAGGTCGCAAGGTTCCCCTCTAGAGGCATTGGTGGTGGTGGCACGTGACCTTGCGGTACACGTAGGGATGGCATGAGGAAAATCACCCAATTAATTATAAACTTATTTTATAGATGTCATTTAATCATAACATTTTTAATTTTTGTCAAATTTAGTCTTTAATCCTCGTGTGAAATTCCAACATAGTCATTCCAGTCAATTTTTGTCTAAAAATATTGACGTGATAGTCCATTTATCGCCAATCGTCCTATGTGATACCTCACTATGTTATCCATTTTCGATAAAAATTGATCAGCTTGACTATATAGAAATTTCGTGTAAAGATTTAGTAATGAATTGGCAAAATTACAAGTTTAAGATTAAATTGACATTTATATAATAGATTTAGGACCGATTGGACAATTTCCCTAGATGGCAAGGGGAGTGGAGCCCCGACAAGAACAAGGTGGATTTTTCTCGGGAAAAGTACAGCGGGAGTGCCAAAAGTTGGCACGGAGGGACACTTAAGTGCCAAAACTTACAAACGGTACACTTAAGTGTCACTTTTCAAAAAAAATGGATCACTTAAGTGCCAGGTCACCGGAACCCTGCCGGAAATCCTACGTGGCATTTTTTATTAATTTTTTTGCCTACGTGGCTCGCCGGAAATTGAAACAATGAAAAATTAGCGCAAAACGACGTTGTTTTTGCGCTGACGTGGATTTTTAAAATTATTAATTAAATAATATTAAAAAAATTAAAAAATTAAAAAATGATTAATTTAAAAAAAAAAAAAAGGGGGAGGGAAATCGGCGAGGTTGTGCAGCCCTCGCTGCCACCACCGTTGCCGGGAAGGGTCGGCAATGGTGGGCGAGGGTCTCCCCCAGATCCGGCGAGGGTTGCCGCCCAGATCCGGCGTGGTTTGGGCTGCCGGCCTGGGTCGCCAGCCACTGGCCGGGGCCCGGCGACCCCAGCCGACCCTCGCCCACTGTCGCCAGCCCTTCCCGGCCACGGTGGGGCGGCGACGGTGGCGGCGGCGAGGGCTACATAGCCCTCACCGATTTCCCCTCCTTTTTTTTTTTTTTTTAATAAAATCAATTTTAATTTTTTAAAAATCTGACGTGGACAACTTTTTTTTATTAAAATTGCCACGTGGAATTTTTTATTTTGAAAAAATGCTCCGTTAGCAAATGAAGTCGCTGGAAAATGGACACGTGGCAATTTGGCCGGATTTAAGACTTAAGTGATCCCTTTTGCTCCGATTTTGGCACTTAAGTGTACCGTTTGTAACTTTTGGCACTTAAGTGTCCCTCCGTGCCAACTTTTGGCACTCCTGGGATCCGTGTGTCGATTTTTCTCGTAAGAAACTAGTGAAGCTGAATTTTGGTCGATCACGAGGTGGAGATTTTGGATACATACACACACACACACACATATATATATATATATATATCATAATTAGGTATATATAGCTGTATTATGTGAAAAAATTTCTGTTTAACTTATATATAACATGCGCGTGCACTAAATGACCCAAGGTTAAAATGATATATATCTCCTTTTAACTTCTCTATTTCTATCCTATTATAAAGTAAAGAAGTACTCCTACCTTTGAGAAGAAGAATCACTCTATATTGCATCAACAGCAATGTTCATGGTGAAATATGTATTTCATAAACAAAAATAATATGCAAGGATTATAATTCATGATTTATCTGTAAATAAATATTTGTAAGTTGATTTATGAATTCACCCAATCTTAGCGCAAGTTGTATTCCATTTTCCCGTCAAGTTCTCAATTCATTTAATATCATATCGAATTAAATATTTCTTAGTAGCACCATTTAGGAACCCATGAAATCTTTTGAAATTACTAATGAGAGAATAAGTTTTTAGAGATCACTATCCTTATCTAATCATTTAAAAAGATATCAACATACACTAACCTCATGAGTTGTAGCTCTAAACACTATCCCTGATATTTAATTTATGGCTCAATTTATATTGTAAAAAATAATAATTTGAAAAATGCTTTTCTAAAAATGATCGTTTGTACCTCTCACAAAAATGAATAAACGAAAAATATTTTTCTTGTTTAAGGAAATTTTTAGACATAAATCATTGTAAAAAATGAAAATATTTTCTATTAACTAATTATTTCTAATCATACTAGTGATCATTTTTAGAAAAAATATTTCTAAAATCATTCATTTTTCGCGAAACAAATGAAACTTACATTTTAATAAGTTTTCATCTCCACGGATAATATATGATTAATTACATAGAATGACTATTTAGTTTCCCTCTCAATTCCAATCTTTTCTATTTTTGGAGATTTATCAAATAGTTTTCAATTTGGGTTGCTATACTACTTCTACTTCTACTTCTTTTCTGCATGCAATTTTAATTACCTTGTAACTGATTTTGCCTATGAAGTTAAATGATTAGATGATAAAATCTTTCATATAAAGTAAGATTTCTCCAACAATTTTCTCCTCCCATACTAGGAATTTATTTTGGTCGACATACTAACAATTAAGTTAGGACGTTGAGATTGTAAGTGTTAAACATACTTATAATTGCTTTCTTTTTAGTTTTTTGAACATCTTAATTTGATATAGGTAATATGATAGATTTAGATACTTACATCAAATGAAACACGATTTTAAATTATTTCTCCATTTTATGTTTGAGATTATTGTTGTGATAGATTTTTTAAAAATTTTTATATAATATGTAATTTTTGTGATTTATTGCTTAAACTAATATCAAAATAGTGGTAAATTTACAAAAAAAAAATAGATGGAAAATTATCCACGATTATTCCCAGGTATACGTTTATATTCAACAAACGTAAAGCCACATGGTCAAACTTGCTTGCAGAAGCAATGCATATAAACCCCTCATGTGAAATATCGTAATCATGATTCACGAGGTTACGATAATCCTCGTTTATCCTACCAAAAATAAGTCATGAATGGCACTGATTCAGAATATTTTGGAAGTACAAACTTCAAATAATCTGTAGCATGCATAAAACTCTCACGACAATCGTTAGAGAGAGTAATTATATTGATTTTTCTTATAATCTGAGGGCACGATCTAAATCATCGAGCTATCCGAAAGGGATTTAGTACAATAACTCGGCGTGGTAATGTCTCCTAAAATCTAAAAGTATCACCACGTTCGATGCGTTTGTCATCATTATATTACACGGAGTGTGGAGAGAGATTATCATTTGATATTATCAGCAGGTCCTCATGGTCGTTATTATTACTGCAATCGTACAAGATCTTTTGAAACTTGAAACAGTGTCGCCTCGCTTTTCCCTTTGCTTCCGATGGATCACCTACTTGTCAGAAGCATGCAATCCCATTCATCATAGCAATACCATTTTTCAAAGGCAACAAGACACTGCTCATCTTTTTCTCTCCTCCCCCCCCCCCCTCTCTCTCTTTTTTTTTTAAACTCTCGAGTCTCATTGGGATTATGCATGCTGCAAGACTGTTGTCGAACCTTGTTAAGAGCAATGTTTTGCAAAACGTTTTGTCTGCTAAAATACTGCTAGAGGTGAAATGAAACATGCTACAAAACCAGGGTTACCAAGAGGCAAAGGACTTTCACGAGTCACAAGCTACATTAAAACTCAACGTCAAACAAAACTTAGACAGGCACGAAATAAGAATATAAGAAAAAAAGAAAGGCCCCGTCAAATTATACGAAAAATAATGCCAAAGAAAACAAATGTAGACAGACAAACCCATGTCCTCCCTTCTTTGCTTTGTTTTTATTTTATTTTTGGCTGGGGGGAGAGGAGGAAAAAGGAAGAAGATAAAAAATGGTGAACGAGCCAAAGAGGAATGGTTTTAGCGTTTGGCAGTGTCTGTTTTCTCCTAAACAGTTAGGATTCTGCCACAAAAACTTTGTCCCTCTGTTGGGTGGGAAAATATGTCCAATGTCACTTGAGTAAAAAGCAAAAACCAGACCTAACCATGCATTTTCTTTAAAAAAAAAGGAAAAAGAGAGAGGAAGAACCAAAGCTAGGGCTGTCTGCAAAAATCCTGCACCTCTAGCTAAGCTCTGTCGTCCTAATGATGTGCTCGTGGCACCAAATTTGTTGCCACAAATGGTAAAGTTGGATCATATTAGAACTTGCCCTTTCCCCAAAGTCAACAAACTTGACATTTGATAGGATCGTGATTTGTTTTTACGTGAGCACATCGTAGTGGAAAATCAAATGAACTTGTACCTATTGCTTTTGTAGGAGAAAATAGAGGAAGAACTAGTACTCATAATAGTGATAGTAGTATTAACTTGAATAAGTGTAGTCGGCTTAGGATTGGTGGTGTTGTTTGTGGTAGGGGTGTGTAACGGGAACCGCCCAAACCAGACCGGACTTGCCGATTTCAAAAATCAATTCCGTGAATTTGTGGATATCAAGAGATTCTATGCTCTCCAACCAGCCAGCCGGTGGTTCGGTTCCCGGTTCCCATTATTGGAACTAGTGACTGGTCGGTCTGGTTCTCGGTTCCAAGGTGTACATACATATTAAAAGGACAAATCAATAAAGCAGTGTATAAACGAAGTGAATTGTCTTTGAGAATGTACTGTAATATTAACAATTTTTTTCCCGAAAAAGAAAATTACCAGTTCCATCGGACCGGACCGGTCGGTCTGTTTGGTTCCTGGTTCGAAGATCGGCTGGTCCGATCCACGGTCCCAGAATTTGGGAACCGGTCCTCCCGGTCTGGTTCTCGATTCCACCTTGGAACCGGACTGGATCGAGAACCGATCACCCTTAGTTTGTGGGAGTTGTGACAAAAGAAACGTCTTAGAAGGGTTTGCCTTAAGTTAAAGAAAGACAATGGTAAGATAATTAGAGTTAATCTATTGATGATATTGCTTCAATAGTTGATAATAATTTGGATAGTGCTGATTATTTTGTGTCTATCACTTATGATTCATTATTATGGATTTTAGTTGTTCGTTTCATCTTATATCGAAGAGGAACTGATTTACTTGTTATTGATGCCTAGATGGTGAAAAGTGTAGTAGGGGAACAACGCTAAGTGTGACCTCGTAGGATTTACTTGTTATTGATGCCTAGATGGTGGAAAAGTGTAGTAGGGGAACAACGCTAAGTGTGACCTCGTAGGATTTACTTGTTATTGATGCCTAGATGGTGGAAAAGTGTAGTAGGGGAACAACGCTAAGTGTGACCTCGTAGGTGTTGGTAATATTAGAATCATAATGCATGATGCTAGGACATTGACTAGAGTGAGCATGTTCCATAATTGAAGAAGAATTTGACTTCCTAAAGTGTCCTAGATTTCGCTTAGTATCGATTTACTTCATAAGGTGAAGTTCTGAAGGCTGTTTGAAATGCCTTGGTGATAATGGGAAGAATTGAACAAAATGGCCTATGTGAGCTTCAAGGAGAGAATAGTGAATTTTGCCGTGGAGACAACCAAGCATGTGCCTTATTGAAGTGTTGTTTGATGAGTGCTTGGCAATATATTTTCTTCGTAGAATTACGCCAAGATTTCATGTGTTAAAGTCGATTAAATCTTGTCAATAAGATTTGTTAAATTATCTTTTGAGATTGAGAGATTATTTTATGAAGAATTATGAAGCTAAATACTATGTGGGTTATTAAATGTAATTGAAGGTTGAATTATGCCAAAAATATTTAAGTGACTCGAGTATGATTGTAATCATCATCGTATCACTTAATTTAAAATGAAAATTTGTGGTGCTCTTCGCATGGATGAAGTCCACATCGATCGAACTACGTAAATCTAACGTCCAATTTATTTTCTCATTTTGTCTATATAATTATTTGATCACTTATTTTCGTAATAATACGGTTACTATGGGTTTGCTTGTTGCCCCTTCCCAAATCAATCGTTTTTGTATTTGGCCTTGATACATTGCATCAGTCCATGACATGAGGCGAATAGGTTATCGATGTCTTTCAATAGCAAGGTGATAGGGCATGATAAGTCTAAATGAATTGAATGTTGCTCTAGCATCCCAAAAGGATGAACCCGATGTGGACACAAGCAACTAAGATAATCGTTAATACATCAATTCTGCAAAAGAAAAGTGCAATTAACTTAATCCAAATCGCTTTTCAAGCTTGGAGCTGTCTTTTGCGCAATCACAACACGACACCACCACAAGCCATCAGATCAAGTATAATCATCCGCATAAAGTGCGTCGATGTTACATCCAGCATGGGTACTTGTCGTAAAAACTTCACCTCATCACAATTCGGCCGGATCGCCTTACCCCGCAGCATCACATCGAAACCGAGTGAAAGAAATTCACTTTTACACACATGGAATGCGCGAACCTTGTTTTTGTCGATACCGATTAGATAGAGGGTCAAAAGGAGGACAGTCCCCGAGTGCTTTTTACGGTGAGTTTTGTTTTTTCAAAAGGTTGTACTCATTGCAACAAGGACTTCCAAATTGCCTGGTAAAAATTAGGGCAAATCATTGCAATTGCCCCCACCCCTCGGCAAAGCATATTATGATGGTCAAGAGAGATAGGAGAAAGGGGGCAAAATGGGGTTGATGTCTCATTCATCATTGCACAACAACTTTGAATTATTGTTCGCTGATTGCATGTCACCGCCACCACCATCGCCACCACCCATCCTGTGTGGCTCATCATAATTTTCCCCTTTCTTTCCTGAATTAGACAAAGGGGTCATGAGAAATCTTGTCGCCTCGCGCCCGACTCGAGAGGGCATTCTCGTCATTCCGGCCGTCGCCTCCGGCTTTGGGCGAGGAAAAGAGCAAGGGGGCTGGCATCAAAAGGCCACCCCCCCTCCCCCCAAAAGCAAAGAACGGTCAGAACTCTTTTCAAAGCGCACAAAGTACTTTCACATCTCCACTTTAATCATATGCTTTGCTTTGTTTTTATTTACTCACTTTTTTTTTCCTTAATTTAATTCTTTTTTCGCTTGCCAAAAGGCACAAAAGGACATTCCTGTTCCCCCACAAAAAAAAATTAAAAAATAAAAGGCTGGATTTCACTTTCGTGGATTAAAAAATAAAAAAAAAAAATTAGAAAAAGAGAAAAAAAAGTTTTTTGTTTTCTAGCGGTCTCTTTTGCGGCCACTTCGTCACACCAAAGTCCATGGGCTAATGAGTGTCGCTTGCGGGGGCCCATGTGATCTGCCTCCCCATCGCATCTCTGCAAATCTAAAGTCCTTCCCAAAATCTATTTCTTTAATCACAAAATCAATTTAAAAAAAAAAAAGAGATGAATAATAAATAAATAAATTTCGTTGGGGGGGGTTCTTCCCTGGCCAAAATGACGTCGAAAATGCATGGGCTAACATACTTTTTTTTCTTTAGATATATAATCAGATGAATATGATGATATGCAATGGTACTTTCACGTCGATTCAAGTCAAATTATCCTTATATCCTCCAAAATTTATCGATTCGATTATCTTTTATCGATATATGAATGTTGTCATATGATCGCATTGATAGTATCTGATAACTTACTTGATCCGACAGGACGGATTCTGCATGGGCCCATGCCACCACCGAACCACCTGCATAGCCTCATGCTATGCGTCCGTACAGTGGGAAGCTTAGGCCGAGTTGTACCTTTCACGAGAAGAACTGGCTACTCGGCTATGAAAAGAAGAATAAGAGAAACCCTTTCTCTGACCATGATGTCTCATGTTCATGTGGGGGTGGGTGTTCTTGCTCTGTGGGGGAGATTATTGAAAACGACACGACTTTCAGGGAAAAAGGAAATTGTCTTGAGAGCTTAAATATTTTTCATGGTCATGTAAAAAAACAAGTAGGAAAACTAAGGCTCCGTTTATTTAGAGAAAAAATAAATAATTAAAAAATATTTTATTAAAAATGACTGTCTGGATGATTTGAAATAATAAACTAATAAAAATATTTTGCATTATCAACAATAATTTTTATTTTAAATATTTTTGTTTAGCTTTGTGGACAACATAAATGATCATATTCAACAAGCTATCAAAAATCTTAAATTTTGTCCATTGTAACACATTTATCTTAAATTATTTTTTTGTAATACCGAAAATCTCAAACTTGTATTTGTGTATCTAAAACTTACCTGCATGACATATTTACCTAAATTTTTTTATTGGTGTTGCAAGAAGAAACTTGGGACAAATGTATTACACGATACAAACTTGGTTAAATGTGTCATATATGTCTTTGGTGTCACAAAAGAATTTATGAATATGTGTCATGATGAATCAGTGAGCATAATTTATAATTTTTGGTGGTTTTAATTTCATTATTTATTTTTTATGAAATAGATGGAGTCTAAAATTTTCAAATAAGAATTGACACGACAGGTGAGTGGGTGGCGGATTTCGACACATCACCGTCGTCAAAAGTGCAATGGTTGAAGGGGGCTTCGCTTTCGCGCTTTAGATGGCCATTGGAGATGACAAAAGTTTTGGGGTTTTTTGTTTTGTTAGGGGAGCAATTGGGGGACCAAATGCGGTCGTGGAAGACCCCAACGTTATCTTTTTAGCCTTTGCCCTTTGACTGGTGCTCTTTGCGTCTTTTCATGCAACTTTGGGATGGAGACATACGTACGTGTATCCCCCTTTCTGTCCCTTTTGATTTTTACTCTAATTAATCTTAATTAATTTTCCTCTCGCAAATCCCTTTTTTTAAACTAAAAGTATACTTGCTATTCTCGAAGCAGCAATACTACCGTTTTCAATTTTAGGGAAATATATATTTTCCCCACTAGTTCTTTGTCGGCGTATTGCTTGAGAATTGCATGTTACATAGGCGACTTACAAGAGCGCTTTTGATGATAGAAAAAAAATTAGAAAAATAACATAAATGATCCATAAATTTTGACTAGATATGCATTAAGGTCTCTATATTTTAGCTTAACATGTAATGTTATTTTTAAACTTTTAAATTGTTTAATGTAATTCCTAAATTTTTATTACATGTTTAATTTAGTTTTTGAACTACATGAAAATGTTTAATATTGTCCTCAAACTAGAATGAATAGAATGACAATATTAAATATTTTTATATAATTTATGGACTAAATTGAACAAGTATAAATTTTTTTATAAATTACATTGAACAAATTAAAATTTCAAGACCACATTGCACATTAGGGCAAATTTCAATGATTACATCGCACAAATTAAAAGTTTATGGATTACATTACATGCTGGGTTAGAGTTCAGGGATTATTAATGTCATTATTCCAAAAAAATTGCAGAGAAATGGTTGTCCACGATGCCATAAAAAAGTGTGGACCAAAAAAATTTGTTGTTGTTATGCCTGCATTCCAAGTTCTGAGAATAAGGCCTGACTTGATTTAAGCCAATTTAAAATGTGACTAACATGCGTTATGAATCGTTCCTTGCCTCGACATAGTCTATGTGCATGATTCGTACCGATTCCATCTTTTTGTGCTTCACATTTTTGTCATGATTTTCCTCTTCACATCATTGGCTATATGAAGGCGACTCGTCTCATGGGGTTCATCATTCGCCCTGCTCGTATCTGAAGTTGCATGCATGCTTCACGACATGGATTGCTCATAATGCAAAGGCAATTCTCTCACATCCTAACGTACTAAGGAGCATACCGTTAATGCATAGTATTTTGGGCTTATCTAAAGAGAAAGTTTCGGGCTTTAGCTTGAAGCGCTTCAATTTGATTTTTCACAAGGCCGGGCCGACATACCGAGCCCAGATAAGCCCAACTCAATCTAATGACCCGTGCCGAAAATACCCATTAGGCATGACCTGCCTGCCCGGTTTGCGATCTTACTTCCGACCATGTCGATTCAGATTTGAAAAACCAAGGATAATAATTACGAGAATATATATTTTCGGAGCCGATAATTGTTTAATATAAATTTTCCACTCGGAAGATGATTTCAATCTTTAGTCGAATAGTTGAGTAGAGTCAAGCCGACCCATTGCAGGTGCTCAAATTTGAAGCCCACGTCCTATAATGCCCACTTTCACCTTCTCTTACCCATTAATGCTAGTGAATACAATTATATTGCTGTTGCAATGAATGCTGTCGTTGAATTCAACCAACCTACATCGATTGATTACACAATCCTTATTAGGGTACAAGAAAGAAATCACACTACATCATGAACAAATTCGATGTACCTGCACGATTGAAAGAATTGGGTTAAACCCAATTAGTGTTCCTACTGTTCCCTATACACAATTTTCCTCACGAGCTTCTTGCTTTTCGATCCCGAGTAGTTGAAGATTTGGTGTATGAGGGACCCGAATGAACTTGACGACCCAACCGATAGGCCAAGACGTGGCTGCGATCCCGAATTTGTCCCCAACTCAACCGCTCTGTGACGGCAAACCGCTTCAGGAAATCGACCATCACCACCTGGAGGATCACCGTCACGAGGACCATCCCTAGGAACAGCTTGTTCTTGTGTATGCCCTCTAACATGTTCTTCTTCTCGAGCTTCCATGCGTTGAACTCGTTGAAGACCTGGCACAGGACAAACACGTTGACTATCAGCGTCCGCTTCGCCACCTCATTCACGCCGAGGATCGATTCGCCCTTAAAATGTAGAGTGAGGAGGACGGCCATTTGGTATGTTGCTTGTGCTGCGAGGTTCCTCCAAATGACGTTGCTTACAAGCGGCTGAGTCCGGTGCATGGGGGACTTCTCCATGAGCTCCCTGGCGGGCAGCTCCGAGGCCAGGGCGAGGGCACCAAGCATGTACATGATCAGACTCACCCACAGGAGGTGGACGGCATTCAGGGGGATGGCGCCAGAGGAGACTGCGGCCATGACGTTCACTGTCTGCTGGAACCGGATGAACTTCTGAATGTTATCGTAGACACATCGACCCCACTGCAATACCTTCACCACGGAGGCAAAGTTTTCGTCGAGCATGACGATGTCTGAGCTCTCTTTGGCGACCTCAGTGCCTTGGATGCCCATCGAGATCAATATGTCGCCTTACTTGAGGGCAAATGCGTCGTTTGTACAGTCCCCTGTGACTGCAACCACGTGGCCTTTCTGCTTCAAGCACTGAACCATGAGGAGCTTATCAAAAGGCGATGATCTCTCCATGACCCGGATTTTCTTTAGTCTTTGAAGCCTCTCCTCAGGCGTGCAGCTGCGGAACTCAGCTCCTTCCACGATGGCTCCATTGAAGGCATCATCCCCGGGCCTGAGAATCCCGCACTCTGTGGCAATGTACTTAGCAGTGAAGATGTTGTCTCCCGTTATCATCTTGATGTTCACTCCTGCGTCCTGACAAACTTGGACCGCGCTCTTCACACCGGAACAGCACGGGTCCTTCGTACCAACAAGTCCTAGCAATGTCAGCCTGTCCTGTTGGGTCTTCTTCCCGTCTTCTCTTTCTTTGGTTGCTTCCTGGGATACTTGTTTATGAGCGAAAGCCAGGCATCTGAGGCTGCTCGTTGCCATCCCTGGATAAACTGCTCGAACCTCATCCTTTCATCTTCATCCAGATCTTTCGCTATCCCCGACTTGTCGTAGAAGCTCGAGCACATTGCCAACACCGTCTTACTGCTCCTTTCCAGTGCATGCGGACCGTGTCGTCCCTGCTCTTCTTTATTAGGACACCGCTTCTCTTCTTCTGCAAGTCGAAGCCTTCGACTTGGATGACTTCACAGCTCTTCCTTATATCCTCCAAGTCCACGCTCAATTGTGAAGCCGCCCAGGAAAGAATCGCTTTCTCGGTGGGACTACCGAAGAACTTGTACTCGGGTCCCAAAGACGGCCTATAGCAGCTGCCCGTGATGTTCGATGCGATCCCCTGCCGAATCAAATCCAGGACATTCTTGGAGATAGAGGAGTAAGTGTTTTCCTCCGTGGAGTCAAGGCCGACCCAGAATTTTGTCACCTTCATCTGGTTCATCGTAGGAGTGCCGGTCTTGTCAGTGCAAATAATGGTGGCCAACCCCATCGTCTGGCAGGTTGACGGCCTCCTTACCATCACCCTATCCGCCATCATCCTCTTCATCGAATAAGCATGAGTGACCGTTACCGTGAGTCTCGAGCCATCAGGAATTGCGACCACCATGATCATCACCATGTCTGCAATCATTCCTACCACGGAGTTTATGATATTGTCACCCGTCGTCTGGCCCACCATGAATTCTTGGTTCCCATTCTTGTCCTGTGTGTTTCCGGTGAAGAAGCGAATCGGTAGTAAGGGTGGCTAGCAAGAATCACCTAGAGGGGGTTGAATATGTGATACAATAAAATCTTATACAAAATAAAAATGCGAAATAAAACTATTCGTGATAGAAGTCTGAATGTCAGCAGAAACAGCACGATTCAGAAGTTTGAATAATAATCAGATTCTATAACAAGATTATAAATTTGCTATATGAAAATCAAACTTTAGAAGCACTCAGCACACGTGCAATATATTATAACAATAAACAATAAGAGATTAATGGATAAAAGAAATTGCATATGAATATTATAGTGGTTCGGCTTAGATCAAGCCCACGTCCACTCTACCACGCTAACAGCCTACTGGCTGGATTCCACTATATGATCAACAAGAGATTACAACTTTGAGTGCAAACACTCAATAATAGATCACACTATCTCACTGAGTCACTCTTGTGTACTTCTCTCACGATCACAAACTTTTAATCTTACATGATCACAAACTTTTAATCTCACACAAGACAATTGTATATGGTCGAAGTACGCCTAGACTTTGGAACTATAAATTCTACGTTTCGTCTCTCTTTTGCTCTTCGGTCCTTTGATTTCCTTATATACTCCTTCACCTCCAAACTAGCCATTGGACAGTATCTAGAGGATTGTCTTCTAATCTACCCGTTGGATAGAACTGTATCGAGAAGATTTGGTAACCGTTGAGTGACAGAAGCAGAATCCCCATCTTGATTCTGGTCACCCATATAAGCAGAATCTAGGTTTCCATAAGTAGAGCTTCTCCATTAGGAAAGTTCTTTTATTTGGGATCCAATTGTCAATCAATTAGATTGAGTCAATCAAATTTATTTTGATGTAAAATCCAAACCAGATTACTAGCCGTTACATATTCTGGGTCTGCGTCTTGTTCTGTTAGATTGTCCCATTTTGAACTTTCTTCGTTCTGAATATTAAGTTTTGAACTTGCTTCAGTCTGAACATATGTCTCGTTTTGCTCTTATGTTGTTCTAAACTTGACACGTTATGGACTTATCACATTCTGGACTTGTTCCATCTATATGTAAAGTCTGAGTCTGTTCCGTCTGAAGTAGATTTCTCGGTCTGTACTTGAGTCTGAATATATTTATTCTCAGAGTCTGTGTCTAATAGATTAATCCTTAAACTCTAAACATATTTAGTCGTAGAATCTGGACTTTGTTCAGCTTCAACAATGAGTCTATCTTTTGGTTCTTTCAAGTATGATCATTGATAATATCCTTTATATGTTTCATCATCTGCATAGCGGCTTGTGCATCTTTCATCAAGTTACTCAATTATCAAACATGTTAGTAGCCTTTGATTTATTTTGTCATCTTCAAAACATTATAAGGGATTTCTCTAACAAGCAGGACCATGAGAACCAGGAAATTCACGACTAAGCTGACTTTGCTGATCGACGAGGTGAGCTTGTTGAGTTGAATTAGTAAAGGGGTCTGCTCGCTGTTGTCACAGCTCATGGAGCTCATCATCTCGCCCGATGCGGTGTTGGTCCCGACTGACGTAACTAGCATTTGAGCCCAACCATCAGCAACCTTCGATTCGGAGAGCAGGAATGGATTCTGATTGCTGTTCATTTCTACGTGATCGCTCTCCCTGGTCATGCTTGATTCATCAACCTAAATTGACGATACAAACGTGGCCCGTGATTTAGTGACGCTAGGGTGACACGATACAATGCGTTCAAAGAAAATGAAACTTGAATTAATATTAACATGAACAAATAGAGTATATTTTTAACTTTTACCAAAGTTTGTTCTACTATGATTGTAACTACGATTTAAAACCATTGCTTTTTTTTTTTCCATCATAGAATTAAGATTATAAAATGACAGTGCCCAGTATCAAACAGATGATCACACACTTTTACATTTATATGAACTAATTATGACACTAATTAAGCTGTGCTCGATCTTGGTAATTTTGATACCATATACTTCCAGAGAAAACCAACATGAATAATGTTAGAAAGTTCAACCAAAAGCTTAAAGAGATCACAAGTACATAAATAGTTTATGAACCTCCTTCTCCAGTGACATAGGAAATTTCAAAACCCTTCTCATGTGCAAACATATGAAGAGCCGTACATGAAATTTGACTAATAGAGTTGGCACATATGCGAAATGGGCATAATTTGACTCTATACCATGTTAAAAGAACTATCCCAAAAATTTAAGCTCATAGGTAGAGGAAGATCATTGTTGGATCACACAACAAAAGTTCGACACCTTCGCCTGAGAGATTGCCAAGGGAGAATCTCAGTTTGAGTCAGTCAACATTTTCAATTCAACCCATCTTTGCTCAAAAACTAAAATAAAAAAGTGATGACCAACTATGAAATATTAACTATTCCGCATCACACAAATTATCCGATGTGGACTTTTCTAATATCATTCACATGTGTATTTCAATAATCCTCCCCTTACGTGTAAGCTTAGTGTTAGGTTTGCTCTCCTTTGAGGTATATATCTTTGTGCACCAACATGTCTCAATTTGAATTTTCAATGCCCGCCTTGATCTTGGTCTCTTTCTCCAAACTGATTCATGAAGACTACCCAGATTCCTTCTTTGAAATTGGGAATGGGTTACCAATCAACTATTAATTCTGATATAATTATTAGAAAGTTTAACCTAAAAACTTAATTTTAGGGTTGGACTTTCTATCAATTAATATGCAAATCTAATGTAGTTGAACTAAGGGTGTGCAAAGGAGCCGAGAACCGTTCGGAACTAGACTGGACCGCCCTAGAATTGGTGGTTTCTAAGGGAACCAGTCCAGTTCTCGGTTCCAATTTATTGGAACCAGTAGGTATTGGTCCGATTCTCGGTTTTAAGTGTAGAACCGCCCACCCGGACAAGACTGATAATATATATAATATATATATATATTTTTTTAATTTTTTAAAAAAATGAAAAATAAAAATCCCTAGCCTACTTACAAATTTGGTGAATGTGCTCTTTGGCTTACACACTTCCTAACATATTAATATTGTTGGTTCATTGGCTCTAACTAGCAATGTCTTTGATGCGGTGATTCCGTTGTGTAATTCTTTGTTGCATATTATAATGTTGACGTGTGAAGCTTGTTGGGACTTGATCGTCGATTTTCAAACAAACAACGTCTCTGACGACGATCATATGTGAAAACCTATTGTCGCCGATCCTTCCTTATCACAACGATGAGAATATTACCACTCCCCCGAAACAAATTTTTGAATTGTTGGTTTTGGATGTGTGGACTTCTAGAGTGCCAAAACTTAGCACAAGAGGACATTTAAGTGCCAAGTTTGGAGAAAAAGGATTAGTTAAATGCCAACGGTGAGAAAATACTGCCAAAATGTTGATGTGACACTTTTCCGACGAGTTGAGATCGAAACGGCGTCGTTTTGAGCATAGACATGGCCAAATAAGCGCAAAATGATATTGTTTTGAGCATTGACGTGGCTAGATAAGTCTAAAATGATGTCGTTTTGACCTTAATTCGATTTTTATATAAATATCAATTAAATAATATTAAACACAAAATTAAAAAAAAAGAGAGGCAAAGGATATCTAGGAGGGGCTCTCCTGCTTGTGGTTGTTGCCCCATCGCTGGTAGGGCAGTGGTGCTGGCCGTGAGAGTCGCTAGCACCTGTGCAAGGGCCGGCAACCCTTGCCGACCCACGCCCAGGCACAGGTGACCCTCATCACCCATTGCCACTGCCCCACCGGCGATGGGGCAGCCCTCGCCTATGTTGCTGCTTCTTTTTTTTTTTTAATTTCATTTTTAATATTATTTAATTAAAATTTATATTAAAAATTAAACTTTGGCCAAAATTGCATTGTTTTTGGTGAAGGTAAGCTGAGTGGAATTCTATGAGCCATGTAGATGTTAGAAATTATTAAAATAAACCATGTCGGATTTCTAGCGACCTTTACCAAAGTTGGCATTTAAGTGATTTAATTTTAAAAAAAAGTATTACTTACGTATACCTTTCGTAACTTTTGGTATTTAAGTGTGCCATTGTACCAAGTTTTGACACTTGAATTGTTCTTTTCTCGTCGGTTTTGCTAGTGATGGCTCATGGCTGACATTGCGATGATGAGGAATGCCATGACGAATGTGCTCCCCGTGTTGTACCAGCCTTCCTTGATCCCATTCTCCTTGATCCCCAGCCCGAGCAAAAGCCCGGCGCAAACCAGAAGAATCAAGATTTTGAGGTCCATGAAAGCCTCAAGCACAAAGTGAAAGAAACCCTTGGCAGGCCGCTGGTGTGTGTTGACTCCAAATGCCTTTTGCCTGCAAGAGATGTCGTCTGGTTCGGCGCCAATTCCAGCACAGACATCAATTTCAAGGGCTGAGGCGACTTTGTTGGCACCCCAAAAAGTCTCTGAGGTGGTCAAGGTCCCTCTCCTTAACCAGTATGGTGTGCTGCGACTAACCGTCTTGAAAACGTGTTTCCACGAAACGAAGCTTCGCAGTTAATATGTCGGGCTTGCGACGGGGAGTCGATGAATAGTCAAAAGATATGCGGAGATGAGATTCCCAATGCTGTGCTGTTTCTTGGAAGTTTTCATCTCCTACCCGGAGAATTCGCATCAATACCATTCAAAAGAGTTAGGGATAGACCAGATCATCCGGAAAAAGCCACCCTCCAAAACCATCTTAGTAATGAATAGAATAGAAGAAGAAATACTCTGTCTAGAAAAATCATCTCAATCAGATAAGCATGAAAGATTGAGGATCTTGTTGCACCTACCGCTAATTGTTAATTGCATAAAGGAATCGCATGGTTGATTCATCTGTCCTAATCTTGCTCCATGTTGAAGCCATGTCTGCCCCCACTTTCTTGGATGTTTCCTTCCGCCCACACTTTTGAATTGTTTTCCCTATCATACAGAAGCATCTTTATGGATGAATGAGAACGTGATAGTTGAGACATACGCAACGGTATTACTCTCTTTCGTAGTAAATGATTTTATTTGGGGAAACTGTTTGCTCGAATACTTTTGTCGTCTTCTCTCAAACTCAACCGACAGGACTAATTATTAATGCTAAATACATCACTAACTCTTGAATTTTCTTGATCAGGACGATTTGGTCATATTTTTTATAAATAAGAATATGATTTTTTATGTGGACTCCCATGTTAGCTTCTGACGAATGAAAATCCGTCTTGGAATCTCATTGAATTGAAGAAACAGAAAAGAAAATGAACTGAAATATTAGAGAGAGAGAGAGAGAGATTAAGGAATAAGTATCGTTGAAATGGATATTAAGGGTGTATTTATTTTGCGGAAAATATTTTTCGAAAAAAATATTTTTCTTCATTTAATAAAATGAGTTAACGGAAAATATTTTCTTAGTCAACGAAAAAAGTTTTATTATCAAAACTTAAATTTCCTCTTTAAAAGAATCAAAAAGGTTTTTCATAATATGAATAGATATCAACACTTAGACTCGAAGCTCCACATTTGGGCATGGAATCTATAATGTTGATTCCCAGGTCCTGATGTTTAGGACAAAGTCTCCATTCGCTAGGCTCGAGTCAATTGAGGCCGAGCTCAAGGCCCCGGTGCTAACACCTAGATTGAGGTCAAGCTTGAACCCTTAGTGCCTGTGCCCGATGCTGCAGTACTACTTAGGTTAATAAAGGCCATGCTTGGGTCCTCGATGCTTGAGCTTTGGTCTCCACCCTTAGGCCCGAGTCCACAAAGGTTGTGTGTGGGTTCTTGGCGCTCATATTTGGGTGCTTGGTTAATGAAAAGTTTGTACTTATTAAAATATATATTTTAAAATTTGATTTTTTTTTTCAATTTTTTCTTCCATTTTCTTTTTGCTTCCTCCTCTGCCCGTCGTTGGTCATAGGGACAGTCGGCGAGCTTTGGCCTCGTTAGATTGGGAGAGCTTGAGGACTTCGATGGTGAGGCTTGAGCTTGCCTGAGGCTAGCGAGCTTGCGACCTCTAGCTATGACCCTTGAGCCTCACCAAATTGGGCGAGCTCGTGGCCTTTGGTAGTGAGGCTTGAGCTTGCTGGTGGCCGGTGAGGCTCACCCCTTGTGAGTCGGCCGTGGATGAACTGCTAGAGGAAGGAGACGGGGATGGCAGCAAGGAAGCAAAGGAGCGATGGGAAGGAAAAAAGTAAAAGAAAAAAGAAAACATAAATAAAAGAAAAAAAGAAAAAAAGAAAAAAAGAAAACATAAATTTCCTTGAGAAATTAAATTTAGATTTTTCACGCCAAACGGTAGAAAATTTTTCGAATTGATTTTTAGGTTATTTTTCGTGTCATTCTATTGTTTCTGTTAATAAATTATATGTTCAGTGTTGTTGTGTCTGCATTCGAAGTTTCGAGAATAAGGCCCGACTTAAATTCCAAGCCGTCGGTCTGAAAGGAGCGGCGCAGCATTGGTTATCCGGTATCTGCACATCTGTTGACCTTCCGTTGACTACACGGCATCAGAAAAGTGGGTTTTCCGAGAAAATCTTTCGGGGAAACCCGTCCTTCAATTTCTCTGTACATCTGATAAACGACGACTCGCCAAGCACGAACACAAGGAAAAGCAAGAACTCAATCCGCGTATCGTCGTCATTGTCAAGAAACGCAAAGAGACAAATGCCAAAAAAAGAAAAGAAAAAAACAGTGCCGCCGCCGCCGCGTAGAGCCTGTCCAGTTCAGCTGGGGATGTTATAAAATATGCAGATCCTTTTATAAAATTTGTGGGGCTACATTGTTTTAGAAGCAGAAGTTGTGTCGGGACGTCAATAGCGACGACCGGGCCTCACGGAACCCGGTCTTTTTTTCCGCCGTCCCTTTCTGTCTAACTTAGAAAAAGGAAACAGAGCTCGCCGTGTGATGCGAGGAAAACATATCTTAAACGTATCTTAGTTCAGCTCCCGCATAAATAAAGTACGTGCAATTAGGGGTGTGCATGGTCCGGGTGGGCGGTTCGCACCTAGAACCAGGAACCGCCCACTAAGGACCGGTTCCAAAAAATTAGATCCCGGAACCGCCCGTTGATTTCATGGATCCACCCGGGAACCGGTCTCATAAGCGGGCGAAAAAAAGAAGCTCCATTGGACACATATCGAAAAGATGGTCTACTTAGAGATTTTGCAAATGTTCTCGCACTTTTTTCTTTACTTCTCTTGATAGGTTGTCTCAAATAGAACAATAAGAATTATAAACATGGGGCTTCAAAATTTTAATTTTTTTTCAACCAAAAACAATTATTTTTATAATAAAAATTAATATATATTATAATTATAATAACGGTCCGGTCCGGATGGGTGGGCGGGCGGATCCGCCCATGGAACCGGGAACCGGACCGGTACCCACTGGTTCCAATAAATTGGAACCGGGAATTGGAGGTCCCTTTAGAAACCATCGGTTCCAGGCCGGTCCGGTCCGGGTCCGAGCAGTCTAGGCGGGTTCCGGTTCTTTTGCACACCCCTACGTGCAATCCATGGTATTGTAAATGCAGACGTTGCAATTTTGGGTGGCTAAACCAAACACCAACAACATCAAATCTGGCGAGGAGCGACCTTGCCAGCCTTGGGTGAGTGTGAGGGCGACGTTTGCCAACTTTTGGCGAGGCTCAATCTCACCCAAGGCTGGTGAGGTTGTCACTCGCTAGATCCTGATGAGGTTGACCCTTGTTGGCCTCTAGGGGCATGGTTGACCCATGCTGGTTGTGGCCTTTGGCTGGTCGCAAGAGGACCGAAGAAGAGAAAAAAAAGAAGAAAAGGAAAGGAAAGTATAAAAGAAATTGAAAGTATAAAAATAATTTAAAATTTTGGAAAAAATACATTAAAAATTAATAAAATTTGTGCACGTTAGTTTTCTTTACTTTTCTAGATTGTACTTTTACTTTTTCAGGCTCATATTGTCCATTAAATTCCCGCATGCATTTTTATCTTGGGTGTCACATCGTTAATTAAATTTGGACATAGCATCTTTGTGTTTGTAGGTTTTACCGTCGATTAAATTTCAGTATTAGTGCGTTTTCGCTTAGCTACGTTGAAGTGATTGTATTTCTAGATTCTGTAATCGATTAAATTCCAGCACGATTTGTATGTATGGTTTCATTTAAAGTAAAGTTTGCGATTCTTCTATTCAGCTATGATATTTCTTATCCGGAGTCATCACAGAACCTATTTCCTTTAATTGAAATCGAAGAACCACTTTTGATGAAATATATTTCATCAGCGGGTTTCCGCGAGCGAAGCATATCTAGGAATGGAAAACCCGCGTTTCTCGATCGCACTTTAACGGGCTTTGGACGTGTACGTGGAGTGAACAAAAAAGTCAATGAAAACATGCAGACACAAGAGCCAAATAAGCCAATTAATCAAACTTCACGCGGCGGACTAGATTTCGTGGGACGTGGGCAGCTGCTCGACGGGTTTCCCCGAAAGTGATGAAGAAACACCAAGATGCCAACGCCGTAAGGCAAGACTAGTCGCTTTAATCCCTCCCGCACGCACATCTGCGCATGACGTCGGCCTCTCCAGTTATATAAAAAGAGGTGTGATCCATCCAGTGGGTATTGTATCCTAACATCACCCCACCAAATTCGGAAGTCGTACTTTCGGGCGGCTAAACCAAACACCAACAACGTCAGAGCTTTTTCCTCTTCGTCTTGCCATTTGCACCGTGCGACCCCTACCTTGTTTGAGGATCACCAGGGCCCGTGCGTCTCTTCCCAGCCATGACCAGTATTCTCCGTGGCGACTACCACGTCCGCTCCGATGTCTCTCTCGACTTGCCCGCCATGCCCAAGTCCACCAAGCGATGGCATCTGGCCTTCGCGGCCATATACTGCTACCGAGCCATCACTGCCTCCGCAAAGAAAACCAACGAGGTCCCTAGAAGATCTTCCTCCACTTCGATTTTAGTTTTCGATGAGATTTCAAGCGCTCACTCCAGTCAAACCGGCTCCTTCCGGATTGCTCAGTCGCAGCTCACGGATCTGCTCGATGGCAATGACTTCGGCCATCTTCAGATTTGTGGCGGTGTCAGCGGAGTCGCCTCAGCACTCGAAACAGACGTCTCTCATGGAATTAGCGGTGAACCATACGACGTCACTCGCAGGCAAAAGGCATTTGGCGTCAACACATACAAGCCGCCCGCCAAGGGCTTCCTCCACTCTGTGTTCGAGGTTTCCAAGGACCTCACACTCATAATTCTTCTTGTCTGCGCTGCGCCTCTGCCCGGCTTTGCGATCAAGGAGAACGGGGTCAAGGAAGGCTGGTACAGTGGCGGGAACCCATTCTTCACAGCTTTCCTCATGATCGTGGTGTCTCTAGTGAGGAATTACCGGCAGAGCAGGCTGTTTGATAAATCGTATGTGGCGAGCGGTACTACTCTCGTTGATGTGATGAGGAACGGTCGGCGGCGCCAGGTTTCCACATCCGAGATCCTTGTTGGAGATGTTTCTCATTTGAAGAACAACGATCAAATCCCGGCAGATGGGTTGTTATTCGACGGGCAAGATTTGCTGGTACGGACGAGAATTTGTAGTGGTTTGTTTGCATTAGGTTCGCTTATTAACTCAGGTTAAGTATTACCATGTTCGAGCCCAGGTTGATTAATTCGTCTAAGTAATCAATCCAAAGAAGTTTGATACTGCACAGTTGTCATTTTCATAATTTTGATTCTCTGACAAAAAGGAAAAGTAATGGTTTAAATTCTTACTTCTAGTCGAAGGACAACAAACATAATCCATTTCTTCTCGCGTTAATATTTATTGAGGTTTCATTTTCTTTGGCCGCATCTTATTGTCTCATTCTTGTGTTAAATCATGTGCGACGTTTGTAATGTCAATTCAGGTCGACGAATCAAGCATGACCGGGGATAGTGATTGCGTAGAAGAGAAGAGCGATCGGAATCCATCCCTCTTCTCTGGAACGAAGGTCGCTCATGGGTCCGCTTGGATGCTGGTCACATCAGTCGGCATGAACACAAAGGGAGCCAAGATGATGAGTCCAATCAGCTGCGACAGCAGCAAGCAGAACCCTTTACGGGCTCGGCTCAACAAGCTCACCTCGTCGATTAGCAAAGTCAGCTTGGTGGTCAATTTTCTGGTTCTTGTGGTCCTGGCAATTTGCTACTTCATGGGAAACAAAAAGGACGAGCACAGGAAACGGGAATTCGTTCCAGGCCAAACGATGGGTGACAATATCATGAACTCTGTGGTAGGCGACATTGTAGCTGCAGTGACAATTGCGCTGGTCCTGATTCCTGAAGGCTTGCCCCTTGCGATAACCATCACTCTTGTTCATTTGATGAAGAGGATGATGGTGGATGGTGTGACGGTGAGGAAGCTTTCGGCCTGTGAGACAATGGGGTCAGCCACCATTATTTGCACCGACAAGACAGGCACTCTCACGATGGACCACATGAAAGTGACGGAATTCGTGGTTGGCCAAGCCCACGTGGCGGAAAACACGTCCTCCTCTCCCTTTGAGCTTGTCCTGGATTTGATTCGGGACGGAGTCGCTTTGAACACTGCAGGCAGCATCAATAAGCTGCCTTCGGGATCAGAGTACGAGTTCTCCGGTAGTCCCAGCGACAAAGCGATTCTTTCCTGGGCGGTTTCACAATTGGGGATGGACATGGAGGAGACAAAGAAGAACGGTGAAGTCATCCAAGTCAAAGCCTTCAACTCACAGAAGAAGATAAGGGGTGCCCTAATAAAGAAGACCCTGGACAATACGGTCCACGTGCACTGGAAAGGAGCTGCAGAGATGGTCTTGGCGATGTGCTCCAGCTTCCATGACAGGTCGGGGATAAAGAAAGATTTAGATGAAGACGAAAGGAAGGGACTCGATGAGATTATCCAGAAGATGAGGGAGAGGGGCCTCAGGTGCATCGCTTTTGCTCATAAACGAGTCTCCGAGGAAGCGACCAGTGAAAGAGAAGACAAGATCCAAGAGGACAGCCTGACATTACTAGGACTCCTCGGTATTAAGGAACTGTGTCGTCCCAGTGTGCAGAGCACGGTCCAAGCTTGTCAGGACGCAGGAGTGAACATCAAGATGATGACGGGAGACAACATCTTCACTGCTAGGGCCATTGGCGCGGAGTGTGGGATTCTCAGGACCGGGGATGAAGCCTCCGATGAGGACATCGTGGAAGGAGCTAGGTTCTGTGAGTATCAGCCTGAGGAGAGGCTTCGGCGAGTCGAGAAAATTCGGGTCATGGCGAGCTGCTCGTCTGACCAGAAGTCCCTCATGGTTCAATGCCTGAAGCAGAAAGGCGATGTGGTTGCCTTCACAGGGGACGGCATGAGCGATGCACAGGCCCTTAAGGAAGCGGACATCAGGGTCTCGATGGGCATCCAAGGCACCGAGATCGCCAAAGAGAGCTCAGACATCGTGATCCTCGACGACAACTTTGCCTCCGTGGTGACGGTGTTGCAGTGGGGTCGACGAGTCGTTGATAACATCCAGAAGTTCATCCAGCTCCTGCTCACGGTGAACGTCGCGGCTCTTTTGATCAACTTCGTGGCCGCGGTCTCCTCCGGGGACGTCCCTTTGACGGCCTTCCAGCTCTTATGGGTGAACCTAATCGTGGACACGCTTGGCGCCTTCGCCCTGTCCACAGAGGGGCCCACCAATGAGCTCATGCAGAAGCCCCCTATGGGACGGACCGAGCCGCTCATAACAAACGTCATGTGGAGGAATCTGGTGGGGCAAGCAATTTACCAAGTGGCCGTCCTCCTCACTCTGCATTTCAAGGGTGGATCGATCTTTAGCGTGGACGAGGCTGTGAAGCGGACGCTGATATTCAATGCGTTCGTCCTGTGCCAGGTCTTCAATGAGTTCAACGTGAGGAAGCTCGAGAAGAAGAACATGTTTGAGGGCATTCGCAAGAACAAGCTGTTCCTGGGAATCATCTTCTTGACGGTGGTCCTCCAGGTGGTGATGGTCGAGTTCCTGAAGCGGTTTGCCGTCACGGAGCGGTTGAGCGGGGGACAATGGGGCACATGTGTCGGGATTGCGGCCCTGTCTTGGCCCGTTGGCTGGGTCCTCAAGTGCATCCCGGTCCCCGATACACCAATCTTACAGCTACTTGGGGTCGAAAAGCAAGAAGCTTCGTGACGAAAATTGTGCACAGAGAGTAGTTTATTAGGTTTAGGAACGCTGATTTTCAGGGTTTAAGCCATCTCCTTCCTTAAGAGCTTCTCTTGTGAGAGTATTATCAAAGCTGTGCGACTTAATTGGTATCAGAGCAAGGTTATCTGAGACCAAGAGCACGGTTGTCAAGGACCGTGAGTCAAGTCTTCCAGAGCATAGTTCATGAAGACGGTGGTCAAGGACCGGAATACGTCGAAGTTCTGCCGGTGTACAGTCAGGGACTGTGATCGATTGGTCGGGGATCAAGGTTTCTTGGAGTAGTGCCGGGCATTATTGCAAGTCAGATGGCGGATATTTCAAGTTCGACGAATGGCATTGAGAAGCTCAACAACTCCAACTATAATAATTGGAGCGTCGGGATGCAGTTTTATTTGTTGGGTCGGATTTGTGGGATATTGTTGGCGGTAGCAACACCACGGCACCTAGAGACGATGATGAACGTGGAAGATCAAAGCGGGTAAGGCGCTTTATGCTCTTCTTTATGGAAGATGATTTATTGCCACACATTAAGAGCGCGCGCGTACTCCCGTGGAGGCGTGGGATAACTTGGCAGCATTATTCGCAAGGTCGAATGATGCCAAGCTACAAAGGCCGGAGAATGAGTTGCTATCGATGTCACAACAAAATATGACGGTGAGTCGCATTTCTCCAAAGTTAAGTCTATTTGTGACGAAATTTCAAGGTTGGATCCTACTAATGCCATCTCGAAACAAGAATGAGAAGAATTATTATTCACGGGTTAAAGCCGGAGTATAACGGTATTATACGCCACAGAACGGTGTTGCCGAAAGAAAGAATCGGCATCTAGCCGAGACATGTAGGAGCATGTTACACGCAAAGAATGTTCCACCGAGGTTTTGGGCTGAATGTATGAAGACGGCGGCTCATGTGACTAATAGGTTGCCACAAGTAAGGCTTGGTTTTATGTCACCGTATGAGAAGCTATGGAAACGCAAGCCTGTGGTAAGTCACTTTAAAGTCTTCGGATGTGTATGTTATGCATTTGTGCCCGATCATCTTCGCAGCAAATTTGACAAGAAAGGCAGTCCGCCGCATATTCGTGGATATGATGATCAACGAAAGGGGTGGAAGTGCTGCGATCCTACAATAGGAAGGTGCTATACTTCAAGGAATGTGGTGTTCGACGAAATGTCATCTTGGTGGTCACATCAAGCTGTCGAATTGCCAAATTCACAACATTTTGACGAAGAGGTCGAAGAAAGGCTTAAAGAATTCGATGAGAATCAGCCTGTTGAAAAAGATGTCGAAGCACAATCACCAAGATCGACAAGTTCATCTAGTGAGCCTCCAAGGTCGACAGAAGAACTTCGACCAAGTCAAGTCGAAGAACTTGAAGAGGAGGAGCCTCAACTTCGGAGATCGACAAGGCAAAGGAAGCCAAACCCCAAGTTTGCCAATGCGGCATTGATCAAGATGTTGGCATGGTCGAGCCTTCGACATATGAAGAAGCCTTGAAGGGTACGAGAATGGAGGAAGGCCATGGAAGAAGAAATCCTCGCACTAAAGAAGAATGAGACATGGGACTTGGTACCGAAACCTAAAGAGGTACGTCCTATTTCTTGTAAATGGGTTTATAAACTTAAAACTCGACCGATGGGTCAATTGAGAGTATAAAGCACGTCTAGTGGCTCGAGGATTTTCGCAAAAATATGGGGTTGATTATGAAGAAACCTTTAGCCCTAAGGTGCAAAGGTTACCACGCTTCGAGTTCTATTAGCACTTGTAGCAAGCAAGTCATGGAATTGTGTTTTGGGGCTTTGATAGACAAAGGAAGGATTATTCCTATGTCAACAAAAGTAATCTCTTGAACAAATCAATGATTGATTGCAAACCTATATCTACTCCATTGGATGGGAACTCACCTTGAAGATTCGTTTATTAGGTCTAGGAACATTGATTGAGGATTTAATGCTATCCTAAGGTATGTAAAGAAGACTTTTGATTTTGGGCTTTTGTATAAAAATGAATCATCAAGTGAGTTGGCATATTGAATTTCAACACACACGGCGATCAACTACTTTGGATACTTTTAATCTTGGATCAGCAATAGTATCTTGATGTAAAAGACAGCGTGATTTTTTTACGTGGCTAATGCCTTCATCGATTCTTGACATTTCATGTATCATGTCTCATTTTAAGAAGCTAACATCTTCATTTGCTTTGAAGAGACTCACTGCACCGCTCTCTCGGACTCTAGCAAGATATATTAAAGTGTCCTTATTACTATGTCTCATCCATTGGACAAATTGTATTCAAACTCAAGTTGATGTCTTCAATGCATTTTGAGTTTGAGGGGATATTAGAGATATTTAGGATGATTGTGATGATTTTCCGAACTTTAAAGATTGTGTGAATATTTTTATTTGATTAGGTGTATCTTGATTGATATGTTATCTTATTTAGTTATTTCGCTACTATTGATTATTTTAAATTTTATTATTTTAATACTTCTCCTCATGTTTAGTCTAATTTTTTTGCCTAATACTAGGCATAGGCATGGAAATTTAATTGGGAAGATAAATGGGGTCTGAAAAGATTTGAATTCAAGACCTTTAATTTTGATACCACATGAAATTTTGGTAGGATTGTTGTTGAGTGTTCTAAAAATGTAAACTGTTAGATGCATTCGTAATCTAATATTTAATTATTCTAACACTTTTTACCAAAGAAAATGAGGAATGTGTGCAATGAATCAATATAATGCTTCCAATTCAAAGAAAGCATTCATTGAGAAAACAGGGATTGAGACTTGTGACCTTAATGAGAAAAATGTGGAAGCAAGTCCCCCCTCCCCCTCATTCACATATTCCAGTTTGGGTTAGATGCACGGAATGTACGGTCATCATCTTTAAATAATGTTTTTTCTATGGTAGGACTTGACTTCTTTTTCTGTTTCTTCCATTCAAAAGAGATTCCAAGTCGGCTGCTCGTCCGTCAGAAGCTGACATGAGAGTCTACATCAACCAACATATTCTTATTTAGAAAAAAATAAAAAAATTGAACGAATCGTCGAGAGCAAGAAAATTCAAGAGCTGGTGATGCATTTAGCCTTAATAATTGGTCCTGTCGGTCAAGTTGGAGAGAAGACGACAAAAATTTTCGAGCGGAAAGTATTCCTAAATAAAAGCATTTGCGTATGAATGGGAAAAAAAAAAAAATTCCCGAACGATGGTTCCAAGAAAATGGTAGGTAGACAGGGTTTAAACACATCGTAAGATTAGGATAAGATCAGTCCACCATGCTACTCGTTTATGTAAAATAAATAAATTAAAATTATTGTTAGGTGCAATAGGACCCTTAATCCCTCGTGATTCGATCCACCCCTAGTATGAACTCACAGCATATGATAATGCGAAAAATAAGAACTCTTTTAGGCCAAGGCGCCTAAGATATGCACGATTTGGCTCGCCCATAATTTGTCATGTCTCCATTCCAAATTCTGAAAATAAGGCCCCCATTGATTTGAGTTAATTAGAAATTATGATTGATATGTGTTACAAATTTATTCCTTGCATTGACATCGCCTACGTCTGTAACTAATATCGATTCACTCATCTCATGGAATTCATCTTGTTCATGCTCATATTTGAAGTTGCAATGCAGGTCGGACAATGATGGGACTAGAAACGCAACAAGCTGACAGTACTCCACGATATGATTTTCTTATGGGCAAATACTATAAAAAACCCCTAAATTATGCCATTTGTGACAATTTTACCTTGAACTTTTTTTGTCCCATTAAAAATCTCAAACTATGCCACTTATGACAATTTTATTTTAAATTTTTCTTTGTGCCATTAAAAACCCTAAACTATGTTACTTATGACAATTTTACCTTGAACTTTTTTTTATGCCACAAAAAACCGCAAACTGTGCCACTTATAACAAATTTATCCCAAACTTTTTTTTTGCTAAAGGGCATTTTCGTCCTTTTCCATTTTCCATTTTTTTTTTCTTCTTTCTGCCATGGTTGGCAGAGGGAAGCCGACGATGGCTGCCCTCGGCGTTGGAGTCGGCGAGAGCTGCCCTTGCCTAGGTCGGGCGAGGTGAGGGCGGGCCTTGCCAACATCGGGTGAGGGCCGCCTTGCCAACGCCAGTGTCGAGCTCGGGCGGCGCTCGCCAGATTTGGCTTGGGTGGCCCTCACCTGATGTTGGCGAGGGCCACCCGAGCCTCGCCCAACCCAGGTGAGGGTCGCCCTCACCCAACTCCGATGTTGGCGGGGGTGGGCGAGGCTAGCCCTTGTCGACTCTAATGCCGGCAAGGGCGGCCATGGCCGGCTGCCCTCTGCCATGGCTGGCAGAGAGAAGGATGGAGAAGGAAAAAAAAAAGAAAAAGAAAAAAAGAAAATGGAAAAGGACGAAAATGCCTTTCAGCAAAAAAAGTTCGGGATAAATTTGTCCTAAGTAGCATAGTTTGGAGTTTTTTGTGGCACAAAAAAAAGTTTAGGGTAAAATTGTCACAAATGGCATAGTTTAGGGTTTTTGGTGGCATAAAAGAAATTTTAGGGTAAAATTGTCACAAATGGCATAGTTTGGGATTTTTAGTGACACAAAAAGAAGTTTAGGGTGAAATTATCACAAGTGGCATAGTTTAGGGTTTTTGATGGTATTTTCCATTTTCTTATAATTCAAGCCAATTCTCTTATTTCCTAGCACAACATGAAAACAAAATGTTAAACGCTCAAAATCGGAAATATTGGAAGAATAGTTTTGGGCTTTTGTTTGAAGCGGTTTAATTTGATTAGAGTCAACTCCTTTTAGAAGACTGGGCCGACATACTGAGCCCAGATAAGCCAAGCTCGATCTTTCGACCCGTGCTGAAAGTTGGATTGATTTCACATTCCTTATTTCTCAATGAATGCTTTCTTTGAATTGAATAAATCACATCGATTGATTACATATTTCCTTATTTTCTGGGAAAAAGAAAGAAATCACAATGCATCCAGGACGAATTCAACATACCCCCTGTACGATGACAACCATTGAGTTAGGCCCAATTAGTGTTGCTACTGCACTCCTGCACAATTTTCCTCACGAGCTTCTTGCTTTTCAATCCCAAGTAGCTGAAGATTGGTGTATCGGGGACCGGGATGCACTTGACGACCCAACCGATAGGCCAAGATGCAGCCGCGATCCCGAGACACGTGCCCCACTGGCCCCAGCTCAACCGCTCCGTGTCGGCAAACCGCTTCAGGAACTCGACCATCACCACCTGGAGGACCACCGTCATGAAGATGATCCCAAGGAACAGCTTGTTCCTGTGAATACCTTCAAACACGTTCTTCTTCTCGAGCTTCCTTGCGTTGAACTCATTGAAGACCTGGCACAGGACGAACGCGTTGAATATCACCGTTCGCTTCACCGCCTCGTCGACCCCGAAGATCGATTCGCCCTTGAATTGTAGAGTGAGGAGGACGGCCATTTGGTATGCTGCTTGTGCGACGAGGTTTCTCCACATGACGTTGGTTATGAGTGGCTCGGTCCGGCCCACGGGGGCCTTCTCCATGAGCTCCTTGGTGGGCCGCTCAGTGGCCAGGGCAAGGGCGCCAAGTGTGTCCATGATCAGGTTCACCCATAAGAGCTGGACCGCGGTTAGGGGGACATCGCCGGAGGAGACAGCGGCCACGAAGTTGATCACGAGGGCCGCGACATTCACCGTGAGCTGGAACTGGATGAACTTCTGGATGTTAGTGTAGACGCATCGACCCCAACGCAGCACCGTTACTACGGAGGCAAAGTTGTCATCGAGGATGACAATGTCTGAGCTCTCTTTGGCGACCTCAGTGCCTTGGATGCCCATCGAGAGCCCGATGTCGGCTTCCTTGAGGGCCAGAGCATCATTCGTGCCATCCCCTGTGACAGCAACCACATGGCCTTTCAGCTTCAAGCACTGAACCATGAGGAGCTTATCGAAAGGCGAGGATCTCGCCATGACCCGGATTTTCTCGACTCTTTGAAGCCTCTCCTCAGGCGTGTAGCTGCGGAACTCAGCTCCTTCCACTATGGCTCCATTGAAGGCATCGTCCCCGAGCCTGAGAATTCCACACTCCGCGGCAATGGCCTTAGCAGTGAAGATGTTGTCTCCCGTTATCATCTTGATGTTCATTCCCGCGTCCAGACAAGCTTGGACCGCGCTCCTCACACCAGGACGGCATGGGTCCTTAATACCAACAAGTCCTAGCAATGTCAGGTCATCATCTTGGATCTTCTCCCCGTCTTCTCCTTGTTTGGTCGCTTCCTCGTTGACTTGTTTATGAGCGAAAGCAATGCACCTGAGGCTGCTGGCCGCCATCCCCTGAATAATCTGCTCGAATCTCATCCTTTCATCTTTGTCCAGATCTTTCACTATCCCTGACCCATCGTAGAAGCTCGAGCACATCGCCAAGAGCATCTCTGCCGCTCCTTTCCAGTGCATGTGGACTGTGTCGTCCGTGTTCTTCTTTATTAGGACACCGCTTCTCTTCTTCTGCGAGTTGAAGGCTTCGACTTGGATGACTTCACAGCTTTTCTTTATCTTCTCCATGTCCATGCTCAATTGTGAAACCGCCCAAGAAAGAATCGCTTTCTCGGTGGGGCTGCCGAAGTACTCTGATCTCGAAGACAGCCTATAGACACTGCCCGTGGTGTTCAAAGCAACCCCATCCCGAATCAAATCCAGGACGAAGTTGGAGACACGGGAGTATATGTTTTCCACCACGGAGTCTTGGCCAACCCAGAATTTCATCACCTTCATCTGGTTCATTGTGAGAGTGCCGGTCTTGTCAGTGCAAATAGTGGTGGCCGACCCCATCGTCTCACAGGCTGAAAGTTTCCTCACCATCGCCTGATCCGCCATCATCCTCTTCATTGAATAAGCGAGAGTGAGGGTTACTGCAAGTGGCAAGCCTTCAGGAATCGCGACCACCACAATTGTCACTGCAGCTGTGATGATGCTCACCACGGAGTTTATGATATCGTCACCTGTGGTTTGGCCTGCAATGAATTCCTGATTCCCGTTCTCATCCTCTGTGTTTCCCGTGAAATAGCGAATTAGCAGGACCATGAGAACCAGGAATGCAACCGCCAAGCCTACTTTGCCAATGGACGAGGTGAGCTTGTTGAGCCGAGCCTGTAAAGGGGTTTGCTCACTGTTATCGCTGCTGATGGAGCTCATCATCTCGCCCCACATCGTGTTCATGCCGACTGATGTAACAAGCATCTGAGCATACCCATCAGCAACCTTTGTTCCCGAGAACAGGAATGGATTCCGAGTGCTGTTCACTTCTACGTGATCACTCTCCCCAGTCATGCTTGATTCGTCCACCTAATTTAACAATACAAAAGTTGCTCTTGATTTAGTGACGCTAGGATGACGCGATACGATGCATTCCAGTCAAGCAACTGAAATCTGAGTAAATAGTATTACGAGAACAAAATTGATTCTATTCACTAAGTTTGTTCTAATATGACTAGCACTGCAACTTAAAACCATTACTTTTCCTTATTATCGTAGAATTCGGATTATGAAAATGACAAACTTCCAGTAACAAAGAGAATATCATGCATTTCTACATTTCTATGGACTAATTACTTAATTATATATTTCTGGAGGAAACCAACATGAATCAATATGCAAATCTGATGCGTTCAAACTAGTAAAGATTGCCGTCAATACCTGCAGGGAGTGCCCCTCGAGGAACAGCCCGTCCGCTGGAACTTGATCGCCAATCTTCAAACAAACGACGTCTCCGACGACGATCTCGAATATGGAAACCTGCTGCCGCCGACCCTTCCTTATCACATCGATGAGAATATTACCGCTCACCCGAGACAATTTTCAAATTGCCGGTTCTGCCGGTAATTGCTCACGGCTGACACCACGATCACGAGGAACACCGCAACGAATATGCTGCCACCATCGTACCAGCCTTCCTTGACCCCGTTCTCCTTGATCCCAAACCCGAGTGAAAGCCCGGCGCAGACAAGAAGAATCATGATTGTGAGGTCCTTGAAAGCCTCGAACACAAAGTGGAAGAAGCCCTTGGCAGGCGGCTTCTTGTACGAGTTGATGCCAAACGCAGTTTGCCTGCGAGAGACGTCGTCCGGGTCGCCACTTATCCCGGCCGAGACATCAGTTTGGAGTGTTGAGGCGACTTTCTTGACCCCACCGAATTCCAGGAGGTGGCCGAGGTCCTTTTCCTTGACCAGATTCGGTAGCTGTGACGGATCAATCCAGAAGGAGCAGGATTGATCGGAGCTTGCACTCTGAGCCGAATCATGGATCGAAATCAAAGTGTCGGAAGGAGATTTTCTAGGGAATTTCTTGGTTATCTTTGCGGAGGTAGTGATGGCTCGGGAGGAGTAGATGGTGGCAAACGCCAAACGCCATTGCTTGGTGAACTTGCGCGCAGCGGGCAAGTCGAGAGAGACCACGTAGCAGCAGTCGCTGCTGAGGATGCTCGTCATCGATCGGAAGAGAGACACACAGGCAGGCTCGTGATCCTATTACGTGACAGGGTGCACAATGCAAATGGCAAGACGAAGGGGGAAAAAAAAAACTCTGATGTTTGGGTCGCGTTTGGCCGGGAAAAGTGCAACGTTCGAATTTGTGTGGAGTGATGATGGATACAATAACCAAGGATTCCAATGTACTTTATATACGCGCGGCCAGCTCTGTTTGCTTGGTGTCATCTACTGATGGGTTTCCCCGAAACGGAGCCCCAACGCCGCGTTGTTTCTTGTAGACGCTCTGCGGTTACTTCTCCGACATCATCAAGCAAGGGCATCCAATGACGGTTATCATTCTTTTGTTAGAAAAATATGTGGAACAACCATGATCCTGATGATTGAGATCAAATGCGAAAACGTGTAGAATTTTATACTAACCTCCAGCTATTGATGAAAACAATAACAGATATGCAGAGCTCAAACAATCCCGAATAGGTACTTCTAAACAATTGCCCTCTCAACATTGATAATTTGTTCTTTGATTATCAAATAATTAGAATAATCGGAATTCATAAGAGAGTTTGGCTCAGATGACTTATTTATCATAATAGATATTGTCTTCCATCAAGACAAATCCTAGTAAATACAATCTTCTAACAAGATAGTTATCTTCAATTGGGCAATTTCCATAGTTATCACAAATTAGATTTTGACAATAAAACTTCAATGAAATCTAATCTGAACAAATTTAAACTGAATGTGGGGTCACATTACTAAAAATATTAAAACATCTTTTGCCAAAAAAAAGGGAATCTATGCCTTAAAGTCACACCAACCCAGTTATTGTCGTATTTTCTCCCATGTCTCCTTCGATCAATTAACATCACTCGCATACATTTCTCGTGAAGTATGTCTGTTGGTGATGTTTTTACTTGTACATGCCAGGAACTTGCCTCGCGAAATCTGTGAACGACAAAGTGAAATGGAGGGAAGCGTGAAACGGACAGATTGACTAGGCAAAAGTACTTTCTTCCAAAAGAGAATCTTAAGAAGGAGGGAGCGAGTGATGCCGCGTCAAAAATTAATTGATTTCCATCGAAACTAAAGAGAAATTAAGGGCCTTTCGGTTGGTGGGAAATTTTTTACTTTCTCCTTTTAGGGAAAACGAAAACGACGAAAATAAAATTTTGTTTTTATTTTTCAATATTTGAAAGTGCATATTGAGAATGCGTTTGGAAAGCACAGTTAATATCTTATTCACGAGGTGATAATAGTGACCGTGGATATACTTAGATGACGGCTTGGTTAGTTTGATGAAAGAAATGGAATCATCTATCTGGGTCATGCAATTTTACTTGAAATCTTGATGATTCGTTGCGACATTGATAATTCGCGAGTTTTGTCTTTAAATACAAATTCCCTTTTAGAATAATTTTCGTACAAGAAATACCTTTTTGCCCGTCAAGGAATTAAATCAAATTTATACCCGATGGCCTATTTTTGTGGCTTCATGAAATGTCGTGAGAAAGTTCCAATTGTGCTTCTTGTTTGGACATTTCCTATTTCAAAGAAGACCTCTTAGGGAGTCTATATATATGGCTATAACTCTTTCTTCTCTATAGAGTTAACGAGTAACTGGAAATGACAATTCCTTACTTTGGAATTGTCTAATAATATTCTTTTCCCAGTTGTGACGCTTAAGAAACCATAGATGTGATGTTTAGGAAGCTTCGGGCATGATGCCTAAAGAATCTACTCGTTTCGACTATTTGTTCGTCACAATTTCTCTTCAAGTTCTTGCTTTAATAATATCATACTTGTTGTCCCACTTTAGTTACGACTTAGAAAATCCCCTAATAATGAGGAACCATAGATGTGATGTTTAGGAAGCTTCAGACAAGATGCCTAAAGAATTTACTCATTTTGACTATTTGTTCGTCCCAATTTCTCTTCAAGTTCTTGCTTTTAATAATATCGGACTTGTCGTCCCACTTTAGTTATGACTCGGAAAATCCCCCAATAATGAGGCATTTTTTACATGAGCATAAGCACAATTACTTTATAGTATTAACATTGTGAATCGTTCTATCTCTATATGACTCACACGAAGCGTGCCACAACTAAGTTTACTGATGATACTGTTTGTTTTGAAAGGAGACCCACAAATTACTTTTTACTTGAATAGTCAATTAATATGACTATTGTCTCTTATATCATACTAGCAAATATGCAAATAAATAAAATTTGAAATTATAAGTCAACTGCTATAAGAGAAAAATCTTAGTCATCTCAATGAATTTAATTCTTTTAGTCGTTCCTTTTTATAACCGAGAATCCCTCGGAGAGTATTTTTGTAATTTATTTTAACATTTGACAGATTGTGTCTTAATCTATGTTCCGATTGCCAATTAGCTAAAATAGAGATCCTATGGGCATAAAGTCACTGTCAGTTAGAGGGGATAACAACACCATGATTAGTGGGTATATTATGTTAAGATTGACAATTCCAATGTCACTTTTTTGTAGGGAAAAAGAACGTTACGAGTGCTATGACTTTTATATAATGCTCACTTTGTGTCAAAAATTTTCGTCAAAATACTTTAAGTGCCAATTAAAAAAAAACGATTACTTAAGTACCAACTTCGATTTGATGTGTTTACTGTTTATTTTAGAATTCGAAGATCTAATCGTTCAGGACATAAAAGGAGTAGGCGATTACAACGAACTTGAATGCGTCATAGTAGATGACATGTTTTGGGCTGGATGAAGTGAAAGGAGGATGAACAATTAATGGAGGTGTTATCCAAGCTATCATAGCTCTCGATGGCAACATCCCCCAAAGGATTAAAGAACCAAGGAGGTGTGCATAATGAGAGGATTGAGGTGCTCAACAAATAGGATATTTTCGCGTGATAATCTAGTTCTAATCAAGTCAACGATTGGTTGCTTATCGTGTATCCGGGAGGACATTGGCTAATAATATAGACTGATGTCAAATATAGGTTAGACTAATGTCAAATATAGTTATCACCAGTCATAAGAACACAAATTGACATTAAGACCATTAGGAGTTAGTGGTACATCAAATCATTCGTAAGAAGTCACATTTCAAACTCATCAAGTAAAAAAAGAAAAATACTCTCTGTAAAAAGACATCTCAATCATATAAGGATCATAGGGGCTTATGACTTGGAGTCGACGAAAAGTTGAAGGAGGAAATGGAGAGATGAGAGACCCCATATTGCCGTGTTGTTTCTTGCACGGTTTGCAGCCATTCCTCCGACATCATTGGGGTATCCGAAGTTGTACAATGTCATTTATCATTCTTTTGATGAAAAAGGAATCCTATGTTTGTACTTTAATCTCAATAGACGGTAATGTCATATTTTTCACGATCCCTCCTTCGATCAGTTGATTGGTAGAATATAAATTAAATTATTCACATATGTTTTCTTGTTAAGTTTATTAGTTAGGGATGTCCATATATAATACGCTAATCAAAGATTTGGCCGGAGGTAACTGAGGGAAGCACGGCCCTATTATAATAGCCATGTAGGAGCCATTGCGGCTTTAATGGGAGAGACAAGGGGTTGTGTTGTTTCGTATGGGTTTTTTTGGCGTCATGAAATATTCCGGGAATTCCAGGTAATTTCTCAGGAAATGAAATGGGAAGAGGTGTGAAGAAAAGAATGACTAGCCTAGTCAAGGTATTTTTTTCCAAAAGTAAGGGAATCTTAGGGCTTACATGGTAATTTGCCCGGAAACAACCGATTATATTCTTTTGTTCTCGAGAATAGATTTAGAATAAAAATCAATTTGGTAAATTTTTTGTTCTCATGAATAGATTTGGAGCATAATTAAGTAAAAAGAAAGTCGATTCTTGTTCTCGTGAACAATTCTAAGAATCAAGTCTAAGTTTTTTTCTTTTCTTTTTTACTTTTCTTCTTCTTCTTCTTCTTCTTGGCTAGTCACCAGCCTCGACCATGGCCGTAGACCTTGCCAAATCGTCGCCTAGCCACGGTGAGTCTTGTCCGCCCAGCTTCGCCCTTGGCTGGGCGAGGTTGGCCTCGCCTAGATTTGGTGGGGCTGAGCTTGCCCAGCCATCGGCGAGGCTCAACCTTATCGAGCCACTGCTAGGTCGGCATTGCCTAGCCAAGGTGAGGTTATCACGTCCTGAAATTTCTACCCATTTTGAGACAAATGAAATGGTTGGTAGTTAATGCGCTGTTAATTATGCTTATTAAGAATTGATCACTCACGAGTTAATTAACATATTCAGAAAGGTGATTAGGAGATGATAGCATTCAATTAGGAATATACTTTTTGATTATAAGGATCAAAGAGGGATAATATCATGCATTTACAAATCAATTAGCAATTTGAAATAAATCAATTCAACAAAAGTACAAAGTTGGATTGTGGGTGATTCCACATGACTTTGATATTAACAACGATCGATAGAAAACCGATTTTCCTTTTTACCTTGTACTTATGATGAGTAATTGGCCCTTGAGATTACAAAACAATCGAGGGTTGCCTTGAATTGAAGAGATAAAACATGGATTGAAAATTATCAAACCATAGGTCAATTTTGCATGAAAATCGTAAAAGCCACCCAATAAATTAGGTTATACTAAAGTCGCAGTTGATGAATTTTAACCTTGATTTTCAATCCGATTTCGAGTATGGAACTTTCAAGGACTTCACGACTAACCTAATGGACGTCACCTCATTAGTCCACAAGTTTATCGGTAAGGCTAGAAAAGTTGGACAAAGGGATAATAGGTCAAGAAATTGGAGTCACGGGAGTTGGGCCCAACCAAAGACCCATTGGGCATAGTGGCCACAATGGCCGGCCCAAAAGGCCCATGGGAAAGGTGAAATTCCCATTTTGCTCTTGGCTTCTATAAACCTTTATTTGTGTGGTCTTTAGGCATTCTTGAATGCTTGGACCACATTGAGACTTGGAGAACAAGTTCAATTCCAACTTGTCAATCAAGCTCTCTCTCTCTCTCTCTCTCCCCTTAGGCTATCGTCCCCACTACCTCAGCTCACTTTCTCTCTAGTTTTCTCTCTTTTCCCCTCATTTTCCTCCATTTTTGCCCCCTTTGCCATCATTTTCCACTGTCCTAGCTTGTTGCTACACTAGCCAGAGTTGCAGTTGCTGTTGCTGTTTGGAGCTTAGCCACCCCTAGCCCTGCTGGTTGCCGTCCAGCAGCTGTCCTTCCTTGCCCAGCGCAAGTCAGCCCTTACTAGAGATTGGATGCCATTTGTTGCTCATTGTTATCCCCGAGCTAGCTCCTCATTATCCTCATTGCCACCATCATCCCAATGCCATTAGATACAATTAACCGGTGAGTTAATTTCCTAATCCTTAATTAGGGTTTTAAACTCTATTAGGGATGATTAGTTTAGGACTAATCTTGGTTAGGATTAGTTTAGTGCTAATTAACTATGCTTTGTGCTAATGGTGATTTGTGATAGATTAATTATGATTAACCTTGAATTGTGGTTGCTTAATTATAAATAATCCCAATTAGTATTAAATTATTTGACTAATCTTCCTTAATATTATATTATACTATTAATCTTGGGTTAAGGTTAATTAGCTTAATTAACCTTGGTTAGTGAGGATGACTTAAAGTTAATCATGTTTAGTGATAATTAATTATGGTTAATTATTTTTTAGTGATAAATAATTATAATTAATTTTTTTATTTATTAAATATTAATAATTATTTATTTTTGATAAATAATAATTAATTTATTTTCGGAATTAATTATGATAATTATTTTTGGGTAATAATTAATTAATCAATTTTTTGGATAATAATTAATTAGTTATTTATGAGTAATTAATTATTTTTGGACATTAGTTAATTATTATTGGGTGATAATTAAATAATTATTTTGGGTAATAAATTAATTTCGAATATTGAATAATTAATTATTTTTTAGGTGATGTAATTATTTTAGAATTAGAATTAATTAATTATTAGTGGGTAATAATTAATTAATAATTTTAGAGTAAAGCATTATTTTTTGGGAAATAAATAAATAATTATTTCAGATACTAATTAATTATTTTTGGTCGATAATTGACGAATTATCCATGAATAATAGCTAGTTGATTATTTTAAGGCGATATCAATAATTGATTCTTTGAAAGTGAATTAATTATGGTGGATCGTTATTTATATCGTTGTATGAATAGGTGGATGTTACATGTGTTTTTCACTTGGATTATATGCTGAATGTATGTACTTTCCTTGATGATTTAGGCTTGCTCACTATTAAAAATAAATATCTTGTAAGTGAATGAAATGTGTTATTTAAGATGTACTTTATGGATTGAGTTCATGAGGTCTTGATTGTAAATGCCCTGGTTGCTTGTGAACTAGGGTAGGAAAATCTGAAAAAGAAAAAAGAAAAGGGAAAGTTTAGAATGTTGATATGTTTAGCATGTTCGTGTGACCAAAAGTCATTAACTACAAATTTAGTACAACCTAACTATAAGGTGGCTTTTAGGTTTTCGTGCGAAATTGACCCGAGGTTGATAATTTTCAATCCACGTTTGTGCATCCTCAATTGAGGGGCAACCCTCGATTGTTATGTAATCTCGATGGATCAATTACTCATCTTGAGTACAAAAATAAAAAAGGAATCAGCTTACCGTTGTTCATTGTTAGTATCGAAGTCGAGTGGAATCACCGGCAATCCAATTTCGTACTTTCATCGAATCGATTTATTTCCGATCATTAATTGATTTGTGAAGGCATGATATTGTCTCTCTTTGATCCTTATGGTCAAAAGGTATATTTTTGATTAAATTCTCTAGTTGTACACATATTGATCTCTAATTGCCTTTTCAAATAATTTAGCTAACTCATGAGTGATCAATTCAAAGTAAATGTAGTTAACAACGCAATGATAATTAACCATTTTGTTTATCTCAAAATGGATAGGAATTTTAGGACGTCATAGCTTAACTTTGAATTTCCAAAGCAAAACTTGCCATTATGTTAAAATGCATCTTTTTGAGTTAATTTTAGTTTTTGCATATATATTTTAGAATCGCTTTCCCTTTTCACCACCTTAGAAACTTGTTAGGAGGCCATTGCTTATCCAAGCCCTCTAAACTTGGCGAACACACCCCGTCCTCATCAAAACGGGTCGTTATGAGCCTATTTACTTCTACATGGTTCATCCCCAAACCACATACCTACTAGAAGGGGTTCCGCTCTAATATCATATGGTGACATCCTCAGGGTTGACTTATTTGAGGTGTTGTCCGCTTTGACTTATCACATACCAAGCTCCATGGTTTTCTTCTTTGGCATAAAAGCACGTGCTTTCCCAAGAAGTCACCCATCCTGATAGTGCTTTAAGTCGAACTTGCTTAACTTTGGAGTAATCACTCTTCCTTATTCGATGTATTTTGGACCGGATTATTACATATCTAATCACGATTTATGGAGATATGTTCATAAGGTAGCTCATCATACTAAGCGCATTTACTAACACTAGAAAGCATTTTATAGATTGTTTTAATAATATTCTACTCATCAACTTTACAATCTAGTATGGTTCATTTGCACTAGTGTGAGCACTCGAGTGTGATTGGGGATTGAAATCGAAGTTTTGGAAGGAGATTTTGTTGGAACTTCTTAGTTTTCTCCGCGGAGGGAGTGAAGTCTCGGGGGCAACGGATGGTCGCAAAGGCCAAACGCCATTTCTTGGCAAACTTGGACATGGCGGGCAAGTCGAGAGGGACCTCGGAGCAGACTTCGTTGCCACTGAGAATGCTTTTCATCGCCTGGAAGAGCTAGAAAGACTTGTGATCCTCCTCCGATGACGAGTCGAATTCGTGGAATGATGTTTGAGACAACATCTTCATATTGCTTGAGCTGAACCTGACGTCATTTGTGTACCGGATTAACCAGGGTTAAAAGCGAAATCGAGGGACGTAGAGGAAAACGTGTTTGCACGTAACGAAGCTCCGCCCACGATCCAGTTAATTTGACGTGCATTGGACGGGGACTCAACGAATGGTCAAAAGATATGCAGGGAGGATGAGACCCAACGATGTGTACATGGAGCATGTAATGCCCTCTATGAAAAAAGAAAAAAGAAAAACACAAAAAACTAGTGTCGGTGCATCAGAATTTGTACCTTGTATGGGATAAACAAATAGGATATTACCTGGTACTGATTTAGATGCAGTGAAATCAACGATTTGTTCCTTACAGTTTCTCGTGAGATTATCGATTAATGATATAAATTACTGTAAATCACAAGAACAAGATGTTAAATATTGATTATCATGTGTCAAAGGAGCACAGATTCGCATTAATACCATTTGAAAGAGTGAGGGGATACACCAAATCATCCGGAAGAAGCCACCCTCCAAAACCATCCGAGTAAAGACAAAAACAAAAGAAATACTCTTTCTAGAAAAGTCATCTCAATCATATGAGGACCAAAGATTGAGGACACCTGACAATAATTTTTAATTTATTTATTTTGCATAAAGGAGTTGCATGATTGATCCATCTGTCCTAGTCTTGCTCCGTGTGTAAGCCATGTCTGCCCACTTTCTTGGATGTTTCCTTCCGCCCACATTTTGAATTGTTTCATATCTCATAAAGAAACTTTGCATTGATGAATGAGAACGCAAGACTGTCTTTCTGACTTTAATTACTTTAATTATTTTCTTTTGCAAATCCTACTTTACTATAAGTTTACTTGCTCTTCTCGAAGTAGCAGTGATACCCTTTTCAACTTATTATTATGTTTTTTTTTTTCATTTTGCATTTACATCGTACCATTTTTAAAATTGAACATTTTCATATAATTCATGGGCTAAATTAAACTTGAATAAAAAATTCAAAAATCATATTGAACAAATTAAAAGTTTAGAAACTGCATTACATATTGAATTAAAACGTCTTCTAACGCAAATTAGTTTTCTCTCTTACCCATTAATGCTATAGGGAACATGATGCTAGTATAGCTGTTTCAATGAGCTTTCTCTTTGAATTGGAAAAATTACCCATTGCACATTCCTTAAATTTAATATACACGTACAATGAGAAGAATTGAGTTAAAGCTGATTTCGGCTCCAAAACCCTATATACTGTACTCGGTGCACAATCTTCCTCACGAGCTTTTTGCTTGTCAATACCAAGTAGCTGAAGATTGGTGTATCGGGGACCGGGATGCACTTGACGACCCAACCAATAGGCCAAGACGTGGCTGCGATCCCAACGCACGCACCCCATTGTTCCCAGCTCAATCGATCTGTGCCGGTGAACCGCTTCAGGAACTCGACCATCACCACTTGGAGGATCACCGTTGCAGAGATGATCCCTAGGAACAGCTTGTTCTTGTGTATGCCCTCAAACACGTTCTTCTTCTTGAGGTTCCTCGTGTTGAACTCGTTGAAGACCTGGCACAGGACGAACGCGTTGAATATCAGCGTCCGCTTCACCGCCTCGCCCATGCCAAAAATCCGTTTGCCCTTGAACTGTAGAGTGAGAAGGACGGCCACTTGGTAAATTGCTTGTCCTACCAGATTCCTCCACATGACGTTGGTTATGAGCGGCTCGGTCCGGCCCACAGGGGGCTTCTCCATGTGCTCCCTGGTGGGCCGCTCTGTGGACAAGGCAATGGCGCCGAGTGTGTCCATGATCAGGTTCACCCATAAGAGCTGGACGGTCGTCAAAGGGACGTCACCGGTGGAGACTGCGGCCACGAAGTTGATCAAAAGAGCGGCGACATTCACCGTGAGCTGGAACTAGATGAACTTCTGGATGTTACCATAGACGCATCGACCCCACCGCAACACCGTCGCCACGGAGGTGAAGTTGCTGTCGAGGATGACGATATCTGGGCTCTCTTCAGCGACCTCAGTGCCTTGGATGCCCATCGAGATCCATATGTCAGCTTTCTTGAGTGCCGGTGCAACGTTCGTGCCAGTGACGGCGACCACATGGTCTTTCTGCTTCAGGCATTGAACCATGAGGAGCTTATCGAAAGGTGAGGATCTCGCCATGACCCGGATTTTCTCGACTCTCTGAAGCCTCTCCTCAGGTGTGTAATTGCGGAAATCCACTCCTTCCACGATGGCCTCATCGGAGGCTTCGTCCCCTGCTCTAAGAATCCCACACTCTGCGGCAATGGCCTTAGCAGTGAAGACGTTGTCTCCAGTTATCATTTTGATGTTCACTCCCGCGTCCCTACAAGCTTGGACTGCACTCTTCACACTGGGACGGCATGGGTCCTTAATACCGATAAGTGCTAGTAATGTCAGGCCGTCCTCTTGGATCTTCTTCCCGTCTTCTCTTTCTTTGGTCACTTCCTCGGAGACTTGTTTATGAGCGAAAGCGATGCACCTGAGGCTGCTTGCCGCCATCCCTGAATAATCTGCTCGAATCTCATCCTTTCATTTTGGTCCAAATCTTTCACTATCCCCGACCCGTTGTAGAAGCTCGAGCACATCGCCAAGACCATTTCTGCTGCTCCTTTCCAGTGCACGTGGAATGTGTCGTCCACGCTCTTTTTTATTAGGACACCGCTTCTCTTCTTCTGTGAGTTGAAGGCTTCGACTTGGATGACTTCACAGCTCTTCTTTGTCTCCTCCATGTCCATGCTCAATTGCGAAACAGCCCAGGAAAGAATCGCTTTCTCGGTGGGACTACCTGAGAACTCGTACTCCAATCCCAAAGACAGCCTATAGACGCTGCCTGCGGTGTTCAAAGCGACCCCATCCTGAATAAAATCCAGGACATACTCGGAGGTAAAGGAGTACACGTTTTCTGCCACGAAGTCTTGGCCGACCCAGAATTTCGTTACCTTCATCTGGTTCATCGTCAGGGTGCCGGCCTTGTCGGTGCAAATAGTGGTGGCCGACCCCATCATCTCCCAGGCTGAAAGCTTCCTCACCATCACCCGATCCGCCATCATCCTCTTCATCGAGTAAGCAAGAGTGAGAGTTACCACAAGTGGCAGGCCTTCGGGAATCGCAACCCCCACGATCGTCACTGTGGCTGCTATGATGCCCCCCACGGAGTTTATGATATTGTCACCCATCGTTTGGCCTGGAACGAATGCCCGTTTCCTGTTCTCGTCCTGTTTTTTTCCCGTGAAGTAGCGAATTAGCAGGACCACAAGAACCAGAAAATTGACCGCCAAGCCAACTTTGCAAATCGACGAGGTAAGCTTGTCGAGCCGAGCTTGTAAAGGGGTCTGCTCGCTGCTGCCGTGGTTGATTGAACTCATCATCTCGCCCCATGTTGTGTTCATGCCGACCGATGTGACCAGCATCCGTGCATCCCCATGTACGACCTTTGCTCCGGAGAACAGGAATGGATTCTGGTTGCTGTTCACTTCCACGTGATCACTCTGCCCGGTCATGATCGATTTGTCAACCTAAATTGACAACACAAACGTCACACATGATTTAGTGACGCTGGGATGAGACGATAGGATGCATTCCAGTCTCAGTTGAAACAAAGAAACTAAACTTGAATAAATATTGACACGAGAAGAAATGGATCATGTTTAAGTATACTTTTTCCAATAAATTTTTTTAACAAAGTTTGTTTTCCTACGACTAGAATTACAAATTAAAACCCTTGCTTTTCCTTTTTGTCATAGAATTAGGATTATGATCATGATAAACTGTGCAGTATCAAACAGAATATCGCACACTTTTACATTTCTTTGGACTAATTACTTAACTAATTGATCAATCTGGGCTCAAAGCCTGGTAATACTAATACTATATATTTCTGAAGGAAACTAACTTAAGTAATTACGCGAATCTAAAGCAATCAAACTGGCACAAATTCTCGTCTGTACCTGCAAGGAATGGCCATCTATGAACAGACCGTCTGCTGGGACTTGATCGCCGATCTTCAGACAAATGACATCTCCGACGACGATCTTGGATGTGGATACTTGCTGCAGCTGACCCTTTCTTATCACATGGATGAGAATATTTCTGCTAGCCCCATACAATTTATCAAACTGCCGATTCTGATGGTATTTGCTCACGGCGGACACTGTGATCACAAGGAAAACTGCGAAGAATGGGCTCCCGCCATTGTACCAGCCTTCCTTCACCCCGTTCTCCTTGATTGCAAGCCCAGGTGAGAGCCCGGCGCAAACAAGAAGAATCAGGTGCGTGAGGTCCTTAAAAGCCTGGAGCAAAAAGTGGAAGAAGCCCTTGGTGGGCCGCTTGAATTCGTTGATGCCGAATGCGTTTTTCCTGCAAGCGATGTCATCCGGTTCACCGCTAATTCCGTTGGAGACATCAGTTTCAAGGGCCGAGACGACTCTGTTGATGCCGCCGAATTCTCTGAGGCGGTTGAGGTCCTTGTCATTGACCAGCCTGGTGAGCTGTGACTGATCAATCTGGAAGGAGCTGGGTTGATCAGAGCGAGTGCTCGGAGCCTGATCAGGGATTGGAATCGAAGTGCAGGAAGGAGGAGCGCTCTGAGCTGTGACTGATCAATCTGCAAGGAGCAGGGTTGATCAGAGCGAGCGCTCGGAGCCTCATTGGGGATTGGAATCGCAGTGCAGGAGGGAGCGAGCGCTCCGAGCTGTGACTGATCAATCTGGAAGGAGCTGGGTTGATCAGAGCAAGGACTCGAAGCCTGCTCTGGGATTGGAATCGAAGTGCAGGAAGGAGCGAGCGCTCCGACCTGTGACTGATCAATCTGGAAGGAGCTGGGTTGATCAGAGCAAGGACTCGAAGCCTGCTCGGGGATTGGAATCGAAATGCAGGAAGGAGCCAGCGCTCCGAGCTGTGACTGATCAATCTGGAAGGAGCTGGGTTGATCAGAGAAAGCGCTCCGAGCCTCATCGGGGATTGGAATTGAAGTGCAGGAAGGAGATTCTCTTGGGAACTTGTGGGTTTTCTCTGCGGTGGTAGCGAGGAGGGCTCGGGAGCAATAGATGGCTGCGATGGCCAAACGCCATCGCTTCGCGAACTTGCCCATAGCGGGCAAGTCGAGAGAGACCTCGCAACAGGGGATGGGGTCGCCGCCATGGAGAATGCTCGTCATCGCCGTGGAGAGATGCGCAGGCTTGGGATCCTCCGATGACTGAGATAGGGCCGCACCACAGCAATGCAAATAGGAAAGACAAAAACAGAGAGAAATCTGGAAGATCGTGTTGTGATAGCTACGAAAAAGAAGCAATCTTCAAATTTTGTGGGACGATGATGTTTGAGGCGACTTCCATCGATTGCATGGGTTTGTTTATTTATATACATATGCTTGAGCTGAACAGGAGTTGTCGTTAAGCGGGACGCTGCTTGGATTTTGCCATATCCGCATGGGGAAGCTGCGATCGGGTTTCGAGCTGAATGAAAAGAATAAAAAGACATGCCGACGTGACAGACTCGGTGGTCGACGTGAGGAATGACTCGTTGGTGGGCGGTGGTCACTTCGTCGTCCAGCCCGTTCCGAAATGAAACAGCTGTGTCGTGTTTCCCCTCCCTCTGCCTTTAATCGGGAGATTCATTGTTCATTTTTAAATTAATTCATGGGGGTAAAGTCGGCATTTACAATGCACCAATCAAAGGTTTAGCTGAAGATACCGTTCGTATAATTAATGCAGAAACCAGGGATGAACGATTCTAGATTTTGTACATGTTCCATTAGAATCTATTGGTTGGACAATTTTTTAAAACTTGAAACTTACTCTGTATACCTTAAAATCTATAATTTATTTTATCATAAGTTTCAAAGTTTATCCCATGTTCCATATATATATTAATTGAATGATTGTAGTGAATCATCATTTCAATGACTACTACTTGTTGTTACAATCCACTAACCTCAACTTATATTTAAATATAAGAAGAAAGTAAAAGTTTTAATTATAAAATGAAAACTTAAAATAATAGTTATAGATTATATATTCATCATCAAACGCTATGAAATACTGTAAGATTGTATTAAGATACAAACAAAAAAAAAACACTAAAATAGGTTTTATGTTCCTAATTCCACTTACTTAGAATTTGGAACCTACCGTCAAAACAGGTTATCATAATTTTTGGAATCTAAAACTTACCTTATTTGCCTTAGAACTTAGAACCGGACATATTTTCACCGATCCAATATTTCGGTTCCAGGTTCTACTTTGAAACCATGCTCACATCTAGTAGAAACTAACAAAGACCTTACAATTAAATCGATACAAAATCATTAGCAAAAATAAATGAGAAACGATAGAGGATGCTAGAGACTTTTCAATCCGAGTGTCGATACCGCTCTACGATGAGAGTTGGCAATAAATAATTCACTAATAATCGGGAAGTCAAAATTAAGGTCACTCATACACTCAAGTATTTCCCACACCTAAATTAGACTCAAGCCCAAAGTGTTAATAAATAAACAACTCCATTAGATGTAAAACTCCGTAGGGTTCAATTCATGGTCTTCTTGGATATGCATGAGTTGACCATTGCCAATTGAAGAAATCCTATATATTTCACAAAATAATCGCCCAAGATAACCTAAGCCTAATTATTATTGCAATTAGGATTGATGTATATCTTCCAATCGGATCAGATCTCATACATCGCTCAAACTTGAGACATTAATTTAAGGGTAAATACTACAAAAAACTCCAAATTAATACATCGATGATAAATTTACTTTAAACTAAGTTTTAAGTCATAAAAAATCTCAAACTGGTATACCCATGACAAATTTACCTTGATGTGGTAAATCACGTGGAAAAATATAACACTCTTTCTATACTTCACCACCCAGAAATGAAAGAGGACTTCCATCTCCGAGTTGAACTGTCATCACCACTCCCTTTGCCAGCACCCACTAATTTCGGAATAGCACTTGATATTATTAGAAATGCCTAGAAAATATCATATTCATAAAGCAAAAATAGGGCAACCTTGTTGCTTTTTTTTTTTTTCAAAAAAAAAAAGCGGAAGTTGGGGGGAGAAAAACGGACTTAGGCTTTTTCCAATTGTTCACGGGTCTCCGCAAAGTCGTAAGACCATGTATGGAGGCTAATGCCTGCTCAGTGTTGGAAGGTCAAAGAAGTTGGTGACCTGATGATAGGGGAGCCGCCGACCGAAGCCCCAGTGAACGGCGGCTGTAAGGAAATTATAAAGAATTTGTCATAATATTTTAAATGGAGTTCACTTGAGAGTGAGTTGCTTCAGCTTCAACCACTCGAATTTTCAATATTGCTTTTTATTTCTCACGTAAGATTCTATTGAAAAATGGATCCTAATAATTCATTAGACGGGATGGCAGAATGAACTAGGGACCAATTCATTTATTCCGAGAATTCATGAGCTAATGAAAAAAGTTATTGATAAAAAGAGAATAATTTTTTTTTTCGATGCAAATTTAAACACCATGTAGCAAGAACTCTTTAATAACACTTTTAGTAACTCTAGTAGTGCTCTTGATAAAATGGCTTGATCAAGTGCCATTATATTCTCAATCAAATCTCATGTAAGAACATTAAGGATGGATTAAGCCCTTGGGATTTTTACTTGACCTTCTCTCGATACTCGATCCTCACGGTAAGCAAAAATAGCATTTTTTCACATGTGGTATGTAGGGGAGAATTGCCGAAAAAGTCCTAAACCTATTACAGTTGTGCCAATTGAGTCCTAAACCTTTTTTTTTTACCGAAAAAGTCCTAAACCTATTGCGATTGTGCCGCTTGAGTCCATCCGGCCAAATTTGGCCGGCCGGAGCTGACGTGGACGCCGGCCGGCGCCCGGCGACAATTTTTTAATAATTTTTATAATTTTTTGATTTTTTTCGAATTTTTTATTATTTTTTTTAATTTTTCTTTTTTTTTTCTCCCCTCCCCTCCCCGCCGGCGCAGTGGCCAGCCAGCGCCGACGAGGCTGCCACCCTTTGCGCGAGGGCCGCGGAGCCCTCGCCCGACTCTCCTGCACAGGGGCCGCCGGCGAGGTCGCGGCCCCGACCGCCCGGATCCGGGCGAGGCGCGGCCGCGCGAGGCGGCTTCGCCCGGATCCGGGCGAAGCCGCGCCGGCCGCGGCGAGCGCCTTCGCCCGGATCCGGGCGAAGCCGGCCGGCCGCGGCGGCGCCTCGCCCGATCCGGCAAAGCGGCGCCGGCCGTGGCGAGGCGCTTCGCCCGGATCCGGGCGAGGCCGGCCGCGGCGAGGCGGCTTCGCCAGATCTGGCGAGGCCGGCCTCGCCATGGCCTGGCCGTGGCGAAGGCGGCCTCGCCGCGGCTGGCGAGGCCGCCGCGCCCGCCCCCCCGTGCCTCGCCCGTGCAGGCGAGGCCGCCGGCGAGGTGGCCGGTCGACGGGGCCGCGACCCTCGCGGCCCTCGCGCAGGGCCGGCGGCCTCGTCGGAGCTGGCCGGCCACCGCCGCCGGTGTGGGGGAGGGGGAAAAAAAGAAAATAAAAAAAACAGAAAAATTAAAAAAAACAATAAAAAATTCGGAAAAAAATCAAAAAAATCAAAAATTATTAAAAAATTATTAAAAAATTGTCGCCGCGCGCCGGCCGGCGTCCCACGCGCCAGCTCCGGCCAACCAAATTTGGCCGGATGGACTCAACTGGCACAATCGCAAAAGGTTTAGGACTGAATCGGTCAAAAAAAAAGGTTTAGGACTCAACTGGCACAACTGCAATAGGTTTAGGACTTTTTCGGCAATTCTCCCTGGTATGTAGTAATTGTTAGAATCTCGAACGCCATTCAAAAGAGTGTGTCGAGTATCTGATGTGTCAACTTTTCTTGATAAATCTAGATCCATGAATAAAGCAATCAGGTCAAGTTGTATGTGCAATCAAGTTCATTTTCCAGATTTCTCTAACGTCGCTTCTATACACCTGGATTTTTTCCTATCCAATTCACTACAAAAACTTACCATGAAGAAAAAGACTATACTATTAAAGTAAAATCAGTGTGACCATTCATTAGGGGTGTCCAAAAAACACATCCAACCCAACCCGAACATGACCCGAACACGAAATAAATATGGTTCATGTTTCAGGTCTTAATATTGTTCGGGTAACAATTATAAACACAAAATGGAATACATGTTTTGGGTCAAATTAGGGTTGGGTTGGATGGGTTTTTTGGATACCCAAACATATTAAAGGCTTCAACTCAAACACATCCACCCAAACTATCTCCTCTACAACTCCTTCTACTCGCAACTCATCTAGCACGTCTCGTCTCATGGGTTTGTCGTCGTCGCCCCTCAGGTCGACCCCCATCAATCTCTCTCCCTCCCTTTCTCTCTCTCTCCCTCTCCCCATCTTCCATATGATTTGCTTCTTTTTCGCGGCCGATGCAAAACTTTAGAGAGGGGAGTATTATCTGTCTGCGGAGATGTTCACGAACGGGTTGGACAAGGCCTCGCGGCGTCACGTAAGAGTATTTCGAATTCCCTTTGTCATATTTTTATTAAAAAATTATCTGTTTGCGGAGATGTTCACGGACGAGTTGGACGAGGCCTCGCGGCGTCACGTAAGAGCATTTCGAATTCCCTTTGTAATATTTTTTATTAAAAAATTATCTGTTTGCGGAGATGTTCATGGACGGATTGGACGAGGCCTCGCGGCGTTACGTAAGAGCATTTCGAATTCCCTTTGTTATATTTTTAATAAAAAACCTAAAACCCGAGCTTATCCGTTTTTTTTTTTTTTTTTGCTTCATGTTTTATGCATTTCGGATCGGGTTAAATAACATGACTCTTATTGTTCGGGTCGGGTCGAGTAACATCAAGACCCGACCCGACCCGACCCGTTGACACCACATTCATCATAGGCAACATCCTAAGGTGAAGAACAAACAAGCTCCTTACTAAAGGTGTTACTAGAGAGTTCTCGCTAAATGGTGTTCGCAATTGCCACGACCTCAGCCAAAGACGACAATGAAGGATTTGATGAAGAGGAAGATGATCTAGGGTTTTTGGAGCTCTAAGGAAGAGAAAGAGAAAGAGCCTTCCAAATTAGGGCTAATTGAAAAAATAAAGAGAGAGTTATGAATTTTCGCATGGACTTGCAATGTCAACCAAGTTATTACTATGTGTCATTCAACTTAGTAATTTCACAGTAAAATTTGGCAAAAGCTAACAGAGAGTAAATGCATCACGCTTGTATCGATTTGAATTTTTTGACGACTCAAAATTAGTTTGAAATAAATTTATCATAGGTATACCAATTTGGAATTTTTTCATGGTATTAACCCATTGGATTTTCATGTGGACTTACGACAATAATTCCATGTGTCTAGTAATTTAATAGGAAATTTGACGGAAGTTAACGGAAGTAAATTTATCACGCTTGTACTAGTTTTTAATTTTTTGTGATATTAATCTTTAATTTATCAAATACTTTCCCCTTTCCAACCAAGGATGGAGGAAAGCACACCCCTATAATGTTACGAGCTTAGAGTGAGCCATATGTTTGTTTCATCGCGTTGAAACCGCTTCTATTGATATCAATTCTTACCACACGTTTGGTTAAAGCATCGTTTTAGGCAGGAGCTCTTGCGGCTTCACTTTGTAACATCAAAAGAATAGATATAGAATGTCCAGAATGCTACTTCTTTGTATATAATTATTTAACAACAATGTATTGGTTCCAGTATAGACGACATAATTATGATATCCATGACTAATGATGTTATAATTTTCATAGTTTTATTCTAATGTCAATGATTTTTGATCAATTTAATATTGAATTGACCACCGTAGAATGGGTCTAGGACTTTTTGCTCATGTGATTCCTAGTAGCAAGCAAGGGTTAGTATTGTGCTCAAATTGCATCGAGGACCAAGATTAAATAGAGAGCATGCCAGAGGAGGAGGAGGCGATTATAGTGAACTTGAATGCTATAAGAACCAACCTCTAGCCCCACTTATCAACAATATTGTCCGCTTTGGGTTAGAATATGCACGGCTTTAAAATACATAGTTTGTTGTTAAGATCGGTGCCACTCCTTACATGGCACACAACCTAACTTTCCCCAGGTGATATGAGATTCAGTTCTTTCTTGCTCCCATCGCTATCCTCACGAGGTGTGTTCCTGACCCATCTCTTGCAGGATCAGATCACATGGCCTATTTTAGGCTGGATGAAGCCGCATGAGGATGAATTATGTATATTTAGGCAGCATCCAAGCTCTAAAGCCATCAATAGCAAAATCCATCATCCAAAAGTCCACACAAGATCATCGAACGAGGATGGTGAACATAACGAAAGGGCGCGGTTAACAAACAAAATATTGCCTTGTGACAATTTAGGTTTAGTTGAATCAATAATTGGTAGGTTATCGTGTATCATGAGAATATTGGCCAACGATATATATTTGTCATGTACGCGAATTTATGATCAAATATGGGTTATCACGCATCATAAGAATGCAGATTGACATTAAAACCACTACAATGAATTAGTGGATAGATATAGTCTTATGTAAAAAGCGGCACTCTAAACACATCAATCCAAACAAAAAAAAAAAGAGAAGAGGCTTACAAAAAATATAATTAAGTCTTAAAATTTATTAAATTTGTGCACTAAAATCTTTTACGTGGCTTTTCAGACATGACTAAAACATGAATGGTAAAGCCGAAATAGTCATTTGATTCAAATATGATTTAAATTAGGGTAAAGGGATAAACTAAATCAAAAAAGAATTAAAAAAGGAAAAGAATGAAGAGATGGTCACGCTCTTTTTCTCTTTTGACTCTGGGCCCTGGCGGACGCCCGACGGCGACGGCGACGCGACGATGGGTGCGTGCTAGCTGTGACCAGGCTGTGAACCAGTGAAGCAGGTCCGGAAACTTTTTGGAAACTCACGCGTTTTGGAGGTAAGAGGAGAGGAGAGGTTCCAAGATATGAGGGAGTGGACGGACAGGTGGTTGGAGGGGACTCGCAGGGAACACAGGATAGGAAGAAGAAAGCCAATCTTTCTTTCCCGGTAAGATCGCGAAGGAGAAAAAAGCCAGATCGCGGAGGAACTTTCTGCATGGTCAGTCCGTCGTCTTCTTCGCCATGGTTTAACGCTTCTTTTTGCATGATTTCTCTTCCGATGAGAGTCCTTTCAGACCCTGGTTCTATTCATGCTCTGTTCCTATCTATTCTTTTTTTTTTTTGGTCGTGTGTTCCTATCTATTCCACGATCGGGAGATTCGTGGAAGTTACCACGTTCGACTTTTCGGCACAATTGTGGTCAATATCTTTCGGGTGTACCAATTTGAGGATCGGTCGTTGATTCTAAAAGTTTATATCATAAAATTTGGAGATAAGTGTGAGAAAAATCTTAAATCTTTTGCATTGCTCCCAATTTTGTTCTAAGCTTTTTAATTGTGTCCATTCAATATCTAGAGTCAATTTAGTCATTCCGCTTAATTTTAACGGAATATTACTAACGTGAATACTGGTCGGCTGACCAACATGATATGATCAATGCTAATGTTGATATTTTAAAATAATATTTTAATAATTTCAATTTTTTTTTTCTTTCTTTCTTTTTATTCCTTTTTGTCCTCTTGGCCAGCACCGTCATATTTGGCAAGAGCTGGCCTTGCCTGAGCGAGAGTGGCTCTCCCCACCACAGGTAAGAATCCGCCTTGCTTGGGCAAGGGCAAGCATAGTGAGGCCGCCCTCGCAAATCTGGCCAGATTAGGCATCGCCTGGGCAAGGGTTGGCCTTACTCAGCCCAGCGACCCCACCCTCACTCAGCCCAATCTTTTGTCAAATTGCTGCTGATTCAGAGGATAGAGAATCACAACATGCTCAAGACTCCCGCAGAGAGAGAGCAGGGAAATGGTGGAACATCTGTCTAAAGGGTGACGGCCACCTTCTTCGAACTCACAAGAAGCCCAAACTCGAAAAAAAGAACAGCAAGAAGGACAAGCACGAGGCGTTCTTCAATTCCCATGTCCCTCTTCTCGCAAAAATGACAGAGCCCCATCCCCTTTTCCGCCTCCTGCTCTCAAGAGCACCCCAACTCCGATGAGCCTAACCCCCAGGTACTCAAATTCTCTGTCCAATATTGCAATATTGGTCCTTGATTTGAAAAGAGCTGTAATTGAGTAGCTATTACAACATTCATTACCTCAACTATTTTCTCGCAATATATACGGAATTCAATTCATAGAAATTTTCAATCGTTTGAGATCTGATTTTAGCATTCTCTGCACGAGACTGCTCAAAACAAACTTGAAAAAAAGTCCAATCTAACAAAAACGAATTAAGCCCAAATTAAGCTTGACCAGACAAGTCCAAATACTCTCAGTCAAATTAAGCCCAAACTAAACAAGTCCAAACTCAATTAACTTAAGCCCAACCTATCAAAGCTAAATCAAACCTAAAGTCATTAAGCCCACAACTCACCACTCACACCCACTTCAACGCCTACTTCTCCTCTCATGAACGCCCCACTCTTTTCCGGGTAAACGGAGAACGCTCGTGGATTTACAAACTAACACATTCATTCCTCTAACGAAAAATAACACTCGCGGCAGTTGGACGAGGTCAAGCCTCACCCAGATTTGGCAAGGCTCAACCTTTCTAGATATGGGCAAGGCCGAAGTTGAGCCTCGCCCTAGCCTGGCGAGGCTCTAGTTGGGCTAGAGGAAGAAGAAGAAAAGGAAATGAAGAAAAAGAAAGATAAAAGACTTGATTCTAGAATTGTTCCCGAAAACAAAAATCAACTTTTTTATTTTATTTTATAATTATGTTCCAAATATATTCTCAACAAAAACATTATCAAATGGATTTTTGTTCCAAAACAAGATAATAGAATCAGGCATTATTTAGCACGTTACTAGACTTTAACTATCCAAAATTTCTATTCTCAAAATAGAAATACGTTTAATATGACTCTCAAATTTATTTGTAACTTAGAATTTCTTTTAATTTTTGAATAATTTTGTTACATTTTTCTTTTTTCTTTTTTCCTTATCTTCTTCTTCCTCTTTCTAGTTGCCAGGCACAACGATGGTCGACAATGGGCTAGATGAGAGCCAGCGAGGTCAAGCCTCGTCTAGTTACTGTGAGGTTGACCTCACCAAGCCGGCTCCCAACAAGGGTTGACCTTCGCCAATGGCTAGGTGAGGCTCGTCGAGGGCCGATGAGCCTTCGATGAGACCGCTAGACCTCATCTAGCCAATTGCTGGCCATCGCAGTCATCAGCAATCAACCAAAGGAAGAAGAAAAGGAAGAAAAAAAGAAAGGGATATGTTCAACAGAAGTTCTAAAAATTGTCAGGATAGTGCAATTGAGTCCTAAAATTTGTAAAAAGTGCAATCAAGTCATAAAACTTGTCATGTTGGTTCATTTGAGTCTTTCCATTAACATCGTCAATTTAGACTAATGGAAAATGCTGACGTGGCATTTTTATTTTTATTTTCCACGTGGCATTTTAAAGTAATTTTTATTTTTCACATGGCTTTTTTTTTATTCAATTCTTTTTAAATTATATTAAAAAACAAAAAAAAATTATTCAATTCTTTAGTTGTCGCCCATGCGGAAGGGTCGGGCCGACCCTCGTGGGGGGCCGACGACCATCGCCTCACGAGGGGGAGTCCTCGCCGGCACTGGAGGGCTGGTGACCCTCACGGCGAGCGCGAGGGTGTCCAAATCTGGGCACGCCTGCCCTCACGGGGGGCCGGCGACCATCGCCCGCCCTCATGGGGGCCGGCAACCATCGCTCGCCCGGGCGAGCGTCACAGGGCCCCAATGAGGCTCGCTTGGGCTTGGCGACAGTCGTCGGCCCTCACCCGGGGCTCGCGACGCCTCCCCAAGGCCGTGATGGTTGTCGGCCCCCATGAGGACTCGGCGTGCCCGGATCCGGGCGCCTCGTGCTCGCCGCGAGGGTCACCAGCCCTCCCCGGCCTAAGCGAGGGTCGGCACCCTCACCCAGGGCCGTCGACGTTGGCTCTTCCGGCGATGGGTGGCGGTGGCGGCTGAAGCCCCAGCTCTTCTCCCTCTGTTTTTTTTTTTTTTAAGTTATTGTTTTTTAATAAAATTTTAGGTTTTCTTTTCAAGTTTTTTAATTTAATTAAAATAAGATTGAATAAAATAACAATTAAAAATGCTAATGTGGCATTAAAAAATAATTTTAAAATGCCACGTCAGTATTTTCCGTTAGTCTAAATTGACAGTGTTAACGGAAGGACTCAAATGAACCAACATGACAAGTTTTAGGACTCGATTACACTTTTTGCAAGTTTTAGAACTCAATTGCACTATCCCGACAAATTTTAGGACTTATAGTGAACATATCCCAAAAAGAAAAAAAGAAAATGGTTTTGGTTTGATCTTGGAGTTGTTTCCAAATACAAAGAAGTAACGTTTTTTTTTTTACTTCTTAATTTTGTTCCAAATCTATTCTGGGGAATAAATTTATTTCTAATAATAAAAAATTTACCAAACGGATTTTTTTTTTTTTATTTTAGGTAACAAATAAATAGAATCATGTATTGTTTGGCACGTTATGAAACATATCTTAAACATCCACCTTTTCTTTTTCTTCTTTTTATTGGCAGGCCGCACCCTTAGAATAAGGAAAAAAAAAACAATTCTAATCGGAAACTAAGGGTGAGTGATTCCAGGTTTTGTACAAGTTTCACTTGAAACTTATCTATTCAAATATGTTCTTCATTTTTTGAACACCAAAAATATGAAATATTAACAAAATAAAAGTTTCATTAATAAATTAAAAGCTTAAACTAATGGTTCCACAACGCTAGGGAATACTACAAAATCATATAAAGATATAAATAAAGAAAAACACAAAAACTAAATCCAAGTTTTAGGTTTTAGGCTCTACCAACCTAAAATTCGAAACCTATCCATTAAAACAGCTTCTACCTTCATGCTCATCCCTACCCGAAACATCACCCCCACAAGAAACACGGCTTCGGAAGCACGTTTGCATTGGGTCTCTCATCATCCCGTGAATAAAAACAAGAAAATTCAGATTTTCCACTTTTGCAACGAGTGAAAAGGTATAAAGAAAGAACGTGGACGTCGTCCCTTCTTACTTCTTGGATCTCTTCGGAGCGAAAATGAAAAAGCAGCAACTATATGACCAAAAGGGAAAAAACAAAAAGGCAACAACTTAATGGCAGAAAACAAGTCGCTATTGTCGATGTTTCCACGCACCTTCTGCTTCTACGAAATGGGGCTCGATTCATGGCTGGCGGTGAGATCTAGCTGGAGTGTGAGAGCAACCGCCAATCATTCTCATTGCCCTCCTTTTCGACAAAAAGTTTAGTTGCATCGCATCACATCTAGGCCCTAACACATATGCAACTCATGAATCGACCGATCAGATTCAATCAGAGTTCAGCCATGGACACGAGATCTCTACTACGAAGCTCGACCATGACAGCCATGGCGAATATTCTTATGGATAGCACGACAACTTGTGTCGACACTAGTTCGGGGATTAGAACGTACGAGTTGTCCCGTTTTTCACGCCAGACCCGATTAGAGAATTCACATTTTGGGTCTTCCTTTCTCGCAAACCCCTTAGAAGTGCAAACGACGCGGACCAATGCAAACGATTGGGGTACCAATGCAAACGCTCCACGGTCAAAGCATATGGATCGGTTGAGGAATTTTGGCGCACTTGTTCTCCTTCTCAGGTGTATTTTCTCTTTTAAGGGTTCAAAGGATTCCATCAGCACATAAGTGGTCAATGGCCAAAGCCCAAATGGATTGGGAACAATGAATACGCTCCACGTCCGCAACTCCGATACCTGCACAATTAGTCGAACTCTCCAATTGGAGGGTATGGCCTTTCAAGTGAAGGAATGTTGGTGCAGTCGTTCACCTTCTCATTGTTCCTCAACCGGATTTATGCGAATTGAGTTCTTGTAAGTACATGCAATTCATGATTATTGTATCCATCATCACTCCACGCAAATTCGTAGTTCTTTTCGCAGCTAACTCAACACCAAACATCAAGTTTTTTTTCGTGGTCTTGCATTGCGATGCCCTGTCTCGTCATAGGATCACAAGCCTGTACACCTCTTCCCAGTGATGACGAGTATTCTCGGTGGCTACTACATCCCGAGCGCTCCCTCCGATCAACCCAGCTCCTTTCAGATTGATCGGTCACAGCTCCCCAGGCTGGTCAAGGACAAGGACCTCGGCCACCTCCAGGAATTTGGTGGCGTCAACAAAGTAGCCTCAGCCCTTGAAACTGATATATCTTATGGAAGGCTGGTACAACGGGGAGCCCCCTCTTTGCGGTTTTCCTCATGATCGTGGTGTCGGCCATGAGCAATTACTGGCAGAACTGGCAGATCGATAAATTGTATGGGGCGAGTGGTAACATTCTTATCGATGTGATAAGGAAGGGTCGGCCGCAGCAGGTTTCCATATTTGAGATCGTTGTTGGAGATGTTGTTTGTTTAAAAAAAAACAATCAAGTCCCGGCAGATGGGCTGTTACTCGACGGGCACTCCTTGCAGGTGCGGGCGAGAATTTGTACTGGTTTGTTCGCATTAGGTTCTTGTATTAACTCATGTTAGTTTCCTCCAGAAATTTAGAGTATTAGTATTACCACGTTCGAGCCCAGGTTGATTAATTAGTTTAAGTAGGTAGTCCAAAGAAATGTACATGTGCACGAAATTCTGTTTGATAGTGCACAGTTCGTCATTTCCATAATCTTAATTTTATGACAATAAGGAAAATTAATGGTTTAAATTCGTAGCGTCAGTAAACATAATGCATTTCTTCCCGTGTTAATATTTATTAAGGTTTCATTTCTTTGTTTCAACGGGAGACTGGACCGCATCCTATCGTCCCATACTAGCGTCATAAATCATGCTCGACGTTTGTCAGGACACGGGAGTGAACATCAAGATGATCACTGGAGACAACATCTCCACCGCTAAGGCCATAGCCACAGATTGCGGGATTCTCAGGCCCAGGGACGAAGCCTTCAATGGAGCCATTGTGGAAGGAACTGATTTTTGCAATTACACGCCTGACGAGAGGCTTCACAGAGTTGAGAAAATCCGGGTCATGGCGAGATCCTCACCTTCCGATAAGCTCCTCATGTTTCAGTGCTTGAAGCAAAAAGGCCAAGTGGTCGCTGTCACAGGGGACGGCACTAATGATACACTGGCCCTCAAGGAAGCTGATGTCGGGGTCTCGATGGGCATCCAAGGCACCGAGGTCGCCAAAGAGAACAGAGAACAGTTTATTGGGTTTAGGAACGCTAATTGGGTTTAACTCAATTCTTTTTATCGTACAGTTATATTGAATTCCTCTTCATGCAGCGTAATTTTTTTCTTTTACCTAGAAATATGTGCAATCAATTGGTGTAATTTTTCCAATTTAAACAAAGCATTTGTTGAGAAAATAGGAATTTGAAATCAATCAATCTTTGGGCACAGGTCTAAAGATCGAGCTGGGCCTATTTGGGCTCAGTATGTTGGCCCAGTTTGCCGAAAGGAATTTTTTTTTTTTTGGGTCAAATTCCAAAAGGAATTGACTCGGATCGAATTTAGCCTTTATGTTATGCTAGGAAATAAAAAATGTAGTAATTGCCATATCTAAACTTTTATGTAACAAACATATTTATTCATAACTCACAATATATCAAATATTTATTGTTTTCAAGATATGAGTTTAGAAATTCATTAAAGAGATAACACCATATAAATATGTCCCAAAATGAACAACAAGGTTTAATTGAAACGACAAACTCGCATTTCTGTCATATAAGTGAGAAATAGCATCAAAACCAAGTAAAATACTATCTCAACTACGGGTCGACTAAGCTAAACTGAAATGCTAACAAAATAACTCACACATCAACAAATCGTTTAACTAAAGCTAGGGGTGTACAAAACATACGGCTCGAATCAATTTTCACAAAACTTTGAATATACAACATAATTCCAAAAACTATCCTAATTGGACGAATGAGGGATGCAAACACTTATCAAGCGTTGCATATGTAGGCGAATCGGCTCGATGAGACGTCTGTGCAAATATTCCTCTCTTTCTTTCCTCTATCTCTTTATCTTTCTCTCGTCTCTTCCTTTTCTTTTTGCCGGAGCTCTCGGTTAAAGAGGGAGCCGAGCGTCCCTTTATTCCCCCATTTCTTTTTTTCTTTTTTTTTTTCCAGTCGTCCTCCGACTTTTTGACTTTTCAACACTGCATATTTCAATAAGCATGCATTCTTTGAATTGAATAAATTACATCGATCGATTGATTACAGATTCCTCATTTTCTGTGCAAAGAAAAAAATCACACTGCATGCCACCCCATGTGGTGGCTCCGCTGGCTTTGGGCTTTCCCCCCTACCGAAGGGGAGGGGTTCAAATCCCAACGGAGTCATTTGTGGACTTACCTTGGTGGCATGTGCTTGGTGGTGGCACGTGTCGCCCTGCGGGTTTTTCCCACCGCCGCCGGCCGGCGGGGTTCCTGGGTCACCAAAAAAAAAAAAATCACACTGCATCAAGGACGAATTCAATATACCTCATATACAATGACAAGCATTGGGTTAGGGCCAGTTTTAGTGTCCCCATTATTCTCTGTGCATGATTTCCCTCGCGGGCTTCTTGCTTTTAAATCCCAAGTAGCTAAATATTGGTGTATCGGGGACCGGAATGCACTTGACGACCCAACCGATAGGCCAAGATGCAGCTGCAATCCCAATACATGCGCCCCACTGGCCCCAGCTCAACCGCTCTGTGTCGGCAAATTGCTTCAGGAACTCGACCATCACCACCTGGAGGACCACGGTCATGGAGATGATCCCAAGGAACAGCTTGTTCTTGTGAATGCCCTCGAACACGTTCTTCTTCTCGAGCTTCCTCGCGTTGAACTCATTGAAGACCTGGCACAGGACAAACGCATTGAATATCAGCGTTCGCTTCACTGCCTCGTTGACCCCAAAGATCGATTCACCCTTGAATTGTAGAGTGAGGAGGATAGCCATTTGGTATGTTGCTTGTGCTACAAGGTTCCTCCACATGACGTTGGTTATGAGTGGCGCGGTCCGGCCCACGGGGGCCTTCTCCATGAGCTCCCTAGTGGGTCGTTCAGTGGCCAAGGCGAGAGCACCAAGCGTGTCCATGATCAGGTTCACCCATAAGAGCTGGACCGCCGTTAGGGGGACGTCGCCAGAGGAGACCGCAGCCACAAAATTGATCACGAGGGCTGCGACGTTCACCGTAAGCTGGAACTGGATGAACTTCTGGATGTTGGTGTAGACGCATCGACCCCAACGCAGCACCGTCACCACAGAGGCAAAGTTGTCGTCCAGGATGACAATGTCTGAGCTCTCTTTGGCGACCTCAGTGCCTTGGATGCCCATTGAGAGCCCGATGTCGGCTTCCTTGAGGGCTGGTGCATCATTCGTGCCATCCCCAGTGACAGCGACCACATGGCCTTTTTGCTTCAGGCACTGCACCATGAGGAGCTTATCGAAAGGCGAGGATCTTGCCATGACCCGGATTGTCTCGACTCTTTGAAGCCTCTCCTCAGGCGTGTAGCTGCGGAACTCAGCTCCTTCAACTATGGCACCATTGAAGGCATCGTCCCCGGGCCTGAGAATCCCACACTCAGTGGCAATGGCCTTAGCGGTGAAGATGTTGTCTCCCGTTATCATCTTGATGTTCACTCCCGCGTCCTGACAAGCTTGGACTGCGCTCCTCACACCAGGACGGCAGGGGTCCTTAATACCAACAAGTCCTAGCAATGTCAGGCTGTCCTGTTGGATCTTCTTCCCACCTTCTCTTTCTTTGGTCGCTTCCTTGGAGACTTGTTTATGAGCGAAAGCGATGCACCTGAGGCTGCTCGCCGCCATCCCCTGGATAATCTGCTCAAATTTCATCCTTTCATCTTTGTCCAAATCTTTCTCTATCCCTGACCCATCGTAGAAGCTGGAGCACATCGCCAAGACCATCTCTGCCGCTCCTTTCCACTGCACGTGGACCGTGTCATCCACGCTCTTCTTTATTAGGACACCACTTCTCTTCTTCTGCGAGTTGAAGGCTTCAACTTGGATGACTTCACAGCTCTGCTTTGTCTTCTCCATGTCCATTCTCAATTGCGAAACAGCCCAGGAAAGAATCGCTTTCTCGGTGGGACTACCTGAGAACTCGTACTCTGATCCCAAAGATGGCCTGTAGACACTGCCTGTGGTGTTCAAAGCAACCCCATCCCGAATCAAATCCAGGACAAAGTTGGAGACACGGGAGTATGTGTTTTCCACCAGAGTCTTGGCCGACCCAGAATTTCGTCACCTTCATCTGGTTCATTGTGAGAGTGCCGGTCTTGTCAGTGCAAATAGTGGTGGCCGACCCCATTGTCTCGCAGGCCGAAAGCTTCCTCACCATTGCCTGATCTGCCATCATCCTCTTCATCGAATAAGCAAGAGTGAGGGTTACCGCAAGCGGCAAGCCTTCAGGAATCGCTACCACCACGATTGTCACTGCAGCTGCGATGATGCCCACCACGGAGTTTATGATATAGTCACTTGTGGTTTGGCCTGCAATGAATTCCCGATTCCCGTTCTCGTCCTGTGTGTTTCCCATGAAATAGCGAACCAGCAGGACCACAAGAACCAGGAATGCAACCACCAAGCCTACTTTTCCAATCAACGAGGTGAGCTTGTTGAGCCGATCCTGTAAAGGGGTTTGCTCGCTGTTATCACGGCTGATGGAGCTCATCATCTCGCCCCACGTCGTGTTCATGCCAACCGATGTAACGAGCATCTGAGCATACCCATCAGCGACCTTTGTTCCTGAGAACAGGAATGGATTCTGATTGCTGTTCACTTCTACGTGATCACTCTCCCCAGTCATGCTTGATTCATCAACCTAGATTAACAATATGAAAGTTGCTCGATTTAGTCACGCTAGGATGATGCAATGATGCGATATGATGCGTATCCGTCAAGCAACTGAAATCTGAGTAAATAGTAACACAAGAACAGAATGGATTCTATTTTAACTTTTTGCAGTAAAATTCCTTCACTAAGTTTGTTTTACTATGACTAGAACCACGGATTAAAACCATTATTTTTTCCTTTTTATCATAGACTTAGGATTATGAAAATGACAAACTGCTCTGTATCAAAGAGAATATCCTGCACTTCTACATTTCTTTGGACTAATTACTTAACTATATATTTCTGGAGGAAACCACCGTGAGTTAATATGCAAATCTAATGCGGTCAAACCAGTAAAAATTGCCGTCCATACCTGCAGGGAGTGCCCCTCGAGGAACAGCCCGTCTGCTGGAACTTGATCACCAATCTTCAAACAAACGACGTCTCCAACGACGATCTCGAATATGGAGACCTGCTGCCGTCGACCCTTCCTTATCACATCGATGAGAATATTACCGCTCACCTGAGACAATTTCTCAAATTGCCGGTTTTGCCGGTAATTGCTCCCAGCTGACACTGTGATCACAAGGAACACCGCGACGAATATGCTCCCGCCATCGTACCAGCCTTCCTTGACCCCGTTCTCCTTGATCCCAAACCCGAGTGAAAGCCCGGCACAGACAAGAAGAATCATGATTGTGAGGTCCTTAAATGCCTCAAACACGAAGTGGAAGAAGCCCTTGGCAGGCGGCTTCTTGTATGAGTTGACACCAAATGCATTTTGCCTGCGAGAGATGTCATCCAGGTTGCCGCTTATACCGGCCGAGACATCAGTTTCGAGTGTTGAGGCGACTTTCTTGACCCCGCCAAATTCCTGGAGGTGGCAGAGGTCTTTTTCCTTGACCAGCTTGGTGAGCTGTGACTGGTCAATCTCGAAGGAGGTGGGTTGATCGCAGTGAGCGCTCTGAACCTCATCGTGGATCGAAATCAAAGTGTAGGAAGGAGATTTTCTAGGGAATTTCTTGGTTATCTTTGCAGAGGCAGTGATGGCTCGGGAGGAATAGATGGTTGCGAATGCCAAACGCCATTGCTTGGCGAACTTGCGCATAGCGGGAAAGTCGAGAGAGACCCTGCAGTGGAGACAGTAGTCGCCGCTGAGAATGCTCGTCATTGCTCGGAAGAGCTGCACGGGCTCGCAATCCTATTACGAGACAGGATGGCACAGTACTCTGATGCTTGGTGTTTGCGTTAGCCACGAAAAGTGCAACAATCGAATTTATGTGGGGTGATGATGGATACAATGACCATGGACTGCATGCATTTTTATACATGCGGGAACAGAACAAGAGGGTGACATCATTTGTGAAAAGGGTGACATCATTTTTATATTTTAACTTTTTTGCGTTACAAGGCCATCTCCGTTTGCTTTTTGGTCTTTGAAACCGAGGGGGACCTGGGTTTCCTCGAAGTGAAGCCTCTGCACCGCGTTGTGTCTTGTAGACGCTCTGCAGTTAAAGCTCAGACATCATCAAGCAAGGGCATCCGATGCCGGACTCTTTATCTTTCTTTCGCAAAAGAAAAAGGAATCCCATGCCCAAGACTCTTATATCTTGCTGCTGAAACCTGGCTCTGAAGGTATCGATTCTTACTCGAAAGTATTGGGGCAATGGTCCCGGAATTCCCCACGTACTTGCCAGGAACTTTCCTCACGGTCTGAGAAGTGCAATGGGAAAGAGGCGCGAAATGGAGAGATGGCTATGCAAAAGTAATTACCTCCAAAGGAGAAGGAATCTTAAAAAGGAGCGGGGGAGTGATTTAGATGGAAAATAAAAAGATATTAGGTCCCCTTCGGTTCGTGGCAATTTCTTAATCTCTCAGTTTCAATGAAGAGAACTTTGCTCAATGTGATACACTTATCCCAAACATTTTTTTTGTGACAAAAAAAATTCCAAACTTGTATCTATGTGATACATTTGCCCTAAATTTTTTTTTTGTCACAAAAAATCCCAAACTTTGCCGATTGTAATATACTTACCCCGAACTCTTTAGTTAAATGGCATTTTCGTCTTTTAATTTTAAAATTTTCTTCTTTTTCTATTTTTTTGTTCTTTTTTTGTTCTTTCTCTCTTCCCTTTGCCCGGACTGTCCTCACCTCGCTAGGTCTGACAAGGGCTGCCTTCACACAATACCGGCAAGGGCAATCCGACTTCCCTCCGCTAGCCGGTAGAGCGAAGAGAGAAAGAAGAAAAAACAAAAGAAAAAGGAAAGAAAAAAAAATAAAATTAAAAGGTAAAAGACATAAATGCCCTTTTTAGTCATATAGTTTAGGATAAATATGTCACACGGGTACAAGTTTGGGATTTTTTGTATCACAACAAAATATTTGGGATAAATGTGTCATAGCTATCGAAGTTTGGGATTTTTGGTGTCATAGATAAAAAGTTTGAAGTCACACGAATACAAGTTTATGGCATTTTGTGTCACAAAAAAAATGTTTGGGATGAATTTATCACACTAGGCAAAGTTTTGGATTTTTAGTATTACAAAAAAAAGTTTTGTGTTACACGAATACAAGGTTGGAGTATTTTATGTCACAAAAAAATTTAGCGCAAATTTATCACACAAAGCAAAATTTTGGGTTTTTGTGTCACATAGAAAAGTTTTGGGTCACACGGATACAAGTTTTGAGTATTTTATGTTACAAAAAAAGTTTGGGTGAATTTATTACACTAGGTAAAGTTTGAGGTTTTTGGTGTCCTAGAAAAAAGTTTAGGGTCATATGAATACAAGTTTGGAATATTTTATGTCCCAAAAAAAGTTTGGGATAAATTTATTATATAGGGTAAAGTTTTAAATTTTTTATGGCATTTTCCCCTTAGTGAAAACTAAAGATGAAAAAGAAATCAATATTCGAATGCGTGCAATACGTTTAAAGGGCACACTTTATTATTGACACCTTGTGAGTACGATAATCAATAGTCGCCCCCGAGGATGCTCGTCATGGCTGGTATGAGTTAGGGTCACACAGCGCAAATGGCAAAGACAAGAGGAAAAGCTGTGATGTTGATTGGTGTTTGGATTAGCCGCTCAAAAGTGCAATTTTGGAATTTAGTGGAATGATGTTGGGAGACAATACCCATTGGATCATCTCTTTTTATAACATGTCGAGCCGACCTGGAGAGGCTGACGAGAGGCCGACGTCATTTCCGCGAGGGATTAAGCCACTTTTCTTGTCCAGTTTTCTTGCCTTACGCGGCGCGCCGTTCTCGTCTTCTCTTTGACTTCGCGTTTCTTCCGATCATGACGACGATACACGAATTGGCTTCTTTGCTTTTCCGTGTTATCATATCTTGCGAGTCGTGTGATCAGATTCGCAGGGAAAGTGGAGCGCAGAACCCGCATGGTGACGTGAAAATCAACGAGAGAAACCCAATGCTGCGCTATTTCTGAGAAAATAAGGTAGATGAGTCAGGTCAAATCATCGTAAGCCAGCCCAATCAAGAAGATACGTGACTCTACCTAGAGCCGGGGGCCACCATTGTTTTGAGTCAAAGCTTTGCCTTCTCCTCATCTCTCTTTATGTAAAGGCTACGTCCTTCCCTACGTCTTTTCTTCTCCTGTTCGCACGAAGAAGCATTCCTCCCCTCCCTCTCTCTTTCAAAATTCTCTCTCTCTCTCTCTTCAAGGCATCTGAAACTTTAAGACACCGTGTTATTCGGATTCGTTTGAGAAAAGGAAGGCCATGTTCACCCTTGTTTAGTCCCACTGTCTTGAAACACGCGGTCTCTTTATATTTTCCTTTACTCCTCGTTCAATCATGTGATTCAAATTATAAATATAAATACGCAGCCTTATGATGCACAAGTCTTAAAGTGAGCATGGTTTATTGGGCCTAATTGAAACTTCCTTTGTGGATATCAATTCTTATTGCACGTTTGTTGAAGTAGCCATGCACGATATAACGTGGTCACAACATAATAGACAACAGTAATGTGTTTGTTCAGGCTGGTATAATGAAATAGCAAACATTTTGTATGGTTTCACAAATGGTGTTCCGATTCTAATATTGTTTAATAATGACATAGTTTCATAATTTTGTATAAACCATCAAATTTTATGAAACAATATCAAATTAGATAGCGATGAGATGGAAATTATTTTGGAAAGCCATAACCACACTCGGAATAGTCACTTGACAATCATAGTAGGCAAATATTGTGACCCGAGGGCCTTATCTCAAGGTTAGTATGTGATCATTTGGTGCAAGCGAGGGTAGCATCGTGCATGAGCAATGCCAAAGAGACCTGGATGAAATAGAGTGAGGATGTAAAGGAGTATTACGCAATTATAGCGAATTCAAATGCCAAGGGACAAATTGACGCTTTTTACGTTTGATCAATTTGGGCAAGGATGCACCATATATGTAGGTAGCAACCAAAGCTATCAGAGCTCTAGATGGTAAGACCCACCCTCAAAAGTCAAATGAATCATCGAACTAAGATGGTACACATAACTAGACGATTGAAGTGGTTAACGAACTAAGATGGTACACATAACTAGACGATTGAAGTGGTTAACGAATAGGATATCACGACAAGAGAATCTAGATTTAGTTATATCTAACATGTGCATTTTATTGGATATTTTCTGTCCACCCGTACTTTTGACATTTTCCCCCTTTCATACAGAGACATCTATATTGACTGATGAGAACGTGAGATTGGAGAGATGTGCATACTATTAGTCTCTTTCATAATGGTACGACTTTGGGGGAGGGCGCGGGAATCTCTTAGCTAAAGGATCGTCATTCATTTTCCCTCTCCTAACCATTAGTGTATAGATAGATCAAATTCTAGGTACACATGTTTAGGAATACGATTAGATGCATTATTTAAATTTTGTTCGATAATAGACAATTAAAGACGCGAATGATAATCATTTTTTTTATGAATATAATTTTTGATAAAAATAGATTTTTCTATTTATAATTTCTAAATGAATTTCTAAGCAAAAATGCATTTTTGATAACTATACAAATTTCTCATTCCTAAGCAGTCAGTGGGCAACAGAGGCTAATGGAGGATGGTAGGTGATGGCGAGCAATGGTGGATGGCGTCCAACGGGGGAGGGCAATCGGCTAATAGCAAAAGTCATAAGTTCAAGAAAATTGTTACAAGTGGCATATTTATATTTTTAAAAATAAAAAAAAAACGTTCGGATTTCGCCCTTCTTCTGCTCAATTATCACAAGTGATATAGTTCGGGCAGTAAAATTGTCATTGTAGCATAATTTGGGGTTTTTGAATGACAAAAAAAAAAACTGCTGATGCACAGTTTAGGGTTTTTGGTAACATTTTCCCCTTTTTTTTTTAAATCTGACATATGAGATGTACGATAAAAAAAAAAAAATTCCCTTTTAGAAGACTGGACCTACGGATTGAGCCGAGATAAGCCGAGCTCGATCATTTGAACCGTTCCAAAAAATTGATGGATGGATTATACATTCCTTATTTTTCTAGGCTACATCAAGAATGTATTCAATATACCTGTAAAGCGAAAAGAATGGAGTTAAACTTAGTGTCTACTGTTCTCTGGGGACAATTTTCCTCGCAAGCTTCTTGCTTTTCATTCCCAAGTAGTTGAAGATTGGTGTATCAGGGACTGGAATGCACTTGATGACCCAACCGATAGGCCAGGACATGGCTGCGATCCCGACACACGCGCCCCATTGTCCCCAGCTCAACCGCTTTGTGTCCGCGAACCACTTTAGGAACTCGACCATCACCACCTGGAGGAACACCGTCACGAAGATGATCCCGAGGAACAGCTTGTTCTTGTGAATGCCCTCAAACACGTTCTTCTTCTCGAGCTTCCTCGCGTTGAACTCATTGAAGACCTGGCAAAGGACAAACGCGTTGAATATCAACGTCCGCTTCACCGCCTCGTCCACGCCGAAGATCGATTCGCCCTTGAACTGTAGAGTGAGGAGGACGGCCATTTGGTATGTTGCTTGGGCCACAATGTTCCTCCACATGATGTTGGTTATGAGCGGCTCAGTACGTCCCACGGGGGGCTTCTCCATGAGCTCCCTGGTGGGCCGCTCCGTGGCCAGGGCAAGGGCGCCAAGTGTATCCATGATCAGGTTCACCCACAAGAGCTGGACAGCTGTTAGGGGGACATCACCGGAAGAGACTGCAGCCACAAAGTTGATCACGAGGGCCGCGACATTCACCGTGAGCTGGAATTGGATGAACTTCTGGATGTTATTGTAGACGCATCGACCCCACCGCAGCACTGTCGCCACGGAGGCAAAGTTGTCATCGAGGATTACGATGTCCGAGCTCTCCTTGGCTACCTCGGTGCCTTGGATACCCATCGAAAGCCCTATGTCTGCTTCCTTGAGGGCTGGTGCATCGTTCGTGCCATCCCCTGTGACGGCTACCACGTGACCTTTCTGCTTCAGGCACTGAACCATGAGCAGCTTATGTTGGAAATTTCCTATAATGGGCTTACATTAATTAATCAATTTTCTATTTTAAATAATCGGGTTAATGGATATTCCAATATATGTTAAACTCTTAAGTGATCTTATTGAATTGGGTTTTGGCATCTATTAATTACGGGCCTAGTTGAGCAGCAAAGTGTAGGTAATTGTGTTTAACTGAAGCCCATAATGGGAGGGGCCCAGTTGACACGCTATTGATTAGGGTTTGCTAGGTCCCCTCTCTAGCCTATAAAAGGGTAGGTTATACCTATCAATCGCTGAATCCCATTAAAGCTGCTAAACCGAAATAGGTAATAGAGAGGAAGATCCGCATACCGACGGATCACACGATTATATCGACTTGATCTGCGTTTTCAATCAAGTGAGGACATGGCTTAAACGGTATGTTCTAATTCCGTTGTACACATATAAGTTTTGGTGTTTTACAATCATATATGGGTCTAATTATTCTTGATTAATTAGTTATTTATGTAGAGAAATTTCTACATGTGGTATCAGAGCGGGTCATATATGATTGTAAAATCCAATTTTTTTTTTAACAAATCCGATTATGGTGTTTACCGTGTTTGTTCCTTTTGGTTTTGAGCTTTGGTCAGTTTGTGCTTTACAAGTTCTTATGCGATTTCGATCAATCAAAGTTTTTTTTTTTTTTTTGGTCGAATCAAATCAAAATACTTATTAAATAGGTAAAAATAATGCATTAGAATGGAAGAGATAAGTTATGATGATGATATGTTTGATTTCTTGGATGATCATTATTCTGCAATTTCGGATCTATGATGGACCTCTCTATGCACATGTCTAGAAACGAGCTAGTAAAAAAGCTTTTTAGTGTTTGATGTCTTCATAACATTTGAAGTTGACTTAAAGAGCTTTCCAACGAGCCATAGAACGCCCTAATCCAGTGTTGGTTGCTATCCGAAATCATCGTCCAAAATCAGTTTAGTAATCTGTAATAATCTTCTGTTCAGTTTTGATATGCATGTTGTCCGCCTGTTGCTTTTGTCGATTTTTTTTTTTTTCAATTTCTGTGTTGAGATCTAGAGGTCGACTCCTTCATGAAAAATGTTCATATAGGTCTCAACTTTGACATATAATTTTTTTTGGATTTTTTGGAGCATAATTAGTTGATGAAAACCTTATGCATAGATCAATCGATTTTGAAACTTTAGAGTTTTTGTTCTACATGTTCCCACCATATATAATTTGTATAATTTCATTGAGTATATATTGAGAAATTCAAAATTCCAGAATTTATAATTGGAAAGGATTCCAACAATTTCGAATTTCCTTTGATTGAATGATGAATGTTAAAAATTGTTATATGGGTATTGTAATACATGAGTGATTTATGCAATGTTGACTGACAAATTGCATGGTTGGAGTTTCTGCACGATGAGATCGGAGGTTTGTGCCTACGTGTTGGGTATCACGTCGGTGAAGATCCTTGGATTGAGTTAGTGTGAAGAGAAAGTTCATATTTTTCCTTTTCCATTAGAATGTGTTTGTGCATGGGCGTTTTGCTAGTTCTCGAATTGCTTTGAGGTGGACTGACTGATGTGATTTCGTTTTGTTTTGATGTTAGGTTATTCATGTGTACTTGTTTATGGGTTCGTGTGCTTGCACATGTAGAATGGTTTGAACTCCCTGTGCCCTCTAAATAGCTAGATATCTTGTGAAGAACAAAATCCTTTGTTTTCTATCAATTGTGATGTTTTGCATAACAAAATGAGTCAAAAAGCATCGGTAATCCCTGTCCTTCTATTGCTGGGGAGCAAATTGATTGCTCATATTATGCTAGATGGCCTTCTGCTCATTGGGTTAAGTAGGCATGAGGAAGAAAAGGTTGTACAGCTTCTTTTGTGGGCTAGAACTTCATTATAAAAACTTTTTAGCAAGCATTTGTAAGTGAGTATTGCTCATCAAGCATGTGATGTGAATGTTGCATATCAGCTAATCATGCTTTGAAGGATGTTTTCTACTTCTTGTATAATTAGACCATTATGCACTTGTTTGGTATCCTATATGTTCTCTCAAAAACAATTAGTAATTTCAAGTTGATACTAATTCTGCTTGGTGCTCGACTCTGTAATGAGCTTCAATTTGTATGTGTTAATTGTATCATTGTTTTCAAGTTGTGAAAGAACCCACCAATTGCTTAGTTCTTTCATAGAAAGGATAATTTTTATCTGGAATAATTGCTCCCGTTGCTAACCTTGGTTGACTGCTGCTGTCAATGCTAGTTGCTTGTTTAATGAGTAGATTGTTTTCAGTCCGATGCAATTCAAAGTTTTCTTTTCTTTTCTGGGTGTAGAAAATTTTTGGGCTTTGTTTGGTTTTGGACTTTACCTACTGGTTTTCTTGGCTTTTGCGGGTGACTGTATTGCCACCTATCTACGGGATTTTAGCCATCTATTCGAGTGAATTGAGGCTCAGCTCTATGGTTGATGACGGATCCCTTCGCTTCCCATGTGTGATCGAGTGTACCAATTGATTGGGTCTAGTTCTTGTATTTCTCGATCTATATGGGTAGTTTGATTCTTGGTTCCATCTTGTGGTGGTTTGCTTTGGCTGGAGTTTTGGGATAGTTTTCAATTTATTGTTTTTTGACTTTTTCTTTAGTAAGACAGGGTCTACATCAATTTTTTTTTTTTTTTTCGTTTGATTATATGGAATGATTACCGAAAAGTAGTATGGATTTTATTAGATTGAATAATAGGTTCTATTTTATTATATACGTGCAAAAGAAAATGCAGCAATCTAGCTTGTTCTTCCTTTCTTTCCCATGATATCCTCACTTGTGGTTAATTGCAATGTCATGGCTGGGACATTGAGTCCATCATTGTTTAAATAATAGTTGTTGAACCCAACGATGCAAATGCAGAGCCTCTAGATGGGGTGAAATTAGAGATACTGCTTTTCAATTGTATCTGATTTTTGAGGTTTAGAGGTTTTAGTATTATGTATTATTGTTTGAATTTTTTTTTTTGAAGATGAGTAGTAGTAGATTGAAGCTATAGACAAGAACAATAATTTTTTGAAGCTTGGATATGGACGATTTAGTTCAGTCTTTCTTCAATTAATTCATCTTGGATTTTGATTGGATGCAAGATTGTCTTAATTATACGTGAATTCACTTTCTTGATTTTGTTGAACTTACTGTCAAGAAAAAGGAAAGTCCAAGTTAGACTTATTAACCAAATTATATGGTTTCCTACTCCAAGTTGAAGTAGCAAATTCGAGTAAAGATGAGATTATTAATTCGACTATGAAAATAATACTAATCCGAAATAGGACCTTCATAGGGACTATGGAGCAATGCAATGCTTGATTTTTTATGAAGGATTTTGTATTGTAATTGGGACTTGTTCATTTAGTCTCATAGTTGATGTTTTGTGATGAGCTTATAGCAGGATTGTTGACCTACTTTGTGGTTTTGCTTTGATTAAAATATAAACTATTTAATAAAAGGGATAATCTTCATGAAGGATTGGTAACATTGTCGCTATTTGAACAAATATCGACTTCATTAATTTCTTGGGTTGCATCGGTGGGGAGGGCTTACTTTTCGCATGGCTTTTGTCTATGCCTACTATAAAGCCATGCATGAGAAGTGGTCAATTGCCCACTACTTCTTGAAACATCGTATAACATAATACCATAGAGAAAACAGTATTATGTAGTGCTAATAAGTGTTATATTGTATCAGTAAATTTATTCATGTGCATTGACGAGCTCCCTTTATCTTCTATTGTTATCGTCATCTCTCTTTTAGGCTATCAAATTAGTTTGGTTTCAAGTCTCTCTATTATTTGGTGTTAATGAGATTCAGTTAATTTGAATAAGCACATGAGATAATAGATTTTGAGCTATCCTCACTTCTCTTTTGGACACTGTAAATTTCAGTTGTCATGCTCATGTGCCTATAGCTAGTGCAAGATTGCGTTCCTCCATGTGTTTGCCTCCATCATGTGTGAGGTCTTAAATGAATTATAACATTCTCCCATAGTTTGCTTTGATATCAGCAAAGCTTATTGATGTAGTGCAGCCAAGCTGTTAGCCCTACGTGCACGGAATGACGTGTAGGGCAAGTGTAGGGTCCTCCAAGGCCCGTTTCAATTTTTTTTAATATGCCTAATTTTTAATTTATGATTTTTGGTATGGTAAATTTTAATTTTGGCATATTTAAATATTTATTTGGAATTATTTATTGTTACCCATATTTAATTCCATGAAAAATAATTTTGTGCCTATTTTTCCAATTTTTAATTTATGGAAATTTATTATAGGGTATGAGGGATAAGATGACAATATTCACTTTCCCTAATTTAGCATAGATTATCTATACTTTCTTGCTTGAGTTTAACTAGATAATCTTATATGCTTAATTATAAAAATAGGCACATAAAATTGTAGCAAAAATTGTTGATTGATAAATGCAATATGATCTTGAGAAGCACATGTCGTAAAGTGCTTCATATTGTTTGATGAATTTTTGGGCATTGATTAAATGGAATATTTTTACAAATTATTAAAGTTCCTTATTGATAAAAAAAAAATTAATATATACAATTACCTGCCCAAAGGGGGTTATTGTGTATATTACTTTGAAAATTGCATGAAGATATATTCCAAAATTAAAAAAAATGGGGATGTATGACTCAAAAAGATTTATCTGCCCAAAGGGGATAAATTTTTTTTAAGTTATATGTAATTCCCCCCTATATTGATATATTAGAGATAATTGATGGGATGTGTGACTCAAAAGGTTTATCTACCCAAAGGGGATAAACTTTGACAGTTATATGTGATTTCCCTTTGTGTTAAGATAATGGGGATGTATAATTTAAAGGATTTGTCTGCCCAAAGGGGATGGATCCTTAAAGATTATATGTAATTCTCCTTATCTATCTCTATATATTGATATTATGGAGATGTATAATTTAAATGATTTATCTGCCCAAAGGAGATGGATCATTGACAATTATACGTAATTCTCCTTATTGTTGTTTTACAAACTTCATGCTGTGGAAAATAATGGTGCATTATACGCTCTGCCCAAAGGGGAGTTTATAATGTACTAATTATTTTGTGGAATTACTTATTGCCCATAATTGATCATATTGCATTATGTATGTCAAACTTTTACTTTTGTTGTGAACAACAACAATGCCACGGTTGAGATGTTAACCGGATATAATATTATATTATTAAGGACTTAGTAAAAAAGGGAGACATTGTGATTGAAAATATTAGAACTAAGTCCATATTAGCCGATTCTCTAACAAAAGGTTTACGACCCATTATGTTTAAAGATCATGTGAGCAATATGGGTATTTTAGAGTTTTTTTTTGATCTCTTTTGTTAGTGGGAGCTATATAGTTTGTATTTCTAACTATTATGGTTATATGGAAACTTATAATGCTTTTATAATGTTTATTAAAGCATTTACTTTTGATGATCATCACTGTTGATTTTATCCTTTCTCCTGTCGACTGAGAAATGGAAATATATAACAGTATCTTTAAACAAATAGTTTGAAGATGACTGGATGTCACTAATTATGAGATCTCATGTTGGATTGTGACATAATTGTGCAATTTCATATTGTTTAGAAATCGCACTGAGGCAATTTCATGTTGTTTAGAAATTGCGTTAATGCAGTTTCATGTCGTTGAGAAATTGCATTGAGGACCGATAAGAAATAGTGTCTATTTTTTTGATCACATGTTGGCACTATTTCTTACTACACTACTAGGTCCATGATCCATGAAAATATAATACTTATTATACGTGATTATGGAAGGTCATGTGTTGCGGTATTTTCTTAACCATTGATCGCCATAGTCCTATAATGAGGTTATATAAGATTGGATTGGTTTTGAGATGCCGTTATTGGAATATTATTTTTTAAAATTGTGGCCACATAAAACAAATTTTCAGTTATTAACCCGAGAGTGTCGTTTTCAAAATAAAATCATTTTCAAAAATAAAATAAATTAATTAATGTAGCCCAAGTGGGAGAATGTTGGAAATTTCCTATAATGGGCTTACATTAATTAATCAATTTTCTATTTTAAATAATCGGGTTAATGGATATTCCAATATATGTTAAACTCTTAAGTGATCTTATTGAATTGGGTTTTGGCATCTATTAATTACGGGCCTAGTTGAGCAGCAAAGTGTAGGTAATTGTGTTTAACTGAAGCCCATAATGGGAGGGGCCCGGGTTGACACGCTATTGATTAGGGTTTCTTGGTCCCCTCTCTAGCCTATAAAAGGGTAGGTTATACCTATCGGCCGAATCCCATTAAAGCTGCTAAACCGAAATAGGTCATAGAGAGGAAGATCCGGCATACCGACAGATCACTGATTATATCAGCTTGATCTATTTTCAATCAAGTGAGGACATGGCTTAAACAGGTATGTTCTAATTCCGTTGTACACATATAAGTTTTGGTGTTTTACAATCATATATGGGTCTAATTATTCTTGATTAATTAGTTATTTATGTAGAGAAATTTCTACAGCTTATCGAAAGGCGAGGATCTCGCCATGACCCGGATTTCCTCAACTCTCTGAAGCCTCTCCTCAGGTGTGTAGCTGCGGAATTCTGCTCCTTCTACGATGGCTCCGCTGAAAGCGTTGTCCCTGGGCCTGAGAATCCCACACTCCACGGCTATAGCCTTAGCGGTGAAGATGTTGTCTCCCGTGATCATCTTGATGTTCACCCCTGCGTCCTGACAAGCTTGGACAGCACTCTTCACGCCAGGACGGCATGGGTCCTTAATACCGACAAGTCCTAGTAATGTCAGGCCGTCGTCTTGGATCTTCTTCCCGTCTTCTCTTTCTTTGATTTCTTCCTCGGAGACTTGTTTATGAGCAAAAGCGATGCACCTGAGGCTGCTCGCCGCCATCCCCTGGATAATTCGCTCGAATCTCATCCTTTCATCTTTGTCCAAATCTTTCACTATCCCCGACCCATCGTAGAAGCTTGAGCACATCGCCAAGACCATCTCTGCCGCACCTTTCCAGTGCACATGGAATGTGTCGTTCAAGCTCTTCCTTATTAGTACACCGCTTCTCTTCTTCTGCGAGTTGAAGGCTTCAACTTGGATGACTTCACAGCTCTTCTTTGTCTCCTCCATGTCCATGCTCAATTGCGAAACAGCCCAGCAAAGAATCGCTTTCTCGGTGGGACTACCTGAGAACTCGTACTCCGATCCAGAAGACGACCTATAAACACTGCCCGTAGTGTTCAAAGCAACCCCATCCCGTATCAAATCCAGGACAAAGTTGGAGGCAGAGGAGTATGTGTTTTCCGCCACAGAGTCTTTGCCGACCCAGAATTTCGTCACCTTCATCTGGTTCATTGTCAGAGTTCCGGTCTTGTCAGTGCAAATAGTGGTGGCCGACCCCATTGTCTCGCAGGCCGAAAGCTTCCTCACCATTGCCTGATCCACCATCATCCTCTTCATCGAATAAGCAAGAGTGAGGGTTACTGCAAGCGGCAAGCCTTCAGAAATCGCTACCACCACGATTGTCACTGCAGCTGCGATGATGCCCACCACGGAGTTTATGATATCGTCACTTGTGGTTTGGCCTGCAATGAATTCCCGGTTCCCGTTCTCATCCTGTGTTTTCCCTGTGAAATAGCGAATCAGCAGGACCACGAGAACTAGGAAAGCAACCGCCAAGCCTACTTTGCCAATTGATGAGGTGAGCTTGTTGAGCCGATCCTGTAAAGGGGTCTGCTCGCTGTTGTCACGGCTGATCGAGCTCATCATCTCGCCCCACGTTGTGTTCATGCCGACGGATGTAACCAGCATCTGAGCATACCCATCAGCGATTTTTGTTCCGGAGAACAGGAATGGATTCTCCTTGCGGTTCACTTCTACGTGATCACTCTCCCCGGTCATGCTCGATTCATCAACCTAAATAGACAGCACAAACGTTGCACATGGTTTAGTGACGCTAGGATGACATGATATGACGCGTTCTGGTCTTAACTTGAAGCGAAGAAAATGAAAAATGAACAAATGGATGACCTTTGAACTATAGTTTTTTTTTTTTTTAACAGAGTTTGTTCTACTAGGACTAGAACTACGAGCAAAAACCATTAGTTTTCCTTTTTGTCGTAGCATCAAGATTATGAAAATAAGACTGCCCAGCATAAAGCAGAACATGATACACTTCTACAATTCTTTGGACTAATCAGTCAACTAATTACTCAAAACTGTGCCGGAACTAGGGGTGATCGGGTTTAGGGTGGATAGGGTCCAGACCTAAACCCTGTACTCAACCCTGTTATGACCGGTTCCCCTTTTTTGGACCCTGTACTCTACCCTATTTTTATTGAACCCTATTTTGGACCCGACCCTAATTTTCCGATCCGGGAATAGGATCAACCCTATTTTCATTAGAATCTATTTTGCAATTGTTCGATATTATATACGGCTTCGAATTTTACATTAATTCATGAAAATACAACAACATAATCCTCATAATATTATAAGACAAAGCAAAAATCCTAACAATACATAAATATTAGCAACAAATATGGATATAATATTAGTCTCATTCCCATAAATATTTATGATATGATTTAATGTGCATGCTCATGTATATGCGATGGAGCTAATATTAAGAAAACATTTTTCTTGAGTTAGATTGAGAATGGCTTAATTAGTACTATAATAGTTAGTAGCACTTGTCTAGTGACTATAGTAATAGTTAAATGTGGGATCATTAAAAAAGAAAAACAATGCATGAAAATAATTTTTTTTAATAATTCTTTGAAGACAATTCTCCCTTAACTTGATTCAGAGAAAAACTTTCTTTTTTTTTTAACAATTCTTTGAAGAAAAAAAGACTTAAAAGCACTATATAGAAATTTTTTAACAGGGTAAAAGTCGGTTCTAAAACCGGTCCGGTTCTGGGTGGGTTCTCGGACCGGTTCCGGACCCTTTTTTCGGGTGGGCCGGTCCGGGTTCCGGGTAAACCCGATCCGGTTGCACACCCCTAACCGGAACGTGGTAATATTAGTACAACATATGTTTCTGGAGGAAACCAACATGAGTTACTATGCAAATCTAATGCGTCAAACCAGAACAAATTGTCGTCCTTACCTGCAAGGAATGCCCGTCCAGGAACAGGCCGTCTGCTGGAACTTGATCGCCGATCTTCAAACAAACGACATCTCCAACGATGATCTCAAATATGGAAACCTGCTGCCGACGACCCTTCCTTATCACATCGATGAGAATATTACTGCTCACCCGGGACAATTTTTCGAACTGCCGGTTTTGGCGGTAATTGCTCCCAGCGGACACAGCGATCACAAGGAACACTGCGACGAATATGCTCCCACCGTCATACCAGCCTTCCTTGACCCCATTCTCCTTGATCCCAAACCCAAGCGAAAGCCCAGCGCAAACAAGAAGAATCATGATTGTGAGGTCCTTGAAAGCCTCGACCACGAAGTGGAAAAGGCCCTTGGCGGGCGGCTTCTTGTATGTGTTGACACCAAACGCATTTTGCCTGCGAGAGACGTCATCCGGGTCACCACTAATTCCGGCCAAGATATCTGTTTCAAGTGTTGAGGCGACTTTCTTGACCCCGCCAAACTCCTGGAGGTGGCAGAGGTCCTTCTCCTTGACCAGTTTAGTAAGCTGTGACTGATCAATCTGGAAGGAGCAGGGATGATCAGAGCCAGCGCTCGGAGCCTGATAGGAGATCGAAATCGAAGTGTAGGAAGGAGATTTTCGCAGGAACTTCTTGGCTTTATTTGTGGAGGCAATGATGGCTCGGGAGCAATATATGGTCACGAATGCCAAGCGCCATTGCTTGGCAAACTTGCGCGTAGCGGGCAAGTCGAGAGAGACCTCATAGCAGACATAGTTACCACCGAAAATGCTCGTCATCACTCGGAAGAGAGGCACAATGCAAAATGGCAAGACAAGAAACGAAAGACTCCGATGCTGGTGTGGTGTAAAGCCGCGAAAGGTGCGAGTTCCGAATATGTGGAACGATGTTTGGAGACGATACTGCATGGGATATCAGGAAGTACCTATATACATGCCGATTCTTCTTCTTGGTGAACACGCGTTTCTTTTTCGCTGTCGAAGTGGCCGACATTTCAGGGCAGATGGTTCGGGGAATTCCAGGCAATTCGCTATGAACTTTTCTCGTAGCTCTGCGAGAGACAAAATGACATGGAAAAGAGGAGCGAAGAGAGGAATGAGTTACGTAGCCTAGGGAAAGCATTTTCCTCCCAAAGGAGATGGAATTATAAAAAATAGGACTGAGCGAGTCGTGTTGAGTCAAAAATTAATTGATTTGGATGGAAACTAAAGGGAAATTATGGGCCCGTAGGTTCGTGGGAAATTCTTCGATATTCCATAGTTTGACGTAAACGAAGACGAGAAAGAAAATTTTCCTTTTATTTTCAATATTTGAACATGGGCAGATCGAGAATGCGTCGAAAATGCACAACTAATTATCCTCTTCACAAGGTGCTATAGTGAATAGGGATATGATTAGGTGATGGCTCTGTTATTTTGACGAAGGAGACGGAACCCATCTAGGCCATGCAAATAATTCGCAATTGTCTTTTTCAACATAGAATTATTTTAAAGCAAAAAGTTTCACTCCATCCAAAGATGTTGACGAGAATAACACCCTAGGGAAGACACTTGCAGTAAAAGGCAAACAAAAGAACCAAATCAAAGTAAAATACTGTAGTAAATGGTTAAAATGAAACAACCCCAAACATCTGCTGAAACAAAGATTTCTAAAAGTTCAATTACAACATATTAATCTACAAATTTGAACTCATGAATTCGATAAACTATCTTATGTATAATCATTGCAATATTACTAAAAAAGATTGAAATAATAAAAATCTGCTATCGTTTTATAATAAATGTTCATGATACTTTTTAGTTTCTGAAATTACAAAATTTATAAATTTAATGATTGCTAATATATATATTTATCCAAAACTGATTTAACAAAATGTATCAAAATAGAACACTTTCTAATATGTCTTTTTTTTTAAATTAATATGAAACTAATTTTCATACAACAAATGCCTTTTTCGTTCCCTCAAGGAATTAATCAGATTTATACATGATAGCCTATTTTTGTGGCTTCATTAAGGTGAACGTCATAAGGAAGTTCTAGTTTTGCTACTTTTTTGGAGGTTTCCTATTTCATAGAGACCAAATGGGATGTTGTTTATCAGACGGTTTGGTCAAGTTATTGCGACATCATCAAGATATTCAAAACTTGACATCATTGATACGTGGTCAATCGTCATATTTTCTTCCATCTCTGCTTCAATCAATCGGCCCATAGGCGATGTCCATGTTTATAATGCACCAATGGAGCGGGGATGTTACAGAGTGAGCAAAGTGCTTGTTATGTCCCGTTGAAAATTGCTCCGTAGATATCGATTCTCACGTGCATCTGGTTAGTGTAATGGTCAAAGCAGCTATGTTGGAGCTATTGCAACTATAATGGAAACAGGCAATGGCTAAGTCGTTTTCGGAATTCCAGGTACTCGCTAGGAACATAGTCTCCACGGAGAATGCTGGTCATGGCTGGGAAGAGACGCACGGGCCCTGGTGATCCTCAAACAATGTAGGGGTCGCACAGTGCAAACACGAATTGAGTTCGTTGCTTTTTCCGTGTTATTGTATTTTTGGAGAGTTGTTGTCAGATTTTACAGGGAAATTGAGGGACGTGGGACGTGACAACTGCTGACGGGTTTCCCCGAAAGTGGGAAAGCCCGCGTCCGTCTCCGTTTGTTTGACGTGGAGTCAACGAGAAGTCAAAAAAGATGTGGAGATACGAGAGGGACCCAATGCTTTGTGCTGTTTCTTTTTGGCGGGCTTGCCCCTAATTCCGCCGACATAATCAAAGGCATCGCGTTGCCCTGATTCGTTCGAGGAAAGGAAGCCCATGTTCCCCCCTTTCCTAGTCCCTCCGTCTTAAAATATGCGGTATCTTCATATTTTCCTGTATTGCTCGTCCAATCATGTGATTGATTGATTATAAATATGAATATCACTCACTTTTATAATTTTTTTTCAATTTAATTGCAGATGATATCCGTATTTATAATGTGCAGATTAAAGATTTAGCTAGAAGAACTTTCCTCTCTCCAATCCTGGATGGAGGAAAGCATGGCCTTATGATACATGTCTTAAAGTGAGTATGGTATATAGGGCTCAATTGAAACTAGCTCTATAGATATTAATTCTTATTGCATGTTTGGCTAAATGCAGCCATGTTCAAGGTAATGTGCTTGTTCGGGCTTTGGCATAATGAAATAGCAAAAACTCTGTATGGTTTCACAAATGATGTTCTAATTCTAATAGTGTTTTTGAATGATACAGTTTCATAAATTTGTACATACTATCAAAATTTATGAAACGATATCAAATTAAATAATAATGAGATGGAAATTATTTCGGCAAGCCATATTGCGGGACCCACACTTGGAATAGTCAAATCGAGAAACGAATCAAAGTAATAATATTCACACAATAAGAAACAAATCCTATAATAGTATTCAAATAATAAGAAATATATGAAAAATTCAGTTGCAACTTTTAAAATAGTGGATATTATTCTCTAGCCAAAGAAAAAGATTTTGTAGATATTGGATAATGTTCCCAAACAAAATAAAAAACTTAATAACTCAAAAAAAAGAGAATGTAATTATCTAGTTTTTTTGTGGAATGTGTAATTATTTTGTACACTTTGAACTTCGATTGTTGTACGATTTTGTAATTGAATAAGCCATAACTATGGAAAAAGGTTCGTAAATTTCTATTTTTCTTATTGCAAGAAAGTAAGAGCTACTCATCGTTAATCTCTACTTTTCTAATTTATTTTTTCTCTCTACTTTTAAGCTTGCAATAAAAAACATAAAAATAAAAAAGGGGTAGAAGATGGAAACCGGTTGACTTTTTCAACCGGTTTCCATCCAAAATGTGTGGTCCTTAGTTGACCGTCCCTCCGTCATTCCGTCATTTGATGGAGGACGTCAACTAAGTAAGAACCTTAGGCAAATATCATGACTAGAAGGCCTTACCTCGAGGTTAGCATATGATCATTTGGTGTGAGCAACAAGAGCAATGCCAAAGAGACTGGATGAAATAGAGAGGACGTAAAGGAGTAATACGCAATTATAGCGAATTTGAATGCCAGGTAGCAGATGACATGTTTAAGGTTTGATCAAGTTGCACGAGGATGAACTCATATAAGTCGGAACCAAGACGATAGAGCTCTCGATGGCAAGGCCCGTATGCCAAAAAGTCAAATGCTCCACCGACAAAAAAGAAAAGAAAAGAAGGTCAAATGATCCATCGAACTAGGATGATATGCATAACGAGACGACTAAGGTGGTTAACGAATAGGATATCACTAGGAGAGAGAATCTAGATTTAGTTAAATCTAATAGGTGCATTTTCTTGGATATTTTTGTCCACACGTACTTTTGACGTTTTCCCCGTTTCATTCAGGGAACATCAGTATTTTAGCTAAGGGTTTTCATTCATTGTGCCCCCTACAAATTAGCGTAGAGGTCAGATTCCCCGTACACACGTTTAGGAATAGGATCAGTTGCATCATTTTAATTTTGTTCACCGATGGAAAACTAATTACGTAAATAATAATCATTCTATTTCTTGAACATAATTTCTAGCCAAAAATAGATTATTTATTTCTATTTTCTAGATGAATTTCTAAACAAAAATACGCATTTAATAACGATACAAAATTTCTCCCTCCTAGGTGGGCGGCGGCGAATGGCAATCGATGGGAGGAGGCAAGCAGTGGGTGGCGGCGGGCAATGGCGGCTAGTGGGTAGTCGGCTAGTAGCGTGGGCAAGTAGTATGAAGACTTTTTATTTCCATTTTTGCTCCAAAATTAGAAAATAAAAAAAATTATTTTTCATTTATGTTGCAGACCTATTTCTGAACTATTTTTTTTTCTAGAAATAGAAAAATGAAATTGCATTACCAAAGGGATTTTTATTCCAAATTTAATCTCAGGAACAAGAAAATAAATTTCGTCAGAAATAGAATGGTTATTATGTGTATCCTAAATGTTGAAATTATATCTTGAATTTAAGCCAATGACTAGAAATTCAACTCATGATAAATTGTCATTTTTGGACGCTCAAGTATATGTCATGGAAATCCAAACTTCTTTTCGATGTCATGATCCAAATTTGGTGAAGGTTGCAAGAAAATTTCAATTGTGCTTCTTCTTTGGAGGTTCCCTATTTCGATGTAGAATTTTCAAGAGAGCCTATTAGAGACCTAGTGGGACGTTGTTTATCAGACACGGTTAAGTTACCTTGACATCATCAAGATAGTCCAAATTAGACATCATTGGTGCCAATCTTCTGAGAAAAGGAATCCTATGTATAGATTTTTTAGTCCACCCTCTTGAACACACGGTCTACCGTCAGTATTTTCATCCATTTCTCCTTCAATCAATCGGCCAATACATAATAGATATAAACATCACTCGAGTTTATTTCTTAAGATGTGTGTTTGCAAGTGATTTCCATGTTTATAATGCACCAAATGGAGCAGGCATGGTATGGAGTAAATAAAGTGCTTGTTATGTTCCGCTAAAACCTGCTCTGTAGATATCGATTCTCACGACACATATGGTTGGAGTAATGGTCAAAGCAGCTACATTAGAGCTATGGCAGCTATAATGGAAACAGGCAATGGCTATGTTGTTTTGAGAACTCTAGGTACTTGCTAGGAACTTTCCTTGCGATCTATGTGAAGGGGAGAATGCCTCACCCTAGGTGAAGTACTTTCTCCTCCTAAAGAGATGGAACCTTAAGGAGGAGTGAGGGAGTGATGCCATTAAGAGAGCTGGAAAGGAAACTAAATAGGATTTTGAGGCCCCCTTGGACCGTGGAACTCTCTCAACTTTTCATTTCAGGGGAAAATGAGCATGAAAATAAATTGGGAAAATGATACAAACAGTCCATGAACTAAAGGCTAATGTGCAAGTTAGTCTCTAGACTTTTAATTTGTTCAATATATTTCCTGAACTTTAATCTAGTGTACCATATAATCCCTGAACTTTTAATTTATTAAATGTAGTCCCTAAACTATTGGGACATGTTCAATAAAAATGTTCAATGTGTCCCTAGTCTTGAATTAATGGAATGACTACATTGAACATTTCCATATAGTTCATGGATTGTATTGAACATATATCAAATGTTTATGGATTATATTGAACAAACCAAAGATTCGGAGACGACATTGCACATTGGGCTTTTTATTTTCAATAATTTTATTCTCACTATTTGAACAAGCATAGATCAGAATTGTGTTTAAAAGCACATTTGGTTACCCTATTTACAAGGAATATTATTGAGTGGGGAAATACTTAGGTGACATTTCTATTATTTTAAAGTGTTGAACACATCAAAGATATGATCTTTTCCTAACAAGATATTATCTTCATATTTTCCTCATCTTTAGCACAAGATATGATCTTGTTCTCATCTTCGACACAAGATGAATATTACTTGAAGTACATATATCAAAACAAGATGTGATCATGATCTTTTCCTCATCTTTAGCACAAAACATGATCTTTTCCTCATCTTCAGCACAAGATGAATATTACTTGAAATGTATATATAAAAAACTCTGTAAAATATACCTGTACAATAAATAGAATGAATTCAATATACCTAAACAATAAATAGAATGGAGTAAAACCCAATCAGTGTGCTGCTAACGTTCTCAGTGCACAATTTTCCTCGCGAGCTTCTTGCTTTTCATTCCCAAATAGCTGAAGATTGGTGTATCAGGGACCGGGATGCACTTGACGACCCAACCTATAGGCCAAGACATTGCCGCGATCCCAACGCACGCGCCCCATTGTCCCCAGCTCAACCGCTCCGTGTCAGCAAACCGCTTCAGGAACTCGACCATCACCACTTGGAGAACCACCGTCACGAAGATGATCCCAAGGAACAGCTTGTTCTTGTGTATGCCCTCGAACACGTTCCTTTTCTCAAGCTTCCTCGCGTTGAACTCATTGAAGATCTGGCACAGGACGAACGCGTTGAATATCAGTGTCCGCTTCACCGCCTCATCCACGCCGAAGATCGATTCGCCCTTGAACTGTAGAGTGAGGAGGACGGCCATTTGGTATGTTGCTTGGGCCACAATGTTCCTCCACATGACGTTGGTTATGAGAGGCTCAGTCCGTCCCACGGGGGGCTTCTCCATGAGCTCCCTCGTGGGCCGCTCCGTGGCCAAGGCAAGGGCGCCGAGTGTGTCCATGATCAGGTTCACCCACAAGAGCTGAACCGCCATCAGGGGGACGTCGCCGGAAGAGACAGCAGCTACAAAGTTGATCACGAGGGCTGCGACGTTAACCGTGAGCTGGAACTGGATGAACTTCTGGATGTTATTGTAAACGCATCGGCCCCACCGCAGCACTGTTGCCACAGAGGCGAAGTTGTCGTCCAGAATTATGATGTCCGAGCTCTCTTTGGCGACCTCGGTGCCTTGGATGCCCATAGAAAGCCCTATGTCGGCTTCCTTGAGGGCTGGTGCATCGTTCGTGCCATCCCCTGTGACGGCGACCACATGGCCTTTCTGCTTCAGGCACTCAACCATGAGCAGCTTATCGAAAGGCGAGGATCTCGCCATGACTCGGATTTCCTCGACTCTCCGAAGCCTCTCCTCAGGTGTGTAGCTGCGGAATTCTGCCCCTTCTACGATGGCTCCGCTGAAAGCATCGTCCCTGGGCCTGAGAATCCCACACTCAACGGCTATAGCCTTAGCGGTGAAGATGTTGTCTCCCGTGATCATCTTGATGTTCACCCCTGCGTCCTGACAAGCTTGGACAGCACTCTTCACGCCGGGACGACATGGGTCCTTAATACCAACAAGTCCTAGTAATGTGAGGCCGTCCTCTTGGATCTTCTTCCTGTCTTCTCTTTCTTTGATTGCTTCCTCGGAGACTTGTTTATGAGCGAAAGCAATGCACCTGAGGCTGCTCGCTGCCATCCCCTGGATAATTCGCTCGAATCTCATCCTTTCATCTTTGTCCAAATCTTTCACTATCCCCGACCCATCATAGAAGCTTGAGCACATCGCCAAGACCATCTCTGCCGCTCCTTTCCAGTGCACATGGAATGTGTCGTCCAAGCTCTTTCTTATTAGTACACCGCTTCTCTTCTTCTGCGAGTTGAAGGCTTCGACTTGGATGACTTCACAGCTCTTCTTTGTCTCTCCATCTCCATGCTCAATTGCGAAACAGCCCAGGAAAGAATTGCTTTCTCGGTGGGACTACCTGAGAACTCGTACTCCGATCCAGAAGACGACCTATAAACACTGCCCGTAGTGTTCAAAGCAACCCCATCCCGTATCAAATCCAGGACAAAGTTGGAGGCAGAGGAGTATGTGTTTTCCGCCACAGAGTCTTTGCCGACCCAGAATTTCGTCACCTTCATCTGATTCATTGTCAGAGTGCCGATCTTGTCAGTGCAAATAGTGGTGGCCGACCCCATTGTCTCACAGGCCGAAAGCTTCCTCACCATTGCCTGATCTGCCATCATCCTCTTCATCGAATAAGCGAGAGTGAGGGTTACTGCAAGTGGCAAGCCTTCAGGAATCGCTACCACCACGATTGTCACTGCAGCTGCGATGATGCCCACCACAGAGTTTATGATATCGTTACCTGTGGTTTGGCCTGCAATGAATTCCCGGTTCCCGTTCTCATCCTGTGTTTTCCCCGTGAAATAGCGAATCAGCAGGACCACGAGAACTAGGAAGGCAACCGCCAAGCCTACTTTGCCAATTGATGAGGTGAGCTTGTTGAGCCGATCCTGTAAAGGGGTCTGCTCACTGTTGACGCGGCTGATCGAGCTCATCATCTCGCCCCACGTTGTGTTCATGCCAACGGATGTAACCAGCATCTGAGCATACCCATCAGCAATTTTTGTTCCCGAGAACAGGAATGGATTCTCCTTGCGGTTCACTTCTACGTGATCACTCTCTCCGGTCATGCTCGATTCATCAACCTAAATAGACAACACAAACGTTGCACATGGTTTAGTGACGCTAGGATGACATGATATGACGCGTTCTGGTCTTAACTTGAACCGAAGAAAATGAACAAATGAACAAATGGATGACCTCTGAAAAAGTAGTTTTTTTTTTTTTTTTTTTTTTTAACAGAGTTTGTTCTACTAGGACTAGAACTACGAGCAAAAACCATTAGTTTTCCTTTTTGCATAGAATCAAGATTATGAAAATGAGACTGCCCGGCATAAAGCAGAATAGATACACTTCTACAATTCTTTGGACTAATCAGTCAACTAATTACTCAAAACTGTGCCGGAACGTGGTAATATTAGTACAACATATGTTTCTGGAGGAAACCAACATGAGTTACTATGCAAATCTAATGCGTCAAACCAGAACAAATTGTCGTCCTTACCTGCAAGGAATGCCCGTCCAGGAACAGGCCGTCTGCTGGAACTTGATCGCCGATCTTCAAACAAACGACATCTCCAACGACGATCTCAAATATGGAAACCTGCTGCCGACGACCCTTCCTTATCACATCGATGAGAATATTACCGCTCACCTGGGACAATTTTTCGAACTGCCGGTTTTGGCAGTAATTGCTCCCAGCGGACACAGCGATCACAAGGAACACTGCGACGAATATGCTCCCACCGTCATACCAGCCTTCCTTGACCCCATTCTCCTTGATCCCAAACCCAAGCGAAAGCCCAGCGCAAACAAGAAGAATCATGATTGTGAGGTCCTTGAAAGCCTCGACCATGAAGTGGAAAAGGCCCTTGGCGGGCGGCTTCTTGTATGTGTTGGCACCAAACGCATTTCTCCTGCGAGAGACGTCATCCGGGTCACCACTAATTCCGGCCAAGATATCTGTTTCAAGTGTTGAGGCGACTTTCTTGACCCCGCCAAACTCCTGGAGGTGGCAGAGGTCCTTCTCCTTGACCAGTTTAGTAAGCTGTGACTGATCAATCTGGAAGGAGCTGGGATGATCAGAGCCAGCGCTCGGAGCCTGATAGGGGATTGAAATCGAAGTGTAGGAAGGAGATTTTCTCGGGAACTTCTTGGCTTTCTTTGTGGAGGCAGTGATGGCTCGGGAGCAATAGCGGGCAAGTCGAGAGAGACCTCATAGCAGACATAGTTACCACCGAAAATGCTCGTCATCACTCGGAAGAGAGGCACAATGCAAAATGGCAAGACAAGAAACGAAAGACTCCGATGCTGGTGTGGTGTTAAGCCGCGAAAAGTGCGAGTTTCGAATATGTGGATGTTGAACTGTGATCCATTTTGGCTAGTTAGGAATTAAATAAAATAGATTTTGAAGGACTCTCTCTCTACATACTTCTCAGCCGCAACTTTGGACCCTTAAGCAACAAGAAAGAAGGATGCAGAAGCATCATGAGCTATCTAAGAAAGAAGAGTTGCAGCAGAAGAAAAGTTCAACTTGCTAAGAATTGTGTGGGCAATTTCCTTCACCGACTGAGAGCTCATGGTCAAAAAGCAAAAAGGGGCTCATAATATATTATAATATGTTGAGAAGTGTCTGGACTTCTGGTTTTATCAAGCACAAGTTGTCAACTTTGATGAAGGAACGAGACGGGAAAGCCAACCTGTCTTCTTCTCATTGGGTCGGTGGAGTCCAGGCGGTGGAGTGCAGGCGGTGGACATGCCTATATATATACGTAGTTCATTAGTCATTTAGATGCAGTAGAATAAAACTAGAAAAACTTGTAATACCAACTAGTACTAGGAGCATTTTCCTTCCTTTGTTGTTCCCTTGTTCTTCTCATGCAGTGAAAATTACTTTCATTTACATATACTTTCTTGCTCCCTTGCCATATTTCATACACACTTGCACACACACTTCCGCAAAAACCCAACAGTGGAACGATGTTTGGAGACGAAACTGCATGGAATATCAGGCAGCACCTATATACATGCCGTTTCTTCTTCTTGGTGTATACGCGTTTCTTTTTCGCTGTCGGTATTATTAAGAGTGCGTTTGGTTCAGCATTTACAAGGGGCTTTGAGTCCAATGCAAATGCTGAAAGCCTAAAGCTACTTGGGTAAATGCAATTATGTTTGGTAAAATTTCTTTGCAAATGAACTTTGAGTTGAACGTGCGTTTGGTAAAAAAAACTTTCGCAATGGGTTTTGAGGGGTATTATAAGTATATATATATATTTTCTTTTTTTCTTGGAAAATTGGACAAACCCTTCGCCGGTTCGGTGAAGGGCTATGGCCGCCGGTGAGCCAGATCTAGCGCCGGCGGCCGACCTCCCGGGTCGGGCGACCTCGTGAGGGCCCCGCGCGGCCCACCGAGGGCCACCGGAGGTCGCCCGACCTCGGGCGACCCTCGGCGTGGGTCGCTCGACCCAGGCTCGCCGCGAGCCAGGCGACCACCGCTTGGGTCTTGCAACCGCAGGTTGCCCTCACTTGGGTCTCACGAGAGTCGCACGACGGCGGCCGATCGTCGCGCGACCCTCACAAGACCCAGGCGAGGGCCGCCTGCGGTTGCGAGACCCAGGCGGTGGTCGCCGGCTCGCGGCGAGCCTGGGTCGAGCGACCCACACCGAGGGTCGCCCGAGGTCGGGCGACCTCCGGTGGCCCTCGACTAGGGCCGCGCGACTCTCGCCGGAGGTCGCCCGACCTCGGGGGACCTCTACCGACGGCCGCCGACGCTAGATCTCGGCTTCGGCTGGCCGTAGCCCTTCGCTAGACTTGCGGTCGATCCCAAAGAAAGGGCTGCCCCTTTATCAATTAAAAAAAAAAATAAGGGCAAAATCGTAAATATGAAAAACTAGTGAGGGTAGTTTTGGAAGGAAAAAAATAGTTTCAACATTCCGCCGAATGCTGAAAGCTCAAAGCTAGTCCCTACTAGCTTTGGATTTTCAGCATTTTGAAGGCCACTTGAAAGCTGAAAGCTACTTCAAAAGTTGAATCAAACGGTTCAGCATTTCCCCAAGGGGCTTTCAGGCTTGAAAATCCTTTCGAAATGTCATACCAAACACATCCTAAATGTCTTACGCGGTTTGCAGCCGGTGCTCTGGCATAATCTGAGGCATCCGATGCTATGGACATTGTCGTTATCGTTCTCTTGATAAAAAGGAATCCTATGTCTGTACTTTAATTCTGATAAACGGTAGTGTCGTATTTTCCTCCTTCAACCGGTTGACTGGAAGATTATGAATAAATAATTATTACTAGCATATATTTCATGTTAAGTTTATTCGTCGGTGATGTCGATATTCATAATGCGCCAATTAAAAGATTTGGCCGGAGGTAAGGGGAGGAAAAAGCACAGCCGCGTAGCTGCAGGAGCTATTGCGGCTACCTCGGGACGGAAAATGGTAGTGCTGTTCGCTCGGGAATTGGGAGGACGAAGTGGCCGACATTTCAGGGCAGATGGTTCGGGGAATTCCAGGTAATTCGCTAGGAACTTTTCTCCTAGCTCTGCGAGAGACAAAATGACACGGAAAAGAGGCGCGAAGAGAGGAATGAGTTAAGCAGCCTAGGGAAAGCATTTTCCTCCAAAAGGAGAAGGAAATTTAAAATAGGACTGAGTGAGTCGTGCCGAGTCAAAAATTAATTGATTTAAACGGAAATTAAAGAGAAATTAAGGGTATGTAGGTTCGTGGTAGGAGTGTGCAACCGGACCGGGTTTACCCAGAACCCGGACTGGACCACCCCAAAAATAGGGTCGGGAACCGGTTCTCGGTTAAACTGGTCCGGGAACCGGTTCCAATTTTTGGGAACCAGTTGAAACCGGTCCGGAAACAAGGTCCAAGCAAAGACCCACCCAGAACCGGACCGGTTTTGGAACCGGTTTTTACCCTTTTAAAAAAAAAAAATTAAATCATCTCTCTATATAGTGCATTTGGGTCTTTTTGTCTTCGAAGAATTGTTAAAAAATGAAAGTTTTTTCTTTAAATCAAGTTAAGGGAGAATTGTTTTGAAATAATTGTTAAAAATAACTGTTCTCATGCATTATTTTTCTTTTTTAATAGTCCCACCTTCAACTATTATTATAATCATAGAACAAGTGCTACTAACTATTGTAACTCTAATTAAAGCATTTTCAGTCCAACTCAAAAAAGCTATATTCTTAATAGGAGCTCCGTTGCATACACATGAACAAACACATTAAATTATATCTAAAGTATTTGTGAGAATGAGACTAATATTATATCCATGTTTGTTGCTAATGGGTATGCATTATTAGGATTTTTGCTTTGTCTTATAATGTCAGGAGGATTACGTTGTTATTTTTTCGCTAATTAACGTAAAATTCAAAGCCGTATAAGATATCGAATGGTTGCAAAACAGGTTTCCATGAAAATAGGGTTGACCCTATTCCCAGATCGGAAAAATAGGGTCGGGTCCAAAATAGGGTCCAATAAAAACAGGGTAGGGTACAGGGTCCAAAAAAGAGGAACCAGTTATAACAGGGTTGGATACAGAGTCCAGGTCTAGACCCTACCCATCCTGGACCCGATCACCCCTAGTTTGTGGGAAATTTTTTGATATTCCATGGTTTGACTTACACGAACACGAGAAAGAAAATTTTGCTTTTATTTTCAATATTTGAACATGGGCAGATCGAGAATGCGTCTAAAATGCACAACTAATTATCCTCTTCACAAGGGATATGATTAGGTGATGGCTCTGTTATTTTGACGAAGGAGACGGAACCCATCTAGGCCATGCAAATAATTCGCAATTGTCTTTTTCAACATAGAATTATTTTAAAGCAAAAAGTTTCACTCCATCCAAAGATGTTGACGAGAATAACACCCTAGGGAAGACACTTGCAGTAAAAGGCAAACAAAAGAACCAAATCAAAGTAAAATACTGTAGTAAATGGTTAAAATGAAATAACCCCAAACATCTGCCGAAACAAAGATTTCTAAAAGTTCAATTACAACATATTAATCTACAAATTTGAACTCATGAATTCGATAAACTATCTTATGTAAAATCATTCCAATATTACTAAAAAAGATTGAAATAATAAAAATCTGCTATCGTTTTATAATAAATGTTCATGATACTTTTTAGTTTTGAATTGCTAATATATATTTATCTGAAACTGATTTAACAAAATGTATCAAAATAGAACACTTTCTAATATGTCTTTTTTCTAATAATATGAAACTAATTTTCATACAACAAATGCCTTTTTTTTCCCTCAAGGAATTAATCATATTTATACATGATAGCCTTTTTTTGTGGCATCATTAAGGTGAACGTCATAAGAAAGTTTCAGTTGTGCTACTTTTTTGGAGGTTTCCTATTTCATAGAGCTCCAAATGGGATGTTGTTTATCGGACGGTTTGGTCAATTTATTGCGACATCATCAAGATATTCAAAACTTGACATCATCAATACGTGGTCAATCGTTACATTTTCTTCCATCTCTGCTTCAATCGATCGGCCCATAGGTGATGTCCATGTTTATAATGCACCAATGGAACGGGGATGTTATAGAGTGACCAAAGTACTTGTTATATCCTGCTGAAAACTGCTCCGTAGATATCGATTCTCACGATGCATCTGGTTAGTATAATGGTCAAAGCAGTTATGTTGGAGCTATTGCAACTATAATGGAAACAGGCAATGGCTAAGTCGTTTCCGGAATTCCAGGTACTCGCTAGGAACATAGTCTCCACGGAGAATGCTGGTCATGGCTGGGAAGAGACGCACGGGCCCTGGTGATCCCCAAACAATGTAGGGGTCGCACAGTGCAAACACGAATTGAGTTCGTCGCTTTTTCCGTGTTATTATATTTTTGGAGAGTTGTTGTCAGATTTTACTAGGAAATTGAGGGGCGTGGGACGTGACAGCTGCTGACTGGTTTCCCCGAAAGTGGGAAAGCCCGCGTCCGTCTCCGTTTGTTAGACGTGGAGTCAACGAGAAGTCAAAAAATACGAGGGGGGCCCAATGCTTTGTGCTGTTTCTTTTGGGCGGGCTTGCACCTAATTCCGCCGACATAATCAAAATGCATCCGAAACTTTAAGACATCTTGTTATTCGGATTCGTTTGAGGAAAAGAAGCCCATGTTCACACTTTTCTTTATATTTTCCTTTATTCCCTCCGCCTGGAAATGAGCGGAAATGCGCGGTATCTTTATATTTTCCTTTATTCCTCCTTCAATCATGTGATTCGCAAATTATAAATATAAATATCACTTACATTTATAATTTTTTTTTTCAATTTGATTGTGGATGATACCTGTATTTATAATGTATCGATTAATGATTTAGTTAGAGGGACTTTCCTCTCTCCACTCCGGAGATGGAGAAAAGCACAGCCTTATGTCGCACGTTTTAAAGTGAGCGTTGTATATTGGGCCCAATTAAAACTAGCTCTATAGTTATCAAGTCTCATTGCATGTTTGGTTAAAAGTAGCCATGTACAAGGTAATGTGTTTGTTTGGGCTTTGGTATAATGAAATAGCAAAAATTTTGTATGGTTTCACAAATGATGTTCTAATTCTAATAGTGTTTATGAATGATATAGTTTCATAAATTTGTACAAGCTATCAAATTTTATGAAACTATATCAAATTAAATAATAATGAGATGGAAATTATTTCGACAAGCCATATTGCAGGAGGACCCACACTTAGAGTAGTCACTTGACAAGCATAGTAGGCAAATGTAAAAAGCTTAGCTAATATTCCTCCATCAACTGACGAAGTGACGGTCAGCTAAGGACCACACGTATTTGAATGAAATCGGTTGACTTTTTCAACCAGTTTCATCTTTTACCTTTTTTATTTTATTTTTATGTGTTCTTATCCCAAGCTATAATTGAGAAATAAAATTGTAAGAGAGCCCACACAATCAATTTTCATGAATATAATGAAAGAAAAATAAATTAAATACAGAAAATTTATAAATAATTATAAGTAAAATATATTATCACCTACTAAAAAGAAATTGTTAATGTCATTATATAGATCTATTAAATTTAAAAGATGAAAAAACTATTGGGATGTGTTCAATAAAAATGTTCAATATGTCTTTGGTCTTGAATTAATGGAAGGACTACATTGAATATTTTCATATAGTTTATGGATTGTATTAAACATAAATCAAATGTTCATGGACTATATTAAACAAACCAAAGATTCAAAGACGACATTGCATATTGGGCGTTTTATTCTCAATAATTTTATTCTCACTATTTGAACAAGCATAGATCAGTATTGTGTTTAAAAACACATTTTGTTACCCTATTTACAAGGAATATTATTGAGTGGGGAAATACTTAGGTGACATTTCTATTATTTTAAAGTGTTGAACACATCAAAGATATGATCTTTTCCTAACAAGATATTATTTTCATATTTTCCTCATCTTTAGCACAAGATATGATCTTGTTCCCATCTTCGACACAAGATGAATATTACTTGAAGTATATATATCAAAACAAGATGTGATCTTGATCTTTTCCTCATCTTTAGCACAAAATATGATCTTTTCCTCATCTTCAACACAAGATGAATATTACTTGAAATGTATATATAAAAAGACTCTGTAAAATAGTGTAGATAGAAAAACAATCAATACGAAAAAAGTACTCTTCTTCTCATCTCTACATCCATTTATTTTCCTATTCTTATTATCTGTTTGATCATATCCTCTATCAAACTTAATGAAATAGATCAAACCATTTATCTAGGCCACGCAATTTTACTTGAAACCGGATGACTCCTTAATTGGATTTCAGGGTAAAAGCTTTGAATATCGTATGCAGTAGCCATCAATTACAAAAAAAAAAAAAAAGAAAAAAAAAAGAGAGAGACGTTGAGCAACATTGGTAATTCGTGAGTGCTTCTTTAAATACAAATTCAACTTATAATAATTTCCACTCCTTCCAAGGATATCATCAATATTAATTATTCAATTTAATTGATGTGAACGTACGCATGGAGCAAAAGAAACACACGCCATAATGAGCATAATTAAATTTTCTTTATTTCTTAATCAATATTAATTATTCAATTGGGTCTTTAGAACGCTCCCAAAAGATCAATCGTTTATTTATTCCTTATTTTCTAGGCTACATCAAGAATGAATTCAATATACCTGTACAATAAATAGAATGGAGTAAAACCCAATCAATGTGCTGCTAACGTTCTCAGCGCACAATTTTCCTCGCGAGCTTCTTGCTTTTCAATCCCAAATAGCTGAAGATTGGTGTATCAGGGACAGGGATGCACTTGACGACCCAACCGATAGGCCAAGATGCGGCTGCGATCCCGACACATGCACCCCATTGTCCCCAGCTCAACCGCTCCGTGACAGCAAACCGCTTCAGGAACTGGACCATCACCACTCGGAGGACCACTGTCACAAAGATGATCCCCAGGAGCTGCTTGTTCTTGTTAATGCCCTCAAAAACGTTCTTTTTCTCAAGCTTCCTCGCGTTGAACTCATTGAAGATCTGGCACAGGACGAACGCGTTGAATATCAGTGTCCGCTTCACCGCCTCGTCCACACCGAAGATCGATTCGCCCTTGAACTGTAGAGTGAGGAGGACAGCCATTTGGTATGTTGCTTGGGCCACAATGTTCCTCCACATGACGTTGGTTATGAGAGGCTCAGTCCGTCCCACGGGGGGCTTCTCCATGAGCTCCCTCGTGGGCCGCTCCATGGCCAAGGCGAGGGCACCGAGTGTGTCCATGATCAGGTTCACCCACAAGAGCTGGACCGCCGTCAGGGGGACGTCGCCGGAAGAGACAGCAGCTACAAAGTTGATCACGAGGGCTGCGACGTTAACCGTGAGCTGGAACTGGATGAACTTCTGGATGTTATTGTAAACGCATCGGCCCCACCGCAGCACTGTCGCCACAGAGGCGAAGTTGTCGTCCAGAATTACGATGTCCGAGCTCTCTTTGGCGACCTCGGTGCCTTGAATGCCCATCGAAAGCCCTATGTCTGCTTCCTTGAGGGCTGGTGCATCGTTCGTGCCATCCCCTGTGACGGCGACCACATGGCCTTTCTGCTTCAGGCACTCAACCATGAGGAGCTTATCGAAAGGCGAGGATCTCGCCATGACCCGGATTTCCTCGACTCTCCGAAGCCTCTCCTCAGGTGTGTAGCTGCGGAACTCGGCTCCTTCCACGATGGCTCCGCTGAAGGCATCGTCCCCGGGCCTGAGAATCCCACACTCCGCAGCTATGGCCTTTGCGGTGAAGATGTTGTCTCCTGTGATCATCTTGATGTTCACCCCTGCATCCTGACAAGCTTGGACCGCACTCTTCACGCCGGGGCGGCATGGGTCCTTAATACCGACAAGTCCTAGTAATGTCAGGCCATCCTCTTGGATCTTCTTTCCGTCTTCTCTTTCTTTGATTGCTTCCTCGGAGACTTGTTTATGAGCGAAAGCGATGCACCTGAGGCTACTCGCTGCCATCCCCTGAATAATTTGCTCGAATCTCATCCTGTCATCTTCGTCCAAATCTTTAACTCTCCCTGACTTGTCGTAGAAGCTCGAGCAGTTTGCCAAGACCATCTCTGCCGCTCCTTTCCAGTGCACATGGAATGTGTTGTCCAAGCTCTTCCCGATTAGGACACCGCTTCTCTTCTTCTGTGAGTTGAAGGCTTCGACTTGGATGACTTCACAGCTCTTCTTTGTCCCCTCCATGTCCATGCTCAATTGCAAAACCGCCCAGGAAAGAATAGCTTTCTCAGTGGGACTACCTGAGAACTCGTACTCCGATCCCAAAGACGACCTATAGACACTGCCTGTGGTGTTCAAAGCAACCCCATCCTGAATCAGATCCAGGACAAACTTGGAGACAGAGGAGTATGTGTTTTCCGCCACAGAGTCTTGGCCGACCCAGAATTTCGTCACCTTCATTTGGTTCATTGTCAGAGTGCCAGTCTTGTCGGTGCAAATAGTGGTGGCCGACCCCATTGTTTCGCAGGCCGAAAGCTTTCTCACCATCGCCTGATCCACCATCATCCTCTTCATCGAATAAGCTAGCGTGAGGGTCACTGCAAGTGGCAAGCCTTCAGGAATTGCACCACCACAATTGTCACTGCAGCCGCGATGATGCTCACCATGGAGTTCATGATATCGTTACCTGTAGTTTGGCCTGCAATGAATTCCCGGTTCCCGTTCTCATCCTGTGTGTTTCCCGTGAAATAGCGAATCAGCAGGACCACAAGAACCAGGAAAGCAACCCCCAAGCCTACTTTGCCAATTGATGAGGTGAGCTTGTTGAGCCGAGCCTGTAAAGGGGTCTGCTCGCTGTTGTCGCGGCTGATCGAGCTCATCATCTCTCCCCACGTCGTGTTCATGCCGACAGATGTAACCAGCATATTAGCATACCCATCAGCAACCTTTGTTCCGGAGAACAGGAATGGATTCGCCTTGCAGTTCACCTCTACGTGATCACTCTCCCCGGTCATGCTCGATTCATCAACCTAAATTGACAACACAATTGTCGCACATGGTTTAGTGACGCTAGGATGACACGACTGGTTCTAGTCTTAACTTGAAGCGAAGAAAATGAAACATGAACAAATGTGAAACAAGAACAAATGGATTACATTTAAAAGTAACATTTCCCAGTAGAATTTTTTTAACAGAGTTTGTTCTACTATGACTAGAACTACGAGTAAAAACCATTACTTATCCTTTTTGTCATAGAATCAAGATTATGAAAAAGACAGACTGCCCTGTCTCAAGCAGAATATGATACGCTTCTACAATTCTTTGGACTAATTACTCAACTAATTACGCAAACTGTGCTCGAACATGGTAATAATAGTACTACATATGCTTCTGGAGGAAACCAACATGAGTTTATATGCAAATCTAATGTATCAAACCAGTACAAATTGTCCTCCATACCTGTAAAGAATGCCCGTCCAGGAACAGCCCATCTGCTGGAACTTGATCGCCAATCTTCAAACAAACGATGTCTCCGACGATGATCTCGAATATGGAAACCTGCTGCCGACGACCCTTCCTTATCACATCAATGATAATATTACCGCTCACCTGAGACAATTTTTCAAACTGCCGGTTTTGACGGTAATTGCTCCCAGCAGAAACGGCGATCACAAGGAACACCGCGACAAATATGCTACCGCCATCATACCAGCCTTCCTTGGCCCCATTCTCCTTGATCCCGAACCCGAGCGAAAGCCCAGCACAAACTAGAAGAATCATGATTGTGAGGTCCTTGAAAGCCTCAACCACGAAGTGGAAGAAGCCCTTGGCAGGCGGCTTCTTGTATGTGTTGATGCCGAATGCATTTTGCCTGCGAGAGACGTCATCTGGGTCGCCATTTATTCCAGCCGAGACATCAGTTTCGAGTGTTGAGGCGACTTTCTCCACCCCACCAAATTCCTGGAGGTGGCCGAGGTCCTTGCCCTTGACCAGCTGGGTGAGCTGTGACTGATCAATGTTGAAGGAGCTGGGATGATCAGAGCCGGGGCTCCGAGCCTGGTCGGGGATCGAAATTGAAGTGTAGGAAGGAGATTTTCGTGGGAAAGACTTGTTGGTTTTCTTTGTGGCGATAGTGAAGGCTCGGGAGCAATATATGGTTGCGAAGGCCTGATGCCATGGCCTGGCAAACTTGCGCATAGCGGGCAAGTCGAGAGAGACCTCGTAGCGGACATAGTCGCCACGGAGAATGCTGGTCATGGCTGGGAAGAGACGCACGGGCTCTGGTGATCCTCAAATGAGGTAAGGGTCGCACGGTGCAAATGGCAAGACGAGGAAAAGCTGTGATGTTTGTTGGCGTTTGGTTTAGCCGCTCAAAAGTGCAATTTTGGAATCTGCGGATTGATGTTGGGAGCCAAGACCCGTGGATTTTATAATATCCCGAGCTGGAGAGGCTGACGGTCATTTTTGCGAGGGATTAAGCGACCTTTCTCGGTTACGCGGCGCGCCGCCTTTTTTTTTTTTTTGTGGGTCTTTTGTATCCTCGCCTCTCTTGACGATAACGAAACACGAATTGACTTCTTGCTTTTTCGCAGTAATATATTTTGCGAGTCGTTTATGAGATTTCCAGGGAAATCGAGGGACGTGGGACGCCGCAGCTGCCGACGAAAGTGGGAACCCAACCGCCGGTGCTGTTTGTTTTAGACGACATCGACATGGTGTTTATTCTCGGTTCGTTCGAGGAAAAGGAAGGCCATGTTCATGCCCCACACCGTCTTGAGGAACGCGGCGTCTTTGCATTTTCCTTTATTTCCTCGTTCGATCTACCGATTATAATTATACACATCACTCGCATTCATGCTTTTTATTTTTTATTCGATTTGGTCGTGGATGATGCCCGCGTTTGTAATGTTGCAATAAAAGATTTTGTTAAGAGGACCTTTCCTCTCTCTCCAATCCGGGATGGAGGAAAGCACGACCGTGTGATGCACACGTCTTAAAGTGAGCGCGGTAAATCAGGCCCCATTGAAACTTGCTTTTTAGATATCAATTCTTATTGCACATTTTGGTTAAAAGATAGGATAAAGCTGTGAGATAATGCGGTCATAACTGAACAGACGATGGTGATGTGTTTGTTTGGACTTTGGCACAATGAAATAGCTAATATTTTTCACCAATGATGTTACGATTCTAATAGTGTTTATTAATAATACAGTTTCAGAATTTTGTGCATACCATCAAATTTTATGAAACGATTTCAGCTTTGATAGTAATTAAATGGAAATTATTTCAGCAAGCTGTACTGTGGGAGCCATGCTCGGAATAGTCACTTGACAAACATAGTAGGCAAATATCTTGATCGGAAGGCCTCATCTTGAAGTCAGCACGTGATCATTTGGTGCACGCGAGGGTCAGCATCGTGCACGAGCAACGCTGAAGAGATCAGGATGAATTAGAGCAGACGCAAAGGAGTAATATGCAATTATGGCGAATTCGAATGAGAAGTGGCAGGTGACACGTTTGAGGTTCGATTAAGTTGCACAAAGATGGACCGTATATGAAGGTAGTGACCAAGCCATCAGAGCTCTCAATGGCAAGACCCACCCTCCAAAAGTCAATTGATCCATCGGACTAAGATGGTACAAATAACAAGACAATCAAGGCGGTTAATGAAACGGATATCGCCATGGAAGAATCTAAGGTTATCGTGTACCATGAGGATATCGACTAATGGTATAGATTGTCATGTATCATGAAAATGTGAGGTGAATTAGGGATCATTATGTATCATGATAACACATATAGACATGAAGATCATTAAAAAGAATCAACAGAGTTAGATCAAGTCGATTCAATCGGAAGGGATCGAAGATCGAGGATCCCACTGCACCAATTAAATCGATAATTCTTTTTTTCTTTTTGTTCTTCTTTTTGAATGAAAGAGCATTGGATACTCCACGTAGGAGCTGCGTGGTTGACGGATCTGTCATGGTGTATTTACCCACACGCCGACGTACATTTTCTCGGATTCTTCTTTCCACACCCACTCTTGACATTTCCCCTCTTTCGTAAAGAAATCGATCAGTGAGAAGGGTGAGAGTTTTTTTCTATTCATACTCTTGACTTTTACTCTCATATTTTTATCATGTCTTCTTACAAGACGTGAGAATCGAAATTCATACCCGAAACTAAATTGTCCCCACCCTAAGCTCCCGACCAACCACCTTCCATTTCAATGTGAATAGGATGACTATTAGGGTAAACCCCGAGTAGTTAGAACGTGAGAGTTGAGAGATATGAATACTATTATTACTTTCTTTCCTAACGGTACAACTTTGGGGAAAGTTCGGAGAGATTTAGCTAAGGATTTCCATTCATTTTCCTTCCCCTACCATTAGGGTATAGATAGATCAAATTCCGCGTGCACATGGTTAGGACCAAGATTAGATGCATCATTTAATGTTGTTCACCAAATGAACAGCTAAACGTTGAAATTATGAGAAGCAAGTGTATAGAACTTATTCGGGGCGGTTCCTTCGGCCAACCGCACACTCCTTTGTCTACGTCAAGAGTCCATTGATGAGAAGGGGTTAGGGAAAGCTTCCAATAACGACAACTGTCTTTTTAATTGGTACCACATAGGGCTAGAGAAATTTTTGAGTTATGAATTAGGTATAGAAAGTGACCAAGAAGCCACCGGTTTCACTTGGTGGGCCGGAATTTTGGTTCTCTTTTATAGTCACAATTATATGTCGCATGATCCAATATATTTGATATTATTTAGGAAATTGCATAATAATCACTTGGAATAAAAAAAAAGTCTCGCAAAACCTCTAGTTGCTTAAGACTTGCCACAGGAGCAAGTCAGAAAAATTGAAAGATAAAACCATCTAATTTGATTCGTTCTTAATGGCTAAGAGATGATCATCTTAGGGTGCTTCTTCTGTCGATGGATGCTCCTATGGTTCATGGTTTCTCTTGACTATATGGCTCATCCGGGCTCATTTCTTAACCAACCTACTCCCAAAGAAGCCAAAAAAAAGAGTGCTAGACAGACAAGCTTCCCTCACCAAACTCACTAAGCAAGGGTAGACCCGAGACGAAAAACTTTCTCCTTATCACTGTTCTCGAGTTTAAGCCCGTGAATGAAATTCGACCCGAGACAAATTGTCATTTCTGGACTCACAGATATGGGTCATGGAAATCCAAACTTCTTTTCGGTGTCGTAGGTTCGAATTTGGCGGAGGGTTTCCTTGCTCGTGCGAGTGTGGTCACCAAGCAAAGCAGAAGAGGGAAATAAATACACACAAAATAGGATATTCCACAAGTGTGTCGAAGGGGCACTCGGCTGAAAGCGGAAAGGTCAGCGTGGACTTTGAATGTGATCTTGATGCGGTCAACTCGCATACGTTGTTTGGTTGTTGGAGCTCTTTGAACGACGGTTGATCCGCGCACAGAGGGTACTTCCGAGTTCTTTCTTTGCATCCAATTGGAGCTATCGCTAAGGAATTTTATCCGAAGGAACAAGTGTTGGAAACCACAATTGAATCTTGTGAGTTTAAAATTTTATTAATTATTTTATGAGATTAAGAGATTATTTCGTGAGAAATTATTGGGCTAAAAATATGTACACCGATAGTATAATCTCCATTGTATTGTTTGATCTATAGTAAGATTTTTGTTGATCTCTTTATGGATGTAAGTCGTTCCGATCGAATCATGTAAATCTAATATCCGATTTGTTTTCTTATTCAATCTATTTTATTGTTAGATTGACTGTTTCTGCAACACTAGAATTATTTAATAATTTCTTTCACGATGGTTCGTTCAATTAAAATATAATTGAAATATGCTCATTTAGGTAGGCTGACAAACCATCATCCGACAGATTATCAATTAATTTGGGCGGAGAAAGTATTGTGTAATCAAATGGTGCCACGTCATTGTTCACATGTCATCACATTCTCTCTCCGCGGCTCTTAACTTCGGCTGGTCTTTGGGGGTGATGGGCGGAGGAAAATATAGAGGCGACCTTTGTTTCCAAGGAAACCATGGGAAAATTCTCTTTGGCTGCAAGGGCTTAGTTTCCTAGCAAAGCACTCCATCGCAACGCAACGCCACGCAAGAGGTAACGATGAACAACTGGGAAAAGAAACTAGAAAAAGACATCTTTACGAATCGAGGCCAGCAAAAGAAGGGAAAGGAAAAAAAAATGAAAGGCATCGATTCCACCGTTGAACTCATCCGGTACGGCGACGGGGGGAGGATCCGGAGGCAGCAGTTCTTGGAGTGGACGGTGAGATTGAGGCTGGCGGCGGCTGGAGGATGAGGCAAAGACGGACTTTGATCGTGGACTGGGCGGCGTTGAGGCCATCGGAGGAGGCGGCGACGGTGGTGAGGATGACGGAGAGGGAAGGGAAGGAGTGCTTGGAATCTGGTGGCCTGCAGGGCTGGGTGACCTGGGGACGAGAGGGAGAGAGAGGGGGAGGAGTACGATGGGTCTGTGAAACGTGGATGGTGGTCGACGGCCAGGGAGGTGGTGCTGGTGGAGAGAGAGAGAGAGAGAATGGAGGGAGAGAAAGGAGGTCCTTTTTTAGTCAAATAACGAACAACAAAAAGGAGAAAGGCTGTTCCTTTTGAAATCTGTCTGGCCAACGTTTCTGAGTTACTTAGTTGCACGTGTGTGGTGACTTGCGCGTGTGGCCCTCGGGGTTTCTTTCCCCGACTTGTCGGCGAGTGCGGGTTCCCCTGGGTCACCAAAAAAAAAAACGTTTCTATTTATTTACTAATTTTTTATTATTTAATTTACTTTATAAATTTGATGTAAAATTTTTACTCAAGTAACTTATATGTGAAAAGTTTAAAGTTTATTAAATGGGTGGGAGTACATTTTTTAAATTAATTTTAATATTAATATTTTGGTAATATGGGTTAAGTCGGGTATGACTCAAATCGGGAATGGGTCATAAAATTTACATTACTTGAAAATGGGTTAAAATGAGTTAAATTGGTCAATATGGGTTGGACAATTTTCAACCCGATGCCAACCTGACCCAACCACTCACTTGACATCCCTAGTTGCAATAACAGTGGCGACACCACTCGAAGCTTCCCTTTGTTTTTTCGATCGATTCACTTTGGCTTCAATTGTAGGTTTTGATGGACTCTCTGATTGACATCCCTAGTTGCAATAATAGTGGCGACACCACCCGAAGCTTCCCTTTGTTTTTTCAATCGATTCACTTCGGCTTCAATTGTAGGTTTTGATGGACTCTCTGATTGACATCCCTAGTTGCAATAACAATGGCGACACCACCCGAAGCTTCCCTTTGTCTTTTTGATCGATTCACTCCAGCTTCGGTTGTAGGTTTTGATGGACTCTCTATATATAGAGAGAGAGAGAGCGCTTGGGCATCGCTGGATTTGGTGAGGGCAATGCTTGCCTATGGCGATGAGGGCCATCATTGCTTAGGCGAGACTAGCCTTCGCTAGCCATGGCAGTGTCTCGCCACTAGAAAGAGGCGGAAAAAGAAAGATAAAAAAATAAAAATTTATTAAAATATCATTAAAAAAATGTTTTCATTAGCAATGATCGCATTATATATGCCACATAAGCCGGTCGACATCCATGTCTGTAATATAATCAAAATTGGTCGGAATTACTAAATTAGCATTAAATCAAAAGGTTTATGATTAAATTAGTATTAATGCAATAAATTGAGGACATTTCTAGACACTTTTCCCCCTATCCGACATTTTTTTTTTGAGATCTTGGCATTTTATCTTGACATATCGAGTTTACCCAATAATCCCCATGAAAAGTCCTACATCGGCTTCTCAAAGTGCAGGTCCATCGTTCGTGTTACCACAAGTAGCCTTTCTGGTTCCAACACTGAATCGCGAGTAATTAAAATGAAAGTAAAAATGATGGAAAAACTACATGTCTTAGTTAGGCAGTGGGATGCGGGACTCCGGAGTGCCAAAACTTGGCACAAAAGATCACTTAAGTGTCAAAAACTTAGAAATGTACATTTAAGAGCCAAAACAAAAGTAAAATGGATCAATTAAATGTCAACGACAAGAAAATCCAACTAAAATGATGACATGGCATTTTTCCGACGATGTAAGCTCAAAATGACATTGTTTTTGGTATTGACATGGCTAGATTAGTCCAAAACAATGCCGTTTTGGCTAAAGTTGAATTTTTAATATAAATATTATTTAAATAATATTAAAAATGAAATCTTCAAAAAAAAGTAGGAAGAGGAATCGACAGCAGCACAAGCGAGAGGGTGTTCCCTCGCCTATGGTCGCCACCCCATTGCTCATCGGGTGGCGGCAATGGACAGTGAAGGTTGTTGGGGCCTATGCAAGGGCTGGTGACCCTCGCCTAGGTTGGGGTGAGGGCGAGCGACCCTCCCCCAGATCTGGGAGAGGGTCACTGCCCTCTCTCGACGTCTAGTGGTGGCCTACCAGCCTTGCTCTCCAATCAGCGAGGGTCATCCACCCCTGCCTAGGCGCCAACGACCCTCACCATTTATTGCCGTTGCCCTACTGGAGATGAATGGATGGCGACCACAGGCAGGGGAGCCAACCGTTCGACGAAATCCCCCATCAAGAAAACCAACCCTAGCCCTTGACCGGAGCTCGGCCTTCGGATTTTCTGCGTCGCTAGGAGATATACGGTGACCACGCACCACTTTCGGCGTCTTCCTCGCTTCACGAAGCGTTACCCCGTGTTGTTCGGATCAGATAGGTTTTTTTTTTTTCGTAGCTCGCCGGAGTTCATCCGGCGACTCTTGGAACGCCGGCCAGCTAGTAGCCAGGCGGAGCTTGGCATCGGTCGGACGGAACGACCCACGCCAGACGACAACATGGCGACCCCACAAGGCCCAGTGAGGACTCGCGGTGGCGTCGGCGTCGGTTCGGCGGAATGGAGTTGCAGGGTCCTCGTGCATGAAGAAGACGTCGGGCTGCATGAAGACGTGAAGAAGAAGACCAAAGAAAAGAATAAAAAATAGGAAAAATTAAAAATAACAGAAAAGGCTAAAAAACATTAAAAAAAAAACAAGGAGATAGGCTTCACTCGGGCTTTATGCACGTCGGGCTGAATTTGTCGCAGGCCGGGTTTTAGCTGGGCTAAAAAATGGAAATCAAAATTGGGTTTTTTCTTCCAAAAAGGGAAAAGAGAAGAGAATTCATGGGTCATTTTTGTTTTTTTGAGTAGGCTTTGGGGTTGGCCCGATTTTAACCAACCAGGACCAATAGGTCCGGGTCAGCTTAGTAGGGCCGGGTCTTTTGACTCGGAATTATCCTTCTTCTTATTTTTTTTTTAAAATCATAAAAAATCTAAAAATTCAAAAAATCATAAAAATATTAAAAAATCATAAAAAAAATTGAAATTTCAGAAAATTCATGGAAATTTCAGAAACCTGAAAATTTATAAAAATTTTAGAAAAAAATATTTTTCTTTTAAAAATTCGAAATATTAAAATATTAGAAATTCCAAAAAAAAAAAATTTTCAAAAATCCCAAAAATTCCGAGTTTGTTTTAGAGTTCCCTAAAAAGCTTTTAAAAAAAAAATACTTGGACAATTTTCTCTTAAAAGATGTGGGAAAATCATCGGCCTAAAATTGTGATTAAAATTGAATAAACCCCACTGGCTTTAGGGTTTTAATTATTCTTTAGGGTTTTGCGAATTATGGTTTCCCTTACTTTTAATTAGGATTGCCATTTATTTATCTCTTAGGTGTTTATTCTCTCCTACAATTTATTTAATGTTTTCTTTAATTACTGATTGTTATTTTGATGATTACGCACCCGCATGATCATCTCACATGTTAGTGGTTAAGTCTAAAATCAATTCAAATTGCCTGACAAAAGTTTTTTTGAAATGAACAAAATAAAGTACCGAAAGGGCACTAATTGGTTAATTAATGTAATCAAGTCCCCGACCTTAGATTCTCTGGTTGCGTAGAAAGTGAGGCACACTCCCATACCTCACTTGGTTTCTAGCCGACCCCAATAGACTAGTGGCAACTCCTCATTAGAAGATTTTCATGAACACCCAATGTCACGTGAGGTATGGGCTTAGGAGAGACCACGTCTAATGAGGGTCATGGATCCACTCTTTGGATAATAACCCTAAACCTATTTATTTAGATATTTCTTTTCTCTCGGGACGAGAAAAAATAGGTCGCGACAATACTAGAGTTACAACGAAATTAAGGAAGATAGTGGAAAACGTGTTTACACGAAAGCTCGCGATCGTGTTCATTTCATGGGGTTGGGACGGGGAGGCAGCGAAAGTTCAAAAGATATGCAGAGATGGGAGACCCACCAATGCTGCGTTATTATGGAAGGTTTTCGTAGATGGAGTACATAATGCTTTCTATGTAAAATAAACATTATGGTTTAATTGGTGCAGCAGAATTTGCACATTGCAAGGTTGTCGTCAACAAAGAGAAAATCGCCGTATGATGATTTAGGTTAGGTCAAATTGACGATTCGTACTTACCGTTCATCGTGAGAAACTGACTCTATGGACTGGATCAGCCTGAAGTTTCGGTGGATCTTTTCATAGTGCTGGTGGGAGAGATTTTCAACGGGAAACTTCTGCAATTCATCAGTGATATGAGGACCACAAATCGCTACATATCACCATGATGTCATTTATGGGTTAACATGCATCATTAGAACACATGATTGACGTTAATACTATTCAAAAGAGGTAGGGGATAGACCGACTCAAAACGGGCGTGAACCTATTTATGATCCAAAATATTAAACGTTCCAAACCCATTAAGTAAAGATTAAAAAAAAAGATTAAAAAAAAAAAGAAAAGAAATACTTCTTCTAGAAATTCATCTCGATCGAGCATCCTACCGCCACCAATAAGGATTTTGTTTTTATTTTTCCTTCTGTTTTGGATAAAAGAGTCACATGGTGGAGTGATCTTATCCTAATTCAGCACCGTGTTGAACCCGTGTCCACCTACATTTTCTTGGATATTTTTCTGTCCACACGTACTTCTGACATTTTTCTCTTTTCATACGGAAACTAGGGGTGAGCATGGTCTGGGTTGGGCTGATTCACCCCCTAACCCTAGGACCAACCCGCACAGTGTTGGTCCCCTCATTTTGGGGCCAGACCAACCCTATTGAGTGGCCGCCGGCCCAAGGACCGAACCAACCCGGTAGGTTCGGTCCTGTTCTAGGGTTAACCCGAGATCAATTAATTTTTTTTTTTTCATTTTTTGTATTCCTGAAAAAGCAAACTTATTATTTCAAATTACATATCCATCGATAATGCGATTTTAAGCAACAAAACTATAAATACCAATAAATATTCAACAAATTTAAGATAATACAACAATAAAAATTTTACATTTGCTAAAAGCAAGAAACCATAAAAGCAATTAAGATTGCTCGTGAGCAACGCTTGCCTTGTGGCTCTATGAGCAATCTTAGGATTTTGTTTCCTTCTAATTTACTTAGTGACGAGCAAGGTTAGCGAAGAGAAGTGAATGGCACAAGTGTCGAGCGACGAGCGAGGTGAGCACAACAAGCGAGACAAGCTTCGAGTGGCGAGCGACCAGAGGTGAGCAAGGTGAATGATAAGTAGCGAATAGGGTGAGCACAACAAGCAAGGTGAGCGTCGAGTGGCGAGCGACCAGAGGTGAGCGTCAAGCGGTAGCGGCAAGTAGGGCAATATTGCTTACGAATGAAATTATTTCTTTTGATTTTACTTGGCAAATTGAATACTAAGAGGATAAAGAAAAAAGAAGAGAACAATAGTATTGAAGGATGAGGACGTCGTTTGAGTTATGATTTGCTCTTTAAAATAGATAACAAAATATTTATAAGATATATAATATATAATATATAATATATAAGGTCGGGGTTGGTCCCGGAGGATCAACCCGAAACTCCTAAGGGCCAGGGACCAACCCGCCGCACGTGGCCTGGTCAGGGATCCTAGGACCAAAGATCAACACAATCCCCCTGGAAACCGGACCAGGACCGGCAGGGTTGGGCCAGTCCAGGGTCGGTCCAGGGTCGACCCTGGATCGATGCTCACCCCTAACGGAAACATCAATATCGATCAATGAGAACGTGAGAGTTGAGAGAAATGCTGTGTATTGCTCTCTTTCCTGGAAACAGCCTACTTCTTTTCCTGTTTCTTCGACGCGGCATTGGTGGGTCTCCCGTGTTTGCATTGGTCCACAATCAGCCGTCGTTTAGCATTTGGGGCATGAGTCTTTCGGGGCAGATTCTGTGTCCCCCGATAACGCAGTAACCCGGCTGGGCGCTTAACAGCTTTATGTCTATATAAATCCATGCGATCGATGGGTATTGTCACGAACATCATTCCACAAACTTCAAGATTGCTGCTTCTTCTTCTTCTTCTTTTTCCGTTGCTGTCACAACGCAATCACAGTTTTTCTCTTTTGTATTGCCATTTGCATTGTGCGGCCCTATTTGTGCATCTTTTCCCGATGATGACGGGCATTTTCAGTGGTGTGATTAAAGGTGGTGAAACATTGAGATTGTGAGTGACTTATGTGCGGTTATAATTTCTATTATATTGTTTAGTGGAATTATGTACAGCCCTCCTATGGACAGAGGACAGATCAACTGAATTACGTGAATTTAGTGTTTGATTTCTTTCCTTATATTATTTATTTTATTGATCTTGCTTTCCATGATATTATATATGCAAGGGATTAAGAAAACTTTTCGCCTTAAGAGTTCTTATTTTTTGCATTATTATATGTTGTGAGTTCATACTACTGTTACAGCGAAACAGAGGGACGTAGCGAAAATTGTTTATCCTGAAAGTCCATGATTGAGTACATTTGATGGCCGGCAGGACTAATTATTAAGGCTAAATGCACCACCAGCTCTTGAATTTTCTTGATCACAAGGATCCGTTCAAGTTTCTTTCAATAAATTTAGAATTTTTTTGTTGATATAGACTCCCACGTCAGCTTCTGACGGACGAGCAGCCGACTTGGAATCTCTTTGAATGGAAGAAACAGAAAAAGAATCAAGTCCTACCGTAGAAAATACTTTATTTGAATATGGTGATGGTGCAAATACATTCTGAGCTTCTAAACCCAAACTGAAATATGTGAATGAGAAAGAGAGGGACTTGCTTCCACATTTTTCTCATGATTTTGGGCTTATATTAAGGTCACTCGTCTCAATCCTTATTTTCTCAAAGAATGCTTTCTTCATTTAGAAAAATTACATCAATTCATTACACACATTCCTTATTTTTCTCGGTAAAAGAAAAATAATCACATTCCATCAAGAGAAATTCAATACACCAGTATGATAAGAACCCATAAAATCTAATCAGCGCTCCTAAACCTAATAAACTGCTCTCTATGCACAATTTTAGTCACAAAGCTTCTTCCTTTTCGATCCCAAGTAGCTGTGAGATTGGTGTATCGGGGACCGGAATGCATTTGACGACCCAACCAACAGGCCAAGACATGGCTGCGATCCCGACACAGGCACCCCACTGTCCCGCGCTCAACCGATCCGCGACGGCAAACCCCTTCGGGAACTCGACCATCACCACATGTAGGACCACCGTCAAGAAGATGATCCCCAGGAACAGCTTGTTCTCGTGAATGCCCTCGAACATGTTCTTCTTCTCGAGCTTCCTCACGTTGAACTCATTGAAGACCTGGCACAAGAAGAACGCATTGAATATCAGCGTCCGTTTCACCGCCTCGTTCACGCCGAAGATCGATCTGCCCTTGAACTGTAGAGTGAGGAGGACGGCCACTTGGTGAATTGCTTGCCCCACCAGATTCCTCCACATGACGTTTGTTATGAGCGGCTTGGTCCGTCCCACGGGGGGCTTTTTCATAAGCTCCCCGGTGGGCCGCTCTGTGGACAGTGCGAAGGCGCCAAGCGTGTCTATGATCAGGTTCACCCATAAGAGCTGGAAGGCTGTCAAAGGGACGTCCCCGGAGGAGACTGCGGCCACAAAGTTGATCAAAAGGGCCGCGACATTCACCGTGAACTGGAGCTGGATGAACTTCTGGATGTTATCATGTACACATCGGCCCCATTGCAACATTTTCTCCACGGAGGTGAAGTCGTCAATGATGATATCCGAGCTCTCTTTGGCGACATCAGTGCCTTGGATGCCTATCGAGACCCCAATGTCGGCTTCCTTGAGGGCCTGTGCATTGTTCATGCCGTCCCCTATGACAGCGACCACATGGCCTCCCTGCTTCAGCCTCTCAACCATGAGGCGCTTATGGGAAGGCGAGGCGCCTGCCATGACCTGGACTCTCGAAAGCCTCTCCTCAGGCATGTAATCGTGGAGATCAGTTCCTTTCACGATGGCCCCGTTGGAGGCATCGTCCTCAGGCCTGAGAATCCCGCACTCTATGGCAATGGCCTTAGCGGTAGAGATGTTGTCTCCCGTCATCATCACGATGTTCACTCCCGCGCCCTGACAAGCTTGGACGGCACTCTTCACACCGGAACAACACAGTTCCTTAATACCAACAAGTCCTATTAATGTCAAGCTGTCCTCTTGGATCGCTTCCTTGGAGACTTCTTTGTGAGCAAAAGCGATGCACCTGAGGCCTCTCTCCCCCATCTCCCAGATAATCTGATCGAATTTCTTCCTTTCATCTTCATCCAAATCTTTCAAATTCCCCAACTCGTCGTAGAAGCTCGAGCACATTGCTAAGACCATCTCTGCAGCTCCGTTCCAGTGCATGTGGACCTTTTTTTCTGCGGTCTTCTTTATTAGGGCACCCCTTCTCTTCTTCTGTGAGTTGAAGGCTTCTACTTGCATGACTTCACCGTTGTTCCTTGTCACGTCCATGTCCATCTCCAATTGCAAAACCGCCCAGGAAAGAATCGCTTTCTCACTGGGACTACCAGAGAACTCGTACTCTGATTCCGAAGGCGGCTTATTGATGCTGCCTGCGGTGTTCAAAGCAACCCCATCCCAAATCAAACCCAGGACAAACTGAGGGAGAGAGGAGGACTTGCTTTTTGCCACGGGGGCTTGGCCGATGAAGAATTCCGTCACTTCCATCTGGTTCTTCGTGAGAGTGCCCAGCTTGTCGGTGCAAATAATGGAGGCTGACCCCATTGTCTCGCAGGCTGAAAGCTTCCTCACCGTCACACCATCCACCATCATCCTCTTCATCGAATGAACAAGAGTGATTGTTATTGCAAGCGGCAAGCCTTCAGGAATCAGGACCAACGCGATTGTCACTGTAGCTACAATGTTGCCTACCACGGAGTTCATGATAGTGTCACCCATCGTTTGGCCTGGAATGAATTCCCGTTTCCTGTGCTCGTCCTGTTTGTTTCCCATGAAGTAGCAAATTGCCAGGACCACAAGAACCAGACAATTGACCACCAAGCTGACTTTGCTAATCGACAAGGTGAGCTTGTTGACCCGAGCCCAGAAAGGGCTCTGCTTGCTGCTGCCGCAGTTGATTGGACCCATCATCTTGGCCCCCTTCGTGTTCTTCCCGACTGATGTGACCAGCATCGAAGCGGACCCATCAGCGACCTTCGTTCCGAAAAAGAGGAATGGATTCCGATCGCTCTTCTCTTTAACGCAATCACTCTCCCCAGTCATGCTTGATTCGTCGATCTAAATTGACATTACAAATGCCGCACATGATTTAACATGAGAATGAGACGATAAGATGCGGCCAAAGAAAATGAAACCTCAATAAATATTAACACGAGAAGAAATGGATTATGTTTAAGTATACTTTTCACAGTAAAATTTTAACAATGTTTGTTGTCCTACGGCTAGAAGTGAGAATTTAAACCATTACTCTTACTTTTTGTCATAGAATCAAGATTATGAAAATGACAAACTGTGCAGTATCAAACTTCTTTGGATTGATTACTTAACTGATTAATCAACCTGGGCTCGAACTTGGGAATACTTAACCTGAGTTAATAAGCGAATCTAATGCAAACAAACTCGTACAAATTCTCGTCCGTACCTGCAAGGATTGCCCATCCAACAACAACCCATCTGCGGGGATTTGATCGTCTTTCTTCAAATGAACGACATCTCCGACAAGGATCTCGGATATGGAAACCTGGCACTTCTGACCCTTCCTCATCACATCGACGAGAGTATGACCGCTCGCCACATACGATTTATCGAACAGCCTGCTCTGCCGGTACTTCCTCACGATAGACACCGCGATCACGAGGAAAGCTGTGAAGAATGGGTTCCCACCGTTGTACCAGCCTTCCTTGATCTTGTTCTCCTTGATCGGAACCGCAGGCAGAAGCGCAGTGCTTACAAGAAGAGGTATGAGTGTGAGGTCCTTGAAAACCTCGAACACAGAGTGGAAGGAGCCCTTGGCACGCGGCTTGTACGTGTTGACGCCAAATGCCTTTTGCCTGCGAGTGACGTCGTCCGATTCACCGCTAATTCCACGAGAGACGTCTGTTTCAAGCACTGAGGCGACTCCGCTGACGCCGCCATGTTTCTGGAGGGGGCCGTAGTCATTGTCATTGAGCAGATCCGTGAGCTCCGACTGAGTAATCGAGAAGGAGCTGGGTTGATCCGAGCGAGCGCTTGGAGCCTCACAGGGCATTGAAATCGAAATGTAGGAAGGCTTAGGGTTGAGCGGACTGTTCGTCTGGAAGGTGGGTTGATCGACTGATAGAGAGTTGAAATCCGGTCGGAACTCTGGGAAGGAGCTGGTTTGATTGGAAGGATCGCTCGGAGCTTGGTCGGGAATTGAATTCGCAGTGCAGGAAGGGTCGAGCGGTCGGAGCTGCGACTGTTCAGTCTGGAAAGAGCTGGTTTGATCGGAGCCAGCGCTCTGAGCCAGATCATGGAGCTGCGACTTGTTGGTTTTCTTTGTGGAGAGAGTGAAGGCTCGGGAGCAATATATGGTTGCGAAGGCCAGATGCCACGGCCTGGCAAACTTGCGCATAGCGGGCAAGTCGAGAGAGACCTCGTAGTGGACATAGTCGCCACTGAGAATGCTCGTCATGGCTGAAATGGGGAAGGGTCGCACGGTGCAAATGGCAAGACAAGAGGAGAAGCAGTGATGTTGGTGGTGTTTGGTTTGGACGCTGAAAAGTGCAAGTTTCAAATGTCGTGGCGGAATGATATTTTTAGGCGACGATACTCATGGATGGACCGATATCCTTTTATAACGTCCCCAGCTGAACTGGATGCGCGCTGACGTCATTTGCGTGGTGGATGAAGCGGCTTTTCTCGGCTTGCGCTGCGTGCCTTTTTTCCTTCCTTTTTGTATCTGCAAGACTCTTGACAATGACGAGACACGACTTGACTTCTTGCTTTTGTCGTGTTATTATATTTTGCGAGTCGTTTATCAGATTCCCAGATAAATGGAGGGACGTGGAACGCAAAGACTGCCGACAAGTTTCGCCGAATGTGGGAACCCAACCGCCGCTCGTTTCATTTAGACGACATGGTGCTCATTCTCGTTCGTTCGAGGAGGGAGGCCATGTTCATCCTTTCAGCCCCCACGCCGTCTTGAGGTACACACGGCATCATTGTATTTTCCTTTATTCCTCGTTCAATTATGTGGTCGGTAGATTATAATTATAAATATCACTCGCATTCATTCATTCATTCATTCATTTTTTTTATTTTGCCTTTTGTTCTGATCCCCGCGTTTGTAGGATTAAAGATTTAGCTAGAAGAACTTTCCTCTCTCTTCAATCCAGGATGGAGGAAAGCACGACCGTGTATTGGGCCTGGCTGAAATTTGCATCAATTTTTATGGCACGTTTGGTTAAAGGATAGGATAAAGCGATGAGATAATGAGGTCATAACGGAACAGATGATAGTAATGTGTTTGTTAGGGCTTTGGCACAATGAAATAGCCAATATTTTTTACAAATGATGTTATGATTCTCCTAATGTTTATTAATAATACATTTTCATAATTTCGTACAAACTATCAAATTTCATGAAACAATATCAAATTAGATAGTAGTTAGACGGAAATTATTTCAGCCAGCCGTATTGCAGGACCCACACTCGAGATAGTCACTTGACAAGCATAGTAGGCAAATATCGTGATCAGAAGGCCTTATCTCGAGGTTAATACATGATCATTTGGTGCAAGCGAGGGTCAGCACGCGCACAAGCAACACTGAAGAGACTAGGATGAATAAAAGTGGACACAGAGGAGTAATACACCACTATAGCGAATTCGAATGCCAAGTGACAAATGACACGTTTGAGGTTCGATTAAGTTGCACGAAGAAGGACCATATATGTAGGTAGTAACCAAGTCATCAAGCCATCAAAGCTCTCAATGGCAAGACCCATCCTCCAAAAGTCAAATAATCCATCGAACCAAGATGGCACAAAAAATGAGACGATCATGGTAGTTAATGAAAGGGATATCACTATGGAAAAATATAAGATTATTATGTAATACACCTGTCAAAATGAGTCCATAACTCATTTATGATCCATTTAAACATCAAATGGAACATAAATGTGTCAAGCTTTATTTCCCACATTATCCATATAAATTTAAAAATAAGGGGATTAAAATACATGAGTCTTAAATGAGTTTAGTTTAAACCCAATTACAATCCATTTTACAACCCACTCTCTCTTTCTCTCTTTATTAAAGAGTCTTTAGCCTTATAAAAAACTTTATAAAAATTGAAATTATATTATATTTTATATTTTATATTTCATTTTCCTTTTTTCCTTTCCTTTTTTTTTTCTCCATCTTTCTCAGTCACTAGCCATCACTATTGGCGACCGGCCAGGCAGCATCGAGTGAGCTCGATCTCGCCGGATCTAGTGAGCCCGAGCCTGGCTGATCCAGCAAGACTCGAGCTCGCTTGCATTTGACGAGCTCTAGCTCACCAATGACTAGTGAGGCTCGAGCCTCATCAATCTAGCGAGACTTGAGCTCACCAACATCAAGCGAGCTTAGGCTCGTTGATCTAGCAACATGGAGGCCTTATCGATCTGGCGAGACTTGAGTTCACCTGTGGCTAGTCAAGAGCCATCGTCATGGCTGAAGAAGAAGCACAGAGAAAAAAATTAAAAAAAAAAAAAGAAAAAGAGAAAATAAATAAAATTTGGATTTTAAAAAAAAAAAAAAATATTAAAAGGTGTCATAGAGGAAAATTTAATCATATTTTTCAAACCAAATGACGGAAAATATTTTCTCATTTATTTTTAGATTTCGGGCAAAAAATTATGATTATCATTTTATTGAGAAAATACTTTTCAGAATGGGATGGTTAATAAATTAAGAAAAGATGTTCACAGGGGCCAAAAAGACTCGGTCAGAGGAACTTAGATCACGTACGCGCTGGGGGCCACACCACTTTTCACCGGTTAGAGAGGCCCTCTTTAATAAATTAAGAAAAGATGTTCACAGGGACCAAAAAGACTCGGTCAGAGGAACATAGATCACGTCACGTATGCGCTGGGGGCCAAAAAGACTCGGTCAGAGGAACTTAGATCACGTGCGCGCCGGTAAACGAAACAAACGAGCTTATTTCACCGAACTCACTAAGCGAGGGTACACCCAAGATGACAAACTTCAATCCAAGGATAAAGATATAACTAAAAAAAAAAAAAAGTTCTTTTTCATTTTTGAATTTTAAAACTCATTTATCATTTATCTGATTTTATAAATTGAAGATGCACTTTTTTATCAATGAACAAAAAAGGTTTTTTATGGATCATAGTTTATTTAACTATTTGTAGAGCTTTATATTAACCCTTAGGCCTTAGGTTGGTTTTTCGTTTTATTTAGAATTGAACTAATATCTTGTCTAAGAAAAAACTTTTTTGTAATTTTATTATTTATTATGATATGACAGATAATTGTCATTTGAAACCCACTGGATAAAACATATTCAAAAAAAAAGTGAATGAAATTGGACTAAATTGTCATTTGTGGACTCGCATGTATGTTTCTTTACGGTGTCGTAGTCCGAATTTGGATAAGGGTTTCCTTGTTTGTGCGAGAGGGGTCGCCAAGCAAAGCAGAAAAGGGAAATTCAGACGAAATCACTATTCCGCACGTGTGCCGTGACTATCCTTTGTCTGAAAGCGGAAAAATACGGCGTGGACTTTGAATGGGATCATGATGCCGTCAACTCTCATATATTTTTGTTTGGCTGTTGATAGGGGTGTAAACGGTTCGGTTCAGTTCGATTTTTTGAAAAAATCGAACCGAACCGAACTGATAAGGGATGATATCGAATCGAACCGAAACCGTCCCAAACCGAACACGAACCGAACCGAAAATGCAATTTGATTTAGTTCGGTTCGGGATGATTTTTCGATTTTCCTATTTTTACTTTGTTTATTAGAATTTAAGTAAAGAAAAGATGATAAAGAGGAGAGATTATTCAATTTTTATTAAGAATTCCGGTTTGATTCGATTAACCGAATCGAACTGAACCGAGAACACACAAAATTTTGATTCGGGTTGGTTCGATTTTCAGTTTCGATTCGGTTTTCAGTTCGGTTATTGGCACCCTAGCTGTTGGAGCTTTCTGAGCAACTCTTGATACACGCGCAGAGGGAACTTCCGAGTTCTTTCTTTGCTATTCCCAAGGAACCATATCCGAGGAAACTAAAGTGTTCAAATGCACCTGGTGAGTTTAAGATTTTTTGTTGATTCTTTTACGAGGTTAAGAAATTATTTCATCAGTAATTATGAGACTAAATATTTTGTAAGTTATGAGATTTAATTGAGAGTCGAGAAACATAAATGGTGTAATATTCGTTGTATCGTTTGATTTATAATATGACTTTCTGCTGCTCTCTTCTAGATTTAAGCCGTTTTAATTGAATTATGTAAATTTAATGTCCGATTTATTTTCTTATTCAATTGTCTGTTTTGACAACATTAAATTATTTAATAATTTTAGCTCGGTTCGTTTTAAAGAAAATGTGGCGTTTTTAGAAATATTTTCTCGAAAACCATTTTTCGAAAAAAAATGTAATTATTTTCAATGTTTAGGGAAAATTGAAAATAAAGTAGAAAACATTTTCCGCTATTTAGTAAGAAAAATATTTTCCTCTATACACTCTTTTTCAATAATTTTATTAATATTTTATTTTTAAAATAAAATATAATTATTTTTATTTGATAAAATCTATTATTAATTTTTTTTTTTTTTTCTTTGTTTCATCTTCTTCCATGGTTGGTTGTTGGTCATCGCCATGGCCGGTGACTGGCCAATGAAGAAGATGAAACAAAGAAAAGAAAAAGTAAAAAAGTAAAAAATTTGAATTTTAGAAAAGAAAAAGATAAAAAAAAGAGAGAGAAAGAATCGAGGACTAATAGGGGTTTGAGATAAAATAGAGTAAATATGGAAAATATATTTCTCAACTTAAAAATGGAAAATATTTCCTCTTATTTTAGATTTTTTTTTTTTTTTCGTGAAAAATATTTTTCTTGATAAATTTATTTTCCATAAAATGAATATCAAAAATTTTAAAAATATTTTTTAAAAGTTATTTTTTATGAAATAAACGAGCCTTAATTAAAATAAATTTGGAATATTTCTGTCCGTTTAGGTAGGCAGGCAAGTCATGATACGACAGATCATCAACTAACTTGGGCAGAGAAAATATTATGTACACAAATGGTGCCACGTCATCGTTACACATGTCCACGCGTTGAGCGATGCTTGTCAAATTTGAGCCCACCTGTTGGAAATTCTGAAAACGCCTCAACCCCCGTCGTATTCTCTCTCCGCGGCTCGACTTAGACTGGTCCTTGGGGTGGTGGGCGAAGGAAAACAAAGAGGGGACCGTTTGTTTCCAAGGAAACGATGGGAAAATTCCCTTTTGCTGGCAAGGGCTTAGTTTCTTCCAAGGAAAGCACTCCGTCGCAACGCAACGCAACGCAAGAGGTGACGATGAACGACTGGGAAAAGTAACTAAGAAAAGACATTTTTACGAATGGAGCCCAGCGAAAGAAGGGAAAGGGAAAAAAGGATAAGGCATCGATTCCACCGTTGAACTCATCCGGTGCCGCGACAGGGGGAGGATCCGGAGGCGGCAGTTCTTGGAGTGGACGGTGAGGTTGAGGCTGGCGGTGGCCGGAGGACGAGGCGAAGACGGACCTTGGTCATGGACTGGGCGGCGACGGTGGCGAGGCTGACGGAGACGGAAGGGGAGGAGTGCTTGAAATCTGGTGGCCTCGCAGGCCTGGGTGGCCTGGGGTGGGACGACACAGAGAGAGGAGAAAATATTGGCTGCCCCTTCTGTAAAAGACAGCACAACAAAAGAAAAGAAAAGAAAACTTGATATCGCGACACGTGTCCCCAATGTGCCAATGTCAGAATTTTTTGAAAACTCCTGTCTTCTCTCTGCACGTTCTTCTCTGTCTTCTCTCTGCTTCCGCTGCACTCTCTCTCAACTGTCGCTCTCTTCGCCACCCCCTCTCTCTCCCACCGAGCGGAGGCAGAGCCGCGCGGTGGTTCGTTGGATGAAGGCTCGGTCATGGCTCCACAGGAGAGAAAGAGAGAGGGCACAGCCAGGGTGAGCGACTCAGCGATGGCCGGGGGCGGCGCCGTGGCTTGTTAGTGGGACAAGAGCGCGATGGTGTAGAGTGCGTAGCTTTATCCTAATACCACTTATAGGGTATGCGGAATCGTTATAGTGGTAATACGAGAGAATTGTAATAGAAAGCTCACGACACTATAAGTATAATGCTCAAAATAAACACTCTCATACCCGATTACAATATAAATTCTCTCACAACATACAAGATACTCACACTCAAGCTAGCTGATACAATCAGACTCAGCTATTCTTCTTTATTCTAGCCCCCTCTTCTTTATCACCTTAAACTAATGACCTACATCTATATTTATCAGGATTTCCACAGCCTCTTGAAGCCCAACCGACTTCAATGGGAAAGGATCAGCCGCAACTTTTTCTTCTAGTCAAAGTACAAGTTGGCACTTTGCCTCTCCTCTCTTCTTTCTTGGATAGCTCATGATGCTTCTTCACTATTCTCCATCGTTCTTTTCTTTTTGCTAAAGAGTCAACATATCACATGCTCCTTTTCATATCATCTTGGACTTTTCTTCTGCTGCAACTCGCAGCTTCTAGGGAAATAGAGAGCGAGAGACGGTTAAAGATCAAAGTCCAATTAGGACTTTTCTTTCTGTCTCAATTAGGTGTTGACTTCAACAGATGGCTCATCCGACGGACCACCGTGCTGCGCCGCCTCCGTCCTGAAAGGTTATCTCCGCTGCTGGGTGTGGTGGTTTGTTTGTTGGTTGGTCGAGGGTGCGGTGGCTCATCCGACGAACCGCCGTGAGGCTCCGCCCCCGCTTGGTGGGGAGAGAGGGGGCGGCGAAAGAGAGAGAGAGCCGGGTGAGAGAGAGAGCAGGGGAGCGTGGAGAGAGAAAACGTGCAGAGGGAAGAGAGAGAGGAGAGAAGAAAAAAAAAATATTTTCTCGGGAGAGAGCGGAGGGAGAGGAGGAGGTCCTTTTCGAGTCAAATAGCGAAAAACAAAAAGGCTATTCAGCCAACGCTGACAGGTGGGATCACGTACGACACATGTCGTTCAGGACTCGTTATAAGAATGACGTGGGGCCGCTCGTGCACACGATGTTTTCTCGGGCGTGGAGTAGAGGAGCAGATGGCAGGCGGTGACCCTCGCAGGAGTTTCATGTGGATCTCGAGATACTCGCCGGGCTCCGGCGAGAGTAGCCCGCGTCTTGTCGGTCGATTTTATTTCCGCGACTCTCGCCGCCTCGCGTGGCGAGAGTATCTCTGTTTCCGCTTGGTGGGTTGCTATAGTTGGTAACTGATGCCCACTTGTTCATACCATCAGAATTTGCTCTGATTATGGTGAAATCAAGTCGCGATGTTGATCCCGGCGAGGCCGCCCTGGCCAAATCTGGAGAGTGACCTCATAGCGAGATTCACAAGCTTTAGAGAGGACGTCACTGTGGACTGTGCCTGGGTTTCTTTCTGTGTAGGTTTTGCTGCAACAGCAGCCATGGCTGCAACATGTCAGAATAATATAAAATTGATTGTTGAAGACTTACTTCATTTGCACATGTCTTGCTGCATGAAAACAAATGGAAAGAAAAAAACAAACAACTTTTGCAAAGAGAAGTCCAAAGTCAAAAGTGAGCTTCCTTTGCTCTTTCCTCATAAATTCTAATGGAGAGGGGTTTGAAAAAGAAACGAAAGGAGAGAAGGTTCTACGTCCAATTTTTCTCTCCTTCATTAATGCATGCCCTGTTAAAGGGTGCTATTTGTGCTGCAAAGGACTTGTCTTGCAGACATTGGTTTTTGCTTTATGCTCTTTTTCTTCCTGTTGTAGACTTTCTTTGTTAATGTCGTAGACTTTTGTGTATTCCTAATTTAATGTTTGTCTACTATGTACGTGTTAAAAAAGCTGAGGAGTTCAAACTTGTAATCATGCCCTTGAATTCACTAGAATATTTTTCCATTTCTATTATTCTTCTCCAGTATTCATTCATGCCTTGTTCCAAAATTTTCCAAACGTTGCCATTTTTTTATTTTCCTATTCTTATTATCTATTTCATCATATCCTCTGTCAAACTTGATGAAAGAGACCAAACCATTTATCTAGGCCACGCAATTTTACTTGAAACCGGATGACTCCTTAATTGGATTTCAGGGTAAAAGCTCTAAATATCGTATGCACTAGCCATCAATTACAAAAAAGAAAAAGAAAAAAGAGAGACGTTGAGCAACATTGGTAATTCGTGAGTGCTTCTTCAAATACAAATTCAACTTATAATAATTTCCACTCCTTCCAAGGATATCGTCAATATTAATTATTCAATTTGATTGATGTGAACGTACGCTTGGGGCAAAAGAAACACACGCCATGATGAGCATAATTACATTTTCTTTATTTCTTAATCAATATTAATTATTCAATTCGGTCTTTAGAACGCTCCCAAAAGATCAATCGTTTATTTATTCCTTATTTTCTAGGCTACATCAACAATGAATTCAATATACCTGTACAACAAATAGAATGGAGTAAAACCCAATCAGTGTGCTGCTAACGTTCTCAGTGCACAATTTTCCTCGCGAGCTTCTTGCTTTTCAATCCCAAATAGCTGAAGATTGGTATATCAGGGACCGGGATGCACTTGACGACCCAACCTATAGGCCAAGACATTGCCGCGATCCCGATGCACGCGCCCCATTGTCCCCAGCTCAACCGCTCCGTGTCAGCAAACCGCTTCAGGAACTCGACCATCACCACTTGGAGAATCACCGTCACGAAGATGATCCCGAGGAACAGTTTGTTCTTGTGTATGCCCTCGAACACGTTCCTTTTCTCAAGCTTCCTCGCGTTGAACTCATTGAAGATCTGGCACAGGACGAACGCGTTGAATATCAGTGTCCGCTTCACCGCTTCGTCCACACCGAAGATCGATTCGCCCTTGAACTGTAGAGTGAGGAGGACGGCCATTTGGTATGTTGCTTGGGCCACAATATTCCTCCACATGACGTTGGTTATGAGAGGCTCAGTCCGTCCCACGGGGGACTTCTCCATGAGCTCCCTCGTGGGCCGCTCCGTGGCCAAGGCGAGGGCGCCAAGTGTGTCCATGATCAGGTTCACCCACAAGAGCTGGACCGCCGTCAGGGGGACGTCGCCAGAAGAGACAGCAGCTACAAAGTTGATCACGAGGGCTGCGACGTTAACCGTGAGCTGGAACTGGATGAACTTCTGGATGTTATTGTAAACGCATCGGCCCCACCGCAGCACTGTCGCCACAGAGGCGAAGTTGTCGTCGAGAATTACGATGTCCGAGCTCTCTTTGGCGACCTCGGTGCCTTGGATGCCCATAGAAAGCCCTATGTCGGCTTCCTTGAGGGCTGGTGCATCGTTCGTGCCATCCCCTGTGACGGCGACCACATGGCCTTTCTGCTTCAGGCACTGAACCATGAGCAGCTTATCAAAAGGCGAGGATCTCGCCATGACCCGGATTCCCTCGACTCTCCGAAGCCTCTCCTCAGGTGTGTAGCTGCGGAACTCGGCTCCTTCCACGATGGCTCCGCTGAAGGCATCATCCCCGGGCCTGAGAATCCCGCACTCTGCAGCTATGGCCTTTGCGGTGAAGATGTTGTCTCCTGTGATCATCTTGATGTTCACCCCTGCATCCTGACAAGCTTGGACCGCACTCTTCACGCCGGGACGGCATGGGTCCTTAATACCGACAAGTCCTAGTAATGTCAGGCCATCCTCTTGGATCTTCTTTCCGTCTTCTCTTTCTTTGATTGCTTCCTCGGAGACTTGTTTATGAGCGAAAGCGATGCACCTGAGGCTACTCGCTGCCATCCCCTGAATAATTTGCTCGAATCTCATCCTGTCATCTTCGTCCAAATCTTTAACTCTCCCTGACTTGTCGTAGAAGCTCGAACACTTTGCCAAGACCATCTCTGCCGCTCCTTTCCAGTGCACATGGAATGTGTTGTCCAAGCTCTTCCCGATTAGGACACCGCTTCTCTTCTTCTGTGAGTTGAAGGCTTCGACTTGGATGACTTCACAGCTCTTCTTTGTCCCCTCCATGTCCATGCTCAATTGCAAAACCGCCCAGGAAAGAATAGCCTTCTCAGTGGGACTACCTGAGAACTCGTACTCCGATCCCAAAGATGACCTATAGACACTGCCTGTGGTGTTCAAAGCAACCCCATCCTGAATCAGATCCAGGATAAACTTGGAGACAGAGGAGTATGTGTTTTCCGCCACAGGGTCTTGGCCGACCCAGAATTTCGTCACCTTCATTTGGTTCATTGTGAGAGTGCCAGTCTTGTCGGTGCAAATAGTGGTGGCCGACCCCATCGTTTCGCAGGCCGAAAGCTTTCTCACCATCGCCTGATCCGCCATCATCCTCTTCATCGAATAAGCTAGCGTGAGGGTCACTGCGAGTGGCAAGCCCTCAGGAATTGCGACCACCACAATTGTCACTGCAGCTGCGATGATGCTCACCACGGAGTTCATGATATCGTTACCTGTAGTTTGGCCTGCAATGAATTCCCGGTTCCCGTTCTCATCCTGTGTGTTTCCCGTGAAATAGCGAATCAGCAGGACCACAAGAACCAGGAAAGCAACCCCCAAGCCTACTTTGCCAATTGATGAGGTGAGCTTGTTGAGCCGAGCCTGTAAAGGGGTCTGCTCACTGTTGTCGCGGCTGATCAAGCTCATCATCTCTCCCCATGTCGTGTTCATGCCGACAGATGTAACCAGCATATTAGCATACCCATCAGCAACCTTTGTTCCGGAGAACAGGAATGGATTCTCCTTGCAGTTCACCTCTACGTGATCACTCTCCCCGGTCATGCTCGACTCATCAACCTAAATTGACAACACAATTGTCGCACATGGTTTAGTGACGCTAGGATGACACGACTGGTTCTAGTCTTAACTTGAAGCGAAGAAAATGAAACATGAACAAATATGAAACAAGAACAAATGGATTACATTTAAACGTAACATTTCTCAGTAGAATTTTTTTAACAGAGTTTGTTCTACTATGACTAGAACTACGAGTAAAAACCATTACTTGTCCTTTTTGTCATAGAATCAAGATTATGAAAATGACAGACTGCCCTGTCTCAAGCAGAATTTGATACGTTTCTACAATTCTTTGGACTAATTACTTAACTAATTACGCAAACTGTGCTCGAACATGGTAATAATAGTACTACATATGTTTCTGGAGGAAACCAACATGAGTTTATATGCAAATCTAATGCATCAAACCAGTACAAATTGTCGTACATACCTGTAAGGAATGCCCGTCCAGGAACAGCCCATCTGCTGGAACTTGATCGCCAATCTTCAAACAAACGATGTCTCCGACAACGATCTCGAATATGGAAACCTGCTGCCGACGACCCTTCCTTATCACATCAATGAGAATATTACCGCTCACCTGAGACAATTTTTCAAACTGCCGGTTTTGGCGGTAATTGCTCCCAGCAGAAACGGCGATCACAAGGAACACCGCGACAAATATGCTACCGCCATCATACCAGCCTTCCTTGGCCCCGTTCTCCTTGATCCCGAACCCGAGTGAAAGCCCGGCGCAAACTAGAAGAATCATGATTGTGAGGTCCTTGAAAGCCTCAACCACGAAGTGGAAGAAGCCCTTGGCAGGCGGCTTCTTGTATGTGTTGCTGCCGAACGCATTTTTCCTGCGAGAGACGTCATCTGGGTCGCCATTTATTCCAGCCGAGACATCAGTTTCGAGCGTTGAGGCTACTTTCTCGACCCCACCAAATTCCTGGAGGTGGCGGAGGTCCTTGTCCTTGACCAGCTCGGTGAGCTGTGACTGATCAATGTTGAAGGAGCTGGGATGATCAGAGCCAGGGCTCTGAGCCGGATCATGGATCGAAATCGAAGTGTAGGAAGGAGATTTTCGTGGGAAAGACTTCTTGGTTTTCTTTGTGGAGATAGTGAAGGCTCGGGAGCAATATATGGTTGCGAAGGCCTGATGCCATGGCCTGGCAAACTTGCGCATAGCGGGCAAGTCGAGAGAGACCTCGAAGCGGACATGGTCGCCGCTGAGAATGCTCGTCATGGCCGAAATGAGGAAGGGTCCCACGGTGCAAATGGCAAGGCAAGAGGAGAAGCAGTGATGTTGGTGGTGTTTGGTTTGGACGCTGAAAAGTGCAACTTCCGAATTTCGTGGCGGAATGATATTTGGGTGACGATACTCATGGATGGACGGCATGCCCTTTTATAACGTCCCGGCTGGACCGGAGAGGCGCTGACGTCATTTGCGTGAAGGATTAAGCGACTTTTCTCGGCTTACGCGGCGCGCCGTTCGCGTCTCTTGACAATAACGAAACACGACTTGACTTCTTGCTTTTGTCGTGTTATTTCGCGAGTCGTTTATCAGATTCGCGGATAAATCGAAGGCAGTTGCCGACACGTTTCGCCGAATGTGGGAACCCAACGGCCGCGCTGTTTCTTTTAGACGACGCGGTGTTCATTCTCGTTCGTTCGAGGAGGGAGCCCATGTTCATCCTTTCAGCCGCCACACCGTCTTGAGGTACACGCGGCATCGTTGTATTTTCCTTTATTCCTCGTTCAACCCTGTAATCGGGAGATTATAATTATAGATATCACTCGCATTCATTCTTTGGGTTTTGGCACAATGAAATAGCCAATTTTTTTTGCGAATGATGTTACGATTCTAATAATGTTTATTAATTATATATTTTCATAATTTCGTACAAACTATCAAATTTTATGAATTAGACGGAAATTATTTCAGCAAGCCATATTGCAGGACCCACACTTAAGATAAGTCACTTGACAAGCATAGTAGGCAAATACCGTGATCGGAAGGCCTTATCCCGAGGTTAGTACATGATCAATTGGTGCAAGCAAGGTCAGCATCACGGACAAGCAACACTAAAGAGACTAGGATGAATTAGAGCAGACGCGAAGGAGTAATACGCGACTATAGTGAATTCGAATGCCAAGTGACAGATGACACGTTTGAGGTTCGATTAAGTTGCACGAAAAAGGACCATATATGTAGGTAGTAACCAAGCCATCAGAGCTCTCAATGGCAAGATCATGGCAGTTAATGAAAAGGATATCGCCATGGAAAAATCTAAGGTTATCGTGTAGTACATCTATCAAAATGAGTTTATAACTCATTTATGATCCATTTAAACATTAAGTGGGTCATAAATGAGTCAAGTTTTATTTCCCACATCATCTATATGGATTTCAAAAATAAGGGTATTAAAATATATAGGTCTTAAATGGGTTTAGTTTAAACTCAATTACAACTCATTTTACAATTCACTCTTTCTTTTCCTCTTTATTAAATAGTCTTTAGCCTTATAAAAAAAATTTTTTATAAAAATTGAAATTATATTTCATTTTTATATTTTCTTTTTTTTTCTTTTCCTTTTTTTCTCTCCATCTTCCTCAATCACCAACCATCACGACCGGTGATCGGCCGAGCGAGATCGAGTGAGCTCGAGCTCGCCAGATTTGGCAAGCCCAAGCCTCGGCCGATTGAGCGAGACTCGAGCTTGCCGGCATCGGACAAGCTCGGGCTTGCCAACAACTAGCAAGACTTGAGCTTGCTAGCATTGAGTGAGCTTGGGCTCACCGATCCGGCAAGGCGGGGGCCTTGCCGATTTGGCGAGATTCGAGTTCACTTGTGGCCGATCGCCAATCGTCGTCGTGGTCGGCGATCGACGAAGAAGAAGCACAAATAAAAAGAAAAATTATATTTAAAAAAAAAAAAAAGAGAAAAAGAGAAAATAAATAAAAATTGGATATTTTTAAAAAATTAAAATTGATTTTAAAAAGAGGAAAAGAAAAATGTTAAAAGGAGTGATAGAGGAAAATTTAATCGTATTTTTAGACCAAACAACGGAAAATATTTTCTCATTTATTTTCAGATTTTGGGCAAAAAAATTGTTATAATTTTATTAAGAAAACACTTCTTGGAATATATTTTCCAAGAAACAATTGAATATTTTTTTAAAAAAAATTACAAAACTTGTCCACCAAATTTGTATTGCAAAAGGTATTTTAGCAATATCATTTTAAAAAATTATAAAAATAATATTTTTTAGATTTATTTAAATGGGGTGGATATGGGTTGTGAATGGATTGGGTTGGGTATGGATCAAAATTTTTGCACTATAATAAATGAGTTATAAACGGATTATATGAGTCAATTTGGATTAGATCATTTATGATTGGATCCATTTATTTGACAAATATATCGTGTATCAAGAGGATATCAACTAATGACATAGATTGCCATGTATCATGAAAGCACGAGGTGAAATAGGGATTATTATATATCATGAGAGCACGGATTGACATGAAGATCATTGAAAAGAACTTAAAAGGGATATAGAACAAGTCATTTCAATCGGATAGGGATTGAAGATCGACGGTCCCACTGCACCAATTATATCGATAATTCTTTTTTTGTTCTTCTATTTGCATAAAAAACATTGGACATCCACATAGGAGTTGCCTGGTTGACCAATCTGTCATGGTCCTAGTGTTTAAACCCAGATGTCAACGTGCATTTTCTTGGATTCTTCTTTCCACGCGTACTCTTGACATTTCCCCCTTTCATACAAAAACGTTTGTATTGACCAGTGAGAACATGAGAATTTTCTTTATCAGTCATATTTTATTCTTACTTTAACTCTCATTTTTGAATTTTTACCTTATCTCCTTATAAGACGTAGAAATCGAAATTTACACTTAAAACTAAATTGTCTCCACCCTCTTGAGAAGAATGATATAGAAACCCTTAGCTCCCTATTTCCATGTAAGAAAGGTTAGAACGTTAGCGTTGAGAGATATGAATACCATTACTACTCTATTTCCTAACGGTACCATTTTGGGGAGAGGCTGGGGAGATTTAGCAAAGGATTTTCGTTCATTTTCCAGCACCTACCATTAGCATATAGATAGATCAAATTCCGTGTGTACATGTTTACAAACAGGATTAGATGCATCATTTAATTTTGTTCGCCAAATGGATAGCTAAACGTTGAAATTATGAGAAGCGAGTGTATAGAACTACTTCAGGACAGTTCCTTTAGCCCGCCACACACTCTTTCATATTCATTAGGAGTCCATTGATGAGAAGGGGCTAGGAAAAGCTTCTAGGAGCGACAGCTATCTTTTTGATTGGTACCACGAAGGGCCAAATAAATTTTCAAGCTTTGAATTAGGTATAGAAAGTGACCAAGAAACCACCGGCTCCACTTGGTGGGCTAGACTTTTAGTTATTGTTTATGGTGACAATTATATGTCTCACGATCAAGGATATTTGAAATTGTTTAGGAAATTGCAGAATGATCACTAAGAGACATAAAAAGTCTCACGAAAGCTCTAGTTGCTTGAGACTTGCCGTAGGAGCAAGTTAGAAAGATTGAAAAATAGAACCATTTGATTTGATTTGTTTTTAATGGCCATGAGTATATCATTTTAGGGTGATCCTTCTGTCAATAGATTTTCCTATAGTTCATGGTTTCTTTTGGATGTATTGTTCATCCAGATGACAGCTCAGAGGCATCTCATTTCTTAACCAACCCACCCCAAAAGAAGTAGAAAAAGAAGAAGAGAGGGAGCACTAGATGTTGAAGATACTGTTGCTATAATTGATCTTAACTTATGCTAATTGGTTCATTTAAAGGAAACTAGAATATTGTATATTTGGGAAATTATATTTTCCTTTTTTTGTATATTTCTTTCTCTAATTAGTTAAGGCTTGTATATTATAAATAGGATTGTAATTGTACAATCTTGACGTGAGAAAGCAAAATATTTTTCCCAATTCTAGGCTGCTTTCCATCATTTATTATTTTGACACTAGTCAGACGAGCTTATCTCACCGAACTCACTAAGCGAAGATAGACCCAAGAGAATAAACTTCTTCCTTATCACCATTCTCGAGGTTAATAAATTGTCATTTGTGAACTCGCATGTATGTGTTATGGAAATCCAGACTTCTTTACGGTGTCGTAGTCCGAATTTGGATAAGGATTTCCTTGTTTGTGCGAGAGGGGTCGCCAAGCAAAGCGGAAAGGGAAATTCAGACGAAATCAGTATTCCGCACGTGTGCCGTGACTATCCTTTGTCTGAAAGCGGAAAAGTACGGCGTGGACTTTGAATGGGAGCATGATGCCGTCAACTCTCATATATTTTGTTTGTCTGTTGGAGCTTTCTGAGCAACTCTTGATACGCGCGCAGGGGGAACTTCCGAGTTCTTTCGTTGCAACCCCCAAGGAACCATATCCGAGGAAACCAAGTGTTCAATGCACCTTGTGAGTTATTTTTTGTTGATTCTTTTATAAGGTTGAGAGATTATTTCATCAGTAGTTGTGAGACCAAATACTGTGTAAGTTATTATATTTAATTAAGAGTTGAGAAACATAAATGATGGAATATCTATTGTATCGTTTGATTTATAATATCACTTTTTGCTACTCTCTTCTAGATATAAGCTGTGATTATCGAATTATGTAAATTTAATGACCGATTTATTTTCTTATTATGTCTATTTTATTATTCGATTGCCTATTTCCACAACATTAAATTATTTAATAATTTTAGCTCAGTTCGTTTTAAGGAAAATGTGATATTTTTGAAAAATATTTTTCCAAAAGCCATTTTTAAGGAAAATGCAATTATTTTCCAATGTTTGGGGAAAATCTGAAAATAAAGTAGAAAATATTTTCTGCTGTTCAATGGGAAAAATATTTTCCTCTATATACTCTTTTTCAATAATTTTATTAATATTTTATTTTTTAAAATAATTTTTTACTTATTTTTATTTGATAAAAATCTATTATTAAAAATATTTTTCTTTTTCTTTTTTTTCTTTGTTTCATCTTCTTCCTTGGTTGGTCATTGGCTGTCGTCATGGCCGGTGACTGGCCTGTGAAGAAGATGAAACAAAGAAAAGAAAAAGAAAGTAAAAGATAAAATAAAAAATTTGAATCTTAGAAAAGAAAAATATAAAAAAAAAAAAAAAGAGAGAAAGAATTTGGGACTAATAGGGGTTTGAGATAAAATGGAATAAATATGAAAAAAATGTCCTCAATTTAAAAAGTGAAAAATATTTTCCCTCATTTTAGAAAAAAAAAATTTTCTTCGTGAAAATATTTTTCTTGATAAATTTATTTTCCATGAAACAATTATTGAAAAATTTAAAAATATATATTTCGAAATTTATTTTTTATGAAATAAATAGAGCCTCAATTAAAACAGATTTGGAATATGTCCGTTTAGGTAGGCTGACAATTCATCATACGGTAGATCATCAACAAATTGGGCCGAGAAAATATTATGTACACAAATGGTGCCACATCATCGTTACACATGTCCACGCGTTGAGTGATACTTGTCGAATCAAATTAGAGCCCACCTGTTGGAAATTCTGAAAATGCCTCAATCCCCTTCGTATTCTCTCTCCGCGGCTCTTGACTTAGGCTGGTCCTTGGGGTGGTGGGCTAAGGAAAACAAAGAGGGGACCGTTTGTTTCCAAGGAAACGATGGGAAAATTCCCTTTTGCTGGCAAGGCCTTAGTTTCTTCCTAGGAAAGCACTCCATCGCAACGCAACGCAACGCAAGAGGTGACGATGAACGACTGGGAAAAGTAACTAAAGAAAAGACATTTTTACGAATGGAGCCCAGCGAAAGAAGGGAAAGGGAAAAAAGGATAAGGCATCGATTCCACCGTTGAACTCATCCGGTGCCGCGACAGGGGGAGGATCCCGAGGCAGCAGTTCTTGGAGTGGACGGTGAGGTTGAGGCTGGCGGTGGCCGGAGGACTAGGCAAAGACGGACCTTGGTCATGGACTGGGCGGCGTTGAGGCCGTCGGAGGAGGCGGCGACGGTGGCGAGGATGACGGAGACGGAAGGGGAGGAGTGCTTGAAATCTGGTGGCCCCGCAGGTCTGGGTGGCCTGGGGTGGGACGACACAGAGAGAGGAGAAAATATCGTCTGCCCCTTGTGTAAAAGACAGCACAACAACAACAAAAAAAAGAAAACTTGAGATCGCGACACGTGTCCCAATGGGCCGATGTCAGTTTTTTTTTAAAACTCTTCTCTCTTCTCTCTGCTTCCGCTGCACTCTCTCTCAACTGTCTCTCTCTTCGCCGCCCCCTCTCTCTCCCCACCGAGCGGAGGCAGATCCGCGCTGTGCTTCGTCGGACGAGGGCTCGGTCGTGGCTCCGCAGGGGAGAGAGAGAGGGCACAGCCAGGGTGAGCGACTCGGCGACGGCGGAGCCGGGAGGGCGGCGCCGTGGCTTGTCGGTGGGACAGGGGCGCGATGGCTCATCCGACGGACCACCGTGCGGCGCCGCCTCCGTCTCGAAAGGTTGCCTCCGCCACCGGGTGTGGTGGTTAGTTGGTTGGTCGAGGGCGCGGCGGCTCCTCCGACGAACCACCGCGAGGCTCCGCCTCCGCTCGGTGGGAGAGAGAGGGGGCGGCGAAAGAGAGAGAGAGCAGGGGAGCGTGGAGAGAGAAAACGTGCAGAGGGAAGAGAGAGAAGAGAGAAGAGAAAAAATCCGACATTTCGCCCCATTGGAGACACGTGTCGCGACCTCAACCCTTCTTTTTTGTTGTGCTGGCTTACGCTTACACAAGGGGCAGCCAATATTTTCTCGGGAGAGAAGGAGGTCCTTTTCGAGTCAAATAACGAAAAACAAAAAGGCTGTTCAGCCAACGTTTCTGACAGGTGGGACCAGGTACGACACACGTCGTTCAGGACTTGTTATAAGAATGACGTGGGGCCGCTCGTGCACACCATGTTTTCTCGGGCGTGGAGTAGAGGAGCAGATGGCGGGCGGTGGCCCTCGCAGGAGCTTCATGTGGATCTCGAGATACTCGCGGGGCTCCGGCGAGAGTAGCCGGCGTCTCGTCGGTCGATTTAATTTCCGCGACTCTCGCCGCCTCGCATGGCGAGAGTATTTCTGTTTCCGCTTGTTGGGTTGCTATTGTTGGTAACAGATACCCACTTATTCATACCATCATAATCTACTCTGGTTATGGTGAAATCAAGTCGCGATGTTGATCCCGGCGAGGCCGCCCTGGCCAAATCTGGAGAATGACCTCATAGCGAGATTCACAAGCTTTAGAGAGGACGTCACTGTGGATTGTGGCTGGGTTTCTTTCTGTGCAGGTTTTGCTGCAACATGTTAGAATAATATAAAATTGATTGTTGAAGACAAACTTCGTTTGCACATGTCTTGCCGCATGAAGACAAATGGAAAGAACAAAACAAACAACTTCTCCAAAGAAGAGTCCAAAGTCAAAAGTGAGCTTTCTTTGTTCTTTCTTCATAAATTCTAATGGGGAGGGGTTTGAAAAAGAGAGGAAATGAGAGAAGGTTCTACGTCCAATTTTTCTCTCATTCATTAATGCATGCCTTGTTAAAGGGTGCTGTTTGTGCTGCAGAAGACTAGACATTGCTTTTTGCTTTATGCTCTTTTTCTTCCTGTTGTAGACTTTCTTTGTTATTGTCATAGACTTTTGTGTGTTCCTCATTTAATATTTGTCTACTATGTACGTGTCCAACCTCATTAAAAGGTTGAGGAGTTCAAACTTGTAATCACACCCCTGAATCCACTAGAAAGCATTTCCATTTCTATTGTTCTTCTCCAGTATTTATTCATGCCTTATTCCAAAATTTTCCAAACATTGCCATTTTTTTATTTTCCTATTCTTATTATCTGTTTGATCATATCCTCTATCAAACTTGATGAAAGAGACCAAACCATTTATTTGGGCCACGCAATTTTACTTGAAATTGGATGACTACTTAATTGAATTTTAGGGTAAAAGCTCTGAATGTCGTATGCACTAGCCATTAATTACAAAAAAGAAAAAGAAAAAAAAAGAGATGTTGAGCAGCATTGGTAATTCATGAGTGCTTCTTCAAATACAAATTCAACTTATGATAATTTCCACTCCTTCCAAGGATATTGTCAATATTAATTATTCAATTTGATTGATGTGAATGTACGCATGGAGCAAAAGAAACACACGCCATTATGAGCATAATTAAATTTTCTTAATTTCTTAATCAATATTAATTATTCAATTCGGTCTTTAGAACGCTCCCAAAAGATCAATTGTTAGAACGCTCCCAAAAGATCAATCGTTTATTCATTCCTTATTTTCTAGGCTACATCAAGAATGAATTCAATATACCTGTACAATAAATAGAATGGAGTAAAACCCAATCAGTGTGCTGCTAACGTTCTCAGTGCACAATTTTCCTCGCGAGCTTCTTGCTTTTCAATCCCAAATAGCTGAAGATTGGTATATCAGGGACCGGGATGCACTTGACGACCCAACCTATAGGCCAAGACATTGCCGCGATCCCGATGCACGCGCCCCATTGTCCCCAGCTCAACCGCTCTGTGTCAGCAAACCGCTTCAGGAACTCGACCATCACCACTTGGAGAACCACCGTCATGAAGATGATCCCGAGGAACAGTTTGTTCTTGTGTATGCCCTCGAACACGTTCCTTTTCTCAAGCTTCCTCGCGTTGAACTCATTGAAGACCTGGCACAGGACGAACGCGTTGAATATCAGTGTCCGCTTCACCGCCTCGTCCACACCGAAGATCGATTCGCCCTTGAACTGTAGAGTGAGGAGGACGGCCATTTGGTATGTTGCTTGGGCCACAATATTCCTCCACATGACGTTGGTTATGAGAGGCTCAGTCCGTCCCACGGGGGGCTTCTCCATGAGCTCCCTCGTGGGCCGCTCCGTGGCCAAGGCAAGGGCGCCGAGTGTGTCCATGATCAGGTTCACCCACAAGAGCTGGACCCCCGTCAGGGGGACGTCCCCGGAAGAGACAGCAGCTACAAAGTTGATCACGAGGGCTGCGACGTTAACCGTGAGCTGGAACTGGATGAACTTCTGGATGTTATTGTAAACGCATCGGCCCCACCGCAGCACTGTCGCCACAGAGGCGAAGTTGTCGTCCAAAATTACGATGTCCGAGCTCTCTTTGGCGACCTCGGTGCCTTGGATGCCCATAGAAAGCCCTATGTCGGCTTCCTTGAGGGCTGGTGCATCGTTCGTGCCATCCCCTGTGACGGCGACCACATGGCCTTTCTGCTTCAGGCACTGAACCATGAGGAGCTTATCCAAAGGCAAGGATCTCGCCATGACCCGGATTTCCTCGACTCTACGAAGCCTCTCCTCAGGTGTGTAGCTGCGGAACTCGGCTCCTTCCACGATGGCTCCACTGAAGGCATCGTCCCCTGGCCTGAGAATCCCGCACTCTGCGGCTATGGCCTTAGCGGTGAAGATGTTGTCTCCTGTGATCATCTTGATGTTCACCCCTGCATCCTGACAAGCTTGGACAGCACTCTTCACGCCGGGACGGCATGGGTCCTTAATACCGACAAGTCCTAGTAATGTCAGGCCATCCTCTTGGGTCTTCTTTCCGTCTTCTCTTTCTTTGATTGCTTCCTTGGAGACTTGTTTATGAGCGAAAGCGATGCACCTGAGGCTACTCGCTGCCATCCCCTGAATAATTTGCTCGAATCTCATCCTGTCATCTTCGTCCAAATCTTTAACTCTCCCTGACTTGTCGTAGAAGCTCGAGCACTTTGCCAAGACCATCTCTGCCGCTCCTTTCCAGTGCACATGGAATGTGTTGTCCAAGCTCTTCCCGATTAGGACACCGCTTCTCTTCTTCTGTGAGTTGAAGGCTTCGACTTGGATGACTTCACAGCTCTTCTTTGTCCCCTCCATGTCCATGCTCAATTGCAAAACTGCCCAGGAAAGAATAGCTTTCTCAGTGGGACTACCTGAGAACTCGTACTCCGATCCCAAAGACGGCCTATAGACACTGCCTGTGGTGTTCAAAGCAACCCCATCCTGAATCAGATCCAGGACAAACTTGGAGACAGAGGAGTATGTGTTTTCCGCCACAGGTTCTTGGCCAACCCAGAATTTCGTCACCTTCATTTGGTTCATTGTGAGAGTGCCAGTCTTGTCGGTGCAAATAGTGGTGGCCGACCCCATCATTTCACAGGCCGAAAGCTTCCTCACCATTGCCTGATCCGCCATCATCCTCTTCATTGAATAAGCGAGAGTGAGGGTGACCGCGAAGTTTATGATAAAGTCATCCTTTTCATAGATTCTCACTGCAGCTGCGATGATGCCCACCACGGAGTCTATGATATCGTTACATGTGGTTTGGCCTGCTATGAATTCCCGGTTCCCATTCTTGTCCTGTGTGTTTCCCATGAAATAGCGAAGCAGCATGACCATGAGAACCAGGAAAGCAACCCCCAAGCCTACTTTGCCAATCGACGAGGTGAGCTTGTTGAGCCGAGCCTGTAAAGGGGTCTGCTCGCTGTTGTCGCGGCTAATTGAGCTCATCATCTCGCCCCATGTTGTGTTCATGCCGACGGATGTAACAAGCATATGAGCATACCCATCAGCAATCTTTGTTCCCGTGAACAGGAATGGATTCTCCTTGCGGTTCGCTTCTACGGGATCACTTTCCCCGGTCATGCTCGATTCATCAACCTAAATTGACAACACAAACGTCGCACTTGGTTTAATGATGATAGGATGACAGGATACCGACACATTCTGGTCTTAACTTGAAGCAAAGAAAACGAAACATGAACAAATATGAAACAAGAACAAATGGATTACATTTAAACTTAACTTTTCCCAGTAGAATTTTTTTGAGAGTTTGTTCTACTATGACTAGAACTAGGAGTAAAAACCACCACTTTTCCTTTTTGTCATAGAATCAAGATTATGAAAATGATAGACTGCCCAGTATCAAGCAGAATATGATACAATTCTACAATTCTTTGGAATAACTAGTCGATTAAATTTTTAAAACCGTGCTTGAACATGGTAATATTAATGCTACGTATGTTTCTAGAGTGAACCAACATGAGTTTACATGCAAATCTAATGCGTCAGACCAGTACAAATTGTACAAATTGTCGTCCATACCAGCAAGGAATGCCCGTCCAGGAACAGCCCATCTGCCGGGACTTGATCGCCGATCTTCAAACAAACGACGTCTCCAACAACGATCTCGAATGTGGAAGCCTGCTGCTGACGACCCTTCCTTATCACATCAACAAGAATATTACTGCTCACCCAAGACAATTTTTTGAACTGCCAGTTCTGGCGGTAATTGTTCCCGGCAGACACGGCAATCATGAGGAACACCATGACGAATATGCTCCCACCGTCATAACAGCCTTCCTTGACCCCATTCTCCTTGATCCCAAACACGAGCAAAAGCCCGGCCCAAACAAGAAGAATCTTGATGTTGAGGTCCTTGAAAGCCTCGACCACGAAGTGGGAGAAGCCCTTGGCAGGTGGCTTCTTGTATATGTTGACGCCAAACGCATTTTGCCTGCGAGTGACGTCGTCCTGCTCGCCGCAGATTCCAGCCGAGACATCAGTTTCGAGTGTCGAGGCAACTTTCTCGACCCCGCCGAATTCTTGGAGGTAGCAGAGGTCCTTGTCCTTGACCAGCTTGGTGAGCTGTGACTGATCAGGGCCAGAGCTCTGAACCTGATCGTCAACCGAAATCATATTGAAGGGAGGAGATTTTCGTGGGAACAACTTCTCGGTTTCCTTTGTGGAGATAGTGAAGGCTCGGCAGCAATATATGGTCGCGAAGGCCAGATGCCATGGCTTGGCAATCTTGCGCATAGCGGGCAAGTCGAGAGAGACATCGGGGTGGACGTAGTCGCCACGGAGAATGCTGGTCATGGCTGGGAAGAGACGCACGGGCTCTGGTGATCCTCCAATGAGGTCAGGAGTTGCACAGTGCAAATGGCAAGACGAGAGGAAAAGCTGTGATGCTGTTGGTGTTTGGTGTAGCTGCTCAAAAGTGCAATTTTGGAATCTGCGGAATGATATTGGGTGACGATACTCATGGATATATGGCATATTTATAGCTGAAAGTGGAGAGGCTGACTTCATCTTCTGCGCGAGGGATTGAGCGACTGTTCTTGCCTTACGCGGCGCGCCTTTCTTCTTCTTTTTTGGCTTTTCTTGCTTTTTTGTAATAGTATACTTTACGAGTCATTAATCACATTTACGGGGAAATCGAGGGACAAGGCAGCTGCCGATGAAAGTGGGAACCCAACGCCGCACTGTTTCTATTAGACGACATGGTGTTTATTCTCGTTCGTTCGAGCAAAGGAAGGCCATGTTCATCCTTTTAGCCCCATGCCATCTTGAGGCATGCGGCATCGTTGTATTTTCCTTTATTTTCTCATTCAATCATGTGATTGGTAGATTATTTTATAAATATCACTAGCATAAATTCTTTTTCTTTTTTTTTGTTTGATAAGATCGTGGACGATGCCCCGTTTGTAATGCACCGATTAAAGATCTTGCTAGAGGACCTTTCCTCTCTCTATAATCCGGGCAAGTCAAGAGAGACCTCGTAGCGGACATAGTAGCCACGGAGAATGCCGGTCATGGCTGGGAAGAGACGCATGGGCTTTGGTGATCCTCAATCGAGACAGGGGTCTCACAGTGCAAATGGCAAGACGATACCCGAATTGAGTCCTTGCCTTTTGCGTATTATTCATATTTTGCGAGTCGTTTATCAGATCTACAGAGAAATTGAGGGACGTGGGACGTGGCAGCTGCTGACGGGATTCCCCACAAGCGGAAAACCCGCGCTTGAGTTCGTTTCAAGCTGGTGATGCGGAGTCACAAAAAGTTAAAAAGATATGCAGATACGAGAGGGACCTAATGCCGCATCGCTCCTTCTAGACGGTTTGAAATTTAAGTCCTCCGAAACTAGAGGTGATCGGGTCTAAGGTGGGTAGAGTCTAAATTTGGACCCTACACCCGACCATGTTATAACCTACCCTACCCTTTTTTATTGGATCATATTTTGGACCCAACCCTATTTTTCCAATCTGGGAACATGGTCAATCCTGTTTTTATTAGAACCTGTTTTGTAACCATTCGATATCCTATACAGTTTCGAATTTTACATTAATTAGTGAAAAAATAACAACGTAATCCTTCTAACATTATAAGACAAAGCAAAAATCCTAACAATGCATAAACATTAGCAACAAATACGGATCTAATATTAGTTTCATTCACACAAATACTTATGATATGATCTAATGTGACATGTTTATGTGACGGAAATGTTATTAAATGGACATGTTTCTCGAGTTAAACTAAGAATGCTTTAACTAGTGCTGCAATAATTAGTAGCACTTGTGTCACGACTATAGTAATAGTTTAAGGTTGGACCATTAAAAATGAAAAACAATGCATGAGAACAGTTCTTTTTTACAATTCTTTCAAAACAATTCTCCCTTAACCTGATTCAGAGAGAAATTTTCTTTTTTTAACAATGCTTTGAAGATAAAAAGACTCAAATGTATTATACAGAGATAAGATTTTTTTTTTAACAAGGTAAAAATCGGTTCCAAAACCAGTCCGGTTTTGGATGGGTCTTTGCTTGGACTCTATTCCCGGACCGGTTTCAACCGATTCCAAAAATTGGAACCGGTTTCAACCGGTTCCAAAAATTGGAACCGGTTCCCGAACCAGTTTAACCGGGAATCGGTTCCTGACCCCATTTTTCAGGTGGTCCAGTCCGGGTTCCGGGTAAATCCGGTCCAGTTGCACACCCCTATCCGAAACCTAGACATCGTCATTGTTATTCGTTCGAGAAACTTCCCTTTGTTACTCGTTTCATTTGCCTTTACTCCCCGTCCAATCAGGTGTGATTGGAAGATTATAAATATATAAATCACTCACTTTCATTTTTTTTTATTAATTATGAATAATTTGCTTCTTCTTTTTTATGATCGAGGAATCGACGGAGCTCACCCTTCGGGGGAGCACACGACCCTCCAATGCCCGATGATACCGTCGGATCTCGCCGCAAGCCACTATTTAGATTTCCATATTTATAATACATCTAGCAAATATTTAGCTAAAGGAACTTTCCTCGCTTCAATTTGGGATGGAGGAAAGCACAACCATATTATGCACATGTTTTAAAGTGAGTGCGGTATATCCGGTTGAACTTTCCTGTATTTATCAATTTTTTTCGCACGTTTAATTATAGGTTAAAGCAACATGCCTATTGCCTACGTACATTTTCTTGGATATTTTCTTTCCACGCGTACTTTTGACATTTTCCCCCTTTCGTACAAAAAATCATTACTCTGTATTGATCAATGACAACGCTAGAATCGAGGGACATGAATATTATTATTACTCATTTTCGTAATGGCACAACCTTAGGGAGGGCCCGGGGAGATTTGCCTAAAGATTTTCATTCATCCCCTGCAGGGGTGATCGGATTTAGAATTAATAGGGTTCAGATTTGGACTCTGGACCCGATCCTGTTATAATCGATTCCCCTTTTTGGATTCTATACCCGATTCTATTTTTATTGGGCCCCGTTTTGGACCCCAACCCCATTTTTCCAGTCCGGGAGTAGGGTCTATCGTGTTTTCATTTAAACATATTTTGCAACCGTCCAATATCTTATACAACTTCAAATTTTACATGCGAAAAAACAACAACATTATCCTTATAACGTTATAAGACAAAACAAAAATCTTAATAATGCATAAACATTAACAATAAATATGGATTTAATATTAGTCTAATTCTCACAAATATTATTGATATGATTTAAAATACATACTCATGTGTATGCGATAAAACTGTTATTAAGATGACAATCTGAATCGACATGGTTCAAAGTAATGTTGCAAACCAGGCAGGCAGGTCATGCCTAATGGGTTTTTCGGCACAGGTCTGTAGATCGAGTTTGGCTTATCTGGGCTCGGTGTGTTGGCCCCACCTTGTGAAAGAAATTGACTCGTATCAAATTAAAGCGCTACAAGCGGTAGCCCGAAACTCTCTCTTTAGATAAGCCTAACATACTGTGCATTAACGGTTTGCTCCTTATTACGTTAGGAAATGAGAGAATTGCCTTGAATTATGAACAAATCATGTCGTGAAGTATGCATGCAACTTCAGATACGAGCAAGAAGAATGAAGAACTCCATGATACGAGTTGCTTTCATATAAACAGTGATGTGAAAAGGAAAATTATGATAAAAATGTGAAGCAAAGACCGAATCGGTATGAATAATAGACAAAATCTTGTGACTTGAATTTGAGAGATTATTTAATGAGGAATTGTGGGGCATGAGCTCTTAGGTGTAGTCGGGATTTAAAAAATATCGAGACTGTTTAAGTGATTCAAGTGTGATTATAATCTCCATTAAATCGCTTTATTTATAATGAAATTCATTACTACTTTTCCCGTAGACATAAGTCATTACGACTGAACTACGTAAATCTGATGACTGATTTTTTTTGTTTTATTTATTTTATTGTTCAATCACTTGCTTTTGCATTGGAGAATGCTCAACATCATTGGGATGAGACGCACCGGCTCTAGTGATCCTCCAATGAGGTAGGGTCGCGCAGTACAAATGGCAATTCGAGAGAAAAAGCTTGATGTTGGTGTTGGTTTAGCCGCCGAAAAGTTGCAATTTTCGAATTTGTGAAGTGATGTTTGGAGACGACACCCATGGATGGCATGTTGGAACCAAAGGATATAGAAACTTTGAAAGCTTTTCTGGTGAGGGGGAGCACATAAATACACAAAGGAGAGAGAACTATATTTAAATTACCTTTTGCGTAGGCTTTGTACAGATTACACACCACACTCTTACAAGCTTAACAACACAAGTTTTTCTAAGCTAAACTCTCTCTCGCTCCTTTTTAATGCTTCTTCACAAGTGACTTCTCTTGCTTTACGCGGCGCGCCGTTCTTTGCTTGACCATGACGACAATACACAAATTGAGCTCTTGCTTTTTCGTAGTATCCATATTTTGCGAGTCATTTATCAGATTTACAGAGAAATTGAGGGGCGTGGGATGTGGCAGCTGCTAACCGTTTTCCACAAAAGCACGGTTGATCGACAAGCTTGGGGTATGCTCAAAAGAAGTTAACGATATTAAACCCGACGATTTTGAACGATGTCGGCAATGTTTCCCGTCATGACGAAATGCAATTCTTCGAAATAGTAAATTGCTTTTTTTATTTGGTAAAAGGCTGTGTAGGAAAATGCTCGTGAACTTTCCCAAAATGGAGTTCCCGTGGTTAGTGAATTCCAATCAAAATTGGCCAGAACTCAATTGGCAAGAATTGAAAAGATTTAGGAATGAATTGGAAAAAGTACAATAAGTTTAAGTTTTTTTGAACAATTTTCCTTCCGTATTTATAATGCACCCATTAAAGATTTAGCTAGAGGGACTTTCCTCTCTCCAATCCAAGATGGAAGAAAGCACAACCGTGGGAAAAAGTACTAAAAAGTCTTAAATCTATTACATTTGTACCAATTCAATTTTAAATTTTTTAATTTGATCAATTTAGTTCTAAACATTTTTCATATTAAGACCAATTCAGTTCATTCGGCCAATTTAGGCCGAAAATCGAATGTGGATGTCGATCATCCTACTTGACATCACCGGCAAGACCTTGAAATGGACATTTTTAAATAATTTTATATTTTATATTTATTTTATATTTTATATTTATTTTATATTTTTATATTTTTTTCTTTCCTTTTTTTCTCCTATTCTCTTTGTTTAGCAGGCATCAACGAGGGTTGCCCTCGCTAGATTTGGTGAAGGCATGTCCCTCACAACCTAGGCAAGTCGCTACCCCGCAAGTCTAGCGAGGGCCACCCTTGTCGAGGCCTGCCTACAACTGGTCACCGGCTAGAGTCCAAACAAAGAGAATAGGAAAGAAAAAAGGAAAAATTTAAAAATAATCAAAAATCAAATTTAAAGATGTCCACGTCAGCACTAGTGATGCAATGTTTGACGGCCAGTATCCACATCACTAATTTTCGACCAAAATTGGCTGGATGGATTGAATTGATACTAATGTGAAACGGTTTATAACTAAATTAGTATAATTAAAATGTTTAGGACTAAATTGATACCAATGCAATAGATTAAAGATTTTTTTGGCACATTTCCCCACAAACGTGCGATGCACACATATTGAAGTGAGCGCGATATATTAGGCTCAGCTGAAACTTGCTTTGTAGATATCAATTTTCATTGCATGTTTGGTTAAAGTATAGGATAAAGTTATGAGATAATGAAACGACAACGGTAATGTGTTTGTTTGGGCTTTGGTACAATGAAATAGTAATTATTTTTTCACAAATGATGTTATGATTCTAATAGTGTTTATTAATATAACAGTTTCATAATCTCATACAAATTATCAAATTATATGAAACGATATCAATTAGACAGTAATTAGACATAAATTATTTCGGCAAGTTGTATTGTAGGACCCACACTCAGAATAGTCACTTGACAAGCATAGTAGGCAAATATCGTGACCAAAAGAAAGGCCTTATCTTGAGGGTAGTACGTAACAATTTGGTGTGAGAGAGGGTCAGCATCGCACACGAGCAGCACCGAAGAGACTGGTATGAATTAGAGAGGACATAAAGCAATAATACGTGATTATAGTGAACTCAAATGCCAAGTGGTAGATGATGCGTTTTAGGTTTGATTAAGTTGCCTGACGATGGACCATAAATGTAGGTTGCAACGGAGTTATTAGAGCTCTCGATAGCAAAACCCATCCTCCAAAAGTCGAATGATCCATCCAACTAAGATGGTATACATAACAAGCCGATTAAGGCGGTTAATGAATAGAATATCACCACTAGAGAATCTAGATTTAGTTAAATCTAACACGTGCATTTTCTTGGATAGTTCATTCCACACGTACTTTTGACATTTTCCCCCTCTCATATAGAAACATCATTATTGATCAATGAGAACGTGAGAGCTTAGCGATATCAATACTATTATTGCTCTTTTTCGTAATAGTACGACTTTGGGGAGAGCCTGGGGAGATTTAGCTAAAGGATTTTCATTCATCCCTCCCCACTTTCCCTACCATTAGTTTATAAATAGATCAAATTTAATGGTACACATGTTCAGGAATAGGATGAGATGCATCATGAATTTTGTTCACCGATGGATAGCAGAACGTTGAGGTTATGTCTCGAGTATAAGCTCGCGAATAGAAATTCAACCCGAGATAAAGTGTCGTTTGTGGATGCGCAGGCATGCGTCGTGGAAATCCAGGACTTCTTTCCGGTGTCGGAGTCCGAATTTGGAGAAGGGTTTCCTTGTTTGTGCGACAGTGGTCGCCAAGCAAAGCAGAAAAGGGGAAGTGCACAAAAAATCGATATTCCTTAATGGCGTGGACTTTAAATGTGATCATGATGCGGTCAAGTCGCATATATTTGGTTTGGTTGTTAGAGCTTTCCGAACTACGGTCGATACGCGTGCAGGGGGAACTTCCGAGTTCTTTCTTCGTGTCCAGTGGGAGCTACCGCAAAGGAATTTTATCCGAGGAGACAAGTGTTCGCAACCATCTCGTGAGTTCAAGATTTTTGTTGATTCTCTTTTGAGGTTGAGAGATTTTTTTTTTTGGCAGTAGGTAGAGAAATTATTTTGTAAGAAATTATCAAACAAATTCAATATCTGACTTGTTTTCTTTTCTGTTTATTTTATTGTTCAACCACTTGTTTCAGCAATACTAAATTTTTAATAGTTTCTTTTACGATGGCTCGTTCAATTAAAATAAAATGAATGTTTGTTTAGGTAGGCTCATCGACTAACTTGCTCAGGCGTGGAGTAGAGGAGGACATATCGGGGCGGCGGCCCTCGCCAGAGCTTCATGTGGATCTTGAGATACTCACTGGGCTCGGTGAGAGTAGCCAGTGTCTTGTCGGTCAATTTTATTTCCGTAACTCTCGCCGCCTCGTGTGGCGAGAGTATCTCTGTTTCCGCTTGGTGGGTTGCTATCGTTGGTAACGAGAAAATATTCAGTAGTTAGAAAGCACCACGTCATCTGCCTACATGGCACGCGTGAGCTTAAGTGGCTCCAATCAGAGGGCGACATCTGGTGCATGACGTGGAATTAAAGAAAGAAATGGTAGCCACTTTTTTCTCTCTCCTCTGGTGTGATGGACTGAGAAAAAGCAGCATTTAATGCTGACATTTACTACATTCTCTCTCCTCTTTGAAACAAAACATGAGGAGTCTTCCTCTTCACGTTCCCGCCTCTCTCTTCTTCTTCTGAGCCCATCACTCTCTCACCTCAGCGCTCCCCTTCTCCTTCTTCTTCGCCTCTGTTCTCATCGCCGTCGTCAACTTTCCGGCTCCAGAAATGGCCAACTGGCCTCTCAAACTCCTCTACAACTATTTTGAAGCGAAGGAGGCTTGCGAGGTTGGATATCCTGGTGGTCATACTGAGTTTTGGGGTTTTGGCGACTCCCGCGAGGGATATTGCAGCGGAGGTGAGAGTTGTATGGTTCCGTGAGACCTCTCACTTTCTTTTTTTTCCTTTTCTTTTGGCTCTGTTCGTGGTGGTGTCAACTCCCCTTGGGGTGGTATGTTGAGCTTGCAAATGAAGGAAGAGAAGAAGTTGGTGGAAGAGGGAAAAGTGAAGTATATTTGCTTGTCACAAGCCAGCCTAGACACCATAGGAGAGCACGGGAGGTTCATCCCATCACTGCCTTCTAATCAAGTGGCCTTTCTAGACTCATGACATTAAGCAAGAAATCATCCCTCTCTGTAGGTACATTGCTTGCTCTATTGTAATTTCTCAAAATATTTGCAAGAAAAAAGTGGAGGAAAATTATGTCCATGGTCTTCCTAGTAGACTACAAACCCTTCATAAGTTGGTCCATTATAATTACATATGTCGGACACTTGGATTTAACTGGTGGAGTTTCTTTTTTCGTTCTTTGCAATCTTCTCAAATTTTCAGGGAGCTTGGGATCGGCATAGTGCCATCAAGAAAATGAAGTACTTGAAGAGGAAAGGAGCACCATTTCCTCCATACCCATGTCGAAGTGCATCTAGTAGCACCCAATGTCTCAATAGTTGCATCAACGTGTAGATACCATAAATTACTTTAGGCATCTCTCTCTACTTGTTAATGTTGTACATAAACCAAAATTTGAATGAATCGGCGACAAAATTGGACCTTGACAGAATTGGATCGAGATAGATTTCCTCCATAAAGTCCAGATTTTCATACCTCGTGTCATATATATCTTATCAGAAACTTGAAATCAATCAAATATTTTCATGAGCTTTCTCCCTTACTTAGTAAAGACTCTATCCAATGAAATCAAGTGCAGTTGATGATATGGTTGGTCAAAAAAAGCCAAGCACAAGGCAAACTTATGTTATGTCAATCTGTTGCGCACTTTCTTTTTCCGAGCTTCACGGGTGCCCGCTGAAGTTCAAAGCACGCGCAATAACCCTCCACAAACTTTTTGTTTTTTGTTTTTTGTTTTTTTATGTTGGGAACCCTACACAAACTTAAGAGATTTGGAAAATGGACATGAAACTGCCAATTACATCAACAAAGGATCATAAGTAAAATGGTTGTCATGCTTTGTGAATTCACACATTACAAGTTGAGTTACTTCTGCACGTTTCTAGTGCAAAATTGAGGGCTAGCTTCTCACATCTAAGATCAAGTACACAGCTTGACAATTGGGCTACGTCTAACTCAAGCCACCGAGCCAAAGAATATCGTCTCAGTTAGTACAAAATTAGGATGTGAGAACTAGTGCATCTTTCTCTTCTCACTAGTGTCTTGAGTCTCCATCGGAGATGAAAAAACGTCGTCATCTTCGTCAAGATCCTCCACTCTACTGTGGTTGTTAGTTTCAGCAGCAACCCTCGACGTGCCCAAGCCATCATTATTCGAAATCTTGGACAGCTTTCTTTTCTTTTCAGCAGGAATCTCAATATCTGCAGAACATTCTCTAGGTCTTCACTAGGATTTAACATACCACCCTAATGGGAGTTGACACCACCACGAACAGACAAAATAAAAGGAAATAAAAAACGGGACAGGAAAGAGAGAGGTCTCACGGAACCATACACCTCTCTCTCACCTCCGCTGCAATATCCCTCGCGAGTGTTGCGGGCGTCGTCAAAACCCCAAAACTCAGTGGGACCACCAAGATATCCAGCCTCGCAAGCCTCCTTCGCTTCAAAATAGTTGGCGACGCACCCGAGCTCGAAAGAGTAGAAGATGAAGAGGAGTTTGAGAGGCCAGTAAGCTATTTCTGGAGACGGAAAGTCGACGACGGCGATGAGAATAGAGGCAAAGAAGAAGGAGAAGGGGAGTGCTTGAGGTGAGAGAGTGATGGGCTCGGAAGAGGAAGAGAGGCGGGAACGTGAAGAGGAAGACTCCTTGTGTTTTTTTTTTAAAGAGGAGAGAGAATGCAATAAATGTCAACATTAAATGCTGCTTCTTCTCAGTCCATCGTACCAGAGGAGAGAGAAAAAAGTGGCTACCATTTCTTTCTTTAATTCATGTCACGTGCCAGATGTCGCCCTCTGAATGGAGCCACTTAAGCTCGCGTGTGCCATGTAGGCAGATGATGTGGTGCTTTCTAACCACTTAATATTTTCTCCGTTGGTAACAGATGCCCACTTGTTCATACCCTCATAATTTGCTCTGGTTCTGGTGAAATCGAGTCGCAATGTTGATCCTATCGTTTGAAAGGAGCTCTCTATTTGAGGAGCTATTACAGCATCAAATGCCAATTACACAGTGTCCACCTCGTCTATTTTCCTGCAGTGCTGTACGGAATCATTGGAGATCTCCAATTGCTTTGTTTGAGATCTCGTCGTGGTAGTATCTAGACAAGACCAAATGGGAAGTTAAAAACAGAGGGCATTACCTCTCCAGCAAAAAAATATCAAAAAAGCCCTTAACCTATTGCATTAGTTTTAATTTAGTTTTAAACCTTTTAGTTGTGCAAATTTAATCATAAATCTTTGGATCTGGCGCCAATTCAATCCTTATGACAAATTTCAATCTGGTATTGATGACATGGACGCAAGCCTACTCATATGGCACGCCCAACGTTGATATGAACATTTTTTAATGATATTTAAATAATTTTCAAATTTTTTCTTCTTTTTTTTTTCTCTTTTTCTTCTTCCTCTTTCATGTAGCCAACATGGCCATGGTTGGTGAGCGCTAGCCTCACTTCAGCAAGGGTGGCCTCACAACCGTAGGCAAGCATTGGCATTGCCGGGGTCAGGGCAAACACTAGTGAGGCTGCCCTTGCCAAATTGTTATTGTTGCAATTGATTGATGTTGACACTCGAATTTTTGTCGACACATTTTAAATATCCATTAATTTTGCAAATATATATATGCATAAATTTATAGAAAAGATAAAAAAATTGATAAAAGAATTGAAAAAGAATTTCGAAAATTTGAAAAAAAAAATTGAGTCAAGTGGGCTGGCATAGTCCAGCCCATTCTTCTACTCTTTCAGCCCATTCTTTTAATCTCTTAAGCACACCTCTTTATTTCCTTCAAGTCCACTAAAATTAATTGAAGCACAAGCCCAGCCCATCACCATTTTTTTCCCTCTCTTCAACCTTCCCTCTCACAAGACAATACACGCACACACGCACAGAAAACGCAGACAACACGCAGACAACGGACGAAAAAAAAACCGACGACGCCGTTCGGACGCGACCCCCCAGCGGTGACGTTGGCCGCGTGACGCCAGCAAGGGAATCTTCCCTTGCTGCGCTGTCACACGGCATGAAGGAGGGTGACGATTTTCAGTGATGGTGGAGCAGAAGGCAAAGAGCAGCGGAAGGAAGAAGGAAGGGCGAGCGTGAGAGACGTGGGAGAGTTCGAGGGACTGAGCAGAGAAAAAGAAACGGCTGAAGAAAAACGCAGGGGAGAGGTTGGCTGGTTTTATGGGATTTCGGAGGAAAAAAAGGCAGCAAGAAAACCAGAGAAGGCAGAAAAACCCGAGAGAGAGGGACGGCTGGGGGACAAAAAGCGAGGGATCTGAGCAAAAAAGAGAGCAGAGGGGGCGAGATCTGAGAGAGGGATCTGCGCCAGGGGAGGAGTAAAAACAAAAAACAAAAAAAGAGAGTTTGAGAGAGAGATTTGCAGAGGTAGAGAAATCTGAGAGATAGATCAAAAGGAGAGAGCGGATCCGGGGATTGTGGGCTCGCACAAGGAGAGAGAGCAGACCGAGAGAGAGAGGAGGGGGAGCTGGTTTTCTTATTCTGGAGTGGAGACTTCTTCTTCGGCCGAGTTCTTCTTCTTCGGGGTTCTCTGGGAGGCTAAGAGAAGAGAAGGATGAAGGAAAGGAGCCGCGCGCCCGCCGGAACCAGCTCGCCGGCCAAGCCGAGCGCCGGGAGCCCCTCGTTCCAGTACACCCATCTCTTGTTCGTGGAAAGGCCGAACCAGATCTGAGGGAGAGAGCTGGAGAACTTGGGCAGAAGGGCACGGCGCAGAAAAACTAAAGAGGAACGTCACGCAAGAAAAAACCAGGGAGAGAGCTTCGGGTTTGGGAAGATACTCGACCCACCGAGAGTTGCTAGAGAAGTGGGTGGTGCTCGACATTCACAAAAACAGAGGAGGCGTCGAGCAATCTCCGGTCAGAAGGAAGAAAACCAGAAAAAAAAAGGGGGAAGAGAACCAGAAAGAAAAAAAGGGGCAGGAAGAAAAACGTAGAGATGGAGGCTGGTTCCTGGGATTTTGGAAGAGGATGAAGGGCTGTTTTCTGGGTTTTTAGAGCAAAAAAAAAGAGAGCAAGAAAACCAGAAAAAGAAAAAAGAAAAAGAAAAAAGAGAGATCAGAACAGGAAAAAAACGCAGAAAAACTGAAGGGAAACACAGGAGACGAAAACCGAAGGGGAAGGCAGGAGGAGAAACGAGCAGCAAGGAAAAGAGAGGGAGGGGAGCTGTTTTTTGGGTTTCTTCTTCTTCAAGGGTTTTGGCCGAAGAACAGAAGAGAGGAGGAGCAGTCCTCTACCATTAGAGGTAGCCGTTTTTCTTGGATTTCGACGCCGATCGTTGCCTCTTGCTGATCCTTTCTGTACAACGTCAAAAGCTCATTGAAGCCAGCTTCGAGTGGTTTAAAGACGAGCCCAGATCATTTGCAGAAGAGTCGACCATATCTCTTTGCTTCAGCCAGGTAGGCCTCCCGTTGACACGTAGTTTTGTCTCATCCTTATGACATGATGTGGCCGAACGGAGTCAATGTTGTCTTGAAGCATATTCGGAAATTTTTCACGGTGATTTGTGATAGCATTGAGATTAAGATATCATGTTTAGACTGAGGAATGTTTCCGGTTCGAACCCAGAATTTGAGCTCATGAATCGCATACCACATGTTCGATAAAATGGCTGAACGAAACTCCGAAGCTCTCATAGTCGGATCTGTCCCCGTTGTCCCGTTTAACGTGCGTTTGTTCATAAATTGTCGATCTACGTCCTCTGCCATGCTTTCCCTGTATTGTCTTGTGTTTTTCGAGCTGTGTCCGTTGTTTATTTTATTTTTCATCTTTGGGTCGCCGGAGTGGACGGCCGGCGATAGGCCGGCGTCGTTCGTTTTTGTGATGGCGAAACACGACGGTCGGTGATGTTGCTGTGGCGGTGGTCAACGGCCAAATGGTGTGGCGTTGATGTTTCCGGCTGCGGAAATGAGAAATGAAAGAGAAACGCATGAAGAAGAAGCGGCGAAGGTTGAAGACATGCATGAAAAAAAACTGCAGCAGGGAAAGTGACAAGGCTGAAAAAGACAAAAAGGAAGAATAAAAAAGAAAAAAAAAACAAAAGAGGCCGAAAATTAGAATAGGGGGCCGGGCTGAAAGTTTTCGAGTGGGCCTAGTCCGAAATTCCGGCCCATTCTAGTGTGGGCTGAAGGAGGTTGGGCTGGCTTTTGTAAAAGGGGAAATGGGCCGTTTTAATTTCTTTTATTAATGGGCCATTTTTAAAAAAAATTCGTCCAGGCCGTTCGGCCAGCCCTGTCACTAGTCCAGCCCGGACCGATAGGGTCCGGGTCGGTTTAGCAGGGCTGGGTCAGGATCATTTTTTTTAATAATAAAAAAATCCAAAAAAATCCAAAAATTCAAAAAAAGTTAGAAAAAGAGAAAATTTCAAAAAAGGATTCGAAGTGAGCCTATTTTCTCAAATAAGGACCCAAAGTGGCTATTGTCTCAAATAAGGATCCACAGTGACTAAACCAGTCTCAAATAAAGACCTTAAATCGCGAAGCAGTCAAATGTTTTCCAAATGAGGGAGGCCAAGTTATAATTGTAAAGCCTATCATGGTCGGCGAAGCTGAGCTCACACGTCGCAAAGGCCGAACTCACTGCTACCGGCAACGCCATGGTGCAACTCAATATCATCGCGAGGAGAAGAAGAAGTAGCAGCGGTGCCGCCAGTAGCGAGCCGCCACCACCACCGCGGCGGCGAATCGTCTCCATTGCCTCTGGGCAGAGAGATCTTCGGGCGAGCTCAACCACTCAATTCCGTCATGGGAGTTTCGTGAAGGATCACAAGAGAGGAAACCCTAAGAGCTGAGAGAGTGAGGTGGAATGCGAATCCACTTCCACAAACCCAACCGAGAGACATAAAACATCTCAATCTCAAGGACCCACATCTTGGGCACAATGTGAATCCACTTCCACGGAGAGAGAGAGGCAGGCGAGGGGGTGCTAGCATGTACCTTTAGAACTCGAGGAGTCAATGATCTTGCTCCATTAACAAAGAATTTGGGTTCTCCGAGTAAGAGGGGACAAAGAACCTAGAAGACGAAGTGCAGAAGAAAAAGAGCGTGAAGAGTTTGGAGCTTCTATTTTTAGGGTTTGTTAATTTCTATCAATTTTTTGACAAAATTGTCATTATTCCAGCCATCGGAAATGCTACACGCTCGTCGGTTAGCGAACATTTGGCCGGTCGGTAATTTGAGGTCTTTATTTGAGATTGGTTTAACCACTTCGGGTCCTCATTTGAGGCATAATTTACTTTTGGTCCTTATTTGAAAAAAATAGGCCCATTTTAGGTTCTTTTTTGAAATTTTCCCTTAAAAAAATTAAAAAATCCCAAAAACATTAATAAATGTTTTTTTTAAATTCAAAAAGCCAAAAAATATAAAAAAAAAATCTTGAAAGCTTGTTTTTTTTAATTTCGGAAAATATTTTAAAAATATTAAAAAATGTTAAAAATATTAAAAATATTAAAATTTCATAAAAATTCAAAAAAAAAAAAAATCAGAAAAAATTGCAAAAATTTAGAAAACCCTTAAAAAAAAAAAAAAAACCCAAAATTGGACAAGCCTTTAGGGTTCTACAATAGGGTTCTTTGTTTATGTGATATTTTTCGTTTTTAGAGACAATATTAGGTTCCTTTCGTGCTTTATTTTGTGATGATATTTTGGTTGTTATTTCCCTACTTTAGAATGGTTAGGATAAGTCTTAGATTTCTTGAATAGATTGTCGTGGCTTTAATTAATACACAATTGAGTTAGGTACCGAAAGGGCGTTAGTCGTATGAATAACGTAACCAAGTCCCCGAATTTAGAATATTTGGTTGCGCAAATAGTAAGGGATTCTCCCGTATCTTACTGGGTTTTGGTTAGTGGTGACTCCTTTGTGTGAATTTGCATAGGCTAGACCAATTAAAATTTTGAATATCCAATGTTGCGTAGGGTAAGGGTTTGGGAAAGCCTGAGTTAATCAAGGGCCGTCGGTCCGAAATTATTCAATTTGATTGATGTGAACATATACATAGAGCTAAAGAAACACATGCTATAATGAGCAAAATTAAATTGTCTTTATTTCTTAATTAATAAAGTAAATACTATTAAATTTTCAGCATTAGGAATCATTCTATATCTATTTCACTCACATGAAACATGTCACCCGTAAGTTCACCAATGATGCTATTTGTTCTAAAAAGGAGGCCGGCAAATTACTTTCTACTCAAAGAGTTGATTAATCCAACTATAGTCTTTATTTAGCATATAATAAAATTTGTCCTACTACCGATTATTCCAATCAATAAAAACAAAATCACAAGTCAACTCTTATAATAAGAAAAATCTCTGTCATCTCAACGAATTTTAACATTTTTACTTACTCATTTTTTATATTCGAGAATTCCTCTAAGAATATTTTTGGCAATATTCTCTAACATTTGATGAATGGTGTCTTAATCTCATGTTTTCGGTTGCCAATTAGCTATGATTCAATTCTCTTGTGCTGCACGGTTTTCCCAAGATTTTGTTCTTCACAATCTTGGCTATAATAAGGTCACGCATCTCGTGGATTTCGTCCTTCTTCTTGCTCATATCTGAAGTTGCATGCCTACCTCGGAAAGTACTCCACGACATGGTTCGTTCACAACCCAAGGCAATTCTCTTCTTTTCTAGCATAACGAGAAGCAAAACTGTTGACGCACAGTTTATTTGGTTTATCAATTTTCCTTTAAATCTGAAATGGGAGATGTACAATAAAAACAATTCTCTTTTACAAGCCTGGGCCTACATATCGAGCCCAGAAAAGCCGAGCTCGATCTTTAGACCCCTCCCAAAAGATGAATCGTTTATTCATTTTTTATTTTTCTAGGCTGCATCAAGAATGAATTCAATATACCTGTACAACAAATAGAATGGAGTAAAACCCAATCAGTGTGCTGCTAACGTTCTCAGTGCACAATTTTCCTCGCGAGCTTCTTGCCTTTCAATCCCAAATAGCTGAAGATTGGTATATCAGGGACCGGGATGCACTTGACGACCCAACCTATAGGCCAAGACATTGCCGCTATCCCGATGCACGCGCCCCATTGTCCCCAGCTCAACCGCTCCGTGCCAGCAAACCGCTTCAGGAACTCGACCATCACCACTTGGAGAACCACCGTCACGAAGATGATCCCGAGGAACAGCTTGTTCTTGTGTATGCCCTCGAACACGTTCCTTTTCTCAAGCTTCCTCGCGTTGAACTCATTGAAGACCTGGCACAGGACGAACGCGTTGAATATCAGTGTCCGCTTCACCGCCTTGTCCACACCGAAGATCGATTCGCCCTTGAACTGTAGAGTGAGGAGGACGGCCATTTGGTATGTTGCTTGGGCCACAATGTTCCTCCACATGACGTTGGTTATGAGAGGCTCAGTCCGTCCCACGGGGGGCTTCTCCATGAGCTCCCTCGTGGGCCGCTCCGTGGCCAAGGCGAGGGCACCGAGTGTGTCCATAATCAGGTTCACCCACAAGAGCTGGACCGCCGTCAGGGGGACGTCGCCAGAAGAGACAGCAGCTACAAAGTTGATCACGAGGGCTGCGACGTTAACCGTGAGCTGGAACTGGATGAACTTCTGGATGTTATTGTAGACGCATCGGCCCCACCGCAGCACTGTCGCCACAGAGGCGAAGTTGTCGTCCAGAATTACGATGTCCGAGCTCTCTTTGGCGACCTCGGTGCCTTGGATGCCCATAGAAAGCCCTATGTCGGCTTCCTTGAGGGCTGGTGCATCGTTCGTGCCATCCCCTGTGACGGCGACCACATGGCCTTTCTGCTTCAGGCACTCAACCATGAGGAGCTTATCGAAAGGTGAGGATCTCGCCATGACCCGGATTTCCTCAACTCTCTGAAGCCTCTCCTCAGGTGTGTAGCTGCGGAACTCGGCTCCTTCCACGATGGCTCCGCTGAAGGCATCGTCCCCGGGCCTGAGAATCCCGCACTCCGCAGCTATGGCCTTTGCGGTGAAGATGTTGTCTCCTGTGATCATCTTGATGTTCACCCTGCATCCTGACAAGCTTGGACCGCACTCTTCACGCCGGGACGGCATGGGTCCTTAATACCGACAAGTCCTAGTAATGTCAGGCCATCCTCTTGGATCTTCTTTCCGTCTTCTCTTTCTTTGATTGCTTCCTCGGAGACTTGTTTATGAGCGAAAGCGATGCACCTGAGGCTACTCGCCACCATCCCCTGAATAATTTGCTCGAATCTCATCCTGTCATCTTCGTCCAAATCTTTAACTCTCCCTGACTTGTCGTAGAAGCTCGAGCAGTTTGCCAAGACCATCTCTGCCGCTCCTTTCCAGTGCACATGGAATGTGTTGTCCAAGCTCTTCCCGATTAGGACACCGCTTCTCTTCTTCTGTGAGTTGAAGGCTTCGACTTGGATGACTTCACAGCTCTTCTTTGTCCCCTCCATGTCCATGCTCAATTGCAAAACCGCCCAGGAAAGAATAGCTTTCTCAGTGGGACTACCTGAGAACTCGTACTCCGATCCCAAAGACGACCTATAGACACTGCCTGTGGTGTTCAAAGCAACCCCATCCTGAATCAGATCCAGGACAAACTTGGAGACAGAGGAGTATGTGTTTTCCGCCACAGGTTCTTGGCCGACCCAGAATTTCGTCACCTTCATTTGGTTCATTGTGAGAGTGCCAGTCTTGTCGGTGCAAATAGTGGTGGCCGACCCCATCGTTTCGCAGGCCGAAAGCTTTCTCACCATCGCCTGATCCGCCATCATCCTCTTCATTGAATAAGCTAGCGTGAGGGTCACTGCAAGTGGCAAGCCTTCAGGAATTGCAACCACCACAATTGTCACTGCAGCTGCGATGATGCTCACCATGGAGTTCATGATATCGTTACCTGTAGTTTGGCCTGCAATGAATTCCCGGTTCCCGTTCTCATCCTGTGTGTTTCCCGTGAAATAGCGAATCAGCAGGACCACAAGAACCAGGAAAGCAACCCCCAAGCCTACTTTGCCAATTGATGAGGTGAGCTTGTTGAGCCGAGCCTGTAAAGGGGTCTGCTCGCTGTTGTCGCGGCTGATCGAGCTCATCATCTCGCCCCACATCGTGTTCATACCAACGGATGTAACCAGCATCTGCGCATACCCATCAGCAACCTTTGTTCCTGAGAACAGGAATGGATTCTCCTTGCGGTTCACTTCTACGTGATCACTCTCTCCAGTCATGCTCGACTCATCAACCTAAATTGACAACACAAAGGTCGCACATGATTTAGTGAAGCTAGGATGACGCGACACGACGGGTTCTGGTCTTAACTTGAAGCGAAGAAAATGAAACATGAACAAATATGAAACAAGAACAAATGGATTACATTTGAACTTAACTTTTCCCAGTAGAAGAGTTTGTTCTACTATAATTAGAACTACGAGTAAAAACCATTACTTTTTCTTTCTGTCATAGTATTATGAAAATGACAGACTGCCCGGTATCAGCATCGAGCAGAGTATGATGCGCTTCTACAATTCTTTGGACTAATTACTCAGCTAACTACTCAAACTGTGCTCGAATATGGTGATATAAATAATACATATGTGTCTGGAGGAAACCAACATGAGTTTATATGCAAATCTAATGCGTCAAACCAGTACAAATTTTCATCCATACCTGCAAGGCATGCCCGTCCAGGAACAGCCCATCTGCCGGAACTTGATCGCCAATCTTCAAACAAACGACATCTCTGACAACGATCTCAAATATGGAAACCTGCTGCCGACGACGTTTCCTTATCACATCAACGAGAATATTACTGCTCACCTGAGACAATTTTTCGAACTGCCGGTTTTGACGGTAATTGCTCCCAGAAGAAACGGCGATCACAAGGAACACCGCAACAAATATGCTGCCGCCATCATACCAGCCTTCCTTGACCCCGTTCTCCTTGATCCCGAACCCAAGCGAAAGCCCAGCGCAAACAAGAAGAATCATGATTGTGAGGTCCTTGAAAGCCTCGACCACGAAGTGAAAGAAGCCCTTGACAGGCGGTTTCTTGTATGTGTTGACACCAAACGCATTTTGCCTGCGAGAGACGTCGTCTGGTTCACCACTGATTCCAGCCGAGACATCAGTTTCCAGTACTGAGGCGACTTTCTTGACTCTGCCGAATTTCTGGAGGTGGCAGAGGTCCATGTCCTTGACTAGCTTGGTGAGCTGTGACTGATCAATGTTGAAGGAGCTGGGATGATCAGAGCCAATGCTCTGAGCCTGATAGGGGATCGAAATCGAAGCGTGGGAAGGGGATTTTCGTGGGAACGACTTCTTGGTTTTCTTTGCGGAGCTAAAGATGGCTCGGGAGCAACATATGGTCACGAAGGCCAGACGCCATCGCTTGGCAATCTTGCGCATAGCGGGCAAGTCGAGAGAGACCTCATAGCGAACATAGTGGCCACGGAGAATGCTGGTCATGGCTGGGAAGAGACGCACGGGCTCTGGTGATCCTCAAATGAGGTAGGGGTCGCACGGTGCAAATGGCAAGACATGGATGTCTAGCAGACCTCATTAAACATGGTCTCTCATAAGACCATACATAATGTTCATAGGCTATCACGGTTTCCTTCAAGGAAGAGTGCTTGATTTTCACTAATAGTTGTGGATGACTACTCAAGAAAGACTTGATTTGTGTTTAGGGACAAATTTAATATTGTTGTTAGGATCAAGTGATTAAAAGCTTTGATCGAAAAGGAGGCTGGTAAGATTATCAAGTATGTACGAATTGACAATAGTATGAAGTCTCGTTCAGAGTTGTTGAATGAATTCTACATGAAAGAAGACATAGCGAAACACCACTCTAGTGCGAGTGAATCACAATAGGTTGCAGAGTTGGTGAGCAAAACATTACTAGACGACCTATGAAATGCTCTCTAGTATTAACATATGCGCTTAGTATGACAAGTTAGCTGATGAATAGATCTCCATCAATCGTGATTGGATGTCAGACTTCCGAGTGGTCAAGTAATTTTATTGATTATTTTGTTGTTAGAATAGTTGATTATTTGTATTATGTTCAAGTGAGTGATAGTGAGCTTAGTAAGAGGAGAAAAAAGTGTGTGTTCCTCCCCGAAGTGAGGAGAAAAAAGTGTATGTTCACCAATTATTAGCAACAAAGTTACACTTGACAAGTCTCCAATACTTTTAGATATTAGTGTTTGTGGCAGTGTTTATATGAATCTAAACGGTGTCCAATTTGAGGTGGATTTACAAATAGAAACTCCTAAAAAAGCAATAACTAGTATGATAATCAACACACAGAGAAGGCTTGTAACAATGTGGAGCCTATAAAGCCAATGGTTGTTACACCTATTGAGTTTGACAAGGTGCATGTTCGATTTTCTAATAGATATGGATGAAGTAGTGGTTTTGCATTATTTGTGGTTGAGGTTGTGTGGAAAAATCATTTTAAAGTAGTAAAAAGTTCCCATGCAGTTGGTGTTTTGATGAGGTCCACAGTTTTGGCGAAGTTCAAGTGATGCTTAGATTCAGTAAATGTCTATGGCAATTTGAGTCCATGAGGGGTTGTGGGAGATTACTAGCGAAGTTTGGATTCCAATGAAGTGATTGTAACTTGACTCAAACGTCAAGCCATTGTGGAGATTGTTGAAATTATGCCTCGATTTTAAGCTCGAAAAAGGAAACTGTTGTAATTTGAATAATTTCCTAATTTATGATGGTTCCCTATTTTAGTTGTTTCCTCATATGATGAGGTTTTCTAGAAGTTTTCTATTTTGCATCCAAGTCTTGCCTATATTTAAAAAGGGTTTTCTTTTTGAAGAGTATCAAAGAGGAGCTTGTGTTTGTGAATTATATCCCGAGTGTTTGAAGCCATGAAAAATATTGTGGTAAGACTTTGTGTAATTCCTTTGTGAGATTGAAATATTATTTTACGAGGAATTGTGACTTGTGACAGCTGAATTATGTGTTTATTGAGTATAATTGAGAGCCGTGAAACGTTAAAAATGTTTAAATGACTCGAGAGTTATTTATAATGGAACTCTGTACAGCCCTCCTATGGACATAGGTCACGCCGATCGAACTACGTAAATTTGACATTCGATTTATTTCCTAGTGCCATTTATTTTATTGATCGATCGCTTGGTTTCCACATCATTATTATATTTGTAAGGCATGGAGAAAATTTTTCAGCTTAAGAGTTCTTATTTTCCGCATTATCAAATGTTGTGAGTTCATAATAGAGTTACAGCGAAATTAAGGAAGATAGTGGAAAACGCGTTTACACGAAAGCTCGCGATCGTGTTCATTTCATGGGGTTGGGACGGGGAGGCAGCGAAAGTTCAAAAGATATGCAGAGATGGGAGACCCACCAATGCTGCGTTATTATGGAAGATTTTTGTAGATGGAGCATATAATGCTTTCTATGTAAAATAAACATTATAGTTTAATTGGTGCAGCAGAATTTGCACATTGCAAGGTTGTCATCAACAAAGAGAATATCGCCGGATGATGATTTAGGTTAGGTCAAATTGACGATTCGTACTTACCGTTCATCGTGAGAAACTGGGACTCTATGGACTGGATCAGCCTGAAGTTTCGGTGGATCTTTTCATAGTGCTGGTGGGAGAGATTTTCAACGGGAAACTTCTGCAATTCATCAGCGATACAAGGACCACAAATCGCTACATATCACAAGAACATGATGTCATTTATGGGTTAACTTAACACGCATCATTAGAACACAGAATTGACGTTAATACTATTCGAAAGAGGTAGGGGATAGACCGACTCATGCGTGAGAAGCCACGTTCCAAACCCATTAAGTAAAGATTAAAAAAAAGGAAAAGAAATACTTCTTCTAGAAAATCATCTCGATCGAGCATCCTGCCGCCACCCATAAGGATTTTGTTTTTATTTTTCCTTCTTTTCTGGATAAAAGAGTCACATGGTGGAGTGATCTTATCCTAATTCAGCACCGTGTTGAACCCGTGTCCACCTACATTTTCTTGGATATTTTTCTGTCCACACGTACTTCTGACATTTTTCTCTTTTCATACGGAAACTAGGGGTGAGCATGGTCCGGGTTGGGCTGGTCCACCCCCTAACCCTAGGACCAACCCGCATAGTGTTGATCCTCAATTTTTGGGACCGAGGACCAACCCTATTGAGCCTGGGCCCAAGGACCAAACCAACCCGGTGGGTTCGATCCGGTTCCAATGTTAACTCGAGACCAATTAATATTTTTTTTTTCATTTTTTGTATTCCTAAAAAGGCAAATTTACTATTTCAAATTACATATCCATCGATAATGCGATTTTAAGCAACAAAACTATAAATACCAATACATATTCAACAAATTTAAGAAAATACAACAATAAAAATTTTACATTTGCTAAAAGCAAGAAAGCATAAAAGCAATTAAGATTGCTCGTGAGCAACGCTTGCCTTGTGGCTCTATGAGCAATCTTAGGATTTTGTTTCCTTCTAATTTACTTAGCGACGAGCAAGGTTAGCGAAAAGAAGTGAATAGCACAAGTGTCGAGCGACGAGCGAGGTGAGCACAACAAGCGAGACAAGCTTCGAGTGGCGAGCGGCGAGCGACCAGAGGTGAGCAAGGTGAATGATAAGCAGCGAATAGGGTGAGCACAACAAGCGAGATGAGCGTCGAATGGCGAGCGACTAGAGGTGAGCATCAAGCGGCAGCGACAAGTAGGGCAATATTGCTTACGAATGAAATTATTTCTTTTGATTTTACTTGGCAAATTGAATATTAAGAGGATAAATAAAAAAGAAGAGAACAATAGTATTGAAGGATGAGGACGTCATTTGAGTTATGATTTGCTCTTTAAAATATTTATAAGATATATAATATATAATATATAAAGTCAGGGTTGGTCCGGGTAGGACCAACCCGAAACTCCTAAGACCGAGGACCAACCCGCACAGTACTGGTCCAGAGATCCTAGGACCAAGGACCGACCCAATCCCTCTGGGAGCCGGACCAGGACCGGTAGAGTTGGGCCGGTCCAGGGTCCTCACCCCTAACGGAAACATTAGTATCGATCAATGAGAACGTGAGAGTTGAGAGAAATGCTGTCTATTGCTCTCTTTCCTGGAAACAGCCTACTTCTTTTCCTGTTTCTTCGACGCGGCATTGGTGGGTCTCCCGTGTTTGCATTGGTCCACAATCAGCCGTCGTTTAGCATTTGGGGCATGAGTCTTTCGGGGCAGATTCCGTGTCCCGCGATAACGCGGTAACCCGGCTGGGCGCTTAACAGCTTTATGTCTATATAAATCCATGCGATCGATGGGTATTGTCACGAACATCATTCCACAAACTTCAAGATTGCTGCTTCTTCTTCTTCTTTTTCCGTTGCTGTCACAACGCAATCACAGTTTTTCTCTTTTGTATTGCCATTTGCATTGTGTGGCCTTTGTGCATCTTTTCCCGATGATGACGGGATGAAGTCGTCAATGATGATATCCGAGCTCTCTTTGGCGACATCAGTGCCTTGGATGCCTATCGAGACCCCGATGTTGGCTTCCTTGAGGGCCTGTGCATTGTTCATGCCGTCCCCTATGACAGCGACCACTTGGCCTCCCTGCTTCAGCCCCTCAACCATGAGGCACTTATGGGAAGGCGAGGCGTCCGCCATGATCTGGACTCTCGAAAGCCTCTCCTCAGGCATGTAATCGTGGAGATCGGTTCCTTTCACGATGGCCCCGTTGGAGGCATCGTCCTCAGGCCTGAGAATCCCGCACTCTATGGCGATGGCCTTAGCGGTAGAGATGTTGTCTCCCGTCATCATCACGATGTTCACTCCCGCGCCCTGACAAGCTTGGACCACACTCTTCACACTGGGCACACTGGGACAACACAGTTCCTTAATACCAACAAGTCCTAGTAATGTCAGGTTGTCCTCTTGGATCTTGTCTTCTCTTTCTTTGGTCGCTTCGTCAGACACTAGTTTATAAGCAAAAGCGATGCACCTGAGGCCCCTCTCCCCCATCTCCCAGATAATCTGATCGAATTTCTTCCTTTCATCTTCATCCAAATCTTTCTTTATCCCTGACATGTCGAAGAAGCTGGAGCACATCGCCAAGACCATCTCTGCAGCTCCTTTCTAGTGCACATGGACCGTATCGTCCCCGGTCTTCTTTATTAGGGCACCCCCTATCTTCTTCTGTGAGTTGAAGGCTTTGACTTGCATGACTTCACCGTTGTTCCTTGTCTCGTCCATGTCCATCTCCAATTGCGAAACCGCCCAGGAAAGAATCGCTTTCTCGCTGGGACTACCGAAGAACTCGTACTCTGATCCCAAAGACGGCCTATGGACCCTGCCCGTGGTGTTCAAAGCAACCCCATCCCGAATCAAATCCAGGACAAACTGAGGGAGAGAGAAGGACGTGTTATTCACCACGGGGACTTGGCTGACCAAGAATTCCGTCACTTCCATCTCGTTCATCGTGAGAGTGCCTGTCTTGTCGGTGCAAATAATGGTGGCTGACCCCATTGTCTCGCAGGCTGAAAGCTTCCTCACTGTCACACCATCCACCATCATCCTCTTCATCGAATGAACAAGAGTGATTGTTATTGCAAGCGGCAAGCCTTCAGGAATCAGGACCAACGCGATTGTCACTGCAGCTACAATGTCGCCTACCACGGAGTTCAAGATATTGTCACCTATCGTTTGGCCTGGAACGAATTCCCGTTTCCTGTGCTCGTCCTGTTTGTTTCCCATGAAGTAGCAAATTGCCAGGACCACAAGAACCAGACAATTGACCACCAAGCTGACTTTGCTAATCGACAAGGTGAGCTTGTTGACCCGAGCCCAGAAAGGGCTCTGCTTGCTGCTGCCGCAGTTGATTGGACCCATCATCTTGGCCCCCTTCGTGTTCTTCCCGACTGATGTGACCAGCATCGAAGCGGACCCATCAGCGACCTTCGTTCCGAAAAAGAGGAATGGATTCCGATCGCTCTTCTCTTTAACGCAATCACTCTCCCCAGTCATGCTTGATTCGTCGATCTAAATTGACATTACAAATGTCGCACATGATTTAACATGAGAATGAGACGATAAGATGCGGCCAAAGAAAATGAAACCTCAATAAATATTAACACGAGAAGAAATGGATTATGTTTAAGTATACTTTTCACAGTAAAATTTTAACAAAGTTTGTTGTCCTACGGCTAGAAGTAAGAATTTAAACCATTACTCTTACTTTTTGTCATAGAATCAAGATTATGAAAATGACAAACTGTGCAGTATCAAACTTCTTTGGATTGATTACTTAACTGATTAATCAACCTGGGCTCGAACTTGGGAATACTTAACCTGACTTAATAAGCGAACCTAATGCAAACAAACTCGTACAAATTTTCGTCCGTACCTGCAAGAATTGCCCGTCCAACAACAACCCATCTGCTGGGATTTGATCATCTTTCTTCAAATGAACGACATCTCCGACAAGGATCTCGGATATGGAAACCTGGCACTTCTGACCCTTCCTCATCACATCGACGAGAGTAGTACTGCTCGCCACATACGATTTATCGAACAGCCTGCTCTGCCGGTAATTCCTCACGATAGACACCACGATCATGAGGAAAGCTGTGAAGAATGGGTTCCCACCATTGTACCAGCCTTCCTTGACCCCGTTCTCCTTGATCGCAAAGCCGGGGAGAGGGGCAACACAGACAAGAAGAATTATGAGTGTGAGGTCCTTGATAACCCCGAACACAGAGTGGAAGAAGCCCTTGGCGGGCGGCTTCTTGTATGTGTTGACACCAAACGCATTTTGCCTGCGAGAGACGTCGTCCGGTTCACCGCTAATTCCACGAGAGACGTCTGTTTCAAGCACCGAGGCTACTCCGCTGATGCCGCCATGTTTCTGGAGGGGGCCGTCGTCATTGTCATTGAGCAGATCCTTGAGCTCCGACTGAGTAATCAAGAAGGAGCTGAGTTGATCCGAGCGAGCGCTTGGAGCCTCACAGGGCATTGAAATCGAAATGTGGGAAGGCTTAGGCGGTTGGAGCTGTGACTGTTCAGTCTGGAAGGAGCTGGGTTGATCGTAGGGAACGCTTAGAGCTTGATAGAGAGTTGAAATCGAAGTGTAGGGAGGGTTGAGCGGTCGGAGGTGCGACTGCCCAATCTGGAAGGAGCTGGTTTGATTGGAAGGATCGCTCGGAGCTTGGTCGGGAATTGAATTCGCAGTGCAGGAAGGGTCGAGCGGTCGGACCTGCGACTGTTCAGTCTGGAAAGAGCTGGTTTGATCGGAGCCAGCGCTCTGAGCCAGATCATGGATCGAAATCGAAGTGGAGGAAGGAGATTTTGGGAAAGACTTGTTGGTTTTCTTTGTGGAGATAGTGAAGGCTCGGGAGCAATATATGGTTGCGAGGGCCAGATGCCATGGCCTGGCAAACTTGCGCACAGCAGCGGGCAAGTCGAGAGAGACCTCGTAGCGGACATAGTCGCCGCTGAGAATGCTCGTCATGGGGAAGGGCCGCACGGTGCAAATGGCAAGACAAGAGGAAAAAAAAGGTGTGATGTTGATGTTTGGTTTAAGCCGCTGAAAAGTTGCAGTTTCCGAATTTGCGTATAAGTGATGTCGGGAGACGATCCCGCTGGATCTCCTTTTATACACAAGTATTCCACGTCGGTTTGCCCGAGGGAGGGCATTCAAGATCTACAGCGAAATTGAGACAACCTTTGTGGACCATCTCACCTATCTAATATTTTCTCACGGGACAGCTCGCTGCCGGCTTTCCCGAAAGTGGGACCGCGTTACGAGTTATCTTCGAGCTGGGGACGTGGAATTCAACGAAAAGTCAAAAAGATATGGAGATAAGAGCGGGGCCCACTGCGGCGCCGTTACCTTTCGACGGTCTGCTTTAAATTCCTCCGACATCGTCAGGGCACGCGAAACCAACTTTCAGACATCGTGTTATTTACTCGTTCGTTCGAGGAAGGGAAGCCTAGGTTCATCCTTTCAGCCCCACCGTCCGTTAAATTTTCCTTTATCCCTCATTCAATCTGGTGATCGATAGATTATCAATATAAATATCATTCATATTCATTTCCTTTTTGTTCAATTTGATCCGGATGATGCCCGTGTTCATAATGCGCGGTTATAGATTTAGCTAGAGGAATTTCTCCTCTCTCCAATCCAGGACGGAGGAAAACATAACCGTATGATGCATGCGTTTTAAAGTCAGCATTTTAAAGTGAGCATGGTATATCAGACCCGTGTTGAAACTTGCTTTGTAGATATCAATTCTAATTGCATATTTGGTTAAAGTAAAGGTTAAAACAGCCATTTGCGATAGTTGTAGTCATAATAGAGCAATGGTAATGTATTTGTTCGGGTGTTGGTATAAACTATCAAATTTTTTTAAAAAAACTATCAAATTAGATAGTAATTAGAGCAAATTATTCCCTGATGACATGACAAGGCTTGGGTGAGCAAGAAGATCTTGGCCCGGCCGAGTTTTTTACATTTCACGAATAGTGTCCCCTATTGTCTTTGAGTCTTTGGTTGGTGAAAGTCCAGCGGCGACCTCGGGAGCCAAAAAATTCCCCATCCACATGCGCATGAGTTGGTTGCATTGGTGCTAGTGTTGTTGCAAGCAATCGTCGGACAGGAAGGGGACAGCTCTATCGAAAAACTTGTCCTTGTCCTTTGTGACAAAGGTCCGCTGAAAATCTTAAGTGTAGGTAATATAGTTTTCTGGTCCAGCAAGCTGCAAGGAGATGAGGCGCAACCTGGGGCCATTAGTCGACGATGCATAGAGTGAGTCACCGATCTCCGGGCAGCTGCCATTGGCCAATACCGCGTAGGCACAAAACCGAATGCCATAGTCAGGCAGGGATTTGCTCTTGGACCCTGTGGAATAGGTTCGGGTCTTGGGCCTAGACCCGCCAGCCCATCTGGCTCCTGTGTTGAAGGGAGTTGGCCCTCCTTCAATGCGCAGGGTTCCAAGATTCGGGAGTGCTTCTTCTCCATATGTGCTGTATGGAGCCCATGATTGATTTGGCCCAATGACCCATGGGCCTTGAAATGGAAATCATTGGACTGGTGGCCACTGGACCGGGCTGGAAACATGTGCTAGAGCAAGAGCTGATCGGCAATGTGTTGAGCTGTGGATCGCTCATCTTCGGTTGGAACAATTTGATCCGAATCTTTGTTTTGAGGTGAATTTGGGGTTTCCTCCATTGAAGTATTTTCTTTGGTAACTATATTCTTGTTGTTGGCCATGGTATGTTTGAATGTGAATTCCTACCAAGTGCTGATTTTCTATGTAGGATTTGGTTCACAATAGCAAATTAGAAAGAAATGGAGGCAATCTGTGGCTTTGTGAAAGCTAGGCTGGAAAGGATAGCTCTTATACCATGACACAAAATAAAGAAGGAACAGAGGGAAAATTTGTATTATATTATATGAATTGTATACTAGTACAATGACCTATTTATAGTGTAAGAATGAAACAAATAAACTGAAAATAATAACTAAGGATTTCAAATTTCCAATTTACTAAACTAATCCAAGAATGACCGAATCAATTAGAATCGTAATCAAGATATGTGCTACAATCAGAATCTTCAATAATATCTAATCATATCTCCAACAATGAGACATACAATAAAAATAAAATTCTCTTACACAAGGTAGGGCCTACATATCGAGCCTAGATAAGCCGAGCTCCATCGTTTGAATTGTGCCAAAATAAATATCATCGATGGATTTGACATTCCATATTTTTCTACGCCGCATCAGGAATGAATTCACTATACCTGTGCAATGAAAAGAATGGAGTTAAACTCAATTAATGCAGCTACTGTTCTATGGGCACGATTTTCCTAACGAGCTTCTTGTTTTTTAACCCCAAGTAGCTGAAGATTGGTGTATCGGGGACCGGTATGCACTTGACAATCCAACCGATAGGCCAAGACACGGCTGCGATCCCAACACACGCACCCCATTGTCCCCAGCTCAACCGCTCTGTGTCGGCAAACCGTTTCAGGAACTCAACCATCACCACCTGGAGGACCACCGTGACGAAGATAATCCCGAGGAACAGCTTGTTCTTCATAATGCCCTCGAACACGTTCCTCTTCTCGAGCTTCCTCGCGTTGAACTCGTTGAAGACCTGGCACAGGACGAACGCGTTGAATATCAGAGTCCGTTTCACCCCCTCGTCCACGCTGAAGATCGATTCGCCCTTGAACTGTAGAGTGAGGAGGACGGCCATTTGGTAGGTTGCTTGGGCCACAATGTTCCTCCACATGACGTTGGTTATGAGAGGCTCGGTCCGGCCCACGGGGGCCTTCTCCATGAGCTCCCTGCTGGGCCGCTCCGTGGCCAAGGCGAGGGCGCCGAGTGTGTCCATGATCAGGTTCACCCATAAGAGCTGGACTGCCGTCAGGGGGACGTCGCCGGAAGAGACAGCAGCAACAAAGTTGATCACGAGGGCTGCGATGTTCACCGTGAGCTGGAACTGGATGAACTTCTGGATGTTATTGTAAACGCATCGGCCCCACCGCAGCACCGTCGCCACAGAGGCGAAGTTGTCGTCGAGAATTACGATGTCCGAGCTCTCTTTGGCGACCTCAGTGCCTTGGATGCCCATCGAAAGCCCTATGTCTGCTTCCTTGAGGGCTGGTGCATCGTTCGTGCCATCCCCCGTGACAGCAACCACATGACCTTTCTCCTTCAGGCACTGAACCATGAGGAGCTTATCAAAAGGCGAGGATCTCGCCATGACCCGGATTTCCTCGACTCTCCGAAGCCTCTCCTCAGTTGTGTAGTTGCGGAACTCGGCTCCTTCGACAATGGCTCCATTGAAGACATTGTCCCCGGGCCTGAGAATCCCACACTCTGCGGCTATGGCCTTAGCAGTGAAGATGTTGTCTCCTGTGATCATCTTGATGTTCACCCCTGCATCCTGACAAGCTTGGACAGCACTCTTCACGCCAGGACGGCAAGGGTCCTTAATACCGACAAGTCCTAGTAATGTCAGGCCATCCTCTTGAATCTTCTTCCCATCTTCTCTTTCTTTGATCGCTTCCTCAGAGACTTGTTTATGAGCGAAAGCGATGCACCTGAGGCTACTCGCTGCCATCCCCTGAATAATTTGCTCGAATCTCATCCTGTCATCTTCGTCCAAATCTTTAACTCTCCCTGACTCGTCGTAGAAGCTCGAGCACTGTGCCAAGACCATCTCTGCCGCTCCTTTCCAGTGCACATGGAATGTGTCATCCAAGCTCTTCTGGATTAGGACACCACTTCTCTTCTTCTGTGAGTTGAAGGCTTCAACTTGGATGACTTCACAGCTCTTCTTCGTCTCCTCCATGTTGCTCAATTGTGAAACTGCCCAGGAAAGAATCGCTTTCTCAGTGGGACTACCCGAGAACTCGTACTCCGATCCCAAAGACAGCCTATAGACACTGCCCGTGGTGTTCAAAGCAACCCCATCCTGAATCAGGTCCAGGACAAACTTGGAGACAGAGGAGCATGTGTTTTCCGCCACAGGTTCTTGGCCGACCCAGAATTTCGTCACCTTCATTTGGTTCATTGTGAGAGTGCCAGTCTTGTCGGTGCAAATAGTGGTGGCCGACCCCATTGTTTCACAGGCGGAAAGCTTCCTCACCATTGCCTGATCCGCCATCATCCTCTTCATCGAATAAGCGAGCGTGAGGGTTACTGCGAGTGGCAAGCCTTCAGGAATCGCAACCACCACGATTGTCACTGCAGCTGCGATGATGCTCACCATGGAGTTTATGATATCATTACCTGTGGTTTGGCCTGCAATGAATTCCTGGTTCCCGTTCTCGTCTTGTGTGTTTCCCGTGAAATAGCGAATCAGCAGGACCATGAGAACCAGGAAAGCAACCGCTAAGCCTACTTTGCCAATTGAGGAGGTGAGCTTGTTGAGCCGAGCCTGTAAAGGGGTCTGCTCGCTGTTGTCGCGGCTGATTGAGCTCATCATCTCGCCCCATGTCGTGTTCATGCCGACAGATGTAACCAGCATATGAGCATATCCATCAGCAACCTTTGTTCCTGAGAACAGGAATGGATTCTCCTTGCGGTTCACTTCTACGTGATCACTCTCCCCGGTCATGCTCGACTCATCAACCTAAATTGACAACACAAATGTCGCACATGGTTTAGAGACGCTAGGATGACATGACACGACGGGTCCTGGTCTTAACTTGGAGCGGAAAAATGAAACATGAACAAATATGAAACAAGAACAAATGGATTACATTTAAACTTAACTTTTCCCAGTAGAATTTTTTTTAACAGAGTTTGTTCTACTATGACTAGAACGACAAGTAAAAGCCATTACTTTTCCTTTCTGTCATAGAATCAAGATAATGAAAATGACAGACTGCCCAATATCACTATAGAGCAGAATATAATACGCTCCTACAATTCTTTGGACTAATTACTCAAACTCTGCTCGAACATGGTGATATTAATACTACATGTGTTTCTGGAGGAAACCAACACGAGTTTATATGCAAATCTAATGCATCAAACCAGTACAAAATTTTCGTCCATACCTGCAAGGAATGCCCGTCCAGGAACAGCCCATCTGCTGGAACTTGATCGCCAATCTTCAAACAAACGATGTCTCCAACGACGATCTCATATATGGAAACCCGCTGCCAACGACCCTTCCTTATCACATCAATGAGAATATTACCGCTCACCTGAGACAATTTTTCGAACTGCCGGTTTTGGCGGTAATTGCTCCCAGCAGAAACAGCGATCACAAGGAACACCGCAACAAATATGCTACCACCATCATACCAGCCTTCCTTGACCCCATTCTCCTTGATCCCAAACCCGAGCGAAAGCCCGGCACAAACTAGAAGAATCATGATTGTGAGGTCCTTGAAAGCCTCAACCACGAAGTGGAAGAGGCCCTTGGCAGGCGGCTTCTTGTATGTGTTGACGCCAAAAGCATTTTGCCTGCGAGAGACGTCATCTGGGTCGCCGCTAATTCCAGCCGAGACATCAGTTTCAAGTGTTAAGGCAACTTCCTCAACCCCGCCGAATTTCTGGAGGTGGCAGGGGTCCTTGTCCTTGACCAGCTTGGTGAGCTGTGACTGATCAATGTTGAAGGAGCTGGGATGATCAGAGCCGACTCTCTGAGCCAGATCATCGATCGAAATCGAATGGTAGGAAGGAGATTTTCGTTGGAACAACTTGTTGGCTTTCTTTGCGGAGGTAGTGAAGGCTCGGGAGCAATATATGGTCGCGAAGGCCAGATGCCATGGCTTGGCAAATTTGCTCATAGCGGGCAAGTCGAGAGAGACCTCGTAGCGGCCATAGTCGCCACCGAGAATGCTCGTCATGGCTGAAATGAGTTAGGGTCACACAGTGCAAATGGCAAAGACAAGAGGAAAAGCTGTGATGTTGACGGTGTTTGGTTTAGCCGCTCCAAAGGGCAATTTTTGTAGTTTGCAGAATGATGTTGGGAGACAATACCCATGGATCTGCATGTCTTTTATAGAACATGCCGAGCTGAAGTAGAGGCTGACGTCGTATGGGCGAGGGAAAAAGCGAACTCTTCTTCCCTCGGCGCGCCGTTATTTGTTTCTTCGCGTTTCTTGTCGATGACGATGCACGAGCCGCCGTCTGATTTACAGAGAAATTGAAGGGCGTGGGACGTGGCAGCTGCCGACGGGTTTCCCCGAAAGTGAATAACCCGCGTCTGTTGACGAGGAAGTCAACGAAAAGTCAAAAGATATGGAGATGCGAGTCAACCCAATGCTCCGCTGCTTCTTTAAGACGTCGTGTCATATCCGCGTCCGTTCGAGGAAACGAAAGGCTACATTCACCATCTTTGGATGTTCTGGCCTAAAAGCTCTTTAGAGAAATATTGAACTATTTGGTTCAATTTTGGAGCCGATCTTCAAAATGCTGAATGTTAATATTAATTTTTCCCTTTCAAAACTATCATCACTAATTCTTTATATTTCTGATTTTATCCTTAATTTTTTTTATTGAGAAAATAGGCAGCTTTTCTCCAGCGGCCAACGGCCGGGCGACCTCCGGCGAGGGTCGTGCGACCCAGTCGAGAGCCGCCAAAGGTCGCTCAACCTAGGCACGCCGTGACCCAGGCAACCACTGCCTGGGTCTCGTGGCCTCAAGCGGCCCTTGTCTGGGTCTCGCGAGGGTCGCACAACTCTCGCAAGACCCAGGCGAGGGCCGCCTGAGGCCACAAGACCTAAGCGGCAGTCACTTGGGTCGCCCGAGGTTAGGTGACCTCCGCGCGGCCCTCAGCTGGGTCATGTGACCCTCGCCGGAGGTCGCCCAACCTCGAGCAACCTCAACCGACGGTCGCTGACGCCAAATCTGGCTCATCGGTGGCCGTAGCCCTTCGCCGATCTGGTGAAGAGTTTAGTCCAATTTTTCAAATAAAAAAAAATATATATATATATATATACACTACTCAAAGCTTATTGCGAAATTTTTTTTACCAAATGCACATTCAACTCAAAGTCCATTTGCAAACTTTACCAAACACAATTGCATTTTCCCAAGTAATTTTGGACTTTCAGCATTTGCATTAAACTGAAAACTCATTTGCAAAGCTGAACCAAACGCACCATTTGTCCCACCGTATTGAGATACGCGTTGTCTTTATATCTTCCTTTATTCCTCGTTCAATCATGTGACTGGTAGATTATAAATATAAATATCGCTCACGTCCATTCTTTTTCTTTTTCTTTTTTTTTTCTTTTTTCAATTTGATTGTGGATAATGTCCGTATTTATATTGCGCCTTTCAATTTTAGCTAGAGGAACTTTCTTCTCTCCAATCGGGGGTGGAAGAAAGCACGACCGTGTGATGCACACGTATTAAAGTGAGTTCGATGTATTGGGCCCAGCTGAAATTTGCTCTATAGATATCAATTCTTATTGCATTTGGTTAAGATATAGGATTAAGCTATAAGATAATGTGGTCATCACGGAACGAGCTTTACTAGCATAAGGTTAAAATATAGGATAAAGCTTTGAGATAATGTGGTCGTAAGGGAATGGGCTTTACTAGTATAACAGTCTTTAGGCTATCATAAGAACAATAGTTTATTGTGAGTCACAAATTATTAGAAAAGTGTGATTTATAACAATTTATAATTATTGATTATTATTCTTATAGTAGATTAAAGACTATCAAGTAATCATTTCTCTAATGGAGGAGACAATGATATTGTGTTTGTTTGGGCTTTGGTATCTTGATATAGCCAATATTTTTTTTTCACTTATGATTCTAATAGTGTTTATTGATAAGATAGTTTCATAATTTCGTACAAACTATCAAACTTAATGAAATAATATCAAATTAGATAGTAATTAGACAAAAATTATTTTGGCAAGTCACATTGCGGGACCCACACTCAGAATAGTTACTTGACGAAAATAGTAGGCAAATACTATGACCAGAGGAAGGCCTTATCTTGACTCTGGTCAGCCTTATCTTGAGGTCAGCACGTGATCATTTGGTGTGAGTGAGGATCAGCATCGCGCATGAGCAACGATGAAGAGACTAAGATGAATTAGAGCGGACACAAAAGAGTAATACACAATTATAGCGAATCCGAATGCCAAGTGGCGTATGACACATTTGAGGTCCGATTAAGTTGCATGAAGAAGGACCAGATATGTAGGTAGTAACCAAGATCAGCGCTCTTGATGGCAAGACCCATCCTCCAAAAGTCAAATGATCCATCAGTTAATGAAAAGGATATCGCCATGGAAAAATCTAAGGTTATCGTGTATCAAGAAAATATGGACAAATGGTATAGATTGCCATTTATCATGAAAGCACGAGGTGAAATAGGGATTATTATGCATCATGAGAACATAGATTGACATGAAGATCATTAAAAAGTACTTAAAAGGGATATAGAGCAAGTCATTTCAATCGGATAGGGATCGAAGATCGAGGATCCCGTGGCACTGATTATATTGAAAATTCTTTTTTCGCTCTTCTTTTTGCATGAAGAGCATTGGATACTCCACATAGGAGTAGCATGGTTGACCAATCCATCATGTTCCTTGGTGTTGATACCCGTGTCAACGTACATTTTCTTGGATTCTTCGTTCCACATGTTCTTGACATTTCCCCCATTTCACACAGAAATGTTTGTATCGATCATCGAGAACATTAGTGTTTTTTTTAATATTTTAATTGGACATATTATATTTCTAATTTAACTCTCACTCTCAGACTTTTATTATGCCTCATTGTAGGGTATGGGAATGGAAATCCATACGTGAAGCTAAATCCTCCATACTCTCCTAAAAAGGTGGGGTTTTGAACCCGTCACCTCCACATTCCCATGTAAGAAGGATTAGAACATGAGAGTTGAGAGATATGAATACTATTATTAGTCTCTTTCCTAACTATACCACCTTAGGGAGAGTCCGGGGAGATTCAGCTAAGGAATATTATTCATTTTCCCTCCCCTAACCTTAGCATATAGATAGATCAAATTCCTCGTGCACCTGTTTAGGAGCAGACTTAGATGCATCATTTAATTTTGTTTGCCAAATGGACAGCTAAACGTTGAAATTATGAAAAGCAAGTGTATGGAACTTTTGGCACAATTCCTTTGATCGTTTGCTCACTACTTCATATACATCAGGAGTCCATTGATGAGAAGGGGCTAGGGAAAGCTTCCAAGAGCAACAACAGTACTGTTGATTGGTACCACAAAGGGCCAAAAAAAATTTCAAGTTATGAATTAAATATAGTAAGTGACCAAGAAACCACCGATTTCGCTTGGTGGGCTAGACTTTTAGTTCTTTTTTATAATAACAATTATATGTCTCATGATAGTTGAGAATTGTATTAACAAAAAAATGTCAATACAATTCTCAACTTGATACTAGAGCTGAAGATTCTAAGTTCGAATCTTTTCGGGCTCTATTTGTCTATCCAATTAAATTTACACGCTTAGCACTAGGTAAAAGATCAAACTAAGCGTGAAAGGGAGTATTAGAATATTCAAATAATATACCACGCATTCATCTATCGACTTAAACTTTATAAATAGTTAGTTGTGGTCCTATCAAATCTTTGAATGATTTAGGATATTTGAGATTGTTTGGAAAATTGTATAATAATCACTCAGAGTTGTAAAAAGTCTCGTAGAAACTCTAGCTGCTTAAGACTTGACATAGGAGTGAGTTAGAAAGAATGAGAAATAAAATCATTATGATTTGATTTGTTCTCAATAGCTATGAGATGATCATCTTAAGGTGATTCTTCTGTCGACACCTGCTCCTGTGGCTCATGGTTTTTCTTGACTATATGGTTCATCCAAGCTCATTTCTTAACCAACCAGCTCCTAAAGAAGTCAGAAAAGGAGTGCTAGACAGACAAGCTTCTCTCACCGGACTCACTAAGCAAGGGTAGATTTGAGACAAAAAGCTTCCTTATCGCTGTTCTTGGGAATAATTACACTGGAAGTGTCAAAAGTTGTGTACGACACTCACTTTAGTACCAAAAGTTTTTTTCGAATTACTAAAGTGCCACTTTAAAAAAAAAATTATCATTTAAGTACTAACTCCGGTCTAGGTCACTAGAAATCCGACGTGACTATATTTTATTAATTTTTCAATCCTAAATGGCTCGCTGGTGTGCTTAGTTAACATATAATCCCTAAATGGCGTCATCTGAAAATTGTGAATAGTGATCATTTGAGTGCCAAATTTTATTTAAAGCGATCATTTCAGTGCCAGACGTTAAAAAACAATCACTTTAATGCCAAGCACACCACGTGGAAATGCCATGTGGATTGAAGTTTTTAAAAAAATTGCCAAGTCATATTATAAATTTAATAATAAATGCTACATAATCAATTTAGTCGGAATTTTTCACCGTTAACACTTAAATGATCGTTTTTCTTCGATTTGGTACTTAAATGAGTTGGTGAAAAATTTTGGCACTTAAGTGAGCGTTGTACATAACTTTTGGCACTTCTAATGTACTTACCTCCGTTTTTGAGTTTAAGCCCGTGAATGAAATCCGATCCAAGATAAATTGTCATTTGTGGACTCGCCGATATGTGTCATGGAAGTCCAGACTTCTTTTCGGTGTCGTAGGTCCGAATTTGAGGGAGGGTTTCCTTGCTTGTGCGAGAGTGGTCACCAAGCAAAGCAGAAAAGGGAAATAAATACGCACAAAATAAAATATTCCACACGTGTGTTGGAGGAGCCTTCGGCCTAAGGCAGAAAGAAAGTTCAGCGTCGACTTTGAATGTGACCATGATGTGGTCACACGCATATGTTGTTTGGTCGTTGGAGCTCTTTGAACGGTGGTTGATCCGCGCACAGAGGGAACTTCCGAGTTTTTCCTTTGCATCCAACTGGAGCTATCGCCAAGGAATTTTATCCGAGGGAACAACCGTTCGAAACCGCAATTCAATCTTGTGAGTTTAAGAGTTTTGTTTGTTCTTTTATAAGATTGAGAAATTATTTTATGAGATTGAAAAATTATTTTGTAAGAAATTATTGGGTTAAATATGTGTGAGTTATTGAGTGGAAATACTGATAGTGTAATTTTTGTTTATCGCTTAATCTATAATATGGCTTTTTGCTATTCTCTTCGTGAACATAGGACACCCCGATCAAATCATGTAAATTCAGTATTCTATTTATTTTTTATTCTGTTTATTTTATTGTTGAATCACCTTTTGTCGTAACATTAAATTGTTTAATAATTTCTTTCACGAACGTTCAATTAAAATAAAATTGGAATATGTTTGTTTGGATAGGCTGGCAAGTCATCATATGACAAATCATCAACTAACGTGGGTGGAGAAAATATTGTGTACACAAATGTTGCCACGTCATTATTATACATGTCCACTCGGCGGTGAAATATGTCAAATTTGAGCCCACCTGTTGGAAATTTTGAAAACGCTTCCACCCCATCGTATTCTCTCTCCGCGGCTCTTGACGTCGGCTGGTTTTTGGGGTGGCGGGCGAAGGAAAACAAAGAGGGAACCGTTTGTTTCCAAGGGAACGATGGGAAAATTCCCTTTCGCTGGCAAGGGCTGAGTTTCCTAGGAAAGCACTCCATCGCATCGCATCGCAACGCAACGCAACGCAAGAGGTGACCATGAACGACTGGGAAAAGTAAATGAAAAAAGACATTTTTACGAATCGAGCCCAGCAGAAGAAGGGAAAGGGAAGAAAAAAGAAAAGGCATCGATTCCACCGTTGAACTCATCCGGTGCCGCGACAGGGGGAGGATCCGGAGGCGGCAGTTCTTGGAGTGGACGGTGAGGTTGAGGCTGGCGGTGGCCGGAGGACGAGGCGAAGACGGACCTTGGTCATGGACTGGGCGGCGTTGAGGCCGGAGGAGGAGGCGGCGACGGTGGCGAGGATGACGGAGACGGAAGGGGAGGAGTGCTTTGGAATCTGGTGGCCCCGCAGGCCTGGGTGGCCTGGGGTGGGACGACAGAGAAGAGGAGAAAATATTGGGCGCCCCTTGTGTAAAAGACAGCACAACAAAATAAGAAAACTTGAAATCGCGACACGTGTCCCAAATGGGCCGATGTCAGAATTTTTTGAAAACTCTTCTCTCTCTTCTCTCTCTTCTCTTTGCTTCTGCTGCACCCTCTCTCACCTGTCTCTCTCTTCACCGCCCCCTCTGCGGTGGTTCGTCGGACGAGGGCTCGGTCGTGGCTCCTCAGGGGGGAGAGAGAGAGGGCACAGCCGGGGTGAGCGACTCAGCGACGGCGGAGCCAAAGGGGCGGCGCCGCCTCCGTCTCGAAAGGTTGCCTCCGCCACCGGGTGTGGTGGTTCGTTGGTTGGTCGAGGGCGCGGCGGCTCGGTGGGAACCACCGCGAGGGGGCGGCTCGGTGGGAGAGAGAGCAGGGGAGCATGGAGAGAGAAAACCTGCAGAGGGAAGAGAGAGAGAGAGAAGAGAAAAAAATCTGACATTAGGCCCCATTTGAGACACGTGTCGCGACCTGAACCCTTCTTTTTTGTTGTGCTGGCTTACGCTTACACAAGGGGCAGCCAATATTTTCTCGGGAGGGAAGGAGGTCCTTTTCGAGTCAAATAACGAAAAACAAAAAGGCTGTTCAGCCAACGTTTCTGACAGGTGGGACCAGGTGCGACTTCAGGACTTGTTATAAGAATGACGTGGGGCCGCTCGTGCACACCATGTTTTCTCGGGCGTGGAGTAGAGGAGCAGATGGTGGGCACACAAAAATATTTTTGTTAGCATTAATCATGTCGCATATAATCACGTAAATCGACCGACATCCGTATCTATAATAAGATCAAAATTGATTAGAATGATTAAATTTATATTAAATCAAAAGATTTATGATTAAATTAAAACTAACGTAATAGGTTGAAAACTTTTCTAAAAACTATTCCTCCATCCAAATTTTTTTTTTTTGAGATATCAGCATTTTATCTAAACATGTTATGTTAACTTGGTAATCCCCATGAAAATTCCTACATTGGCTTCTCAAAGTGTAGGTCCATCGTCCGTGTTATCTCAAGTGACTACCATCGCATGGCCTTTCTCGTTCCAACACTGAATCGCAAGTAATTAAAACGAAAGTAAAAATGAGGGAAAAAGTACAAGTCTTGGCTAGGTAGTTGCAATTTAGATAGTAGTGTTAATAGAATTACATTCTTGTTTAGGTTCATTTGTTTAGGGCAGTCATTTTCTTCGATTTTTGCAATAAATCGAAATTTTTTAAGATTGTATTCTCTTTTAGATAAAATAGATAAATGGATAAAAGATAAAAAAAATATATCATTGGCGTTCGTACTAGAGTTACTCTTAGTGATTTTGATGATTGTTTAGGGATTGTGGTTTACTGGATAATTCTCTTTCGTTGAAATTAGACTTTTGCTTTGATTTCAAAATAAGCTCATCCCGAGGTTCAACAGTAAGGTCATGTAATATTTTTAGCTTGACTCATATTGGATTTACATTCTGCAAGTCATTTCTACTTGTCTTTATTATCATTTTAATATGTTTGCTTGATTTCCTTGTGATGTTTCCACGTTTTGGTATGTTAATTCAACTTCCTTGCGATTTCTGTTAGATTCGTTTAGCGATTAGGACGCATTTTGAGAGCAACTCAAATTGAATAATCGCATGTGATCACGTAGTGGAAAGAAACTTAGGATTCCATAATTTGACAAGACTATGAATTATTTTGTAGGCAAATAAATCAATTTTAGGTGTTGAAAGAGCGCTAATTAGATGATTTGTGTAATCAAATCCACCGGCTTAGAATTTCTAGTTCATAGGAAATAGAATATTCTCCCACGTTCTACTTGGCTCCTAGCCAGCCTTAATAGAGGGTAATGGTGAGTTCCTTACAAAATGTAATCTTGTCTTTTAAGTCAATCAAATTTGAGTTTTTCAATGTCATAGGCAATAAGGGTTGAGGAGAATCCACACCAAGCGAGATCGACCTAATTGCAAGTGGAGGTGATGCTTGTTCCTAAATCTGCTAAACCCCCACTATCCTTGGAACCTTTCTTGGGAGGATCGCAATAATACTATGCCTTTTTTATGAGTGTCGAGCCAAGGTTAAGAATTGTTAAATTCTATCTCGAGTTTGAGTTTGTAAAAGAAATTCAATCCAAGTAGAAATATCACATCTGATAGCACTTGCAGTTTGGTGTCCAAACAAACAATAAATTATTGAAGTACTTTTTACGTTGGATTTTGATTCCTAGTTTGCGTTAGCCAGCTATATAAGAACATATAAAGATAAAATTCTAGTCGAGTTATTACACACTTGAGCAAACAAAACAAAAGGAGTATTAAGGTTTTCTCGCTCTGAATTTTCTGGGTGAGCTGCTTTGGATGGGATCTAGGGCTGAGAAAAATTTGAGCTATTGAGCAATTCTAACTTTATATTTTTTAGATTGACTCTCTCCATTGAGTAGGTATTAACACTCAAATGCAATCACAAAAATCTTTAGAGTCCTTATTGTTCTTTTGTTATTTCTTAGGTAATTTCTTCTTCCCAGGATAGGCTTGCCTTGTAAAATTCATTAAATTTCGCAGTATTTCACAACAAATTCAGTGAATGATTTCTTTTGAATTGAAAAAATTCACATGAGCTGATTATACATTGCTTATTGGTCTAGCTCAGACAATTCACTGCATCAAGTACAAATTCAATATATATACATATACAAAGAAAAGAATCGAGCTAAAACCCAATTCGTGTAATTATAGTGCGCAATTTTCCTCACGAGCTTCTTAGAAAAGGTTGAAGATCGGTGTACCTGGGACCGGAATGCACTTTACAACCCAGCCAATAGGCCAAGACACAGCCGCGATTCCAATGCAAGTGCCCCATTGTCCCCAGCTCAATGGCTCCATGACTGTGAACCGCTTCAGGAAATCGACCATCACCACCTGGAGGACCACTGTCGTGCAGATGACCCCGAGGAACAGCTTGTTTTTGTGTATGCCCTCGAACACATTCTTCTTCTCGAGTTTCCTCGCGTTGAACCCGTTGAAGACCTGACATAGGACGAACGCGTTGAATATCAGCGTCCGCTTCACTGCCTCATCCACATCGAGGATCGATTCGCCCTTGAATTGTAGAGTGAGAAGGATGGCAATTTGGTACATAGCTTGTGCCAGAAGGTTTTTCCACATGACGTTGGTTATGAGTGGGTCGGTCCGGTCTATGGGGGGCTTCTCCATGAGCTCCCTGGTGGGCCACTCTGTGGCCAGGCCGAGGGTGCCGAGTACGTCCATGATCAGTTTCATCCATAAGAGCTGGACAGCCGTCAGGGGGACGTCGCCAGAGGAGACCGCGACCACGAAGCTGACCACAAGGGCCGTGACTTTCCACGTGAGCTGGAACTGGAGGAGCTTCCGGATGTTATTGTAGGTGCATCGACCCCACTGCAGCACTGTTGCCACAGAGGCGAAGTTGTCACCGAGGATGACAATGTCTGAGCTCTCTTTGGCGATGCTGGTGCCTTGGATGCCCATTGAGAGCCCGATGTCGGCTTCCTTGAGGGCCGATGCATCGTTCCTACCATCCCCTATGACGGCGACCACATGGCCTATCTGCTTCAGGCACTGGACCATGAGGAGCTTATCAGAAGGCTAGGATCTAGCCATGACCCGGATTTTCTCGCCATCCGAAGCCTCTCCTCAGGCGTGTAGCTGCGGAACTCGATTCCTTCCACGATGGCTCCATTAAAGTCATCGTCCCCAGGCTTGAGAATCCCACACTCCATGGCGATGGCCTTAGCGGTGAAGATGTTGTCTCCTGTGATCATCTTGATGTTCACCCCTGCGTCCTGACAAGCTTGGACAGCACTCTTCACGCCGGGACGGCATGGATCCTTAATACCGACAAGTCCTAGTAATGTCAGGCCGTCTTCTTGGATCTTCTTCCCGTCTTCTCTTTCTTGGATCGCTTCCTCAGAGACTTGTTTATGAGCGAAAGCGATGCACCCGAGGCTGCTCACCGCCATCTCCTGAATAATCTGCTCAAATCTCACCCTTTCATCTTCATCCAAATCTTTCACTATCCCTGACTTGTCATACAAGCTCGAGCACATAGCCAAGACCATCTCTGCAGCTCCTTTCCAGTGGACATGGATTGTGTTGCCTGCGATCTTTCTTATTAGGACACCGCTTCTCTTTTTCTGTGAGTTGAAGGCTTCAACTTGGATGACTTCACAGCTCTTCTTTGTCTCCTCCATGTCCATGCTCAATAGCGAAACCGCCCAGGAAAGAATCGCTTTCTCAGTGGGACCACCCGAGAACTCGTACTCTGATCCCAAAGATGGCCTATAGATACTGCCCGTGCTGTTCAAAGCGACCCCGTCCAGAATCAAATCCAGGACATGCTTGGAGGCAGAGGGGCACGCACTTTCCACCATGGAGTCTTGGCCGACCCAGAATTTTGTTACCTTCATCTGGCTCATTGTCAGAATGCCGGTCTTCCCCGTGCAAATAGTGGTGGTCGACCCCATCGTCTCGCATGCTGACAGCTTCCTCACCATTGCCTGATCCACCATCATCCTCTTCATTGAATAAGCAAGAGAAAATTCTACAGCGAGCATCAAGCCTTTAGGAGTCATGACCACCCCAATTGTCACTGTAGCTGCGATGATTTCCACCATGTTCATGATATCATTACCCCACGTTTTGCCTGCAACGAAGTCCCGGTTCCCCTTCTCATCTTGTGTCTTTCCCAAGGAATACTGAATCAGCACGGCCAAGAAAACAAGAAATGCGACCACCAAGCCGACAATGCCAATCAATGAGGTGAGCTTCTTGAGCCGGGCCTGTAAAGGGGTCTGCTCGCTGCTGTCAAGGCTGATCGAGCTCATCATCTTGCCCCATTTCAGGTTCATCCCAACTGAAATGGCCAGCATCCGACCATAGCCATCAACCACAGTTGAGCCAGAGGACAAGAAAGGTTGGTCGCTGTCAACTTCCACATATCTACTCTCTCCTGTCATGCTTAACTCATCAATTTGCAACGATTGCCCATCTAGGAATAGTCCATCTGCTGGAACTTTATCTCCACTATCCAGATAGATGACATCTCCAACAACGATTTTGAATATTGAGATTTTTTGGCGCCTCCCGGATCTAATGACTTCAACTTGTATGTCATTTTCTCTGCACAACCAGTCAAATTGCTTGTACGGCCAGAATTTAAATGTGGTGAATACCATGATCACTGCAAACTCCACAAAAAGTATGCTCCCACCATGATACCAACCTTCCACAAATCCATCCTTCTTTATACCAAAACCCAACAAAAATGCAGCGCAAACTAAAAGAATCACCAAGACAACATCTTTGGAAGCATCCCGCATAGAACTTAAGAAATGTCTCTTGGGTCGCCTCATGTACAAGTTGCGCCCGAACTTCTTCACCCGGAGATGGACATCTTCTGCACCACCACTGATCCCTTTCTCCATATCAGTTCCAAGAGCACAAGCGACACTGGCGACTCCACCCATCACCTGAAGCAGGTCTCCATCTCTAATTTCTAAGAGCTCCATGAGGCGAGTTTGATCAACTCTGAAGATGCCCTGATTCGAGCTCATGATAGCATGAGGGGAGGTATCCTGTGGACGGGTGGGAAGGGCGGATCTCCAAATCTGCCTGGTCTTATTGAGAGTTGCAAATGGGAGGTCAGGAATGCACTCGATGCAAACCTGCTTTGGGTGGGGACAGCCTTCTTTGTCTACACTTTCTACAGTTCCGCTCTCTAAGTCAGATTTGGGGGAGTCCATGCTCTCGTTGAGGTTGAAGAAACGGACCACAGTGTAAAATGGAATGACCAGAGCTTCACTTCCCTTTTCATATGCAACAGTCCCGGCATGATCAAGCACGGCCTTCGTGGTAAAGATGACAGCCACCGCCAATTGCCATCCTTCACTGAGTTTCTCAAACATGGTCTATGGACTCTGGAGAAGGGAAAACCAGATGGGGTGACTAAGGCATCAACTGGAGGTTTTTGCTAGGAAGAATGCAGAGGAAGATGGCATAAGTGAGAAGAAGGTTGTGAGAAGTGGACGGAGATTTTGGGTTCCTGATTGGCTTGCTAAAAAGCATCCGGGAATCCCAGTTGTGACATTCCTCTGTGTTTTAGGCAAAAGGAAATGGAAAGAGGCCCGGAGAAAAGACAGCGGCGCCCTGGAGAAAGCATTTCCTGGAAAAGGACAGGGGAGTTAGTGACGCCACGTCAATTTATTTGATATGGATGTAAACTATAAAATTATTGCTTTCAGTTTCAATCCCGTTTAATAAGCACATTTGGTTGTCCTATTTACAAAGCAAAAAGTTAAATAGCGAGGAGGGAATGCTTACGTGACGACTTGGTTATTTTGATGAAAAAGAAGGATCTATTTGGGCCATGCAAATTTTTACTTGAAAATTAGTCGACTCACTTCCAAAATAAAAACTCTAAATTGCATATGCACCAGCCATCAATTACAAAAATTGACCAAAGATATTGATAATTGGTGAGTAAATGCTCTAGAACACTTACGATAAGTTTTTACCAAAGAAAGTTCACTCAATTCAATGATATGTTAAGTATTACTTACCATGTTGATTGATATGAACATATCCACAGTTCTGAAAACACCACAATCAGCGGAATTAAATTGTTTTCATTTCTCCCTCCATCCCTCTTCCTCTTTGAGTTTTAGTCTTTTTTTGTCCCTTCAATTTTTGGAGGGGGGGATTTGACCTAGATCTCTCCCTCCCTTCTCTCATTGCTTTTTCTTTATTTTTCTTTATTTCTTTCCTTACTCTCCTGATTTAATTTTAGATATGGGAGCCTTGCTCTCCCGATTTTGAATTTGTGAACTTTTCTCTCCGATCTAATTCTAAATTTAGGATTTTGATGAATAAGTACTCCACCTCCTATTTCATTACTATTCACAATAGTTGTTGTCAAATTTGTGCTTGTTCAACTTATTTTTGTTAAAAGCTTTGATGTCTTGCCCTTGCTAAATGGCTCACTTTCACAAGTATCAGATTTGAGTTTGTTTAACATGTTTATATTATCTCTATATGGTGATGTTGTTGAGGATGCTGAACCTAAATGTACACCGCTGAAAAGCAATGTTGTAATTACAATAAAAGATTTCAACGTGTGCTTGTCACTAATGATGATGTGTGATTGGGCAATTGGCTGTTGATTCTTTCGCTTGGATGCACTTGTAGATCTATTTATGAATGATGAGCGTATGATTGCCAATCATGCTATGATGATATACCTTAATTTTTTTTTTTTTTTGTTTTGGAGTTTTACAAACTTGCCTTGTTATAATGACTTTTGAGATTTCCAATAGATCTTATCATGTATTATTTTGGAAATAAAGGGAAATTCTTTTGACAAAAAAAAAGGCAGAATTAAACTATCTCTATTTCTTAATTAATAAAATAAAAAATTTAAACTTTTGGCGTTGGTGAATCATTCCATCTCTATATAAAACACATGAAACATGTCAAAAGTAAGTTTGCTAATGATGCCATTTGTTTTAAAAAGGAGGCCCACGAATTACATTTTACTTGAGGAGTCGATTAATCCAACTGTTGTCTTTAGCATATGATAAATTTATCATACTAGCTGTAGCGGATATTAAAATAAATGAAACAAAAGTTTGAGTCAACCGTTATAATAGAAAATATCTGAGTCATGCCAACGAATCAGTCTTTTACTGGATTTTCTTCCACAGCAAGTTATGGCTGTGAAAGAATGTTTAGAGCTCTATACTGCCTGCTCGAGACAACAGATAAGACAGTAGCAATCCTCTTCGTTGTTCCCAAAGAATGAGATGCGATCCCATGGGCCATGGCGTTCGTCGTTTCTGCCGGGATGAGCCACCTAACAAGCCACTTGCGTGCGAATGCCAACCGAAGTGTTATGTTTGAAAATTTGTTGCGTCATTCGGATGTAACGATAAATCTCATATGGAACCCCAATCAAGGAACAGAAAGTTTGCACCTTATCATTAAGCATCTGATCAAGGTGAAATGCGTAACTGGTTTGCCTATTGTTATTCAAGCCGGCGTACTTAAAAACAAAAGTAGTAGAGGATATCAATTCTACCCAAGCAGCTGAAGTCCACGAAAGTAAGCACACTGCCTCTGCAAGTTTCTCCAACTTCTTCCCGCTTCACTCCTCATTCTTGCCTGATGAACATTACAACATAATCTGCACAGGGGTTTAACCGAAATGCCAAGAACTCGACCATCGCCTCCGTAAGGTCAGAAGACACGGATGGAACAGTTGACCTCAAATTGATGCACCGTATACCCAGTGCAGAGTCACCATTATACTGCATACAACAAGCGCTACTCTACTGCGAGCTTCAGCTGTCATTGAGTAAATCCATGAGGCTAACAACTTTGATACTGCATGTTTGAATGTGCTTGCCCTCTTCACCGCGAACTCAACCAAATCTGACATCACTAGTCCCTGGATATGCTTTCTCGTAGAAGGAAGCCGATTTGCCTGTTTAGCAGCCTGCATTTGTAGAATCAAGGGAAACAACTAACGCCTCAAATAGACTCATAAGGAAGATGTCTCGATGGCCAAAATAATCAACTTGTCCTGAAGTCAACAAGTTCATGAAGATTAAATGTAGGGACTTCATGGATTCAAATAAAAGTCATGCTCCATATTACGGTAAAAAACAGCAAGAAATGTTGCAGAGGGTACAGTGGCTATATAACTCGCCTTGAAAAGCTTTTGAAAGGGTTCGGACTGACCAACATCGGTGACATAAATAATTCATTCGGCTGTTTTCTACATTTAGGCAATATCTGCATGGTTATTGGGGTGAGACTGTACCCCCAAGGTTTTGATACTAGAGCACCAATATCAAGTAAAACAATATTGAACTTGTATTACACTGTGATGATGACATTAAATCTTGTATCTTTCATGGCTGAACAAATTCAACCAAGAGCATTAAGATCAGTTGTAGCATAGCCGTAAACGCCGTCTTTCTTTAGAACTGCTGGAGGTTTCTGGAATCCTTCAAGACATCACCCAAACACCTTTACTTTCTTCAAGAAACCGTAAACTGCTTAGGGTTTGCACTAAACAATATATATATATATATTGTGACATCCCAAAATTTCGACTAATTTGGATTGCACGAATGAATATTTCGTCGATGTACTGTTAGTTAAGTCTTGCTCTAAACTAATCACTTCTGAAACATTAACCGAAGAGGAAAGGCTACTAAGGATTCAAGTATGCGTACGATCATAAAACTTGATCAAGGATTGACGATTCGAATATAAGGATTGAAGATGGACGATCCTGTCCTAATGCAGGTCGATCAAGAAATAACTATAGGTTGATTCATAGAGAAAATATAATCAGATCTCAAGTGATTCTGTATTACTGTTATATGAATTGCAAACAACTCTAAATTGATTCCTAATAATATTGTACTTTAGAATAAGCAATTGATTCCTTACAATTACATGACAATCGAAGTCATCCTCGGCTCAAGTTTGTGCAAATGCGGATTGATATTAGTTTAACTGCAGGTCGAGGGCACGTGACTCCTACAAGTCGTTCGTTAATTTAAGACACAGTAAAGTTGCAATTGATGAACTTGTTTATGAATTTTAATCCAAATTTAATCATTAAACTTTTCGGTATGTCGGGATTATATTATTGAACTTTTGCCTCGAAAATTTTCAAAATTTTCAATTCGCTTGGAATCGTCGAAAATAGAATTATCAGACGGAAAATTTAAATCAGGACTCGCCACTCTTCTTTCCCCTGCCTTTTTCCCTTCTCACGTGTGCCGCCCCTTTCTCTCCTTTCTTCCCTTTTTCCTTCCTTTCCCTTCTTTTCCGCACGTCTTCTCCCCTCTGCAGTGCTCACCCAACCCCGTCCCATCTCTTCTTTATCCTTTTGACTTTTCTCCCCCTCATCTCTCCCTCTCTTCTCCCTCGGCCGCCCCCCACTTCTTCTTCTTCTCCTTCTCCGCCCTGCTGCTGTTCGGCTGCTGCTTTCTGCTATGCTCCGGCCGCGACCACCACCACCTCTGACCACCATTCGCCCCTTGTCACCGCCGAGCAGCTGCGACCAGTCGCTGCCGCGGGCTTTCCTCGAACCACCGCCCACATCACTCTTCCTCCTCTTCCTTCTCTGAGTTGCTGCTGCTGCTTCGCTTTGGTTCAGACCGAACTGGCTGCCACCACCTCGCCGCCGCGCCACCTCAGACCACCGTCCCGCCGTTATTAACGCCAGGGGGGGACCGCTGCCTTCAACTGGGAGCGACCAGGCGCGACCCGAGCCACCCGCGCCGTCCTCCCCCCTCTCGGGTCAGCTCGGCCCAACCTCCATTGGCCGAGACCGCTCTGCCGAATCTTGCGGCCGCCTTCAACGCCCCAGAGGACCGCCCGTACAGAGCCACCGGCCACCTTTCCCTCTCAGCTTCCCTTTTTGGCCGAACAGGCAGCAGGTTTTCAGCCGAGATCCGGCTCCTGCGCCGCCTCATCTCTAAGGGTGAGTATGGTTCTGGAGTAGAATATAGAACCTGAGAACCACAAGAGTGGGAACCGGTTAAGTAGATTCTAAGTTCTAAAGTATGCAGAGTAGGTTTTAGATTTCAAAATTTGAAGAATTTATACCCGATGGTAGGTTCTAGATTCTCAGTTGGTGAAACTTAAAACTTGAAACTCGAAATCTAGAACCTAGTACAAATATTTATATTTTTCTTAATCTTTGTCTTAATGTCATTTTGAGGTATTTTATGGTGTTTGATGATAAGTGTATAATTCAAAATCATTAGTCTAAACTTTCATTTTATAATTAAGAATTTTATTTTCGTAGACTACGAGATCAGTGAAAACTCTAATTACTTCTTTGATGTAGTTATGTTGGGTAACCGTATCTTTCAAAATAATAATTCTATATAATACAAGGCAATCGATGCATTAAAATCATAAAATTTCATTGATACTATTTGACAAATGTATGTAGATACTTATTCTCGATAATCGATAATAAAATTTTTATTCATTTTTATTGTTGCATTTATATTCATTTTGCTTAACTAAAGATTGGACGCGATTGGCTGCTAACTTTTGGACTGACCAGACCTCGAACCTTAAGAATAAGGAATGAAGTGATTGACTCTTTTGCCTTTATATCTTTTGATAGCTGTTGGAATATCCGTTCACCAAGATTGAATGAGGTCGTTTTGAATTGTCTTTCTGACTATCCATGTTGATGTTTGATCAGCAGCGTTTAATTTTCATTTACGTATGCGCATAATTATAAAATAAAAAGAATGGTTAGCGATGCATTCTGGGACATCGCACTTATTTGACCAAAAAGAACAAAAGTTATTGCGTGCTCGAGAATTGGGACATAACATATATGGATGGTAGAAGCTCTCCCTCAAGAGCTATCAAAAGCACAACGAGAAGATGACCATCTTTTCTCATACATAGTTATGGAAGGTTCGGTGAAAGCATTGAAAGAAGGTTCGTATTAGGAAAACAACAGCTGTCCACACCGTGATTTCCCACTATGGAATTGAAATGCGTGCACAAAATCATGACATTTCCAGAAAATAAGAACCAGATGCAACTAATAGCAAGAATGCAATAAACAATTGGTTTTGAGTCTAATGCAAATGCTGAAAGCCCAAAATTACTTGGGAAAATGCAATTGTGTTTGGTAAAAAAAATTTGCAAATGGATTTTAAGTTGAATGTGCGTTTAAAAAAACTTTCGTAATTGGCTTTGATATATATATATATATACTAAACCCTTAGCCGGTCTGGCAAAGGGCTATGGTTGCCAGCGAGCCAGATCTGGCGTCGGCAGCCGTCGGCTGAGGTGACACGAGATCGAGCGACCTTCGGCGAGGGTCGCGCGACCCAGCCAAGGTCCGCCAGAGGGAGTAGTGCGACCCTCGCGAGCCCCAGGCGAGGGCCACCTACGGTTGCGAGACCCAGGCGGCGATCGCCTTGGTCACACGGCCCCTGGGTCGAGCGGCCCTCACCTCGGGCGACCTCTAGCAAGGGTCGCCTGACCTCGAGCGACCTCAGCTAACGGCCACCGGCGCCAGATCTGGCTCCCTAGTAGCTATCGGCGAAAGGCTGCCTCCTTTTTCAATTAAAAAAATAAAATAATCAAGGGCAAAATCGAAAATATGAAGAATTAATGATGATAGTTTTGAAAGGGAAAAAATAATTTCAGCATTTTGAAAGCTAGTTGAAAGTTGAAAGCTGACTTCAAAGTTGAACCAAACGGTCCAGTATTTCTCTAAGGAGCTTTCAGGCCTAAAAGCCTTTTGAAAATGCTGAACCAAACGCAGCCATAGAAGACCTTGTCTATAGCAATCCCTAGCTATTGATAAACCCGATCGAGTGCCCTCTAGCTAATAGCAAGGATCTCTGCCCCATGCCATGTGATAGCTTGGTTCCACATTCAGAATACAAGTTGAACAGCATGCAGCGAAAAACTACAGTTTGCCGTTACACTTCGTATAGCGACGAAAGAAAAAAAAATACAAGATTGTACGTTAGTTGGAAACTTGAGAGTACATGGTCGAAAGAATCAGCAGTTATTAAGAAAGCGAATAAGGAAATTGCGGCAGTCCTAAGCACTTAACATTGACCTGGAGGTAGACCACGGCCTGTCGTGCCCCCTCTTCGCAAAGGGGCTCCTCATCAGACCTCTGATTCGATGCCTTACAAAATGCCTGACATATGTTGGTTGAGTCAAGTGTAACACAGGTAGCATGTTCTCTCTCTCTCTCTCTCTCTCTCTCTCTCTCTCTCTCTCTCTCTGAATTGTTAGAAGGAATGGTAGATTATTTTGCTTAACAAGCTGAATCACATAAAAAGCCTATCCAGTCAAACAATTAGGTTTTTTTCAGCGACTCTGTTGTGCCGAAATCTATGCTATACTTGCAAGGCCGAGTTGGATTCAAATTGGCAACTTTGACGTACAGTTTTTACATGTGATCGGTTCAAATCCCTCTAGTGTGAAATCTTTACCTAACATCTAGAGAAGGGCGAGTGGGAGGCTCAAATGGTAGTCACATAGCAATGTCCAAGTCCAAATGGATTAAAGACACCATCGGCTGCCGGCAATAAACAAGCACAAGCATGCTCGATAAAAAGCCGAGGCAAGACATACATATTTTGGCATTTTATGCGATCGCATAAACAGAATATTCGTAAAGCAGAGCTTCAGCACTCGGCATTATAATGTGAAACCTGGAGGTCTCCCATGGTTGTTTCACTTTTACCAGCTATCCCAATTAGAGAAGGTATCAGAAAGGAACTGCAGCAACATGCCAAACTGCAACGGAAAAACAGGAGCTATTTCAGGCATGGTTTTCAGATGATTAAATCATTATTAAATGCAACGTTTGAGCTCAGTCAGAAAAGCATCAGGATCACCTCACCTGTGTGCCCCAGTTACCCTTGATCCTCAGCAATAGCCTCATCGCATTGTTACTAGGACAAAAGGAAATCACAAATTAGTGGTTTCTAATTGAAGAAGCAGTAGAGGAAAAACACGAGGAGGCCATGAAACATGATATTGGGAAATCAGGAAAGCGATTAAGAAAATTCGACACACCTAGAGTGATTATCACTTGATCAAATTAATCATCCCTGGCATTAAGAAGGTATAGATTAACTGACTATAACAGAGCATGACAAATTATTTTCTGGACACTATCTGAAGTTAAAAATCTATTGACAGCTGCCGACTTGCTGAAAGGCTCACTTGCTTAAGACTACAAAATTTTACTAATCACTGAGATACCAATAAATTCAATACTGAAACTTTTTCAGTTTCACGAGTTTCTACTGGCTTCCAAACTGATGAAAACAACCAATAAAAGAAAACACCAGTCCCAAACCAAACCGATAAACTGATAAGCCGGACCCATCAATTTGGTTCAATCCTGTTCATTGGTATCCAGTTTTTGTTGAATACCCCAACAAGTGCAATAGAATCAAAACTTGATTTCCCGATAATGTCGGGGTCAAAATAGTACCAATGGTAATCACCAAATTTTGCCGAGCAAGCAGCAATCAAAGGCTCTATGCCGGACTCATCCGGGATGTTGCCAGAGAGATCGCTCACATGGCTTCGCCAGCTGCTTCTTCGTGTTGCCGATGTCCTCCTGATGCTGTGACATTGCCAATTGACACTAATTAGTCTCTACAAACAATTCAACTGGTCAGGACAAGTTCCTAACATCTCACAAAACACAAGATTCCGAAAGAATGAAAAGGAGAAGGAAAACCATTCTTATGCTCCCATTGTCAGTGTCGCTCAGGGTTCCAAGCCCAAACAGATTCTCTAGAACATAACCTCTCTGGATATGTCTTCCTTTTTTCCCAAGGATCGCACCAAATATTCTTCAAGAATTTGGTTGAGACAAAACAGAAGAAGTTTTTTCATCATACGCGCATGTAATGTATTGCTAATTCCTCGAATATAACACCTAATTCGAAGAGAGTATAGCACAAAATGAACATCCAAAATTACTTCCAAAAGATGCATGACGATTCGTCTCTTTCCATACTGAAGTTTACTTTATTACGGTTATTATTTAGGAAGAGAAAGGAGAATGTAGAAAGAAATTCTAAGAGGAAAATGTAATATTCCCAATACTATTATGACATTGGCATATGTTTCCTATACATGATGACCTGAACTAGATATTGCCATGAGCAGCATCATTAGATATACATTGAAAAACAACAAATTCCAAGTCCCCCAGTGCTCACACCTATTTCCGCAAGCCTGGTCGTTATCGACTCTGAATTACCGTCTAGAATCCTGCACGAGGCAGAAGAGTGTGGAACAATTTCTGGAATAAAAGTGGGTGTCAAAATCCCAGCATTACTCATCTCATGTACGCAGATGACCTCATGTTATTCGTTCAGATTCATTTTTAAGAAGTGTTCCTGCTGTCCTCTTCTGCACAATTTTCCTCACAACTTATAAAAGCTGAAGATCGGTGTGTCTGGGACTGGAATGCACTTGACAACCCAACCGATAGGCCAGGACATGGCCGCAATCCCGATACAAGCGCCCCATTGTCCCCAGGTCAACCGCTGCGTGTCAGCAAACCACTTCAGGAACTCCACCATCATCACCTGGAAGACCACCGTCATGAAGACAATCCCGAGGAACAGCTTGTTCTTGTGTATGCCCTCGAACACGTTCTTCTTCTCGAGCTTCCTAGCATTGAACTCATTGAAGACCTGGCACAGGATGAACGCATTGAATATCAGCGTCTGCTTCACCGCCTTGTCCACACCAAAGATCAATAGGCCTTTGAATTGTAGAGTGAGGAGGACGACCACTTGGTATATTGTTTGTGCCACAAGGTTCCTCCACATTACATTGGTTATAAGTGGCTCGTTCTGGCCCACAGGGGGCTTCTCCATGAGCTCCCGGGTGGGCTGCTCCGTGGCAAGGGCAAGGGCACCGAGCGTGTCCATGATCAATTTCACCCATAAGAGCTGGACGGCCGTTAGGGGGACATCTCCAGAGGAGACTGCAGCCACAAAGTTGATCACAAGGGCTGCAATGTTTACCGTGAAATGGAACTGGATGAACTTCTGGATGTTATTGTAGACGCATCGGCCCCACCGCAGCACTGTCACCACGGAGGCGAAGTTGTCATCGAGAATTACGATATCGGAGTTCTCTTTGGCGACCTCGGTGCCTTGGATGCCCATCGAAAGCCCTATGTCTGCTTCCTTGAGGGCTGGTGCATCGTTCGTGCCATCCCCTGTGACGGCAACCACGTGGCCTTTCTGTTTCAGGCACTGAACCATGAGGAGCTTATCAAAAGGCGAGGATCTCGCCATGACCCGGATTGCCTCGACTCTCTGAAGCCTCTCCACAGGTGTGTAGTTGCGGAACTCGGCTCCTTCCACGATGGCTCCGCTGAAGGCATCGTCCCGGGGACTGAGAATCCCACACTCCGCGGCTATGGCCTTAGCGGTGAAGATGTTGTCTCCCGTGATCATCTTGATGTTCACCCCTGCGTCCTGACAAGCTTGGACAGCACTCTTCATGCCGGGACGGCACGGGTCCTTTATACCGACAAGTCCTAGTAATGTCAGGTCGTCCTCTTGGATCTTCTTCCCGTCTTCTCTTTCTTTGATCGCTTCCTCAGAGACTTGTTTATGAGCGAAAGCGATGCACCTGAGGCTACTCGCCGCCATCCCTTGAATAATTTGCTCGAATCTCATCCTTTCATCTTCGTCCAAATCTGTCACTATCCCTGACTCGTCGTAGAAGCTCGAGCACTTTGCCAAGACCATCTCTGCCGCTCCTTTCCAGTGCACATGGAATGTGTCGTCCACACTCTTCCTTATTAGGACACCACTTCTCTTCTTATGCGAGTTGAAGGCTTCAACTTGGATGACTTCACAGCTCTTCTTTGTCTCCTCCATGTTCATGCTCAATTGGGAAACCGCCCAGGAAAGAATCGCTTTCTCGGTGGGACTACCTGAGATCTCGTAATCCGATCCCGAAGATGGCCTATGGACACTGCCCGAGGTGTTCAAAGCGACCCCATCCTGAATCAAATCCAGGACAAACTTGGAGACAGAGAAGTACGTATTTTCCGCCACAGAGTCTTGGCCGACCCAGAATTTCGTCACCTTCATCTGGTTCATTGTCAGAGGGCCGGTCTTGTCAACACAAATAGTGGTGGCCGACGCCATCATCTCGCAGGCCGAAAGCTTCCTCACCATCGCCTGACCCACCATCATCCTCTTCATCGAATAAGCAAGAGTGAGGGTTACCGCGAGTGGCAAGCCTTCAGGAATCGCGACCACCAAGATTGTCACTGCAGCTGTGATGATGCCCACCACGGAGTTTATGGCATCGTCAGCTGTGGTTCGGTCTGTTCTGAATTGCACGGTCCCATCTCGTTCTGTGTGATTCCCTTGAAATAGCGAATCAGCAGGACCACGACGAGAACCAGGAAAGCGACCCTCAAGCCAACTCTGACAATAGACGAGGTGAGCTTGTTGAGCCGAGCCTGTAAAGGGGTTTGCTCTCTGCTGTCACGGCTGATCGAGTTCATCATCTCACCCCATGGTGTGTTCATTTCGACTGAAATGACCAGCATCCGACCATACCCATCGGCCACGGCCGAGCCAGAGAACAAGAAAGGGTGGTCGCTGTCAACTTCCACAAATCTACTCTCTCCTGTCGAGCTTAACTCATGGATTCGCACGGATTGCCGATCTAGGAATAGTCCACCCGCCGGAACTTTATCTCCAATATTGAGACAGACGACATCTCCGACAACGATTTTGAATATAGAGATTTTTTGGTGCCTTCCGGATCTAACGACTTCGACTTGTATGTCATTTTTTCTCCGCACAACCAGTCAAATTGCTTGTCCTGCCAGAAGCTATATGCCGCGAATACTATGATCACTGCAAAGACTGCAAAAACAGGCTTCCGCCATTATACCAACCTTCTCTGAATCCACCCATCTTTATACCAAATCCCAACAAAATTGCGGCGCAAACTAAAAGAGTCACCAAGCTGACATTTTTTAAAGCATCCCACATAAAACTAAAGAACTGCCTCTTGCGTCGCCTCGAGTACTCGTTAGACCCGAACTCCTTCACGCGGAGATGGACATCTTCTGCATCACCGCTGATCCCTTTCTCCATGTCGGTTCCGAGAGCAGAAGTGATGCCGGCGACTCCACCCATCCTATGAAGCTGGTCTCCATCTCTCGTTTGAAAGAGCTCCGTGAGGCGAGTTCGATCAACTCTGAAGGTGCCCTGACTCGAGCTCGCGCGGTCATCAGTGGAGGCATCTTGTGGACGGGTGGGAAGGGCGAATCTCCATCTGAGAGTTGCAGATGGGAGGTCGGGAATGCAATCAGCGCAAACCCGCTTTGCGTGGGGATCGCCTTCGTTGTCTACAGCTTCTACAGTTCTGCCCTCTAAGTCGGATTCAGAGGAATCCATGCTCTCGTTGAAGTTGAAGAAACGTACCACCGTGTGAAGTGGAATGGCCAGAGCTTCACTCCCTCTTTCATATGCTACAGTTCCGGCATGATCAAGCCCGGTCTTGATGGTAAAGATGGCAGCCGCGGCCGATTGCCACCCTTCACTGAGTTTCTCAAACATGGTCTATGGAGAAGCGAAAATACAGAGAGGGATGACCAAGGCACCAATTGGGGGTTTTTTCTAGAAAGAATGCAGATGAAGGTTGCCTTAGTGAGGGGAAGAAGAAGAAGAAGAAGAGCATTGACTGAGAGAGTGAGTAATACAGTGGGATGAATATTTTTTCTTTTTCTTTTTTTGCTCACTGGCTTTGAAAAGACAGATGGTTCCAGCACTTGCTAGGAACTTTCCTTGCGCCCTTGTATGGACGAAACGGAATGGAAAGAGATGAGGAAAAAATGTCCACCGTAGGGGAAGTAATACTCTCGAATTATCACCGCTTGTCGGCAATTTTTTATTTTTTGGCAATTGATGGTTCGTGCATTATACCGTAAGGCCCCACCTTTGACTCCATTTGCCAACTATATTGTCCACTCTAAATCAGAATCCATATGGTTTTGTTCTTTTGGACTTCACCCAAAAAATACCCCGTCAATAGTTAAGACTAGTGATACTTCTTATATAATTTATCGCATTGCCACACCCAAGCAATTTGAGATTCGGTTCATTTCTACCTTCATGCCATCCTAGAGTTAAAGTCGCACTTTGTCCAGATCTTATCTAGCTTGGACAATCACTTCTGTCCTCGTCAAATTGAGTCGTTACATATGTTACGGAGAGCTTTCCAAGTAAAGGTTGCTTGGCCTAGATGGCACCGTCTCCTTCGTCGAAATTATGGAGCCGTCGCCTAAGCATTTCCAAGCCCCTATCAACTTTTTCGCTTGTAGATAGGATAGCCGAGTGTGCTTTCTAAACGCGTCGTCAATATACACACGTTCGAATATCGAAAGCAAAAACGACATTTCATTTCATTTTTCGTTTTCCCTAAAATGAAAAATTAGAAAATTCCATGAGCCAAAGAGGCCCTTCTTATCTCTCACATATCATCTTGTTCAGCTAATTTTGGCATCTCTCACCCATTACTTTTTAAGAGACTATCTCTTGTAGAGGTAAATACTTATGTTCTTTAAATTCAAATTCAGACTTGCTTCAATTTATTACCAAAGAAATTTTATTCCATCCAAATGGCATCTTTAAGTACTAATTATTCATTTCAGTTTGTTCGAACATACGCACGATGCTTAAAACACTCAAATGAGCGGAGTTAAATTCTCTATGCTCCTTAATAAAGTAAATACTATAAAGTATTAGCATTGCAAATCATTCCATCTCTATATTAATTGCACGAAACATGTCAAAAGTAAGTTCACTAATGATGCTCTTTATTATAAAAAGGAGACCCACATATAAACCTTTTACTCAACAATCGATTAATCCAACTATGGTTTTCAGCATTTGATGAATTTATCATACTAGCAAATATTCAAACTATCGACAATGAAATTAGAAGTCAATTGTTGTAAGAGAACAAATCCGAGTCATCCCAAAAAATTTCACTAGTTTAAAATATACCTTCTTGATGACAAAGGAGTAAGGACCACTTTGAGATATTTTTGACAATTCATTTTAACAATTGATAGATTGCATATTGATCTTAAGTTCCAAATGCCAATTAGTTAAGATTGGGAATACATGGTCGTCAGACCAAAATGTCCTTGCCATTATTATTGTGGCTTGCACAGGTCGTCCTTTAAATCCTTATTTGAGGGGTGTGATCATTGACTTATTAATAAAAGAAATGAAGCCAAGGGATCTTTCATTACCTCCGGATGCTCTATTTGTGAGCAAGAAGGTATGAAAGATTTCTTAGAATGGTCCACTTAAGAGTATGGGTTATCACCAAGAAGGAATAGCAACACTATCATGATAGTGGGTATATTAGACAATGTTTGGTAACCATTCCATTTCTTCTTATTTTTGTTCTTTTGTTTCTTGAAATAGAAGAAGAACATAAATCAGTTTAGTAACGTTAGCTAATTTTTCTATTTTTGAAATAAATCAATGGCCAGGAAATAGATTTAGAACAAAAACAAATAGAAAAAAATGATTTATTTGTTCCTAGAAACAATTTTTGAAACCATATTTTTTCCTTTTTTTTTTTTTTCTTCTTTTTCCTCCTCTAGCCTTGTTATGGCTGGGCAAGGCCAACCTTGCCAACGAAGCCTGGCGAACCGACTAGAGGAGAAATAAATAGAGAGGAAAAAAAAAAAAAAAAAAAAAAAGAAAAATCTTATAAAATTATTAAAAATTAAAAGAAATTCTATGTGACATAAAATTTAAGGGTTGTACCAAATACTTTTTTTTTTTAATTCTGAAAATATAATTTTTGTGTAGTTACCAAACATGTTCGAGGGTTCAAAAACTCCTCAAGAGAATAGAATTAGAAAAAACTATTTTTGAACAAAAATTATTAATGGGAACATAAACGTTATCAAATGCGTTTTTGATAAGTCCGGTGCATTTTATCTTAAAATTTAAAGATTAAGACTTTTATTCAAATTTGAGAGGTCCAAAATATTTTAAGGCCTGAAATGTGCTCTTCCTTCGGAAGGAAGACAACCAAAAACAAAAAAGAAAAATCAAAGGACAGCCAAGGCTGCAATGATGGCAGGACTCTTTTTCCTATTGTCAAAGTTCATAATGATCTTTGTCTCCCAAGACTACTACCCTCCCAAATTTCCTGTCGAGGATGGTCTAATCTTCTGTTTGGATTATTTTGGACGCCATGTGTATCTTTGTCGTATTTTCTCCATAAAAGAGAAAACATCATGAAAGACAACGAGATGCTTTACATTAAAGAACCTACAAAATCAAGGAGGAAAAAAATCACGAATGATACACAATTTTTTCATAATCAATATTGAGTTCAATGACTATTTATATCATTATTCCATTATTATTCAAGTTCAAACAATTCACAGCATCGAACACTAATTCAAAAAGAAAAGAAAAGAAAAAGAAAAGAAAAGAGTTGAGTTAAAACCCAATTGGTGTTCCTCCTGTCCTCTTCTGCACAAATTTTGCTCATGAGCTTCTTAATTTCCAATCCCATGAGACAAGCACGTTGGGCCTCATTTTGTAAGACTTGTGGGCCTATTTCAGAAGCCATTTTGGACTGTTTATGAAGCTTGAAGAGGCCCATCGAACCTCTTTTATGCGCTTCAACCCATCTGCCCATCCAGTGGGCCGAAGACAAAAGATCAAAAAAAAAAAAAAAAAAAAAGAGAGGATTTTGTTGGGTATACTTTAATTTAAAAACTGAGATACAGAATTATTGTTGCGTTAAGTGATGTGATATGCTATTGCTGGACACGGTAATCGCAGACGACTTATTTAAAGCCCGATTTGTAATGTGCCGTGCTGCTTAATATGCCGGTTTTGTAGATCGGCCTTGATCTAGCATCAGTCGAGAGAACAACCTTTTGATGGACAATAACGAATTTAGAACCTCAAAAATGATAAATGTACTACAAGTTTGCTGCAACAATTTGTTTACTCAGTGAATTAACATCGTCTAATTGGGCTTTTAAATGAGACAATCATCCAGTGTAAAGGCTCCGCTTATTTTGAACATCCAGTGAGATCTTGCCAAGGCATTTCATTGGTGAAATATAAAGGCAAGTCCTTAGTATTTTTAATTTGGCTAATTCCACTTTAGAGGATAGTAAGTTTGACCTTTGGTGATCCGTTGAAGCAAGGTCTCTAAGATATGGCAAAACATGCAATGCACAACTTAATATTTTCACATATGATTTTCATAAATCGTGACAAATCCTTATTCCTAAAATTTGCACAAAGCACAAAACAACGACACGACACTAAAGTCAAGGCACGAAAAGTATCCCGAGTGCACAAAGTCTCCAATCTCCTAGGGACAAGAACGATCTAAGAACGTGAACCGGGGTCCAATTTTGAGGGCAAGGAAGAGTCAACAACGCAATGCCTAGGAAAAGAGAGGGAAAAAGAGAGCGAAGCTGCAAATTGAAAAGATGAATTAGCTAAACAATAATACAACAGAACGATAAGAACAAGGCTCCTTTAATGGGTTGGGATTGCGACAGGACAAAGGGAATAATCAACGAATGAATATGAATGGGAGATCGAGGTTTTCCGATCTTCTCTCGTTCAACCACGTTGACCGGAAGAAGCTCCTTTTTGGCCTTTTCTTCTTTGCATCATCCAATGGTCAGCATCATCTTGACGAATTCATCGAAGTTGACCTGCCCATCGCCGTCCAGGTCGGCCTCTCGTATCATCTGTTCCACCTCCTCGTCCGTCAGCTTCTCCCCCAGATTTATCATTACGTGCCGAAGCTGCACAGCAAACCCAAAGCTCATCATTTTCAATATACTCCTCTCCTTCTCCTTTTCTATTGATTAATTATTTTTTTATGATTTGTTTAAGTGAAAATCGAGGGAATTAATTAAAATTCGAATGTCAACTAAGGGTTTGGAGAAATCAGAAGTCAGAGAGCACTACTTTAGTGGTATTTCCCTTCCGTACAATGTATGTTCATTGCACCGGGACAAAGGGGGGAAGGAAATTGATGTGGGGTTTTATCCATAGTTTATGCATGGACCATTACCCAAAGTTAACAAAAAGGAAAGTCGGAAGCAGCCCTCATTGAGATGTCCATATACAAGGTTTCCCAAACTTTTGAGCAATTTGAAATGCAACGAAAAGATTGAGGGTGGAAATTGTAGCCTGTAACGTGAGGAGAGTGCTTGACATGGAAAGCAAAGTTTAGGGTGATATTTGTAATTTTCCGTTTCCATTTGAATAGAAGTATCCTATTAAGTTAGCGATTAAGCATAAGACATGGTGGGTTAGCGCATATAATAGATCTAAAGTCCATGCCCCTCTAATTCTTCAGGATACATACGAAACATTTCAATTGGTATTGTTCAAAAACAGATGAAAAGTTCAATTGGTATCGTTCAGCGTCTTATGTGAGGCCATCAAATCAATGACTTAATGTAGGAAAATAATATCCATCTAGCTAATAATTGGCCAATTAAGAAAGTTGCTATCAACATGGCAACTAAAGAGGAACCCTGTCGTTAGTTTATTCTTCCGCAAGGCATCCTGTTGGTATGCTGCAGTGAATAAATTTCTTCGTTCCACAAGAAAGTATTTCATGCATCTACTCTCTACAGCATGCCAATTCTCTAATCAATCAACATGAAGCACCTCATATTTACGTGCATTTGTAACTAATCTTTGCTTGCTATCGCAGAGTAGTCGAATGGCCTGAACATCGGATAGTCATGGTGTAATGGTCATAACTCGTCTGATTTTTTGCATGAGCCGAATACGGGGATGATGAATCGATTATTACGTACCTCGCTCGCTGATATGTATCCATTCTGGTCCTTGTCGAACACTTTGAAAGCCTCTTTCAGTTCCTCCTCTGCATCCGTTTCCTGGTCACGAACCATTCAATGTCATTTGAGAGCAAGAAAAAGAAAAAGCGGAGTGAACCGAAAAAGAAAGAAGACGCAACAATTTGGTTACCTTCATTTTGTTGGCCATCAAGTTCAAGAACTCGGCGAATTCGATGGTGCCGTTCCCATCAGCATCGACTTCGTTGATCATGTCCTGAAGCTCTTTCTCTGTGGGGTTCTGATCCAACGACCGTATGACCGTCGCTAGTTCTTCGAGAGTAATGCAACCTGCGAAACGCAACCCGCAAAAGAGGGCATGAAATTGGATCGCAGCTTTTCTTGGAGAAGTGAGTTCCTTCAAGAAAGAATGGGACAAGAAAAGCAAGAAAAAGAGACTGACCATCGCCATCTTTGTCGAATAGAGTGAAGGCTTCCTTAAACTCAACTATCTGTTCTTGAGTGAGCATATCTGCCATGCCCTCTTTTTGGTGTTTTTTAGAGAGAGAGAGAGAGAGAGAGGGACGGAGGGACGGAGGGACGGAGAGAGGCGGAGGGAGGGAGGGTTTGGTGTTTGGGTATGTGTAATGTGTAGCTCAAGCTTAGCTGGGCTTATGTAGACTCCAAGAATGAGGAGTTGGGGGGCGCATTAAGTTTCTGCAAAAGAAATAATTTTAATAATAGTCAAATTTAAGTTATGACTATTCTTTTGGGTTCTTAAGGTCATGGCCTTTGCAGAGAAGAATCAAATCAAATGCTCTCTCTCTCTCTCTCTCTCTCTCTCTCTCTCTCTGTAGCCGTCTCAGACCATGACCATTCATGTTTCTCTAGATAGGCATGGACTTTTGTGAAAGATGCAGCTGAAGTAAACATAAACAAAGTCTCCAGCTTTTCTGTTGTTTCTTTCCTAGTTGTTCTGTGCTCCGTGGTGTGAAAAAGAAAAATGATTAGACTAAGCAAAATGACAGCTGTTAGGGTTTGATATCAAGGGGACAGAACAAGAAGTGGAGACTTGAGAGCATTCAAAACGAGAGAGAGAGAGAGAGAGAGAGAGAGAGAGAGAAAAATGGTATTGGGAGGCGTGTACTTTGTTTCCACAATATGACTTTTCTTTTCTCCAACTTCGACCCAAGCCCCAGTTGGCACGCTGCGTTGCTTGCACGAGGGTTTCTTTTGTTTAAGCAACTTCTCGCAGGATCCATCGCCTTCACTGTAGTTTTGAAGTCCGACGATCTCATTAGGCTAATAAGGCTGAAGACGAAGTCAATGACGCATATTAGTCGTTTCGCATAAAGGTGTGTGTACGTGTTCTTGAGCCAAAAGGGGTTTTGGAATTTGCTATTGGACAACTTTGAATTCAAACCATACTTGAACTTTATCGTAACCGTAGACCTCATAATGATTTTCAGACACAATCTCATTTACTATAAATAAAACAAAATCGTCGCTACATTCAATTATGTTAGGAGATCAAACATGCATATTATTAGACTTAGCATCTATAGCAATCATTGGCTCTACAAGCATCATTTACGTCGGTTATCATGCTATTAATTGCTACCTTAGGAGTTTCTAGTTGTAACTTCACATTGAATTTAAAGCCATCTAGATTTGTATAAACATTACCACAATCACTCCTACTTATAAATATTGAAGATTCATCAGATGTAACTTCAATACCGATAACATATGAATTCAATACTAGGCACCACAACTACTAACCCTCGCTCACCTTGTTCATAACTTAGGAATATGCAATTTCTTGCCCTCCCATCAAGCTTGCCATCACTTACTCAATCATAAACAAACAACAAAATATTCTAAGAACAGAAAATGAGCAATGTTATTTGACCACAATTGATCACAAGTTCGACATCCTATCGCAATTAGTGGGGATCAATTCACGAGGTAACTTGCTATACTAAGGGCATTTGCTAGGAATTTCCTAACCATACAAGCACTATAGAACATTACATGGGTCATTTCTAATAAGTTTCTATTCATCATCTCTACAACCCATTATGGCTCATTGGCACTAGTGCGGTGTCTCACTATGCCTTCCCTCATGCGAAATTTGTCTAGCTCAGAGTAGAATTCCCAACTCCGGTTACACTCAAGTCAAACACTCTTAAGTATTTCTCAACTCTAATTACACCCAACAATTAACATAGCACTTTACCTTCACAATTTCTCACAAAATAATTTCCTAATCCCACAAAGGAATTCACAAAGTTTACTACAAGATTTATCATCTTCAACACTCTTGGATTGCTCTAGGGTGTAATTCATGAAGAAGTCATCTATTGGATACTCTTCATAACAAGAAACTTCTTATAAATTGATAAGAGTCAATCCAAATTAGCAAATTGCTCTTGGGAATCCTAGTCCAACCGGGAAAATTACTTGAAATGGGACAATTTATTTTTTGAGTTCAAGCTTGAGACATATATTCAATGGAACAAAATCACATGATTTGTCTCTTGTGAAAAATCTCAATTTTCCAAAACTGCACTCGAGCCCTGATCCCTTAGCCATTTACAAAGAATTAATCTCCCTGAGACTCACCATCACTCGTATTTTAATGATTGTCAAATGAAATTTGGTGCTTAGTACAAAAGTAAGGATAAAAATACATATTTTTCAAACACCATCACTCGTAGGAAAATAGGAGTTTTGCTTGTGATGATGAGCTCTAGGATCGTGCATACATCTATTGATGCTCAAGATCTCACCTCTCCAAAAAAAATATCCTGCATCTTCTTTAATTGACAAAGTCATTGGGGGGTGTACTCTTATGAATTTGGGAAGTTTTCAATCTAGGTGGGCTGAGTCAAAAGGGAAAGAGAAAATCTACCAGTAACATTTTTCTTGTAATATATTAGCGAGATATGGTGGAAATAGTTGTGAACATAAAGAGTAAAAAGTGAAACGAACGACACTGCATATAAAAGAGGTTCGGGCCTTTCGTACGTCGGGGAGTTAGAATCTTCAAAAGTTGGACTTGTGACTGACTCGAAAGTTGCGAGGGAATTCATCGTGTTGGAAAAATTGACAGCGTTCACATCCCCCACCAAAGAAAGTGGGCAACCAGTCGAAATCAAAGAGGCTTTTCCCTCTTTTTCTTTTTGTCTTTCGCCTCTTTCCTTTTTCGCATTGTCATGACGAGAATGATCATCTCCTTTATCACGAGAAAACATGGAACGGTCCTCTAATGTCAAAATCGCCTTTCACCGACCATGATGGAGCCACTGTAGAAACAGAATTGATCTATGTTTGATTATCGAGTGATTATGTTGCTGTTTGTTCATGTTAAAGACCATAATTCTATTCTTGATGTGTGCAGAAGTATCATTTTTTCCCTAAAAAGGCACTTAAATCGATTCAAAACCATTTCAACCGGAGAGTGAGATTGGGGTTGAACCAGTTTGAGTTGATTTCCCGATAAAATAATTGGTTGAGGCCTTGGATCCAAGAATCAAAGTGGTCCTAGGCCGGTTCTATGATCGCGGAGTTGGGATTATGCCAATTCTCCTTAGAATTTGACTTGAATTGAACGATCCAAGTTAGTTTGGTCCGACTCTTGAGTTAAATCAAACCCAACGCGTACTCTTGATACAAACATTAAATTTTCCTTTGTCCATGGAATTGACCAAAACTTTGTGGTTCCCGAAAGCCATTTCCTCCTTGGCTTATCTTTTGGTTTTTTTTTTTTTTTTCATTTATTGACCCGGAGTTGATAAAAACCGTAGGTTATGAATCGTCAACAAAATTTAAATAATTTATTTTCGGTGGCAACATATGGGTTGAAGCTAGTATAAATATCAAACGACAAGTGGGACTCAAAAAAGATAGATGAACCAATATATGAATAAAAGAAAAAAAAATGAGAAGAAAAAGGACCACAATGGCATTTACCCATTGGCAAGGACTCTCGCTCTCTCTCTCTGCGCTATCTGGTTAGGTGGCAAGTGGACCTTGACCAGGAGAGAAACCCCCTCCAAAAAAAAAAAGAATAAAAAGAAACTAAATATAAACCCCCTTTAAATTTCCCAACAAAAAAAAAAAAAAAAAAAGTTATTCTAGCTTTCAAAAATTATAATGAATCACAAATTTACAATGACTCTAAATGTGATATTTTAAAAGCTTCCAGAGATTTAGAAAAGAATCCAATTTCAAACTCTAAAACTTCAAAAGAGAAAAATCTGAAAATTCGAAAGCGAAACTCATGCCGGCAACGAATTTATTTGTATGTTTTTTGGGTTGTCCTCGTAGGTTTTGTAGTTTCGTGTTGTAAGGAACCAAGATGCGTGGGAGGCCATACGCGCATAAAGGAATCGGTCGTCCCTGTACCTTCTTTTTTTTTCCATAAATGAGGGGCGAAGGTCGGTGGGGGGGTGGGCGGATGCGCGACTCGCATGGCTGTCGGAACGCGCTTTCTTAAATATCGCAACATGGACACCGACGCGACCGGGGAAGACAATGTTTTCAGAGAAGGTTTCGATCCATTCGGTGTGCCGCTGCCACCCAAGACTTTTGCTGAATTCATGTGACCACGTACCTATTTTCCATCTCTACATGACTAGATTCTTTTTCTTTTCTTTTCTTTTTTTGTGTGATTTCCCTCAACTTAATGTCGAGATGTGAGTGTTAGTCATGTTAGATGAGTTGGGTATAGAATGATTAGTATGATTTGAAATAGTTAATATATTATAATTATAATTAAAAAAAAATTGAGTAAAAATAAGTTTAGCCTAATATGATGACGAGAAAAAAAAAATTTATACATTCTTAAGTAGTTATCTTTTTGTTTCATTCGCTCAACTTGCTCGTGACCATTGAACTAGGGTTCAAGCCAAATAATTTCCCAACAAAATTGAGCTCGCTGTTGTCAGGTAAAATTTGAATATTAAATGATCATCGATCTACTTGAAAGTTGACCACAAATACAAACGCAACTGATGTGCTACATGCCTTCTGTGCTAGAAGATGGTGTCAAAGAACTTTTTCATACAAAAATACTCCTTATGTATATACTTTGCTATAAGATATTTAAAGGATATAATTATTCAAAAAGTCTTACATCTATTATGCGACGATCAATTCAATCCCAAACTTTTTTATTTGACAAATTTAGTTATAAACCTTTTGACGATTTGCTAATATAATTATTTCGACTAATTTGGTCGAAAATCATTGACATGGAAGCCTATCGTCCTACATGCCAAGACCAACGATGATGCATATGATTTTTGCAATTTTTTTCAAATTTTCTGAATCTTTTTTTTTTTTTTTTCCATTTATTCTCTTCATTTCTTTTTTTCCTATTTCCCTTTACTCATCATTGGGGCTTTGGTGATGGTTGGCCAAGGTCGTTGGCCATAATTAAGGGTCTGTGGCCAACAATGGTGTTGTGGCCCTTGCCTGTGTTAGGCAACCTCCGTCAACCATTGTCAAGGCTTGGCAAGTGGTGGAGAGAAAGAGGAAAAATATAAAGGAAAAGAAAAGGAAAAAGTATAATAATTAAAAAAGTTGCAAAAATTGTTAACGTTAATAAATTTCAGTCAAAATTGGCTGGAAATATTACATTAGCAAATTGTTGATAAGTTTATGACCAAATTGACCAAATTTTAAAAAACAATTATAATTGAATTACCGCTGTACATTGGATTTAGGATTTTTTGGATATTTTTTCCAATTTCAAAGCACAATAAATGTTTGATGAGATTTTGAGTTTGAATCGAGTGATCACTATATCACTCACATTCAAATTTTGTTATGTTGCTAAACTTAAAACATAATCTTTTGAATAAAAATGCAAGTTAACTTGAATTACTCATACTCAATTATATTTCATTCAGACTTGAGTCGATGGCAAATCGACCTCTTGTACTAAGTACCTTATTTTTAAATATCAATCATTGAGATTTATTCTAATAGCCATCCTTCCCACATGGGAAAAGAGAGGTTAGATATTTGAATCTTCACATTTTCAGAGGGTTAGGATGGAGACGATTTAGTTTCAAATGTGAATTTCAACTCCCATGCCCAACAAAGAGATAAGGTAAAAATCTAAAAGTGAAAATTAGAGTAAAAGTAGAGTATAACTAATAGAAAAAAATATCTCGTCACAATACTTGAATTAGAACACAAGACTTGAGCAACATAAGCCTCCTATCCTCTTACACTAATGAACATGGTGACTTTTTCTTTTTTAATTGGAGAAAATCCCATGTGTTGACATCCAAAAAGAACAATGGGTAGTTGGGGTTTAGAGATTTGACAACCTTCGATAGAGCCACGTTGGAGAAGTAAGCTTGGAGGGTAATACAAAAGCGCATAGTTCCATGAAATCAACATATGAAGGGTATATATTATTTTAGGAAAAGTGTTAGAAAAATCATAAACCTATTATATAGATATTAATTTAGTTTTAAATTCTTTATTGGTATTAATTTAGTTTTGAATATTTTGACTTAATGCAAATTTAGTTATTCTGACTAATTTTAGACGTATATAACTGATGTGAAGGTAAACAACTTTTAATAATTTTTTTGAATTTTTTTAGTTATTTTTCCTTTTTCTTTTCATTTCTTTATTTTCTTTTCATTCCCTTTCCTCAAGCCAATCATTAGACCTGGCAACCGACTAAGGGCCAGGGCTGGCAAGCCTCACCATGGCAAGGTGAGGTACAACCCTCTACCGACCCCTAGTGAGGCTTGAGCCCTCGCTTGAGGCTACGAGGGCCTCTCGCCTAGCCCCTAACGAGGCTAGAGCCCTCGCCAGAGGTTTCGAGGGTAACCTTGCACTTAGCTGGTGACGGACCTCACCAGTCTTCGCCTCTAGCTAGTCACCGAGGTCTGATAATTAGCTGGAGGGAAGGGAAGGGGAAAAAAAAAAGAGAGAGAAAGAAAGAGAAAAAAGGAATAAAAATAAAAAAATTTGAAAATTATTTAAATAATATTTAAAGTTGTCCCTATCAGCGCCAACCAACATTCCACATCAGTAATATCCGGTCAAAATTAGCCAGAATAACTTAATTGGCATCATGTGATAAGCTAAATATGCATTAATAAAATATTTAGAATTGAATTGACATAAATGTGATAAGCTTAAGACTTTTATGGCATTGTTCTCATATTATCCTTGTAGCTTTTGGCATGCAAGGAAAGGCACTCACCCATCTCGAGAGTTGTAGAGCTTGCTTATAGGGTATGAAGCCATACAACCATCGATTATATGGGCTGTGGGTTATGGAGAGAGCATCGAGATAAGAGAGGACAAATAGCTCGAAAGGAGATTGAGCAGGGGACCTGCCAAACGAGGGGAGCCTAGTATGTCTGCTGATGTGATAGGCAAGGAGACGTGTAAATGGAAAGAAGAGACCCTACGGGCACTTTTTGTGAAGAGATTACATGGGAAATTCTTGTTGCTCCTTTAGATTCTCAGGTTACAGAGGATAAACTGATGTAATTAAACTCTAGATCTGGAAATTTCACTGTGAAAAGTGTGTACGAGTAGAACAGACGGGAACAAGCAAAACCGGATGTTAACATGGCTTCCTCCTCGCTTGGAGCAACATGTACTCTTTCTCCCAGGACTAAGTATGGCAAATCCCAACATTACCCAAAACTGTTCTTGATCCTATACGCGAATTGTGTCACCACCAAACCGAGACAATTGAACATGTCTTTTGCTATGTCCCTGGATGAAAGAAGTCTGGTTCGACCCGTCCCTAAAAATCGACATCTTGAGCACTGGGCTTTCGAGAGTTGAGGAATGGTTGGCCGAATTCAACCGTGCCTCAGTTTCTTTTTAAGTGAATGCTCTCCTGAAAAACCTAATCCATTTTCAACCGCGATCTTGGAGTTGAAAACAGATCACCCGATCTGATAAGGGAGGTGTTGGTGCATTAAGCCAAGATAGAATGTAAGTGTGCTTATCAACGAGGCCTAAGCCTGAGTAAAGATATTTTTCTGATCTTAATCTTTCCACTACGACTGTGAAGTGAATCAAGTAGTCAATTGGATTGCCAAAGTCCTTTGAATCTAGACTTGTCAAATTGGGGTTTGTATTGGGTTGAAAACAGTCCATCCCCAATTATCTATTTCCATGCAATGCAAATCTAATAATCAAATTTGACTTAACTTGTACCTAACTCATACTTGACCTTAGCCATATTACTAAAACACTTCTATATTTAACCAATTTTAAAAAACTCACACTCACACCTAAACTGAGATAAGAGCAAAGAATGAGTGGACGCTTGTTTTAATGAGGTTAAGAGAGAGTCATAGAAGTGAATTTGGCCTTATAACCCACTTAATGAGTATACTAAAAATTATAACAACTCAGCCAATCAAATATAGATTAAGAAATAAATCTACATAGAAATTGTTCTAGAAATTGAAGAAATGGAGAAGCTCCTCGAACGAGTTAGGTAGGTCTATTCAAATCTGGCCACTCAACTCTTTCAAGTCCTTGGAACTCTTATTTGTTCTAAAACTTTTATAATGTATGTTCAAACTTGAGATTTGTGTATGAGAATAATCTGTATGACAACCCAAAAAGAAAAAAAACGAAAAAACAAAAACCTAATCCCTTTTTCTAAGACATCTATCTAGTATTATTCAAATAATTTCATCAGAGAACAAACCCGATTAACTTCTTACCCGGACTTAACTCAAGATGATTTCAACCCTTAATTACGCGGGTTCCCCACGCGTGAACCCCACAATCAACCGTCGACCCACGCGACCAAACGGCCACGATGACCTCGGTCCATGGAGAGTGGGGATCCGACGGTTGAACGAGTCAACGGTCTTCGTTCGTGTTCAACGATCAAGGCCGGAGCTTCCGAGAGGAGAGTAATTACAGTCTCAGATGAAGTGAGGACTGGAAACGCGGGATCAGATGGACCGGAAGAGTCCAAGTCTCTGTTCATTGGGGCTCATGCACTTCTAGAAAGTGGAAACGACCAGGCTCCGGGAGGTCTTAAAGAGCCTACCACCCGTCGAAACCAGACGGTAGAGAGATTAAGCAACTGATGAATTCGTTAAGCTTCGATACAGCGGCGCGCATTGGGCCGGAGCTTGTAGATTGTTCTGGGATTGTCTTCCAGCATAACTTGTTTATTTAAAATGTCTTAATTAGGGACGTACATTCATCCTGATCGAATCAAAGAACCGAAGTCAACCGCATTGAACCGTTTAGTTTTAGCCGATTCATAAAGAGACTAGTCTAATTCTTGATTCGACGGGAGCCCGATCCAATTTGGAGACTGAAGCGGATCGCACTTAACCGTCCAAATTTAGCTGATTCATAAAGAGATGAGTCCACTGATTCCAAGGGAAAGCCGACCAGCCGTACTAGACCAATTGATAAGTCATGATTTCAATTTATCTTTTCATTTTTTTACCCTAAAGCAAACCCTAATTAATAAATAATTTCTTCTTTTAATGTAGGAAAATTTCCATTGATAGGTCATCGGAGAAATCATCGATTTCAGAATCAACCCACAATTGGACTAGACTGGTCTCTGATTCAATCCAATTTTGAAATTTAGTGGGCCAATTTCAGGTGTCAAGATGGGAGCTGACCACCTTGAAACCAATCACCTGTTAAACCTGTTATCTTAACAGGTGATCCACAAATAATTATCAATAAATCAGTCGACTCTCTTATAGGACTCAAGCAACCGTGAACAATTTGCACAACGAAGCGCCCAAAGGTAACAGTACCGTCAAAAAGTGACACTGAATGATAATCTATTGTTATTACTACTAACTATACCACCAAAGGCTAAGAGCATCACCGAGCGCCTCAATTCCAAAACTAGACGGAATGCACTGCCATCTCCCACCAACAGTGCCTTTTACTATTCTACTCTACGGCCGGACCTCTTTGGGGCGGAATATCCGGTGGTATCACTGGCGGAGGCACGTAGTCCGGTGGCTTTGTAGATGGTCGATGGATTCCTGCATCCTCGTTTGGTCGAGGCGGTGGCACTTCGGGCTCCGGTGGAGGTGCATGGGGAGTTGGCGGCGACGGCACTGGAGCAATAGGAGGATCTGGCATCAGAGGAAACTGCGACGGAGCTTTGCCAGGAGAGTCTGGCGGGTCAGACGGATCATGGAGTAGCAACCCAATTGATCTCGAGGCAATTAGTTTCCTCGAGGCGATTAGTTTTCTGAGTGAATCGGATGATGTCGGGGCTGAGGGAGGAGGCATCTTTTCTCATGGCGACACCGGCTAGCAATTTTGTGGGCAGTGAACGAAGGTGACTCTGGGAAGGACTTAAAGTAGGGAATCAAGCAGGCGGTGGGGAGACACTTGTTCATTCGCATGCACGCCACGTCATACAATGTCTCATGACACATCACACGCTATGCTACGTCACCCACAACTTGTCACCGCTAGTCGAGAATGGCCCTGTTCCCCCTCCCCCTGAGAAAATATTGAGTAATTCCAACGTGTAAATATCCTAATCCATTCATGAATGCAATAGTCCTCGGGCGACACGTGTCACCCAAGCTCACCTCAAGCTAGAAGCCTTCTCTTTTTTAATTTCAATTTCACCCCCTCCTCTCACTTTCACTCTCTCTCCTCTCCCTCTCCCCTTGGCACTCCTCTCTTTCACACTCTACTCTTTCTCCCTTCCACTGATGCAACTATTCCGACTCATGATAGAGCCTGCCATCCGATGAACTGCGCCGCCACCTTTGCATCCACCTCGTCCGTTGCCTACGCCGAACGACATTGTGTGTTCTCTCCGTCTCTCTTTCAATTCATTCTATCTCGCCCTCTCCACCACCAGATGAACCACACCGCCGCCACCTTCGCCCCCCGTTGTTCGTGACCCAAGCCCTCCCTTAGCCCTTAAATCCTCAATGTTTTCTGCGGCTTTGATGTCGTCGTCTTCCCAACCCTCGTTAGATTTGGTGAGGACGGCCCTCGCCTGGGTGACGAGAGTCGAGCCCTTGCCAAATTCGACGAAAGAGAGCTTCGTTTGTGGGTAGCAAGGATCGCAATATCCTCGCTAAGGTTATTGCCTCCCAAACCCTCGTCGAATCGAATGAAAGCAACCCTCATCAGCCATAGGCGAGGGACTCGACACCCTCACTGACCCTCGCTTGTGGTTGGTCACCAACCCTCATCTATGGTTGGTCGCCGACCATAGGCCAAGGGAAAGAAAAGAATTAAAAAGGGAAAACAAGAGAGAGAAAGACACAGTGAAGAAGAGAGAGAAAATGAAGGAGAGAGAAGATTGTAGGTTTTCTGATAGGTGGGTTCGCGAGTGATATGTGTCGCTTGCATAATGAATTAGTGTATTACTAAGGTGACCATCATAATTATACTCAATATCTTTTCAATGTGTCGAATATTTATTTTAGGAAGAAACTCGTAAATTTCTAGATTTCCACAAAAAGACTGACATCATTGCACCTTGCACTTTGGGCCCTGAGTACTATTTAACTTTTTGAATGTCCAATCAACCTAGATGTAGTCAGAATTGATTGGGTGGAACTATGATTTTAAACTCGATTATTTCAATAGATTGACCGAAGTTACCAATTAATGATAATCTATAAATTGAATATGCGATGAATTGACGACTTACGGTTTGCAACATTCATTGTGATTACACTTGTCAAAATGAGTGCATAACCCATTTAAATATTAAATGGGTCATAAATGGGTCAAGCTTTCCTTTTCAATCATCTATAATGGGTTTAAGATTAAAAAGACTAAAATATATGGGTTGTTAATGGGTCATTAATGGGTCAAGGTTTAAACCTACTTAGAACTCAACTACTCATTAGTTCTTAGAGATGACTACTCTCCTCTCCGCTCTCAAATCAAAACGAAGAAACATTCCTTATCGTACGACAGCGCGTCGTCTCACTCCCACCGCTCGTACAACAGTTCTTCCTTTCACTCGCCCGACGATGCTATCGCACATGGTCGCCATCATCGTCAGACCTCTCTTGATCTCCGACTTCCGCTCGCGCTCGCACAACCCTAGCCGCCGCACCTTGCTGGCTTGATTGGTCGTCAAAACCCAAGTGAGTTTCGTTCCTCCATATGTGTGTGTGATTTTTCAAAAATAAAAATATTTAAAATATTTAAAATAAAAAATATTAATAATTCAATTTTTTAAAAAATAAACAATATTAAAGGAATATAATCTTTAAAAAAGATTATAAGAATAAATTTTTCTAAGTTTAGTTAGATAGGGAAGTGTTTTAATAATATGGGTTGGGTCGGGTATGGGTTGGGTCGGGTATGGGTTAGGTTGGGTATAGGTCAAAAATTTTATACTATGCTTAAATGGGTAATAAACGGGTTAATGGGTAAATTTGGGTCGGACCATTTATGATCCAACCCAAACCTGACCCGACCCACCCGTTTAACAGGTCTACTTGTGATGCAAGATTCGTGTAATCATCGGTTCTTAATTTGGACATGTAAAAACTAGCTATACAGATAGTGGCACCTCCATTTTTAGCCAAACATCACCATGCAAAAGAAATTTGAATAAAGATTCAATATGTGAAAATATATATAACAAAATATCATAAATGCGGATATTGTTTATAATAAGAGTTTCTAAAAACCCAATCATCATATTTTAAAATATCCATACCTTATAAGGAACTTTTGTATCACAACAACTGATTGATGATTAAAGTGAAGAGAAGAGAAGGATATGAGTGTAATTAGATTTAGTAACAAGAATTCATATGAGAAATATGTCATCGTTTGATGATTCCTTGGCTATGGAATAGCTTATGCGGTGCTTGGCGAGCACCAAATCAACCTTCATTTTATAGTTGTCCCAAAGGATAATTTGGCGAATAGCTTCCTTTTATAAAGTCATACCACACCTAGCTTAGCTCAGGCTTTAATTCATCAAGCAAGACAACATATCACTTTAGACTTGACAATTAGTTTTGGCTTGCCATGGCCTCATTAGGAGAATAATATTAGCTCCCGACCAATTTGTGCAAGAGGTCATCTCCACCTTGACAGCTCGTATAGATATATTCATTCGATCCTAGAACTTCTAGCACAATGCCACTCCCATGGACCTTGTATTCTTTTCCTCTGCATCAATCACTTTTCACTCGATAAATCCAAGCTCCACTCACAAGAGTTTATGAGTATGGGAAAATACGGACCGTAACATTCTCCCCCACTCAATTTCGCAACGCACTCATTGCAGGCTATTTAGTTGCTTCCTTGGGTTTCCTTAATCAATGATGTGCCACTTTTGGATCATACATAGAATGGCAATGCTCGCCTAACAAAATCAAGGAAAGATATGATCCGAGCAAACCATTACGGGTTGTTCCGTATTTTCAAACTAAACACTTTTTGGGTCATATATCGAATGGCAACACTTGTCCATACTTTAGAAGGAACTTCTAGGTCACAATGGCTGATTGATAATTCAAGTGAAGAGAAGAGGAAGATACGAGTGTAATTGGATTTAGTAACAGAAATCTGTATGAGCAATGCATGATGTGCCGAGTGCTTAAAAAGCCCCGCATGCGAGTTTCAAAAGGGCCAGCCTACATGTGTTGGTGACAGGTCTGGTTGGGATGCTAGTGACATTTGTTGGTGTGAACACAAAATGGGGAGCACTGACGAGTTCATGAAGTCATCACAAAAGCGAAAAAACACCTCAACAGGCTCGGTTGAACAGGCTCATCTCTTCATTAGGAAAAGTCGGTGCGGCAGCTGTTCATATAATTTTTCTTGGTCCATTAATACACTACTTCGCAGGAAGCAAACGAGGTGAGAATGGCTAACCAGTGAGCGATAAAACATCTGGTGATGTCTTACATGTGTTGATCAGTAGGCTTGTCGCAGCAATAGCAAAGCTATGGTTGCTAACTACTGCTAAAGACTTGCCAGCAGCTCTCATGTTCAATCTCGCCCTTGAGATGAAGAGAACAATGCTAGGTAAGGGAGACCACGAGCTCGGCTAATGCCATTTGCAGGGAAAGAGCAGGCATCCTGATGCCAGACACTCTGAAGATGTAGTTTTGGCTTGGCCAATTTTTCTCGGCACACACCTATTGCTCTGTCCGTCCACACGTACTCCATCTGATTCAGGGAGAGTTGCTTTGGACACAACAGGAAGCGTTTGCAAGTCGTCTCCGAAATCTGAGCTCGAGCTTTTGGGTAGCCCAACGGAGAGCAATTCTTTCTTTGGCCGTCGGAATCTTGCACACAGACATAGAGGCAATAAAGAATAGGCAAACCCTCCTCCCTGCTAAAGCCTTCACTTCGAACTGGCAACTCAATTAACAGCCAAAAAAAATTGTACATGGCATAGTTCACGTGGATTTCAAATGTGATAATGAGCTTACACTTGTCAATGTGCTCCAAGTATTATGATAGAGATAAATGCATTAGAAATCTTAATACTATCAAAAAGTGTAATCAAGTTTTAAAATTTGTCAAATTGATCTAAACAAGTCCTTTTGTTGGTTTCACATTTTGAAAGTTTGAGGACTCGATTATACTTTCACAATAAGTTTTAAGACTTAATTACACTTTTTGAAAAATTTTGGACTCAGTTGCACTTTTGTAACAAGTTTTAAGATTTGATTGCACTTTTTCAAAATTTTTAGAACTTAATTACACTTTCCTGACAAATTTTAGGACTTCCAATATATTTATCCCATTATGATATTTTTGGCGCTAGGGGTGAGCATCGATCTAGGGTCAACCTTGGATTGAACCAATCCTACCAGTCTTGGTTCGGTTCCCAAGAGAATTGGGTCGATCTTTGGTCTTGGGATCCTTAGACTAGTATTGTGCGGGTTGATCCTCAGTCCTAAGAGTTTCGGGTTGGTCCAACCCGAACCAATCATGATCTTATATTATATTATATATTATATATCTAATATATTATTTATAATATTTTTTTATCTATTTAAAGAGCAAATCCTAATTCAAAAAGCATTCTTATCCTCTAGTACTATTGTTCTCTTCTTTCTACTTTATCCTCTTAGTATTCAATTTGTCAAGTAAAATCAAAATAAACAATTTCACTCATAAGCAATTTTGCCTTACTTGCCGCTTGACACTCATCTAGCTCACCTCTGGTCGTTTGCGACTTGACACTCGCCTCGCTTGTCGTGCTCACCTCACTCGCCGCTCAACACTTGTGCCCCTCACCTTTCTTCACTAACCTCGCTCATCGCTAAGTAAATTAAAAGGAAACAAAATCCCTAATTAGATATCCTCTTCACTTGGGAGCAACGCTTGCTTTGTGACTTTATAAGCAATCTTAATCGTTTTTGTTGTTTCCTACTTTTAGCAAGCGTAAAATTTTTATTGTTGTATTATCTTAAATTTGTTGAATATGTATTAGTATTTATAGTTTTGTTGCTCAAAATTGTATTATTAATGGATATGTAATTTGAAATAGTAAATTTACCTTTTCAGGAATACAAAAAATGAAAAAAAAATCAATTAATCCTTGGTTAACCCTGGAACCGGTTGGTCCGGTCCTTAGTCCCAAACTCAATAGAGTTGGTCCTCAGTCCCAAAAGTTGAGAGCCAACACTATGTGGATTGGTCCTAAGGTTAAGTGGTGGACCAACCCAACCAGACTCATGCTCACCTCTATTTGGCACTTCAGTGAAACTGGATGATCAAGAAAGGATGATCTTCTAGCACATTATTCGTATGGGCATATAGTTGTTCTGAAAAATTAGCAGCCGTGTCTAAACACAGAACACAAGTTGTTCATCCCCTTAAAAAATGAGAAGAAAAGGCTGATTTCACACAAACCAAACTCGTTCTATTGTGAAAACAGGATGGTCAGTAATGTCGAGATCAAAAGGGAACTATATAGGCAAAAATAATCGAAAATTAAGATACATGCAGATCATACATCATTAGAGTTATGGATAGCTAATTGCCAGTATGCTCCTATCGGAACGTGAGTTTCATTCAGCAAATTTTCTCCATGACAAATATTTGAAGAAACAACTCTGTCATTTCAAGGTACAGAAGGCAAATCAAAGAGGATCGATCTACAAATTTGTTTGGTTACAGAGGAGAGTTCAAGTATCCAACTCCAGCAAATACATAAGAAAACTGGAGATTCCTCTTCCTTTTTCAACTAGGCACCTTACCAGTGACCCTCTGAGCAATCCATCCAAGACCATCGAAAAGCCCATCTCCTGTGAGGGCAGAACAAGCTTGAATGTGCCAATCATGATTCTTGATACTGTGAAGAGAGAGTGCATCGGTTATTTCTGCTGGGGTCATGGCATCTTTCAGGTCTTGCTTGTTTGCAAACACCAACACCACGGTCTGCTGAAGTTCCTCACTTGCGAGCAACCTAAATAGTTCATCCTTCATGATGGAAATCCGTGCTCTGTCAGTGCTGTCTATCACTACAATGACAGCATGAGTTCCACGATAGTATGTGGCCCATGAGGTCCTTAATCTTTCTTGCCCGCCAAGATCCCAGACCTGATAAAAAGCATCATCACAAGAATAGCAAGATCAGTTCATTGATGGACCAAATTCATTAAACCGACGCTTCTACTACTTAAAGAACATTGGTCATCATAAGTGCAGTCCATCTTCCTAGTACATGAGCTGTATAAACACTTACATGTCCATCATGAGACCATAATCACTTGCATAGATTAAGAGTATCTATCTGATTCCAAGTCAACCTTCCTTTGTACTCATGACTCATCTACACCCCAACACATTTCTCCACTAACAAACTGAGATACATTCCAGAGCCGCTTTGTTTGAACAGTCTGAATGACTACCCCATGAATTATTTCTTCGTAAAAGACTACTTTTGATCAGTGAAGATGCAAGATGACAGAGAAAAAAATGTATTAACTTTCATTTGAAATTGTTGGCTTGAACTGGCTCTACCAAAGATGCTATAGTAATATAACCAAAACATACAGAGGACTTTCTGAAATTGCCGAGACAATGTATTGATGGACAAAAGCAGATTATCACAATCCAAAGTATCCAAGTATTGCCACCGTCCAAACACCTTAAAAGGATGCATAAAAACAGACATTCAGCATGCAACATGATGAAAGGCAGCATGTGTTACGAGTACCTAAGCTGAACAATCATCAGGAGTTTGACAATTTACCAACACAGAAAATTCAAAACCATCTTATTTAATAGAACATCAACTTACAAATGACATTGTATTTCAGAAATGAAACCCTATTGCCAAAGCTTGCGTTCTTTGAAAATATGGTAGAAAGATCTCTTTTAATCAAGAACTTTAAGCAAAAGAGTTGATCCTAGAAGGAAGACAAGCTATGATAGTCTGCAACTACTAACACAACATCCAAATCTCTAACAAACAAAAGCAAGGGAAGTTCTCGTGAGCTTCAAATCTTTAATTTAAGTAATTCAAGCAATGGTCAACAAAAAATCCAGGCTCCACGGCCCATTAAGTAAAGCTGTTACCACAGATAAACACATACATCCATATTCAGAGGGTCAAGATCAGAACTGAAATCACAAAGTTCAACCGGCCAACTAGCTAACTAGGTAAAACAGCTCTTTTGTGCAGGCAATCCATCACACTTTTCAAAGATAATCACAACTCCAACAAAAAAAAACCATAAAGTAGACTCCACATATTACAGCAACCAATCGAAATGGCAGCCCATAAGCATAAAACATCTACGGGACCGCCATCATACAAAACTCCAAATCGCAAACCCTAAGCACGTATGGCACCATCCAAGATCATATTTCCCACCACTAATCATCAGAAATCGCACACAACAAACGCAAGAAAAAGACAGGGGGGTTCGTTATTAACGCACCTCGAATCGGATATTCTTGTAGACAACCTCCTCGACGTTGCTCCCGACGGTCGGGTGAGTGGTGACCACCTCTCCTAGATGCAATTTGTAAAGGGTGGTCGTCTTCCCGGCGTTATCCAACCCCACGACCACAATCTTGTACTCCTTCGCCGGGAACAGCATGAACCAGAACCTCGATATGAACGCTCCCATCCCCTCTCACCGCAACACCTACACCGTCCAAACCCAAGAATCAAAAATTCACTCAAATCGAACGAGCCCACACGAAATCAGAGCAAAATCGGTAAAACCCAAAGCGCAGTAAACGAATTTCGATCGGCTTCGTCCTAACAAGAAGGGAAGCAGAGAATCAACAAGATGAGGGAGCAGAATCCATCGAACCGAACCTGAAAAGGGGGAAATTAGGTTGGGAAGACGGTCTTTTCTTCGGGGATTTCGGGTTCGGGTGATGGGCAGAAGCGGAGGAAAGATCACTTCTTTAGGAGATTAAATTAGCAATCAATCCGTGGAATTCTAGCTTTGATGGATTCAAGATCGCGATCGATTTGCTTTTCGTTCTGGTAAAAGGGCAAAAGGAAGGAGAGAGAGAGAGGGGGAGAGAGAGAGGGGGTTTGAGACCATCGTAAGTTTTGACGTTGCGGAGGCGGGGATGACCCGGAGATCGGTGGAGGCGTGACGGGGAGTTGACTGGGCCCCACCCCTGCGTGTGAGGTGACGTGGCGCGCCACGTCGGCCCGCGGAGGAATCCCATGAGCCATCGAGTTCATGTTTGGGGCCTAGGCTTCACTACTTTTTGGATCATGTGAATTTCATACGAGACTCACCGAAAAATTAAAAGATCGTGGTTCACCGGGCTAACAGCCTAAGAAATCCTATCTTTAGAAAGGATGACCAAATCGGAGAATAGAACATAAAAATATAAAAAAATTATAAATTTATTGTATTAATATTAATTTAATCATAAATATTTTAATTTGAGTAATGTCTCCTAAATATATTTAGGTTTTACCAATTGAATTCATACGATTAATTTAGACCCAAAATTGCCGATGTAAATATTAGATATCTTACATGACACAGTATGCAATGATGTTGAGTTTTTTTAATGTTTTTTTTGAATTTTTGTATTAATTTTTTCTTTTCCTTCTATTTTTCTTCTTCACCTCACCAGGCATTGCCTAGAGGCTAGATTGTAGCACGGCTGAATGAGGGCTTTGCAACCCTCGACCATTGGCAAGGCAAGCTCCAATGACCCTCGATGGGTCACAATGAAAAAAAAAAAAGTAAAGAAAAAATAAAGAAATTGAAAAAATATCTTAAAATTAAGAAACATTTTCCGCATCCACATGAGCAGGATCATATAAGACACTCAATGTCCAATTTTGTAATTTCCGATTGTAATGAATCAAATGGATCCAATTTATAAAATGTAAAAATATTTTGAAATAAATAGTATTTTTTTTTTGGTTGAAAGAAATAAATAGTATGGATGTAATAGAATTAGAACTCTTATTTTTGTACTTTTCCCCACATTAGAATAATCTCGTTAGTTCATTAAAGTCCGTGAAATTCCGCCTCCCCCAACCAAGTGAGGCGAGAGGACTCTGGATCCGCTTCCGGATCTCAAGAGGCATATCCTCGTCAATATTTCTAATTTAAGGTATATGCCCAAAATAAACAGAAAAAGGAAACCTATAAAACCAAAAAAAAAGAAGAAGAAGAAGAGAAAAAGCCAAAAATATCTCGCGAAAAGAAAAAGCGGGGATGATCCTACCATCCCCATTGTTCGGGGCCCCACACTCCACTAGTTCGATCCTCCAGATGGTCCAATAGCCACGCGCCGCGTGGCTTGAGCCCCTGCATCCGACCGCACGTTCGGTGTTGCTGCGTCCGCTCCCCACGGGGTCGTTTGGAGCGAAACGGCGAGAGAGCCCTTTCGTCCTCCAGAGCGATCTCCCTAACGTAGGGGTAATCGGCTGCCACCGAAAATCAAATCAGAAGGACTGATTCTCAATCTTTGAGACTAGAGATCGGACCGATCGATCTTATAATCGGGAATCGAATTGATCAACCAGTTCAGTTTGATTTAATGAAACCGATCAATTTACTTATAATTTCATTCAATCAATATTTTGAAAGAAGAAAATAAGTTATCTTTTTATAATAAAATATTTGAATAGATGGAAATAAACTATGGTCATGTGGCTTTTATTTGAGGAATACAAATAAAGGGAAATTGAGAAAGTTAGGATTTTTTATTAAAAAATTTATACTATTAGATTGGTTTGGTCGGTCAGGGTGGGAATTGGACTAATTAGCCATCAATTCAAAAAATAGGAATCAAGAGTTAGACCGCTGTCCACGAGAACCGCTCAAAACTGGTGAGTCCGGTCTAATTCGGGCGATCTCTGATTTGGGTGGTTCCGTCCCGTTGCCCACCCCTAACCTAACGAACACTCGCTTCCCAAAACGACACTCCCAAAGCTCGAAAACGGCCAAAGACGTACAGCGGTCCTCCGTCCTCTCCCCACTCTTTGTAAACTCCGCCACTCTCCCGAGAAAACCCATTAAAAACTCCGCCTTTGCTCTCGTCGCCTCCGCCCCTTCCTCCTCCTCCTCCTCCTCCTTAACTGCCGCTCCGACCCATTGCCACCCTCAACCCCACTCGAGCCCCGCCGTTCCGCCCCACCATGCCGGCGCAGTCCCTCCAATTCTTCGCCGCCGCGCCCAGCGTGGCTTTCCTGAGCAAATCCAACCACCATCCCAGGCCTTCCCTCCCCGCCACCGTTCGCCCCTCGCCCATCACCGCCTTCTCCGGCCTCTCCATCAGGGCCTCGGCCTCGGCCTCGGCCGCCGACAACAGCCCGCAGTCGGCCCCGCGCGTCCTGGTGTCCGACAATGGGACCGGGCCCGCGATCCCGCCCCCCGCCGGGTCCGGCGACGCGGCGGCCATCGAGGTGGACGCGGTGACGGAGGCCGAGCTGAAGGAGAACGGGTTCCGGAGCACGCGGCGCACGAAGCTCGTGTGCACCATCGGCCCGGCGACGTGCGGGTCGGAGCAGCTGGAGGCGCTCGCGGTCGGGGGGATGAACGTGGCGCGGATCAACATGTGCCACGGCACGCGCGAGTGGCACCGCCGCGTCATCGAGCGCGTCCGCCGGCTCAACGAGGAGAAGGGCTACGCGGTCGCCATAATGATGGACACGGAAGGGAGTGAGATCCACATGGGCGATCTTGGTGGGGCTGCTTCCGCGAAAGCCGAGGTTCGTTTGTTCTTTCTTCTGACCGAATTTGCATTTATCACTTATATGGTGCGACTTGATTGAGTTAGGCATAGTTGTTTGGTGGGAAATGTGTGTTCGTGCAGTCGTTTGCGGAAGATTGTGATACTGGAGGTTTCAAAAGAAAAGGAAAGGATTTGATGAAACTACGTTTTTGTTGGTTAAGTTTGATTGTTTTCTATATATTGCGACCCACATGCATAAAATTTGTGAGGTACATCAAATTGTGTTATGCAAAGGCTTTTTGCCGTGTGACGTATGAACTGATGTGCTGTCAATTTATGACAGTGAACTGGAACTGGTTATTATAGCTCATGCTTGATCCATCACTCAATCATGGAACTCTAACAATCAATGCACACACTTGATAGTTATCTGATGATAGATAACATTTCTCTAGTCAAATGCCAAGTCAAGGGCAAGACGGGAACTACACTGCCCTCTATTGTATATTATGCCCAATTTGTGCACATCATACTTGAAATTGCATTGGTACTGATTCAATTCAAGGGCTTTTTTCATAGGACTTAGTACAGACTGATTAGGAAACTGAGTTTTGCTTATACGTGCTTTTGTGCTTGTGTTGGGTGCATGCTTCATAGGAAAAATGTGAACGTTTTTGCCTTCTTATGTTAGGTTCCGTTGTTCTTTCAGTGGTAACTGCTTTTATTTGTGGAATGAAATTTTATGGCGAGCGATGGTCCCTTTGCTGATTGATAGTTCTTATCTTTCGCCTTGGGTGAGTTGCTTATCCTGTGTACAGGGCTTTTTGGGGGTAATTAAAATCACCTTATTGAAATAGAAACAAGTTATAGACTCACAAAAAAAGTATACAATTTGAAGTATTAGATGAAGGATATAGAAGAAACAGGACAACAGAGAGGTATTCTAAAAGGAAAAATCCAAACTAAGAAGCAGTCTAATCAATAACATGGCTAACAGCAGTTATATTCTGATATATCAATCAAGCCTTTGAAAATCGTCATAGCAAGGGCTCTCCAGCTTTTCTTTGTGAGTTTGAATATTTTATGCTACTCTGAGCAAGCTGTCCTCTTGGCTTTTTTATTTTTTTGGTCATAGTCCTCTTGGCTTTAATTGCCCTGTATTCGTCCTCTTGTAGTTGACCTGCTTGCTGTATTATTATGTTTCTTGTCATATACCTTAAATTATTACACTTTACTACCAACCAGTATGGCACTACGAGAAGTTTGTTATTTTATAAGTCTGGCCAATTTGGAGAAAATATACTTCTCCAGATTATTTTTGACATTTTTCTGCATATTAATTCATTTGCTGAATTTTTTAGCTGAACTCTGCTGTTATTGGGGTGATCTCTCTCCCTCTTTCTCTGAACTGTGGCACTACTATGTTTTTCGTGCCCTTTGAGGCCATCAAAATTGCATCTTTATGTGGTAGAGCACAATTAGACCTTTTACAGTGGCCTAATGCAAAAGATTTTGCCTGGAATAGCTCATATACTTAGAGGAAAGAATTAAAGTTGAAATGTGTTCCATGTGATAACAGTTGGACTGAAATAGTTCTGTTATAGCCTTTTACTGTTGATCAGTTTGCAGTTTTTGTGGCAGATGGCATTGCTTGTAATGAGAATTTTCTTTAACTGATTGTGCTTTTGTCAGGATGGTGAAATATGGACTTTTAGCGTGAGGGCTTTTGATTCCACTCTCCCTGAACGAACCATCATTGTGAATTATGATGGTTTTGCCGAAGGTATACCTTATGGAAAATCTCGCTAAGTGAAGAAACAGCTGTTATTTTTGTGAGATCATGCAATGCTTACTGTGTTTTTGTTTTGTTAATCTGCTGAAATTCACAGATGTGAAGGTTGGGGATGAACTCCTTGTGGATGGTGGTATGGTGAGGTTTGAAGTGATTGAGAAAATTGGTCCAGATGTTAAATGCCAATGTACTGATCCAGGACTTTTGCTTCCACGAGCTAATTTGACTTTCTGGAGAAATGGTAGTCTAGTTCGGGAACGTAATGCAATGCTTCCAACAATTTCTTCAAAGGTTTACCTCTGTCTTTATGTATTTGTTTTATGCTGACATATAATGCTGAAAACTGAAAAAGGATAAGCTACCATCCAAATATTTATGCCAAACAAAATGATGATCCTTTGGTGGATGAACCTATGTTGAATCTCTCGTGTTTAGGACTGGCTGGACATTGATTTTGGGATTGCCGAGGGAGTTGATTTTATCGCGATATCGTTTGTCAAGTCTGCTGATGTTATAACTCATCTTAAGAGTTACATTGCTGCCCGCTCTCGCGATGCGTAAGATCATATACCTTGCCACTCATTTATAGTGTATTAGTTTTATGTAATTTGTATTGTGAAGGACCAATTGCATGTCTTGTTGGACCAATTGCATGTCTTGTTCACTCAAATATGCAGGGACATTTCTGTCATTGCAAAGATAGAGAGTATTGATTCATTGAAGAACTTAGAAGAGATCATTCTAGCATCAGATGGAGCTATGGTTGCCAGAGGTGATTTGGGCGCTCAGATACCACTTGAGCAGGTCCCGTCAGCTCAACAAAAAATTGTTCAGGTCTGCAGGCAGCTTAATAGACCAGTCATTGTTGCTTCTCAATTGCTCGAATCTATGATTGAGTACCCTACACCAACTAGAGCCGAAGTTGCCGATGTTTCAGAAGCAGTTAGACAGAGAGCCGATGCTCTGATGCTCTCTGGTGAGTCAGCCATGGGTCAGTACCCAGAGAAGGCATTGACAGTCTTGAGGAGTGTCAGTCTGAGAATAGAGAAGTGGTGGAGGGAAGAGAAACGCCATGAAGCTATGGAACTTCCACATATAGGATCTTCATTTGCAGATAACATTTCGGAAGAGATATGCATTTCTGCTGCCAAGATGGGTGAGTAATCGTGGCTTAGCTCTTCTCTATTACTTTCAATGCTTGCAAATGGGGGCATGCATTCTTGAAAAAAGTAAAGGCTGTAGGACTTGAGTTCAAAGAGATCCATGACAGCAGACTTTTGACGTATGTCATGTGTATAGCATATATATATATTTTCTTTGTGTCATCTACCAATATCATGTGCTGTTGCTGTTCTCCATTGAAAGATAGGACATTTACAGCTCTGCTTTGCTTCTGATTGCTAAAATTTTACAGCTCTGCTTTGCTTCTGATTGCTAAATTCCCATGAAGCTTAACCGAAAAATCTATAACTTGAGGGGGATAACTGTTCCATGTCATCAGCCGTTGGTCTAATTTGTTGCATTGCTTTTTTGGCATTCTTTAGCAATTCTTCATATTGTCTCAAATACTGTTGTGCCATTATCCATTTTGTTCTGGAACATAGTCAACAATCGTAGTGTTGACCCTTGAAACTGTACCAATGTCTTTTCCGTGGTTGCAAATAGACGCTTTTCTGGTCCTTCATGTCTAACGAGTTATATTTTATATTTTTGATGTCACAGCTAACAATTTGGGGGTGGATGCACTTTTTGTCTACACGAAATCCGGTCACATGGCGTCTCTCCTCTCGCGATGCCGACCTGACTGCCCAATTTTTGCTTTCACATCTACTACATCAGTGAGGAGGCGTCTGAACCTTCAGTGGGGTCTGATACCGTTCAGATTGAGCTTCTCCGATGACATGGAAAGCAACCTCAATAAAACATTTGCTCTTCTCAAGGCCAGGGGGATGATCAAATCGGGTGACCTTGTCATTGCTGTTTCAGACATGTTGCAGTCTATTCAAGTCATGAATGTACCCTGAAGAGTACTGGTTTTCTGTGTGGGTAAATTGTGTTAAGCAGTAATTCTGGATTAAGATGATTATCAGAGTTTTAACCACGGGGTCACGGTCAAGAAGTTCCTTTTTAGGATTTTCGATCATCCTGCTTTGGATCTGTATGCATTAGAGCTTGTGGCTGGTTCTGCAATATCCTGCTTGGCTTTGAGCTGCTGACAATGCTCAGCAGAGATCGTGATAAGGTATGTGTCCTGTTTGCGAAGTTCACGCAGGAAGTTGGAGCCATTGTTTCCATTTTTTTCCCTGCTTTGATATTACTGGACAATGTAAGACTCTTTTTCACTTGATTATTGAATAGTGTACCAAGGGATCCTAAACTAAACATTTCTATCTGCGATAAATGAACCTATTATGGAGACACCGTTCCAGTCTTCTAGATGCAATATGAGGCTTTGAGAGTACGGAAGAGAATGTTGTGTCAGTGGTGGGGTTCAACCTTTTGTATGAACCATAGCTGAGAATTGAACTCTACGAAGATCCACACGTCCTTCGGACCAACTAGACTCTTCTACTAGGGACACCCTGGGCTGCAAGTGTTTGAACCTGAGGATGGTCATTGAGAAAACTGCTGTGCAAATTGCTGTTACCATATATTAATGACAAGATTGTGGTCTTTTAATGACGCTTAAAAGTCTTCAGCTGATGCAGATGGCCCCTAGGGAGACATTGGTGGTTACTTGTGCGGTTGAACTGAACTTGGAACTTTACCTTAAGCACAGAAACTCACGGAATCCGCTAGCTAAGACAAAGCATGGCCATATGGGAATACGCGTTCATAATAGCAAGTTGTGCTTGCTCCTAACATTGACAGGACAACCGGTGGATAAAAAAGATGAAACAAGCACCACCAAGGAAAAAAAATAAATCTATACGGTGTCCAGGATAGGCAAGGTTTACCATGGGCCTAGACAATGGGTTTCTCGCTTAAGCTTATATATGCATGGAAGTACGTACTGATGGGCTTCCACACCTAGGAAGGGAGTTTTCCCTCCTACAAAGGCCTTCGCGGCATGTCCGTTTAATATATGAGGATAGCGAGTTTCACAAATGCATTCTTTATTTGAATGTGCTAGTGTTCACGTGTCTTGCACCTCCAATTCCTTCTATGTCTTTGTCTTTTTCAAGGAGTGAGAATATTCTCTTAGTATTTTACATCTCGATAATCTCCAAGTTCGGATGGGTACTGAGATGAAGCTTTTTAAGGACTTGCTTAGGTCCAAAACTTATATATACATAGAAGTACGCACTGATGGGCTTCTCACATAAAGGGATCTAGAAATGTGTGTGCGTGTGTTTTGTTGTTTAAATAGTCAATGATTGTTTTTGTAATTAAATTAGTGTTCTATGTAGATTTCGTTTGTGTATAGCAACCACCTTTTTCACGATTCTAATTATTAAGCTTTATCAATTTGTAGGGTCAAAATCAAGTGTGAATACTTCCAATTTTGCTTGATTGTATTATCTTTTGAGAAATCCGATGAGGGGCAACCTTAAGTTTTTGGCCAAAAGAACATAGTATAACAGAGAAGTCTTGACCTACTTCGTAAAACGAGTGAGAACAAGAGCTCCCACCATACGCCATACGATTCATTTCGACGAGGTCAAATAGGACGCACCAATCCCCCACCACAGGAAGGGTGCGTTTGGAGATATGTCGACGACTAAGTTACTTGCACTCTATCTCCTTATTATTCTGCATTGATTTATGTAGTTCACGTTTTGTTCTCGTCCTCCATCTCCAACACCAACAACTTTTGCAATGTTCAGTTGATTCCATGCGCTTGATTGCTCATAAATAGAAGCGAACGCTCAAGGAATATGGAGGTGTCATTTTCCACAAGTGGGGCATACGATGTGGTTATGCAAACTCATGCGGCCATGAGTCATGCCCATTTCGCGATTCAAGAACAACTTCAAGGTCAACATCAAGCTGTACCAATCTTACCTGTTTTGCATTCACACGATGACTCCTAAAGTTGTCTCTTGGTAGGATCGTGATAACCCTTTATTTGACTGAGTAATTAATTGTTGGGTTAGGATACAGTGAATCCTAATCCGAATAGGAGTGTCTTTCTCTCATATTAAACTTGCCTATCATCCTATGGACGATGCTTTTATTGGATACATGTGGATGGGGTAATTTCCGTATAGTTGTGGGAATTAATCCATATGCGAGGTAAGGATAGTCCATGTCATAACAAATTTGTAAATTTGATACATTGATGATGCTTTGAGGTGAACTAATTACTTTTAAGTTTGGGATAAATTTGTTATTGCAGTTATACCAGCTTGGAGTTTTTAATGATCCAAAAATTAACTTGGGGTAAATTTGTCATATGTGTATTAGTTTGAGGTTTTTTATGGTATTAACTCTAACTTTCATGTTTTCAATGAAAATTAACTTTGCGTTTACTTTCAACATGTGAACTAATGGTTTGCTACATCATGGGTACATCACACATGATGTGTATTGACATGCAAGTCTTATCCACTAGAAAATATAATACTGTATCACTTTCGATCAAAGGCATTATTCAATACCGTCACTATCTTAGTGAACGATTCTGGGCAGTATCTGGTAGAGAACAAAACACTTGAATAAGAGGGTTTGAAGACCCGAGTAAGGCACTCAAACCATATAAAATTCCCTAAGATTATTTTCTCACTTAACCTATTTAGCTTTCCTTTTTTTTCAAAATAAAATAAAATAAAATAAAATGGCGAAGTGCTCAAGAATTTTCACTAAATTTATCTCCGCATATCAGCTAGCAAGAAACCTAGAACATGTCCTTATCTTAATGTCTGCTGATCCTTTGATGTCCAAAGAAGAAACTCGTTGACTCAACCACTGCCTTTTCTTTTTATTCATTTTCCAGTTTATGATTTGGTTTAGGAGTCATACAAGCAATTTTGATAACTCAGAGACACAGACAGGTAGCGTAACTTGCTCACTAAACTCTGATTTAGCTGCTCTACAAGTCTCGACTAATCTTTTGGTTGGTTCTGCATCTAAAAGAACCTTATTATACATATCCTTTTAGTACTTAAGCTTTGTTTTTATATTATACTCTGTGTTTCATTTTCATTCAATCATGTCCTTTACGTATCACTTGAAGATCCAAAATGACACGTGAGAGCGAAGGATATATACACTTTCGGATATTCAAGTGATTTATATATTAATGTATTCTGGTGCAGTGCCCATCCTAGATTTATAACACTGTTTTTTTCTTTTTGTTTTTTTTAACAGCATGATTTTCTAGACCTCATTGCCCTATCCGGCAGCGATTTCAAATTTGAATACTATAACTGAGTTCAGCGCCCTTCAAACTTTTAGTTTTGATTTGGCTTCTCAATTGGTAACATGTCGATCCCTTTTAACTAGTATCCTTGTCAAACAACTTTGTCATGGTAATTGGCAACCAAATACTATCATATATCGACAGTTGGTTCATGATCATCAATATATATCAATATCGACAATTATTCGTATGGTCATTGACAATATTTCACGTGAGTATTGATAGCCATTCATGCTAAAATCACCCGTCTGCTTATGCCTAGAACCAAGATCCAACATATATTGAACTCAAGTTCTGTTCATTACAATCTATTTGATATTTCATTATGACTGTAGATTCTTATTAACCTTTTGATTCCCCATTCTACAGTTTCATGTCACAATCTGGATTAGATATTTTTGAATTCTTATATCATTTGAGCCCTTTGTGTCTCCATCAAGTGTCAAACTTTTATAGTACCAATGAAAGGGAAAGTGCATTCAGGCCACATTCATCGTGGCCTTAAGCTTGGATCTTTCCACTTCTTCAAAAATAAGCATAGCTGATGAAAATTACAAGTTTCGATGACTCTGAATAAAAATATTTGAGAAACTTTACTTCTAAGAAAAGGTTTAAAAAAATCAATTAGAAGTAATTTTTGATTATTCACCAAAACACAGTACATAATCACATTAAAATGAATTGTCTAATTGATTTCACTATCTAAATGAGTTCTTGCACATAAGACGGTATGTGCGAGTTGAAAATAGAGAAGAATAGAAATTTTTTTTTGTATCTTTTCATCTCATAATAAATATTACATCAACCTATTTTTAGGCTTTATGAAATGGCTAAATAAGATAACATATCAATTAAGATATACACAATCAAAAAAACATATTTGCATAACTTTGAGAGATATAAAAAACCATAAGAACTATCCTAAATATCTCGGCATAAGTACAGTCCAAGTGCCAAAATTTGGCACGAGAGGACACTTACAAAATGTACACTTAAGTACCACTTTTTTTGAAAATTGGATTACTTAAGTGCCAACTTCGGCGAAGGCTACCGGAAATCCGACGTGACTTATTTTAATAATATAAATAGCTTACGTGGCTCACCGGAAATTGAGTCAGCCAAAACAACGTCGTTTTGCGCTGACGTGGCATTTTAAAAATTATTAATTAAATAATCTTAAATAATTTTAAAAATATTATTAAATAATCTTAAATAATTTTAAAAATATAAAATTGATTAATTTAAAAAAAAAAAAAAAAAAGGGGGGGATCCAGCGAGGGCTGTGCGGCCCTCGCCGCCATCGCCAGCCGCCCCCCACCATCATCGGGAAGGGCCGGTGATGGTGGGTGAGGGTCGGCCGGGTCGCCAGCCACGACCGGTGGCCGACGACCCCGGCCGACCCGTGGCGAGGGCTGGCGACCCTCGTCGGATCTGGGGGAGGGTTGCGACCCTCCCCCAGATTCGGGCGAGGGTTGCGACCCTCCCCCAGATTCGAGCGAGGACCCGTAGGCCAGCCATTAGCTAGGGCCCGGCGACCCCGGCTAACCCTCGCCCACCGTCGCCAGCCCTTCTCGGCGATGGTGGGGCGGCGATGGTAGGGCGGCGAGGGTCATGCAGCCCTCGCCGGATCCCCCTTCCTCTCTTTTGTTTTTTTTTTTTTAAATAAAATCGATTTAAAATTTTTTTCTAGTCGACTTGGATAATTTTTTTTGTTAAAATTGCCACGTGGATTTTTTATTTTGAAAAAAAAAATGCTCTGTCAGCAAATAAAATTGTCGGAAAATGGACACATGGCAGTTTGGTCAGATTTTTTTCGCCGTTTGTACTTAACTAATCATTTTTGCTCCAATTTTGACACTTAAGTATACCTTTTGTAACTTTTAACACTTAAGTGTCCCTCCATGCCAAGTTTTGGCACTCTAGGGGTTCGTACGTCAAATATCTCTAACATTCCTACTTGAGTTGTGCCTTAAAGATTTCAACTTGAGTTTGAATATAAGTTGAACAGTGTCCTATGGTTGAGACATGGTGGATGTGGTAGCACCTAGTAGTTGTTCATAGTGAAACTTTCAGATCTAGCTAGTTTGAGAGGAGCGAGTTTGGCGGTGGTGTTGCTTCTCCAAATGGCACACGAATCGTGGAGAATTGGAGGGGAAATAACAAGCACCCGATTTACAAAACAACGACGCGGCCTATTTAATTAGTGTTGTATACGACTTGCTTGGGAAAATAGTATTGAGCGACGTCACTATGAAAGGCTCGCCTAAGTGATATAGTTGTTGCTGTTGCGATCAAAACACACCCATCATGGAATGGACTCGACTAAGCGCTTCATGATATGAGAGGGCTCTCCAGACCATACAACATAAGCTCATTGGATATTGGATGAGATGAATAATGTTGAAATCAATGTTGACTAGAGGATATTATGACTTATTGGGGAAAAAAAATAACAAGCAAAATTAGCTTCGGATGGGCACTTGGGTGTGCACAAGTGCATCCACTCAAGATTGACTAGCTCTCGTACCAAATTGAAAATAATGCAGAAGAAAGGATTAGAGAATTTATATATTTAGATATATCATAATGAATATTACATCTGATTATTTATAGACTTTATTGAATGACTAAATGAACCATTGCGATTTGCCCCGATGGCCACCCTAAGGGAGAGGTGGAGGGGTTTAAATCCCCACATTTTCAAGAGGTTGGGGCGGGGAATAATTTAGCTTCAAATCTGGGTTTGGACTCATTGCCCTACAATGAGGTAGGACAAAAGTTTGATAGTGAGAGTTATAGTAGGAATGGATTAGGACCAAAAAAAAAGAAAAGGAAATCACTAAATAAAACAACGTATCAATCAAGATACACGCAATCAAAGAGAGATATCCACACAATCTTGAGAGATACTAATAATCACTAGAATTATCCTAAATATCTCTAATCGTTTGTTCACCATTGGAATTTTTGTTCCAAGTTATAAAACGATAGACGGTGGTCTAACCAACCAAAATAAATTAACCTTTGACTATTGAACTTCTGGATTTTCAGAATTAAATTAGGTTTATAGGTTGGTTCTTGCATTAAAACAGGTAAGGATTCGAGAGTTAATAACATCTAAAAGCCTCCATGGAATATGAAGTTCGAAGTCTCGATTTAACTATGCAATATAGGTGAACAACACAATAGTTTCTTCTAGTAATCCAGCCATAGAAAACCTGCTATGACCAGTCATATCGACAATTACAGAGCTAAATGCACGCTTATTCCAGGAATCGATTCCAGGCGAAGAAAAGTTTAATCTTGAGTAGATTTGGAATGATGCTTATGCATCAACACAAGGCAAAAGGATAATTAAGATTCTAAGTGTCCTTCAGAATCAACCTCGCCTATATTGGCGAAATCCCAAACGATGCGCTTATTTTGTGGTAGATCCGATGGACGCCGCTTTTGGAACATAGACGGGGAACTCGTGAATCTCATCCATCCATGGATTCTTCTCCTTGGCCGGATTGATGGTCCTCAGCGCCCGCCAAACTGCGCTATTGCACTTAAATCCGGACCCCAAAGCGATCTGCCATGTCCTATCACCTTTCCTTATCCTTCCTTTGGCCTCCGAATAGGCCAATTCGTACCACAATGAGCTACTCGACGTGTTCCCGAATCGGTATAGAGTCATTCGTGATGGCTCCGTTTGCCAATCGGTGAGCCCGAGGTTCTTTTGTACCTCATCGAGAACAGCTCGGCCTCCAGCATGGATGCAGAAATGCTCGAAGGCCAGCTTGAAGTCGGGAGTGTACGACCTAATCTTCATCTTGAACACCTTCCTCGCGACCAAGGTCATGAAGAACAAGAGCTGCTCGGACATCGGGAGCACTAACGGGCTGAGGGTCGTGATGTTGGTCTTCAAGGCTTCCCCAGCAACCACCTTCAAGTCCTTGGAGAGCGACAGGCCGATCTTCTTCTTCTCGTCCTCTCGCTGGAACGCGCAGTTGTAGCTCTTGTCATCTGAGCCTTTGTGGGTGCGTACGGTGTGGATGAGTTGGTACTTGGAGCGGCGGCGGTGGGAGGACTGGTTGGAGAGGAGGACCGCTGCACCGCCCAATCGGAAGAGGCAGTTCGAGACGAGCATTGACCGGTCATCGCCAAAGTACCAATTGAGGGTAATGTTCTCGATGCTCACTACTAGGGCATAAGAGTTACGGTGTACCTGGTATTTGATTCATAACAGAAGTAATAAGATTAGACAGAAGTTTCAATTTCATGAGACCAAAATTAAATTTCCCATTTAAGAAAACCTAGAAAATTTTAAATTCAGAATGTACAAAGCTTCCATTCAATTCCATTGTTATATATCGAAATTTTAATGCGAAAAGTCCTATTTCAACTCTATATATTCCGACCAAAATAAAAGAAAACTCTAGCTATGCTCTGTGGCATAATTAATCTTGGATTAACTTATCAGTGAATCATTTTGTTCGATGTCATCCAAGTTTCGAGGGTTCCAAGTTCAAACCACTCACTGACTCCCATTTTCCAACTAACCAAAGTGTGAAGTAGGGAGAGAAAATACCTGAAGTTTTACTGTCGTCCCCAACCTAAATAAAGTTGTTTGTTTTTTTGTCAAGATTCTAATTTTTATGAAATGTTTTTATTACAGGACACACTACCAACATAAAATGGCCTGCTATTTACTAATGAACCTTGATAAAATTCCTATTACCCAACTTATATTTAGCATTTCGTTAGTCGATGAAAGTTTCCATTCCTTATTTGCTTGATAACACTGAGGGTATTGTTCATAAAAAGTTCTTATTACCAAACTCATACTTTGAAGAATAGAAAAAGAGAGGAAAAAAGAAACCAAACCTGTAATAACTGCTCAGCAAGGTCGATAGAAATCAATCCAGCGCTGCAGCCCATCCCACCAAGATTGTAGCTCAACACATTCCCTCTGAGCTTGTAGTGGTTCACGATCATCGCCGACAGTGATGGCGTCGGGTTAAACAAGCTACAGTTCACAATGAGGATCCCTATGTCCTTGACCTTGACCCCGGTCTTGGCCAGCAGTTGGTCGATGGCCCCGAACATGACAGCCTCAGCCTCCGCCCGTGCTTCTGCCATGCACGGGGTTGGTGGGACCCGGAGCAGGGCCTCAGGTAGGTATGTCCGCTGCCCGAGCCCAGACCGCTCGAGGATCCGCTGCTGGAAAGTGAGGTTCTCCTTGGTGAAGGAGGTTATGAGCTCCGACCGCTCCATGAAGGTCTCGAGGGTGCATATCTGGGCCGGGTCGGGCTTGTAGCAGGCAAAGTCGACGAGGTAGACTTTTCTGGGTCGGGTCATGAAGTAAAGAGTGACCAGAAACATCATGAGGGTCGAGCAGAGCACGGTGGCAATGAGATTGAACCTGAGTTGCTCCCAGAGCTCGGCCAGGTCTCGGGGTGTGAGGGTCGAGAGGTAGACCAAGGAGATGCCGATGAGTGGCACGAGGAGTAAATACATGGCGTTGGAGATGAGGTAGTGATAGCCGAGCTTCACATACTTGAGCCTCACTGACAAGAGGAAGTTTGGGAGGTTGTGGTTCGATAGTCTGTTCGAGTCCTGGCTTCGAGGTTCGACTAAGACGGGGACTATTTGATCTGGGTTTTGTCGACTGATCTGCTCTTGTTGATCGGCCATTTCTGCAGAAAGGACAAGATTTTTGCAGCTTCAGGTTTTCTTGTGTCTTCTTCAGAGGGGCTCCCTGAAGAACAAGAAAGGACGGGAACTTGGGTTTCCAAAGCAAATGGAGGGAAATGGCAGAGAGCGCATGGGGTAGATCGGCGAGTGTTTGGGGTGGATTTAAAGGGAGTGCGTGGAGAGCCTAGAGTAATTAATACGCGAATTGCTGAGATTAGTTTAGGTCAAATATTTGACGAGAGATGAGAAGTTATATCACGTTGATAAAGTGGGAAATATATGATTTGAGATTAGTTGAACAGTCGTTTGCTCCAAAAGTTTTGAGTTATCAGATTATGAATTGGAAAATAGTTTAATATATCTTGACAGTTCCTCTCGCTAGGGAATCTGGATTGTCGAGTCATTTTGCTCAATTTCGGGTTCTTCCGATGAGAATCAGGTCAAATGGTCTCAACAAGTTTTTCCACTACACATCCTAAGATTTTTAATAGCACTTGAACCATCTCAATTGGACCTCATTTGAGAGATTAACTGAGTCCAAACATAATCAATCTGAATTTAGGATATAAATGAATGAGTGACCCTTTCTATTTCACTTCATCTTATATGGTTGATTGTGAATTAAGGTCAAATGACCTGAGTGCATGCTTAAGTTGATACTTATGCATGTGTTTGCCAGATGAATGTATAGGTGCCATGCTCGATGGGTAGCCTATTGGGATTAGAGGTTAATTGATATTGACCATTGTTATGCGAATGAAAATGGTGGCCAATGTTTATTAACCATTAATCAAGTCATTAGGAGGTTGGGGGTGGTCAAAATGTGTGAAAAGCGAAGGCTGATTCCAAGGCCATTCTTTGTTTGATGAGTGAATGTTGCTAACCTACTTGATTGCTTGAGTGCATGTTATGTGAATGTATGAATGGGTTATCTGGAAACTGCCACCACCAATGATGGCCATGTGGGGCAGTCCACGGAGGAGGCGAACGAAATCCATGAAAACGATGGCAAAAGACTAACGTCTATCCCGGTCTCATTTTGTAATAATTAAGTTTAGCATTAGTTAATCACCTGTAGGATTAGTTTTTAATTGCAAATTCAATTCTCAAATATAAAATCTATTTAGACTTACCCTCACTTTTAGATAAATGGCTTAGACCTAGTTCTAATCAATTGAATAGAATGAAGCCCGCCTTAGTTTTCATTAGCAAGCTTCCGAGGGCTCATGTCTCAGGGCTCCATAACAAAGCCATGTTTATTTGAGACCTAAATCTTGTGCTTGTGGTCGAGCAAGGCAATGGTTGAAGATGCAGCTCGGAAGTGAAAGCCATTCGCTCTTCGCCCTCCCATCTATCGTCCTCAATGCTTGAACTCTAATTCGTCCTCGAACAAGCTCTCGTTGGTCTCGACAATGAGACTGAATTAATTAGAGGTCCTTGTGACCAGATTGTTCTTTTCATGATATAATTATAGTGGATTAATGGATTAATGAAAGTAAGCAAAACGAGATACATCTTTTCAGTTTATGTATTTCTTGAATTCATGTATCTCTTTAGTTCGTATATCTCTTAAGCTCATGTATCTCTTGAATTTATATATCTCTTTAATCCAAGTATCTCTTAAGTTCATGTTTCTCTTCAGTATATGACTTCTCGAACTCTAAAAATAGATTTGAACCATTCTTCATTCATACAACAACAAAAACTCTAATCTCTTCACTTTAATTTTCGCTAAGAGTGCCAATTTCGAAAAGGGTTGGATAGAGTCATGTTTGTATAGTGCTAATTCAAATGGGTCTAAGGTGTTTTGTCTTGAGAGGCATAATTTGTGAAACCGCTTAACATGAATTAATTGCCTTAAGGATATTCGGCTAGTTGTATCTCACCTCCTATTCAATTTTGTTACAATATTATAGTAATTGCTAGTCTCTATTGGGTTTGCTTTGGTGTATTCTTCACTTGCATTTGTGTGCTCATTAATTTAGTAATTATTAAAGTTGTTATCACTTTCTCTAAGTTATTCTTTTTCTGATTATAACAAACAGTGTAACGTATTTTTCCTCCAATATGATAATTTCCAATATTGCGATCCCTTCAAACTGATCATAACCTAGATCGAGCTTGAGTGATCCGAGATTTGACACGTATGTTTGATTTGAGGTCTAGGTCTCAAAGCATAAGAGAGCGAGATGCAACTACTCCATCGGATGATTAATTGGTTAGATGAGTAGTGGGCATTGCATAGTTTTTTATATCCTTTTGTTAGATGAGCAGCGAGAGGCATTAATTTTTTGCAAAACTGGGGAAACTGCGGGTTGGATCAGCCGATAGCCACGTTCACCGGTTTAACGTGCATCGCGTGCGCCAAATTGGCATAATAATTGCTTGTGAGAGGGACTGTCGATATTGCATCGGTACTGGTCGGAACTCGATGATGGGCATAAAGAATGAAGCTCTTAGTGATATCCAAAAACAGTTCTTTTAATGAGAAAATCGATTTAATGATTAAGGTGTTAAGGTGTATATAAAGAATGAAGCTCCTAGATAGGTAGGAAGGATGCCCAAGAAATCCAATTCGAAGCCTCTTAGTCGGATATACCGACTGGAAACTTAGTATTTATTAAAGTATGGTACGAAATTAACTTTATAATGTAACTCTATCCACTACATATTAAGATTATATTTTAACAGTCCCATAAAAGAATCTTAATAGGTTTTGTCAACCAGTTCTTTAAGTGCACCAGTTAAGATCACTGCAAATGATAAAAACGCATGTCCATTGGTTTCGATAATTTGAAAGCCACATTTCAAGAAATTACCTACTTCAAATATAAAAATGTACATTTCAAAAGTACAATGTACAGTTAAAGATCGTTAGCACAAGCCTTAGGGCACCTTATTAACATTTTCCATTTCATAGCAAACTCTCATACAAAAGCAGAGTTAATTTGAGGGAGAGCAATGCAACTTATCCTACGGACAATTAATTGGTTATATGAGCATTGGACATCGAATAGTTTTGTTCTTGTTTTGGCCAGAAGGCATTGAATGTTACACAACTGGGAGAACAACGGGCGTGATCAGCGTATAGCCATGTCATCACCAGTTTGGCATGCAGTGCGGGAGCCGGTGCTTAAAAATGTGAGAAAATAACACAAATAATTCACAAACTTTAACTCAATATGCAGTGTGATGCTTGAACTATTAATTTATTCAATATGATCCATAAATTTTAGCTCAATGTGTAATATGGTCCTTGAACTTTTAATTTGTTAAATGTAATCCTTGAACTTTTAATATGTTCAATTTAGTATATGGACTTTATAAAAATGTTTAATGTTGTTACTAGTTTTGAATTAATGGAATGACAACAATGAACATTTGCATATAGTTTAGGGATTTCACTAAATATGCATCGAAAATCTAGGGATTATATTGAACAAATTAAAAGTTCATGGACCACATTATACATTAGGCTAAAGATCAATAACTATATTGCTCATTGGATACACATATTGTCCACTTTGAACCCCACTGAGCCCTCACGATTTTGTTCCTCTAGACTTCGCCCATAAAATGTGTATGTATAAGTAAAGAACCCATATGCTTATAAGTTAGTCCAAGACTTCCTCCCTAGGCGATGTGGGACAAAAGACTCGCTCCTCCTTGCGCACGTCCCGGGACGGAGGTGCGGACGCACCGCCATCCCTCCTTCCCATGCACCGGTGCCTAGGCCATCACATTCTCCGCCCTTCGAGCACAGCGTTCTCGTTGTGGCCCCACATACGGTCGGGAGTCGGCTCTGATACCACCTGTAACATCCATATTGTCCGCTTTGGATCCCACTGGGCCCTCACGGTTCTGTTCCTATGGGCTTCACCCAGAAAACACCTATTTACAAGTAGAGAACCCAGATACTTATAAGCTAGTTCAGGACTCCCTCCCTAAGCGATGTGGGACAAAAGACGCGTCCCTCCTTGTGCATGTCTGGGGACCGAGGTGCGGACGCACCGCCATCTCTTCCCCGCGCACCGCCGCCTGGGCTATCACAATTCGTGTCTCCATCAAGTGTCAAACTTAAATAGTTCCAACGAAAGGGAAAGAGCATATAGTCCACATTCATCGTCGCCTTAAGCTCAAATCTTGTACCAACCACTTCTTCAAAAATAAGCCTAGCCGATGAAAATCACACATTTCGGTGACTCTAAAAATACTGGAGAAACTTTACTTCGAAGAAAAGGTTTGAAAAAATCAATTAGAAGTAATTATCGATTATTCACCTAAACACAATATATCATCACGTTAGAGCATATTGTCTGATTAATTCCACTGTCTAAAAAAGTTCCTGCACATATGACATTTTGTACGGTTCAAACCTTTTGCTTACCATTGGTATTTGTGTCTCTTGTAACAAAACGATAAACGGTCGACTAACCAACCAAAATAAATTGACGTTTGACCTTTGAACTCCTGGATTTTTTACTTAAATTAGGTTTCTAGGTTTGTTTCTGCACTGAAACAAGTAAGGATTCGAGAGGCAATAACATCTAAAAGCCTTCATGGAATATGAAGTTCGAAGTCTCGATTTAACTATGCATTACAGGTGAACAACACAATAGTTTCTTCAGGTAATCCAGCTATAGAAAACCTGCTTTGATCGGTCATGTAGACAATTGCAAAGCTAAATGCACACTTCTTTTAGGAATCGATTCAGACGATGAAAAGTTTAGTCTCGAGTAGATTTGGAATAATTTAAGGGAGAGAGATTGAGAGAGAGAGAGAGAGAGAGAGATTTTAGGGGGAGGGGGAAGAAGGGGGCAAGGGACGGGAGCAGAAGTGGAAAGTGGGAAAATAAATCTTAGGGTGCTATCTTTTCTCTTTTTTATCATCACTACTCCTACTTATATATTTGCTCATCAGCACCACTTCTGATTATGTTAAATTGTTTCTGGTATTGGAGATGTTTAATTTGTTATATTCCGCAAAAGTTCTTCATAACCTCTAATTAAACCTATTCACCCCACTATAGATTGTATTGTTAACCTCAAACAATTGATATCAAAGCCTTGTTACTTGTTATTAGAAGTGCTTTTACTTCTGACTATAAAGATCTTGTTATGACTAGCTTCCCAATATGTGTTTTTAAAAATTTCTTATTGTTGATGATCCATTTTTTAAAATTCAAGATTTTTGGAATTACTTTATTTCTTTTAAGGATTTCATTGTTTTGAAGTGAAGTCTTCCAAATTTGTAATTTACTAAAGGATTTTCAATGCTTTCAAAATTTCACTGCACAAACTCTCCTAGGCTTTGGAAGTTTTTCTTACTTTCATTAAGTATTTTGGACAAAAGATTATCCTAATTCAATGGAGCGATATTACTTTCTAGTAATGCTACTTATGTAGATTCTCGTGAACCATTATTTGTTTACCACTCCTCAATGATCTCACAAGAAAGAGGAGAGCAATCTCTAGCTTGACCTACTCCTATTCATCATGAAATCCAAAGAAGACTTGCTCTAATCACTTAAAGTTATTCACTTGATACATTGTGTATTGTGTTATCTGAATTTATGAGTATTTCTTCTTGAATGACAAATAAAGAAATTTAGGATTAACTCCAAAGTTACATTTGAAGGAATCAATGGACTATGGGAAATGAAGCTGACTTTCTGATCGGTGATTATGGAATATCCAAGCATTCCGGTTGATGATTACGGATTGTCGCAGCGGGAGTAGCAACGGCTGGCGGTGAAGGGCGTCAAGACAACAGCAACACCATTGTGGAGAGTCATGGGATCAACAGTAGGCTTGGCGCTTGCCAGAGTGGTTTCGGCCAGGGCAGGGCTGCGTTGCGGCTAGGAGCTGCAGGGTCGATCGGTAAGCAATAGCAAGAGAGCTTCATGGCTGGTCCTCAGTCACGGTGTAACAAGCAACACGGCTAGGAGGTGTCGCTTGTCGTTTGTTGGTCGGCAAAGGAAACACCAGTGTCCTCGTCTTGAGCTTGGCTGGAGCAAGGACAACGCGATGGCTTTGGCCGTGGCAAATGGCTGGGCTGCACTAGGAGGTCTCGACCAAGGGTTGGCCGAGAATCTCCTTTTTTCTCCCTCCCTCTTTTCTCACACATGGTTTTCTATAGTGTTTTTTTAATAATGAATTGCCGACCTTTAGGTTTATGAGGTATAGATGTCTATTTATAAGATTAACCTAGCTTCACACAAGCTTAGATTATGCCTTAATTAAAATAACGAGCTATAATTATCGGGGCCTAAATCTAACGGGCTCAAATTAGATTGATTTGAGCTTGGACTTGGCCCATTTCTCCATGTAAATTTTGGCCTAGTGTGGCCGAAAATTGGCCCTCTTGTGGGCTTAATTGGTAACAAGCTTGATTCCTTTAGGATTTATTCTGATTAAACTCAGGACCTTTAACTCTAACAGGCTAAACCCAACTCAATTAAAGCTTAATTACTTTGATTTTAGGCTTGATTTTCAGTCACTATTCCCCTTTGCTAGGTTAAATTTTGTGTCAGTGCTGGCCCAGCCTACGTGACCGATTCAGGTCCATTCAACACTACATGTCCAATGTAAATGCAACTATAAGATAAATCCTTGTAAAACTGTATGCTATGCAATTTAATCAATATTTATTTTGGGGGCTAAAGATTAGTTCCTAATTTTCTATGCAATCAATCCTAAATGGTTAGCCGAAATTTGCATGGATACCACTGAGGGTGTTGTTCATAAAAAGTTCCTATTGTCAAACTTATACTTTGAAGAATAGAAGAAGAGGGGGAAAAAGAAACCAAACCTGCAGTAACTCCTTAGCAAGGTCGATAGAAATCAATCCAGCGCTGCAACCCATCCCACCGAGATTGTAGTTCAACACGCTCCCTCTAAGCTTGTAGTGGTTCACGATCGTAGCCGAGATGGATGGTGTTGGGTTGAACAAGCTACAGTTCGACGAGGATCCCTATGTCCTTAGCCTTGACCCTGGTCTTGGCCAGCAGCTGGTCGATGGCCCCGAACATCATGGCCTCAGCCTCTGCCCGCGCTTCTGCCATGCATGGGTTCGGTGGGACCCGGAGCATGGCTTCAGGCAGGTACGTCCCCTGCCCGAGCCCAGACCTCTCGAGGATCTGCCGCTGGAAAGTGAGGTTCTCCTCGGTGAAGGCAGCAGTGAGCTCCGACTTCTCCATGAAGGTCTCGCTGGTGCATATCTGTGCCGGGTCGGGCTTGTAGCAGGCGAAGTCAACAAGGTAGACTTTTCTGGGTCGGGTCATGAAGTAGAGAGTGACCAGAAACGCCATGAGAGTCGAGAAGAGGACGATGATGACGTGGTTGAACCTGTGTTGGTCCCAGAGTTGGGCCAGATCTCGGGCCATAAGAGTCGAGAGGTGGGCCGAGGAGATGCCGAGGACTGGGACAAGGAGTAAATACATAGCGTTGGAGATGAGGTAGCGGTAGCCGAGCTTCTCGTACTTGAGCCTCACTGACGAGAGGAAGTTTGGTAGGTTGTGGCTCGATGGTCTGTCCGAGTCTTGGCTTCGAGGTTCGACTGAGAGGGGGACTGTTTGATCTGGGTTTTGCAGACTGATCTGCTCTTGTTGCTCAGCTATTTCTGCAGTAAAGACAAGATTTTTGCAGCTTCGGAGGTTTCTTGTGTGTCTTCTTCAGAGGGTTTCCTGAAGAATAACGAAGGACGAGAATTTGGAGTTCCAAAAGCAAACGGAGGGAAAAGGCAGAGAGAGATTGGGCCTTAGCAATAATTGAGGAAAATTGGGGCGGATAAAGAGAGCGCGGAGAGGGTAGAGGAGTAATCATATGCTTATGGCTCAATTTAAGAAAATTTTTTAAATAAAGGTTTAAAGTGTGATCATTTTCTTAAAATAGGTCACACAGTGGATTTTATTTCACATAAGGGTCTGAAGTCCAATTTTATATATAGTCAGTGATATTTTCGTCCAAGTGTTTTTTTTCAAAATACAACAAAATTTCTCCTTTCTTTTTTGTTTTCTCTCTCTCTCTTTTTCATTGTCTTCCTTGCTTTTCCATCTTACTCTCTCCTCCTCCAAAGTCCCTTACTCTCTCCTAGCCAACCTCCCCATCAACGCCCTCAACCTCGTCCGCCACTTCCCTCGACAGCAACTCCAACACCTTCATCAGATGGAGGTCAATTTGAGCCCTAGATTGAGCATGAGCAATCTAAGATCTTACGCCCATGCTCGATTTGAGACCTAAATCTCGTGCTTGTGGTCGAGCATGGCAATGGTTGAAGATGAAGCTCGGAAGTGAAAGCAATTCGCTCTTTGCCTTCCCACCTATCTTCCTCAATGCTTGAACTCTAATTCATCCTCGAACAAGCTCTCATTGGTCTCGACAATGAGACTGGATTAATTAGAGGTTCTTGTGGCCATATTGTTCTTTTCATGATATAATTATAGTGGATTAATGGATTAATGAAAGTAAGCAAAACGAGATACATCTTTTCAGTTTATGTATTTCTTGAATTCATGTATCTCTTTAGTTTGTATATCTCTTAAGCTCATGTATCTCTTGAATTTATATATCTCTTTAATCCAAGTATCTCTTAAGTTCATGTTTCTCTTCAGTATCTGACTTCTCAAACTCTAAAAATAGATTTGAACTATTCTTCATTCATTCAACAACAAAAACTCTCATCTCTTCACTTTAATTTTCTCTAAGTGTGCCAATTTCGAAAAGGGTTGGATAGAGTCATGTTTGTATAGTGCTAATTCAAATGGGTCTAAGGTGTTTTGTCTTGAGAGGCATAATTTGTGAAACTACTTAACATCATTGGCGGGAATTAATTGCCTTAAGGATATTCGGCTAGTTGTATCTCACCTCCTATTCAATTTTGTTACAATATAGTAATTGCTAGTCTCTATTAGGTTTGCTTTGGTGTATTCTTCACTTGCATTCGTGTGCTCATTAATTTAGTAATTATTAAAGTTGTTATCACTTTCTCTAAGTTATTCTTTTTCTGATTATAACAAACAATGCAACGTATTTTTCCTCCAATACGATAATTTCCAACATTGCGATCCCTTCAAACTGATCATAACCTAGATCGAGCTTGAGTGGTCCAAGATTTGACGCTTATGTTTGATTTGAGGTCTAGGTTTCAAAGCATAAGAGAGCGAGATGCAACTACTCCTCTGGACAATTATTGGTTAGATGAGCAGTGGGCATTGAATAGTTTTTAATGTCCTTTGGTTAGATGAGCAGCGAGAGGCATTAAATTTTTGCAAAACAGGGGAAACCGCGGGTTGGATCAGCTGATAGCCACGTTCACCGGTTTAACGTGCATCGCGTGCGCCAAATTGGCATAATAATTGCTTGTGAGAGGGACTGCTGACGCACGCATTGCATAGGTACTGGTCGGAACTCGATGATGGGCATAAAAAATGAAGCTCTTAGGTGGGTAAAAAGGATGCCCAAGAGTAAAGTGATATCTAAAAACAGTTCTTTTCATGAGAAAATCGATTTAATGATTGAGGTGTTAAGATGAATATAAAGAATGAAGCTCCTGGATAGGTAGGAAGGATGCTCAAGAAATCCAATTCGAAGCCTCTTAGTCGGATATACCGACTGGAAACTTAGTATTTATTAAAGTATGGTACGAAATTAACTTTATAATGTAACTCTATCCACTACATATTAAGATTATATTTTAACAGTCCCATAAAAAAATCTTGACAGGTTTTGTCAACCAGTTCTTTAAGTGCACTAGTTAAGATCACTGCAAATGATAAAAACACATATCCATTGATTTTGATAATTTGAAACAGTCACATTTTAAGAAATCACCTACTTCAAATATAAAAATGTACATTTCAAAAGTACAATGCACAGTTAAAGATCGTTAGCATGTGCCTTAGGGCACCTTATTAACATTTTCCATTTCATAGTAAACTCTTATACAAAAGCAGAGTTAATTTGAGGGAGAGCGATGCAACTTCTCCTACGGACAATTAATTGGTTATATGAGCCTTGGACATCGAATAGATTTGTTCTTGTTCTGGCTAGAAGGCATTGAATGTTACACAACTAGGAGAACAGCGGGCATGACCAGCGTATAGCCACATCATCACCAGTTTGGCATGCAATGCGTGAGCCAGTGCTTAAAAATGTGAGAAAATAACACAAATAATCAACAGACTTTAACTCAAGGGTTTCTTGAAGAATAATGAAGGACGAGAACTTGGTTTTTCAAAAGAAAACAGGGGAAAATGGCATATATATATATAGCCTTAGCAATGAGAAAATATTCAGTGGTTGCAAAGTGTCACGTTAAGCAGAAATATTGACTGCACAAGACATGCTAGCGCCACAACTAAAAAGGGCCCTAAAGTTGCGATACATATCCAAAGTGGGCCCAAATGTTAGACTATTTTGAATTGAGTGGGCATTCTTCCTCTCTCTCTTCACCGCCCCCTCTCTCTTCCACCAAGCCCTCATCTGATCGACAAACCACTGTGCCACCCTCCAACTCCAGCTCGTCCTACTCCCCCCCCGATGCTCTCGACTTTGTCCCCTTTCTCTCCCTCCGACAAAGCACTGAGCCCTCATCTGACCGACGAGCCATCATGCCACCCTCTGACTCTGCCTTTGTCAAACGATTGCCCCCTCCAGACTATGCTCTCTCTCTCCCCCTCCGAATCATGATCTAGCCCTTGTCTGATGAACCACCACACAGCCTCCACCTTCCCTTCTTTTCCTTCCCCTCACATGGGCCTGGCCTATGTTTTCTCTTTTCTCTTTTCCCCGGCCCAGCCTTCTTTCCTGGCTCGGTTCCTTCCCCCCTTCCTCCCTGTCCTTTGTGATGGCTGTAGGAGCACGGAGGAAGGTACGAGGCAGAGCAGCGTGATCCTCTAGTCGGGGCCAGGACGGTAGGGTAGATGGCAGTGATAGAGGGCCATGCTGGCCTGCCGACCGAGCTTAAAAGGGAGGGGCCGGAGAGTGAGAGAAAGAGAGCGACTCAGAGAGAGCCGAGCGTTGAGAGAGAGAAAAGGAAGAACAATAGCTTGTTTCCCTTGGCTCTCGGCCAAAAGCATTTTGCCTCCTTGGCCACGCACAACCAGTTGCCTCCACTATTGCTGTCCTCGCGACCTCCAACCAATGTCCTCGCCCTCGCGACCTCCTCTCTCCTGATTCACACGTCTCCGGTGAGTTCCTTTTTCATTTCGGCCCCCCTATTCCCCGAGAATCTTGGCTCAAAGATACCACGAGGCGGTCAGCCATAGCTCAATTCGTCTCGAGCTTGCCCTCCAGTCACCGTCTCCAAGCCGAGAAGGGACTCGCACTCGTTCGATGAGCCTTTTGTTGCCTTACCCTGTTTTGGCCGATCCGTGAAACGGGGGCTCACTTTTTCTGGTACATCTATGGATTTGTTTTCAACCAGCCACTATTTGTTGTTTTTTGAGCCTTGTCTATCAATTCTTTCGAGTCTAGGTATCATGTTCGAGTCCTAAAAATGGCCTTATTTATTCCTCATTTTCCATTCACAACCTTTTATGACGGAAATGCTTGAGCCATGGTCCGTACACTTGTTCGCCCGGTTCTGATTCGCATCGAGTGTGTGGTGATAGGGAGTCGTTTAGTAATAGTCTCTTAGTAACCTCAGTGTATGATTTTCTTTTCCTTTTTCGAATGTTATTATGCCCACCTCTTTTTATTTTCCTTTTTGTGTATTGTTCTGTATTCCATGTACGTTCCTGTGGTATTTCTGTAATGCTCACTGGCGAGGGGTGGCTGGAGTGAGTGGTGTTAGTGTACACGTCCGGCAATGGTCGAGATAAGGTCTTGGTTGCATCAGCCTTCCGTTGTTCATTCTCCTTATGTTCGAGAAAGTGGTGGCTGTAGATCAAAGGCCGTGATGTTTGCCGGTAAGGTGATAGTCAACCATGGCCCGGTGCTAGTGGACTGATGTAGCTCGCGGTGATGTTTTGATCATGCTCAGCTTGAAAGTTGAGAGCTTTATTCATTGATTTAAGCCTTGAAATTTCCTGGGAACAATGTCCAGCTTCCAAGTTTTCCTTCGCGCGACAGGTAGAAGACAACGGATGCGTTTGGTTCGGCTTTGGGAGAATGCACTTGGGAAAATGCAAATACCTTTGGGCTAAAGGGGTTTCTCGAAATGCAAATACTGTTTGGTAAATTTTACATTGTGAAACAACTTTGACCTAAGTGCCGTTTGGTGAATACCACATTTTGCTTAGGGACTTTTGCGAAATTTTGTATTTAAAAAAAATTGTAAATAATTTTTTTTTTTTTTCAAATTCACTTTTCGCCGGCCACACTCCTCCGGCGGCCAATTTTGGCCGCCGCCACCCTCCGGCGGCCAAATCTGGCCCTAGTCAAGCTCCGATGGCCAGAATCTGGCTGCTGTGCGACCTCGGGCGGCGGTCACCCGTCGCCTGGGTCGCAAACCCAAGCGAGCTCCGGCGGCCAGATCCGGTCGCGGTCAAGCTCCGGCGGCCGGATCGGCCGTCGGTCAAGCTCAGCTACGGTCGCCGTCGCTTGGGTCGCAAACCCAGGCGAGCTCCGACAGCCAAATCTAGCTGCCGGTCAAGCTTAGGCGGTGGTCGCCCGTCACCTGGGTCGCGAACCCGGGCGACGGCCGTGGCCTGGGTTCGTGACCCAAGCAATGGCCGACCGCCGCCTGAGGCGGCAACGGGCAACCGCCGCCTGAGGAGGCGACCCAAGCAATCGCCCCCTTGGTCAGCAGTCGCCCTCTTTGGCCGGCAATCCCGATGGTCGCCGGTGGTCGTCGATCGCCGGCAATGTTGGCCACGCAAGGAAGATGAACAGTAATCCTCCAAGTTGCATTCCGAAAATGCAACTTGCAAATGCATCTCTAGACCTGCATTCAGTTTAGGGACTTTGAAGAGACTTGGAAATGCAATTACATCTCCCCAAAGTCCTCCCCAAAGCTGAGCTAAACGGGTTTGCATTTTCCCAAGGGGTTTTGGGGGCTGAAAGCCCCTTGGGAATGCTGAACCAAACGGGCCCAATGTCTTGAGCGAATTGGCCAATAGAAATGACAAGGTGGGCTTGGTCTAGTTTTGCTGAACTTTGGGTTGTTGTTAAATTGGGCTTAGTTTGCTTTTAGATTGTACTTAAGTTATTTTGAAAATGGATTTAATATAAAAGCCCCGACAAGTCAATGACCCAAGTGTGAGACTCCAGGTTTAGTTTATTTTCGGATTAGGCCCCAGGGCCCGGCCCGAGTCCCTATTTTCATATTAAAATTTTAATTTTTTTAAAAAAATATTTTCTTAAGAATATTTTAAAAGTTCAAAAATTAAAATTTAAGAAAATCAGAAATTTTTAACATTTTCTAAAAAATTAGAAAATTTTTTAAAAATTAGTTTTTGAGTAGTCTTTCTCTTAAAATGTGTGGAAATCATTGATAAAAAAAATGTGTGGAAATCATTGATAAAAAAAATGTGCTCAAAATTGAACAAACTCTCATGGCCTTGCAATAGGGTTGGAATGTCCTTAGAGATAAATGCTAGGCCATTGTTTGCACATTTTTACTACAATTATCACTAGATTGTGCACTTTAAATATGTTAGAAACCATCGCCGATTTGACGCTAAACCAGTGTTTTACGCAAATATCATGCAAAACAAGTGTGAACTAGACGAACAAACATGATTCAACAGGAATAGCCGCGAACGCTAGTCGGTTTTCGAGCTCATAATGGATAGTGCCTTCGGCTTTCGGTGGGGCATTTCGTCGAACACTCGATGCGCATGCGTAAAACAAAGGGTTTCCGGTTTGAGCAGAACTCAGATCGGACCTAAGCTTCTAACTAGACGTGCCGGCACGCTAAGAAACATTTATGAAGAGACGACGAGGGGGCCGGGGCTCGCGCGAACTAGTCGGCGCGAGCTCCGGCCCGCGACTTCGTCAACCACAAACAAGGATGTTCGAGGGAAGCCTACCCGGTTCAACTTGAGGACGCCGGCCGAGGAGATGTCGGAAGGAGCTCGCGCGTGGCCGAGGTGTTGTCCTCTCTCTTGCTCTTCCTCGGTCCTTTGCCTCTCTCGGTTTCACTCTTGGTCCGTTTCCTCTCTCGGGCTCCCTGAGTCCTCCCTTTTCTATCGCTCGGTTGTCTCTTGCGCTCTCTCTCTCGGGCTCCCGAGTCCTCTCCCTTTTTTTTTTCGCTTCGCTTTTGCCGCCGACCCGCTGCTTCGCCTCGCCGCCCTCTCTCGCCGCAACCCGTCGCTTTGACTTGTTGTGCTCGACTTGCTTTGCCTTCTCTTTCCACCGCAGTCCCGCGTGTGGAGAAGAAAAAGAAGCAACAAGAAAAATGACGGCTAGGCCGGAAAGGAAGGAAAAGGGAAAGAAGAAGAATGGGCCAAGCCCATGCGGGGAAAAGAAGGAAAAGAAAGGGGCCGGGTAGGCCCACCCCCGTCCGAACCTTCTTCTTTTTTTGAACAAAATTTATTTTTTTTTTTTAATTTTTTAATTTTTTTTTAAAATTTTTTTTTAAAATTTTGAAACTAATGACACAAGTGCTCCTAATGTCTATATGTGATGCAATTTTAATGAAAATTTTTTGGTTAGGGGTTAGAAATTAATCCCTAATTTTCTAATGTAATTAATAAACACTTAAACAAATCGTCAAAATTTAGGTGTCAACAGCTGCTCCTCTTTGAATGGGAGCTCAAGGAGGTTCCTTTCAAAGACGAGAGACACCTAAATTTTGTCCGTAAATGATGATGATCGGGGGCTGCATATGAGAAAATGATGTGAATGCATGATCTTACTTTGTAAAAAAATGTCCCTCAACTGAGATGGGAAAGTCTTATTATGTGGTAACTAGTTCCGACTGGAAGGAATGTCTCACCGTGTAAAAACGGGTTTCGACCGAATGTGATAGTCTCACCGTGTAAAAACGGGTATTGACCGGGAAGAAGGTCTCATCGTGTAAAAATGAGTTTCGACCGAGAAGGATAGTCTCACCGTGTAAAAAAGGGTATCGACCGGGAATGAGGTCTCATCGTGTAAAAACGAGTTTCGACCGAGAAGGATAGTCTCACCGTGTAAAAATGGGTATCGATCGGGAATGAGGTCTCACCGTGTAAAAACGGGTTTCGACCGGGAAGGAGGTAGTCTCACCGTGTAAAAACGGGTTTCCACCGAGAAGGAGGTCTCACCGTGTAAAAACGGGTTTCGACTAGAAAGGATGTCTCACCGTGTAAAAACGGGTTTCGACCGAGAAGGATAGTCTTACCGTGTAAAAACGGGTATCGACCGGGAAGGAGGTCTCACCATGTAAAAACGAGTTTCGACCGAGAAGGATAGTCTCACCGTGTAAAAATGGGTATCGACCGGGAATGAGGTCTCACCATGTAAAAACGGGTTTCGACCGGGAAGGAGGTAGTCTCACCGTGTAAAAACGAGTTTCAACCGAGAAGGAGGTCTCACCGTGTAAAAACGGGTTTCGACTAGGAAGGAGGTCTCACCGTGTAAAAACGGGTTTCGACCGAGAAGGATAGTCTCACCGTGTAAAAACGGGTATCGACCGGGAAGGAGGTCTCATTGTGTAAAAACGAGTTTCGACCGAGAAGGATAGTCTCACCGTGTAAAAACGGGTTTTGACCAAGAAGGATGAGCGTGGTTAAACCATGTGGTTTCGGATAACCACAAACCCCGTGGTTTAAGGAAAGACCACAAACCGTGTGGTTTAAGGGTAGACCACAAACCGTGTGGTTTAAGGGTAGACCACAAACCGTGTGGTTTCGGATAACCACAAACCCGTGGTTTAAGGAAAGACCACCAACCGTGTGGTTTAAGGGTAGACCACAAACCGTGTGGTTTCGGATAACCACAAACCCCGTGGTTTAAGGAAAGACCACCAACCGTGTGGTTTAAGGATAGACCACAAACCGTGTGGTTTAAGGGGACTTCGGGCTACAGAAGCACGCCGTGTCGAGTAGAGGGACTCCGGGCTACGAAAGCACGCCGTGTCGATGAGGGAGACTCCGGGCTACAGAAGCACGCCGTGTCGATGAGAGGGGGACTCCGGGCTACGAAAGCACGCCGTGTCGATGAGAGAGGGACTCCGAGCTACGAAAGCACGCTGGGTCGATTCCCTTGTGATATTTCCTGGATGGCTAAACAGTGGCAGGCACTCATAGAAAATGGGATACTTGGACAGTTACCAGTATCCATTCCCTAGACAGTCATAAGAGTCTGTACGTAGAGAGCGACTTGAACAAGTCAAGTATCAATGAGGGAGAGTACCTAGACAGTGGCAAGTACTCCAAAATAACGGGATACCTAGATGATTACAGGTATTTATACACAGAGTACATCTCGAATAGATCGAACGTCGAAAGGAGAGAGTAATGATTGCATGAGCAAATCGAGCTAATTCAATTATTTGGTAAATATCGCAAAATTGTCATCGAATTTGGAAGATATCATTCATTCTCAAATTCCTCTAAAAGAAAAGTCCATATCAAAGTGACCCCGACTTATGAGAAGGGTTCGTTAAACATGCCAAGCAAGGACTTTTAGTCAAAAAGGGTTTCTCACATCTTCTCGAGAAAATGACTATTTGATCCCATCCTTTAATGTGGGAAGCATAGTTGATCACTGGGGGTATCTCACATAACCTATGTCGAAGGCTTTGAGAATCATTCGCAGTAAGTACATATTGACCAATCTAAGAGGTCTTTTAGAAGGGTCATGATGTGACTTGCCAAGGTTTCAACAAGGATAGACATCATTGGCCATGAAATGAAATAATCATCGACTGACATCTTCGCCAGGTTTACAAGTCAAGAAACCTCATGAGGTAAGACAACTTTGCTCTCACTTCTTTAAGCAGTAGCTTCTTTGAAAAGTCCTTACTTTTACTCGAGTCATCCCAATCTGAAGAGACTTTGGGAAGGGGTTGTAATGTTGGTTCGGTTACAGGCTCAAAAGGCTTAGAATTTTCTTTGAAGAGGAGTTTAAGAGTTGGTGATCATCATGGTATCATTATCATTTGATCTATTTTTTGAAGGCACTTGACTTTGGAAATCCACCTTTGTCTCGAAAGTCCTTTAGCTAACATCTTAACATGAGAGCTTTGCTCTTTCATCTAATGGCTTTTGCATTCGCAATGATTTTTTTTATGCAAGCATTTTGACTTTGACAACTTTTCTTTTACAAGAAAGTCTTCTCTTTTTTTTCATGCAACTTTCCTCGCTCTTTTTTTCATTTTTTTTTTTTGAAATCGGGCATTGGCCTTGCTTTTACCAAGCACACTGCTTTTTCATGCCCCCTAGTTTTCATTGATTTTTGATTTTTTTGAGCCCTTTGGACTTTCGAGACACTTTCCACATTTTCATGTAAATGCAAATTGCCTTAATAAATCATATGCCCCTGTCCCAGTGGGGGGAGATAATCACCATTTGGGCTTTAGAAATGAATGTTCAGACTCAACTTGGCTAAGCAGAGGTTATAAGTGTTTAGGTAGAGAAATGAATGCTCTTCTTCATTTTGGGATACTTCGAGTTCCCATAAGAACTCACCTGAAGCCACTACAAAAGATTGATGCAAGTGAGAGCAAAGCAATCCTTCTCATCTTTCTTCTCCAAATAATGTCAATCGAAATCTCCAAATTTGCCCCATTGTGGGATGGTTCTTGACAGGGGTATTTTGCAGAAAATTCTCTAAATTTAAAGGCTCAAATGGGTAGACTATTGTCACTTGCGGTGTGTAGGGCACTGAAAGAAATTCCTCTTTTCACTTTGGTCCATGTACCGCCTGCGAATGAACCCCTTGTCCTTAAATGACACGGCTTTTCTTTTTTCGCTCGACTCTCAGTGTTTAGAGGACGTGTTTGGAAATGAGTTGCCTTTCCTCATCCTAAGTGTCTCTTGCTTGGCACGATTAACATCCCAATTTCAATTGGTCAAAATCATCTAAGCAGATTAACCTCCATGAGGAATTTTGATTCAAAATGAGTGATCCACCAAGCGGATAGACAATTTCAAGATAAAAAAGATGCTCAGAGGCTTTGTGGAAAAATCCTTCTTCTTCTTTTTTTTCAATTTCCATTTTTTATGCTTATTTCCAGGAAAATGCCAAAGATTTTTTTGACTAAATTTCGAAATATTTTGGTAAAAAGAGCCTCAAGAGCTCATCCTCATATCATCGGATTTCCTCGCTCTTGCAAAATTGTTAAAGAAGGGAGCATGTGGAGGCCCAGGCCTCAGAGATCATCATAGGATTGGTTTGGTGTGCTTCTACATGTCCTTAATAAAACGTGCATCTATTTTATTGAATGAGAAATGATAAGGCCATATTACAACACGCACTACCCTAGACCAACGGCTCAAGGTCAGGGGCTCGAATTTTTTTTGATTAAAAGTGTGATTTCAATTTTTTTGCCCCAAAACATAATCATGAATTGGAAGAAATTTTTTTGACAAAATGCGATTTTAAGCCCGTGATTGGAGACTTTAGCAAAATCATCCATTGTGTAGGGCTAAATTAATGATTTTTGAAATTGACACTGAATGTCTGTTTATGAAGAATAATTGCCAATTTTCCCAATTAGAAGCCTACACCGAGGGCATTTCGATTGATCTCCGCAAATTTCAAAAATGAAAGTTTCAATAAAAATTGAACAAGTAAAAGGAAAAATCATACTTACCAATGGTGATGATTTTTTTTTTAAATATTTCTTTTCAATCACATACGCATGAGATGTGGGTCAATTACTACTCTAGACAGCTCAAATGAAGCCACGGGATTACCAGACTGAACCAGCATGGTTGTGGTTAGGTCGGGGTTCCCATGACTCCGGCCTGGTCAAAGAGCCGACCCATGTCGCGTGGTTACAAACCGGGGTGGGAACTCTTGACACGAGAAGGAAATTTCGAAATTGAGGTGGGCGACTCGTACTACATGGTTGTAGTCGGAGTGGTATCCACCTCAACACCATCCTAAGTGATCTTGTGCGGCCCAGGTCCGGCGGGTTGTGTGTGCTAGGGTGTAGTGCAATGCAAAGGACACATGCACAACAATTTATAAGCAAACAACACTTCGTACATAAAAATAAACCATACATTCCTACACTTCTCTGCAAAACAAAGGTGAGCAAACACTTCACCTTATACCTCCAATTCTGCAAAAACATCTAACACCTTTAATGTTAGGGGCGTACCTGGAATCCTTGCTGCTAAGCAAAAATATTTTTGAACAAGATTAACTTAGGCCTAAGTCCTCTAAGGTTTAAAACCAAGTCCCCAGCGGAGTCGCCAAGCTGTCGCGACTTATTTTTTTCCATCCCGATGAGGGAAATGAATATCTAAATAAATAAATAGGTTTAGGGGTATTGTCCAAAGGTGGGTTTAGGACCTTTAATTAGACGTGAGCTTTCTCAAGCCCATACCCGCGTGACATTGGGTGTTCATGAAAATACAAATGAGGAGTCGCCACTAGCCTATTGGGGTCGGCTAGAAACCAAGCGGGGCATGGGAGTGTGTCTCACTTTCTACGCAACCAGAGAATCTAGGGTCGGGGACTTGATTACACTAATTAGCCAATTAGTGCCCTTTCGGTACCTAATCTTGTTCATTTCAAAAAGAGTTTTGTTAGGCAGTTTGGATTGATTTTACGTTTAACCACTAACATGTGAGGTGATCATGCGGGTGCACAATTATCAAAATAGCAATCAGCAATTAAAGGAGGCATTAAATAAATTGCAGGCGAAAATAAACACAAGCATTAAAAGATAAATAACAATCCTAATTAAACTAAAGGGAAACCATAATCATCGCATCCTAAGCGTGCATTCAAGGGCAATTGTATCCGAGGATAATTAAAACCCTAAGATGAAGCTGTAAGAGTTTGTTCAATTTTGAACACGCCCAGGGGTCGATGATTTTCCGACACTTTTTTTAAGAGAAAATTGTCCAAGAATTATTTTAGAGCTTCTTAGGGAACTCTAAAACAAACTTGGAATTTTTTTGGGATTTTTGAGAATTTTTTTGAATTTTCTGAAATTTCGAATTTTTTATGAATTTTTAATATTTTTAATGTTTTTTTTATGATTTTCTGAATTTTTTGATTTTTTTTTATGAAAAATAATTCGGACCGGGTCTCTTGACCCGGCCCTACTAAACCGACCCGGACCCTATTGGTCCCGGTCGGTTAAACGAAATTGGGCCGACCCCAAAGCCCACTCGAGAAAAAAAACAAAATAAGGTCCACGAAAATTCTTTTATAGAAACAGCCCATTTCCAATTTCTGCTCTCGGCCCGGCCATCTCGGCCCGCGACGAACCCAGCCTAACGCTCGCGGGCAGCCCATCTCCTTGCTTGATTTTCTTTCGGCCTTTTCTTTGTTTTTTCTGATTTTTCTATTTTTTTATTTGTTTTTCATTCTTTAATCTTTTTTTATTCCCCACTTTTTGTCTTTTTCCCCTGCAGATTTCCCTCACCCCATGCAGCGTCTTCGTTCCTCTTCTCCCGAAGCTGCAGACGCCTGCCCGAAGGCCGTTCTACACCCCCACCTCGCCGAACCACCGTCATTCATCGGCCACCCGTCCCCGCCAACACCGACAGCCGCCGGACACCCACTCAGGCGACGGATACTAAGCTATTCTCCGACGCGAGGAGAAACCATCGCCGATTTGACGCTAAACCAGTGTTTTACGCAAATATCATGCAAAAAAAGTGTGAACTAGACGAACAAACATGATTCAACAGGAATAGCCGCGAACGCTAGTCGGTTTTCGAGCTCATAGTGGATAGTGCCTTCGGCTTTCGGTGGGGCATTTCGTCGAACACTCGATGCGCGTGCGTAAAACAAAGGGTTTCCGGTTTGAGCAGAACTCAGATCGGACCTAAGCTTCTAACTAGACGTGCCAGCACGCTAAGAAACATTTATGAAGAGACGACAGGGGCCGGGGCTCGCGCGAACTGGTCGGCGCGAGCTCCGGCCCGCGACTTCGTCAACCACAAACAAGGATGTTCGAGGGAAGCCTACCTGGTTCAACTTGAGGACGCCGGCTGAGGAGATGTCGGAAGGAGCTCGCGCGTGGCCGAGGTGTTGTCTGAAGCTCTCTTGCTCTTCCTCGGTCACTGCCTCTCTCGGTTTCACTCTTGGTCCGTTTCCCCTCTCTCGGGCTCCCGGAGTCCTCCCTTTTCTATCGCTCGGTTGTCTCTTGCGCTCTCTCTCTCGGGCTCCCGGAGTCCTCTCCCTTTTTTTTCTGCTTCTGCTTTTGCTGCTGACCTGCTGCTTCTGCCTCGCTGCCCTCTCTGCTGCAACCTGCTGCTTTGACTTGCTGTGCTCTGACTTGCTGCCTTCTCTTTCCACCGCAGTCCCGCGTGGAGAAGAAAGAAGCAACAAGAAAGCGGACGGCTAGGCCGGGAAAGGAAGGAAAAGGGAAAGAAGAAGAATGGGCCAAGCCCATGCGGGGGAAAAGAAGGAAAAGAAAGGGGCCGGGTAGGCCCCAAATTTCTCCCGAACCTTCTTTTTTTTTTTTTTTTTTTTTAACAAAATTTAATTTTTTTTTTTTAAATTTTTAAATTTTTTTAAATTTTTTTATAAATTTTGAAACTAATGACACAAGTGCTCCTAATGTCTATATGTGATGCAATTTTAATGAAAATTTTTTGGTTAGGGGTTAAAAATTAATCCCTAATTTTCGAATGCAATTAATAAACACTTAAACAAATCGCCAAAATTTAGGTGTCAACAGTCATGCAAGGTATGGGCTTTGAAGGGCCCACGTCTAATCAAGGGTCGTAGGCTTGCCTTTAGGCAATATTCTTAAACCTTATGTCTTTTCCTCCCCGAACGAAAAAGGTGGGTTGCAACAACCTTGAAGATAATGGTAAATAATATCCCTAATACCATTGTCATCATAGAGGTATCTCAAACCGTCCTTCAAGTTCTTCCCATGATCCTATTATGCAATTTTTCTGTTTTGCATACTAACTGTTGCACTATGTCCCTCACTAAATTAATATATGATAGCCTACTTACATCAATAAGGATAGTACCAACATTTTCACCAATATATTCTCATTCACCTCCCAATAACAAATTCCCTACCATAGCATATAGTGATGGGTGTAATATTGTTTCCCTTACTTCTAACCTTTCCCTCCAGCCTCCACCAGACCTCCGAAAATCTTCATGTTCAAAGATCGACTATCTTTACGAGGTTTCTTACCTCACAGAAGATAGTAAGATTTCAGAAACTCAGCTCCCCATGATGAACCCATATACTGCCTTCACTAAACCCCCTTCCTTCTCTCCACTCCGGTCTATCAAACACCTAATCAAACATACTCCTCGTACTGTTAAAGAGTATGTCCAGTCTTCTCGATTTGATCAACATCCCATTCAAGCAACTGAACAAGAACAGTTTGTTACTCTCCAGATCCCACCAGAATTTCCATCTCAATGGATCCAACAAGGCTACTCTCATCTCCACTTTGGAGCCATCCGTCTTGCTTTAACTTTTCATGGTCGTAAAGGCCTACCTGTTACCGCAAGGATAGCCCTGTTAGATACCAGGTTCTTGGAATACCAACAAGCTTGTGTTGGCACCATCCAAACCACAATGAATGCAGGAACTGTTTTTGTTACACTTTTCCCAAATTTCAACATCGCTCTTGCAGACCCCAACCTGCTTAATGCTCTCAAGGTTCAGCTACAAATTACTGGAGCCCCACAAACACCTGGATCTATTGCTGCCACCTTGCACTACCAAATGATCTACCGTGTTCAAAACCATGCCATTGATCTTAACATCCCAAATTCTGAAGATGCTCTTGTTATCTCGGTCGACCATGACCAAACTTCTTGCATCCATGTCCCAAGGCAAATTCCTCGAAGTGAACTTGTTAAACTTCTTCCCGATAGTTGGGTCACCAACTACGAAAACTCCACCGTAATTGTAAACCGATCCAGTCCAGTGAACCACAGTTCACTAGGAAAAAAGATGGCACTGTTGCCATCAAGTTCAGTAAGACTAAAGAAGAACCTTCCTCCATTTTCCCTACCATTCTCCACTTTACTCCTTGTCCTACTGATCCAGTTTCATCAGAACCAGACAACAAACAATTTGTCCACTCCTTTGGATCTCAAGGACAGCCAATCCATTTCTTCAAAGATCCCACAGACACAAGCTGTTTACGGGATCCAGTTGTGCGTGTGCTTCATGCACCGATTTGAAGACAAAGATGATACACCTTCCTCTAAGAAAAAGAAAAAAAGGATGCACTCTATCGGGCGGTATCTTCTTTGGAGATCCAACTGTTGGACCTCTTGGAGAAGATGGTGGTAGATACCAGTTCATTGTCTCCTATGGACCACCCCAACCTTTTAAGGTAACCCCCACTCCATCTCCCTGTAAGCCAACTCTTTCTCCTGATTCACCTGCACCCAAGCCTATGGTTACCTCCCCCTTTTATACACCGATCCAGAAATGGATAAGAAAGAACCCCTCTTGTCCCATCACTTTACCCAGACCAGGTACCTGTGTACCTCAACCTGAACCACTTCCACTCCTACCCAATATATGCATGTTTCACCCTAAGGATTTCCCTCCACTTGAGGCCCCAGAATCATCTGAAACTAGCACCCGTACCCGAAAATTTCCTCCCTTGGAAAAATTCTCTGACCCACAACAAAGATACCAGCACTCACCCAAAATACCAAACCCCACTGGCATTGACGCACAAGGACAACGAAAGCAGCCCTCTGCTGCTGAAATCATCTTGAATTGGCAAACTGAGAATGCCCTTGCTCAGAATGAGCTTCTTGGTACTGTTGCTACACGCCTTGAACGTGTAGACAAGACCACTGACTTATCTTGTCGCATGCTGAAAGACTTCCAAAAACGGCTTCATCTGCTAGAAACCAAGCAGGCACCTCCTAACCATTACTTGGAAGACCAAAAGCCGAAATTGAGAAACTCAAAAGACAAATCCAAATTCTCAAAAGTCGCCAGTCATTCCTTCCATTGATCCGCCTCTTTTTACCACTCCTTCCCTACCGCAAAAGACAGAATCATCATTTGGCTCATCATCCTCTTTTGCTTCTTTGTTTCAAGCTCGGCCCGCTCCTCCTCCCTGAATAATTTTCGACTCTCCGCGAAAATCTTCGTAAGCTTAAACTAAAGCAAAAGAAATCCCCTCCTCCTCCGAGTCTTCCCCACCCTCTCCAGAACACCCGAACATCCTCCCCGACGATTATCCTCCTGCAAATCCACCTGCCACCTTGACCATTTCCAACCCCCTCGAAAACTTCCTTCGCCGTCAGATCCCTTCCATTGCTGTTATCAACCCATCTGCCACAAGACATGTTGAAACTTCGTCTGAATCTGATTCTGATATTTTTATCGAATCATCCTCTTCGGCAGGAACCTTTTTCATGGCAGATAGTGTCAAAGATGAAGAAATATTCTCTGAACCCGAAATCCATCACCGGGATCAACCCGATTCCACCCAAATCATTTGCGGCCTCATCCTCCAAAGTTTACTTTACTTTGGATGACATTCCATATTATAAGTGGCACGATAGGCTTCGGGAATTTCATGCTTGGCTCATTTGCCAGGGCATATTTCTCTGAACCCAAGATTATGATATTCTCCCGAATTCACCGGTCGTTTTACTGGAGCACTTAAGGATTGGTGGCATACCGCTTCGAGAACAAGACCAAATGTATCTTCGACTCAACCCCGGATAATGCTATCCGATAATCCACATGTATTTCATTAGCAAGCCTGAAGATTCCAAAGAACTCAAAAGAAAAGAGTTCTTTGACCGAAAATGTTGTTCATTAAGGCGCAAAGATCTTGACCGACACTTCCAAGCTATGATCAAGCTATTTTATCTACTTGGTGCGATTGGAACCTCAAGCCTATCTTCTTAGCATCTATCCCAAGAGAACTTAGCCAAGTCTGGAAAAAAACTTTCCAAAAAAGAGAAAAGTATAACGAGGCTACTCTTGGTGAAATTCAGCAAGCCGTTCATATTGCCATAGAAGAACTTTGCCTCCGACGAGAAGCTTTCCGAAGCTTTCTCACAGAAAACAAGAATCTTGACAAGGCATGTTTTAAACCCGGCCTCAAGATCAAATGTCCCAAGGATTGCTCTGATCCTTCCTGCACAGGATGCAAAAAGAAAAGACATTTCAAACGGCTCTCCTTCCAAAAGACACGCAAAGGAAAAAGCAAAGGTAAGTGGAAATTTTTGCGAAAAGCCGTCATCGCTCTTCTAAGAAGCGTAACAAAGACAGGTGTTATGTTTGCAACAAAAAAGGACATTTTGCCAAAAACTGTCCAAAGGCGAACAAGCGAGGAAGCCATCTGATAGACAAAATCACCAAAAGCACTGGTATCCAACTTGATGATTCGGACATTGAGTCAGTATTCTCTTTAGATGACCAACCATCTGAAAATACCCTCTGTGCTATCCAAACATATACTCGGACTCGGCCTCGAAATCGAGAACGATGTCTTCACCTTCTTCCCCGATTCACTGCGAGAAATTGATCTCACCGACCCCGTCCATCACCCGTATATTCCCATCCACATCCTCTTGTCCAAATACTACAAACCAATCCCTCTCGGTGGCACTCATTGATACGGCGCAAGCTCTTCCATCTTAGACACAAAGATTCTCCCGGAAGAATTTTGGAAACCCTATACTGTGTATTTCAATTCGTTTCGGTGACACTTTTGCTACCAAGTATCGTAGTAAACCCATTACTATTCGATTCTTCTCCCGGTGTTCTCTTACTACCAAAGTCCTTGGTTCTCGCCCTCCAGACAAAGATATCATCATTGGATGGGACATCCTCACTCAACTTCCTAAACTCGGAATTCTTTCTAATGGCCTTCGGTTCAAAAACCAATTCCGGAATTTGTAGAAATTAAACGTTTCTATGCACTTCAACCGGCCATCCTCGACCCAATAGTCCGAGTTTACTTTCTTCTTGTCTTTGAGACACACTCCCAGTTTTCCCAAACTTGCACCCAGCCCTTGTGGAAAAACTCTTCTTTTTATGTCAAACTTCCTTTCAAAAGGAATGAAGACATCAATCCTACAAAAGCCAGCCATTCAGGAATGAGTCCTGAACATCTCGCACCTCTCAATAAGAATGCTCGAAATTATTGGCACAAGGTCTCATTGAACCCTCTCGATTCCCAATGGGCATGTGAAGCATTTTATGTCAACAAACGGGCCGAACAAGCAGGTGGAAAAATGAGGTTAGTAATTAATTACCAACCTCTCGAATCAATTCCTTCGGATGATAAATTCCCATTGCCCCATCGAAATTCCCTTTTCCCGAGCCTTGCTCAAGCAAAGATCTATTCAAAATTTGATCTTAAGGCGGGATTTTGGCAATTGGGTATTGACCCACACCGCAGCACCCAAAACTGGGTTACGCATTCCAAACCAACACTACCGGTGGACGGTTGTTCCTTTTGGCCTCAAAACGCCCTTCCCTTTTTCAAAAGGCTATGTGCAAAATCTTCGAGCCTATCCTTCCAAACTCCCAGATTTATATTGATGATATCCTTCTGTTCAGTCCTGATGAACAATCCCATTGCCAACTCCTGGCACATTTTGCTGATATTGTTCAAAAACATGGCATTATGCTTTCCCAGAAGAAAATGATTATTGCCCAAACGGAAATTGAATTCCTTGGCATGCGTCTCACAGACGGAACTTACTGCCCTGAACCTCATATTGCCGATGAACTCCGAGAAATTCCCCGAAAAGATCTCAATCCTAAGCGGGTGCGGCAATTCCTTGGTATTGTAAACTATCTACGAGATTTTGTTCCCCACATTTCTCAATACTTACGACCCCTCTAAAGAATGCTCAAGAACAATCCTCCTCCATGGGGAATCAAGCAAACTCAGTTGTTTCCCGGCAAACGACTTTTTGCAAAACATTCCTCCTTTAAAGATCCCATCCACTGCAAACGGATTCTCCGGTGATGCCGGTGACAAATATTAGACAGCCATTCTTTTCGAAGAACTCCATGGAACCGGGCATATTTGTGCCTACAAAAGTGGCCGATTCTCTCAAGCCGAAATTCATTATCATTCCACTTTCAAAGAAATACTTGCGATCAAGTATGGCATCAAAAGTTCGAATTTCATCTCATTGGGCACCATTTTCTAGTCGAAATGGATATGTCCTCCTTTCCTCAAATGCTCAAGTTCAAACAGAAGCAAGTTCCTCATCCGCAATTACTCCGATGGGCTGAATGGTTTTCCAAATATTCCTTTGAGGTCAAGCACATTCCAAGAAAGAAGAACGTCCTTGCAGACTTCTTATCTAGACCAAAGGAACCAACCCAAGCAATCAACATGTATGTCAAAAAGGAACCTTTGTCAGACACATACCGCACCACCGACATGCAATGTGGTTGGCCGAGTCTAAAATATCCTCCCGATATCACATTGGTGTTTCAACACAATGTCGTAAAAGAACGACTTCGAAACTCATGTGGGAATATCATCTCCGAATTTTCCGAGAGCATGGAGGATTAATGCTTAGACCAGATGGACTCCATCCAGATTATCCATTTATTCACCCTCTCCGTTGGTCTCCCAATGATGAATTTCCAGAAGACCTAAAATGGTTATTTTGGTACATGTTCAATCTGTACACCATAGCCATTGAATTTCCAACCGAGCAAATTTTGCGGGTTTTTATCAAGAATGCAAATGGTCATGATCATAACCGAAATATCTACCGGATATTTTCGCATGGTTTAAACCTCACCAATACTTTTGGAAGGAACTTTTCAAAATCCAAAATCGTCAAGGAAGGCTGAACCGAAAAGACACACTATTGTCTTGTTTCATCGACCTTGGACATATTGCCATCCCACTGGATGGATTTCGACAAACCTTCATTGCGGGAACTTCAAGTTACAAGCCCCGGTTTTCCGAATTTGCACGAATTCACCGGACACTTCCTCACTCCATCTCCACTAGCAGACCTGCATCTCGAGAACTCCAGAGGATCCTATGCCAAGAAAATCGCATCATCCCACCAGAAGCATGGCTTTCTCCACAGGTCCCTACCTCTTGGGACCACCCTGCAGCCTGGAATCCCACTCGAGACCAGATCCAAGAAGCACTCCATATTTTTCGGCAGAATAATCCAGACTCCACCCCATATGATCCTTGGGGGGGCCCCTTTCACAAGACCCTTGGGGTGACACCCAAAATTACGCCCCCTTTTCCGGCTCTTTCGGCGCTAGCTCCTCTCGACCACCCGATCTGTCGGCAGAAGAAATCGAGAATCTCATCCGCGCCTTCAAAAGAGCAAAAGACGGAAGCTCCAGTCCATCAGACATCGATGAAGACGCCCTCTTTACGGAACAGCTAGCTCAACATAGCTCTGATGATTCGGACTATAGCTACAATGCTAGAGACGGAAGGGACAGATAAAAAACCGTCCTGAAAACACTGTACACTTTTTACTGTTCACTCAGTCTGTTTTCACTGTAGCACCAGGCGAAAAACCACTGTTCATAGCCTGGTCACGGGATTTCTCTAGAACTCCCCCTATGTGTAGCCCATAAGTGGCTAGTTTGCTCCCATAATTATGCCTAAGCATGGCCAGTCTGCCTGCTCTTGTCGCTTATATCCTCCTCTGCCTATATAAAAGCAAGGAGCCCTCATTGTAAAAACCAGAGAGTGAAATAAGAAGTGTGTTGTATACTCTACTTCCAACATGATCTTCTAAACACTCCCATCTTCTTCTAGTTCAGAACGGTGGTTCTGCTCAAACACTATGATTGAGAAAAATCCTGGAGTATGCTCTGCACTTGCCCTTAGGGGATCCTGTGCATCAGAATTTCCGATATTCTAGAGTTTACTATGATCTGAGTTCAAAGTCTGAGGAAGAACTTGGTGACTAACAGGCAGTCCCTATTAAGGCCGAGAGGACCGTGTGTGGGATAGCATACTTGTCACAAGTTTGCAAACTCAACTCTTGAATTCGGTCATAGCGTGCGCGCGCACGCACGCACATATATATATATATAATTAGTTTAGGGGACGACAATGAGGAAAGGACAACAACTTCACATGAGGTCTCCATAATCACACGTAATTGATTAAACAATAACTCAACAATTGTCGTTTAGTGAATAGAAAGCAACAAAGTTAGCACCGATTTGATTAAACAATCGCAACTTCATTGTTGCAAGATTCCTCCTTTAGCACAGAAGTCCCCACAATTGCATTGGGATCGAGCCCCAAATTTTCCCTACAAACCCTAGTTTTTCTAGCTAATTGAGCAAGTGAGAGAGAATGATGAACCTCAAGTGATTGACTGAGTGAGAGTGACAAAGACGGCATGCGAGTGAGCGAGCGACGATGTCAATGAGTGAACGGCAATGATAGGGAGAGAGGAAAAAACACGAAGTGTTGAATGACGATGACCGAACGATGCCTATTTTGAGAGTATAAGCGTCGTGCGACGTGGTTTTTAGGCAAGCTAGCCACATTGTCTCCTACATTATCATTGAGGATGTCGACCTAGATTGGTTTTTAATATAAAAAAGCCAACTTATATTAAATTTTTTATTATAAAAGCCACATAATATTTTTGTCCAGAATTTTTCGTCAGAAGCACTTAAATAATTGTTTTTTCTCCGATTTGACACTTAAATGAGCTGAAAAAACTTTTCATATTAAAGTGAGCATGGTACAAAACTTCTAACACTTCTAATGTTTTTGTGCCGAAAAACGAGTTAGGGCAAGAGCGGCCACTATACGCAATATCGTTCATTTTGACGAGGTCAAATAAGGATGCACTATTCCCCCATCACGTGAAGGGTGCGTTTGGAGATATGTTGACGCCTTAGTTACTTGTACTCTATATCCTTATTATTCTGAATTATATGTAGTTGACGTTTTGCTCTCGTTCCCTATCTCGAACAACTTTTGCAATGTTCAGTTGATTCCATGCGCATTATTACTCAATGATAAAAACAGACATGCATGGACCATGGAGATGTTAATTTCCACAAGTTAGGCGTACGGGGTGGTTGGACAAACTCATCCAGCCATGCGCATTCATTGCGTGCTATGAGTCATGCCCATTTTTCGATACAAGAATAACTACAGAGTCAAAATCTAGCCGCACAAGTCTTGTCTAGTTCACATTCACACAACGACTCCTGAATTAACTCTCGAGGGACTATTGTTAGGGGCGACCTGAGTTATATTTATCTCTGGCTAGGATCATGATAACCTTTTATTTGACTGAGTAATTGCTTGTCAGCGAATCCTGATTTGAATAGCAATGTCTCCTACTCATATTAACTTTGTGGACCATGTTTGTTATCCTATAGATGAAGCCTTATTCGATACATGTAGACAGAGCGGTTTGCATATATTTGTAGGGAATAATCCATTCATGAGATGAGGAAGCCCATGTCATGAGAAATTCGTGTATTTGACACATTAGTGATGCTCTGAGACGAACTAATAACTTCTATAACTCAACCACGGGCAGCGCAGTTGGTGTGCATTCTCTCCCTCATCGCCGAGGTCAAAAGTTCGAACACTCTCGTTACTAAAATGTTGTAAGAGGGAGGTCCTGGTGTTGGGGTCCTGGGCTAGCCTCCCCTGAGGTTTACGTCTAAATAGCGGCTTGCGGCGAGGCCCGACGATGCCACCGGGCACTGGAGGGTCATGTGCTCCCCAAAGGGTGAGCTCTGGCGGTTCCTCAGTCAACAAAAAAAAAAAAAAAAAACTTCTATATTATCAATGAAAATTAAGTTCGTGTTTTAATTTCAACATGTGAACTAATGGTTTGCTACATCATGTGTACGTCACAGATGATGTGTATTGACGTGCAGGTTTCTTATCAAGTGGTAAATATAATACTGTATTTTGTTCGATGACAGGCATCGTTCAATACTTTAAACAAATCTGGGCATCGTCTGGTGGAGACAAAAGCGTTTTGGAGACCTGAGGAAGACACTCAAACCTTATAAAATTCCCTAGGATCATTTTCTCACTCAACCTACCTACCTCTTCTTTTTGAAGAAAAGGGCGAAGTGCTCAAGAATTCTCAATAAAACTATGTACGCTTTTCAGCCAACAAGAAACCTATGACATGTCCGGATCTTAATGTCTGTTGACCCTTTCTTATGCAAAGAAAGAAACTCGTTGACCCAACAACTGCCTTTTCTTTTCATTTTCTTTCTCCAATTGATAAAATTGGTTCATGAGTTATACAAGCAATGTTGATCACTCAGAGAGAGACAGGTAGCGTAAGTTGCTTACCAAACTCTAATATGGCAGCTCTAAAAGTCTTGACTAATCTTTTGGAGCTAGTGTATTTGGTTCTGTATACAAAAGAAGTGTATCTTTTTACCATTTAGGCTTTGTTTGATATTATAATCTGTGTTTCATTTTCATGCAATCATGTCCTTTAATTCTCACTTACAGATCCAAAAATGACACTTGAGAGTGACGGAATACAATTTCGGATGTTCAAGTGATTTTTATATTAATGTTTTCCGGTGCACTGCCCATTCTAGATTTATAACTCCTCTTTTTTTTCTTTTTTTGAACTTCAAATATGTGTTCTATTATTTCGTGATATGATGTTCAGTGACACTTTATAGTTTTTTCTCTTTATGTACGCTTTATTATCTTCGTAAGATAGTAGTAGGATCTTGTTAACAAGTGTATAAGCGTTAAACATAATTTATATAAATATTTTAATTTTCAAAATAATTCTTACACATTTCTTCTAAACAGCCAAGGTGTTAAAAATTGTTATATTTCCTTAATTGGTTAACAAGTACCCCCACGGTATTCTTTGATGAATTTACAACCATTAGTAAGGATAGCAAGTGCGACGCCTTGAGCATTCAACTTATCCAAACATTATTTTATGGATTTCGTAAGAAGTATCATTATATAGTTGTTAAGCAGTAAAAAAGAAGAAGAAAATATTGCAATTTTTAAAGCGCCAATTACTTTCGCGCAATGCACAATCGATATTGTAAAATTAGATTATTTCATAAGCATGTTTAGCAATTAAAACAATGCACTCGTTAACAAAATTCATATTATAAAGGGATAATTACATAAATTATTGCTAAACTATGGTCAAATGTACAGTGTGGTCCCTAAACATTTAATTTGCTTGGGGTCTTTGAATTTTATTCTGATGTGCAATTTGGTCACTAAATTTTTAATTTGGACTTTTAGTACATGTTCAATTTAATTTCCGAATTATATGAAAATGTTCAATGTTGTTTTTCTATTAATCCAAGTTTAGGAATAACATTTAACATTTTTATATAGTCTAGGACTAAATTGAACCGGTACAAAAAGTCCAAAGACAACGTTAAATAATTTAAAAGTTCGGGGACGAAATTAAACATTTGGCTAAAGTTTAGGGCTCACATTGAATAAATTAAAAGTTCAAAAATCACATTTTACATTGAGTCAAAGTTCAATGATCATTATATCATTTTCCCTAATATAAACTAGTTAACTGTCTTCTATTATCTTAAATCCATAAATTGTTGCTTGAACTGTTAATATAAATCAACCATTGCAATGTATGGACCTACGACTGTTATTTCTATTTTTAGTACTTACTATCTTTATTACCTATTGATGTTATTAATGAGGGTTTGTTACTAAGACGACTCTAAGAAAACTAAAGCCTAATGACTTAGAAAGGGCGTGAGATCCTTATTAGGTAGCCAATTTGGAAATTATGCAGCTTTTCAATGCTCAAACTATTCTTATGTTATGTGTAACCAATATTTTGAAAGTTAAGTTATTGTAAACTAAGTGTGCTTAACAAGTTCATGCCATTAAGCAACATGAATTATTTACTGAGAAACTTTTTTTCTATGCAAAAGCTAAATATACAATAGAAAGCTAAGTATTACATGTACTCTTATAGAGAATGCTTGTATAAGGAGAATTTTTTCCTACCATGCATTCGGTCAATACTAAAAAAGTAATTCCCACGCATAATGCTATCCAAAGGACTTACTATTACTAGTATTATAATAATGTTTAATATTATTATTATGTAGGAACTACTACGAGGATTAATGACGTCATATTTCAAAATTAAAAGTTCCAAACATACCGACCCATCATTCCTTCGCAAGCAAGGATTTCCAACAACTGTGGTAGGAAAGTCAAGAAGTATAACAGGGAGAAAATTACCCAATCATTTTTAAATATATTGTACCCATATCAATTTAGTCATAAACTTTTTCTAATTTTGTCAATTTAAACATAAACTTTTGTACAAATTTTCAATCTAGTCCTTTCAATCTATTTTTGCCAAAAACCACTAACATAACCATCGAGTCATTGCTGACTATCCTATGTGGCACAGTGCCATGTTAGTAATTCTCAACGAAAATTGGTCAAGAAGACTATATTGGGATTTGCACAGCGATTTACGATTAAATTGGTAAAATTGACAAATTTAGAACTGAATTAACATATATACAATAGATTTAAAATTGACTAGACAATTTTTCCTACTAACGGGAGAGAACAAATGGAAGAGGGCAAGCTTAAGTTATGCCAAAACTCTGTAAAATTTTTCTTTGATTGCATTTCCATTTAAGGTCAAATTTGTGGTTCGTAATGTTCATTATGAATGTCGGTGTTGTGTTTGTTACCCTTTGAGCGTAAATGCGACTGTAACTTTCAAGTTATTTTGATTCTAATGAAGCTAATTTCCAATTTCTAGTAGGAGCAATCACTTCTTGATTCAATCTGGTCCCACCCAAAAACTGGGAATTGGACCGGGATGATCGGTTCCCAATTTTTGGGACCGTGGACTGGACTGATGGTCCTAGAACCAAGGATCAACCAAACCAACCGGTTTGGTCCGGTCCCAATGAATTAAATCACTTATTATCATTACATTGAAAAAAATAATATATGTTCACGTGGGCTTCCAAAAATATGCATCCCCTAATTTAAACACGTGTTATTAGAGAGGGAAAAAAAGAAAAAAAAGAAAACCCCAAATCAACAAAGGTTCAATTTACACTTTTGCCTTGGTTTCGCTCATATTAGGGTTAGCATGAGGAAGATGAAGAAAATTAGGAAAGTGAAGTAATGGCAAAATTTAGAGGGTTATTCTTCTTCTATTTTTTTTTTTGGGGGGCGGGGGTGGGTGGAAGCATTTCAAAAATTTTAAAAATAAAAATAAAAATGATCGGTCCGGTCCTATTGGTCCGATCGATTTGGTTCCCATCTTGGAACCGAGAACCGGGCCGACCGGCCACCGGTTCCAAATTGGGAACTGGGGACCGGACTAACACCCCCTAGGACTGCCTAGAACTGACAGGTCCAATCCAGTCCTGGTTCGGGCGGTTTCCATTGCACACCCCTAGTTTCTAGTGTTTTTTCCTTCAAATCCCTTAAAAGTCAATGTGCGTAACTTTAATTTCAGCATCATCGTTTCAATTTCTTTTCAATTTTGCATGTCTCGCTCTCGTTCAGTTTGATATTTTCCAGTTCTCTGCACTATGCTTTTCCAACAATTTTAGTTCCTCGTCGTTCCGATGAAAATAAATCCTTTGTAATCACATTTTTCTCTCAAGAGATGGTATGCGTCACGCCTTTTTTTTCAACTCAAATTCATCTACATTCAATCCAAAAAAAAAATCTGTTTTGTGGAAATTTGATCACTTCGTATCAAGCTCGAACCCGAGAACAAACGTTTTAGTTTGTTTTCTCGATTCCCCGTTCGTCAAATTAGCCTACATCAATTTTAGGTCCGACATACATCAAACTCAAGTTCGCTATTTCACGATCTATTTGATATTTCGTATGACTGTAGATTCTAATTCCCTTTCTACAGTTCCACGTCACTTTCTTGATTTGATTCTTTTTTTTTTCTTAATTTATTTTAGCCCTTGGGAAACCCTCGATTTTTGTCAACTGATAGTCAAACCACGAATGTCCGAGTCTCCATCAAGTGTCAAACTTCAATAGTTCCAACGAAAGGGAAAGAGCATATAGTCCACATTCATAGTCGCCTTAAGCTCGAATCTTTTACCAACCACTTCTTCAAAAATAAGCCTAGCTGATGAAAATCACACGTTTCGGTGACTCTAAAAATATTTGAGAAACTTTACTTCTAAGAAAAGGTTTGAAAAAATCAATTAGAAGTAATTATCGATTACTCACCTAAACACAATATATCATCACGTTAGAGCATATTGTCTGATTAATTCCACCGTCTGAAAGAGTTCCTGCACATAAAACATTCTGTACGGTTCAAACCTTTTGCTTACCATTGGTACTTGTGTCTCTTGTAATAAAACGATAGACGGTCGTCTAACCAACCAAAATAAATTGACGTTTGACTTTTGAACTTCTGGATTTTCAACTTAAACTAGGTTTCAAGGTTAGTTTCTGCACCGAGACAAGTAAGGATTTGAGAGGTAATAACATCTAAAAGCCTTCATGGAATATGAAGTTCGAAGTCTCGATTTAACTATGCATTACAGGTGAACAACACAATAGTTTCTTCAAGTAATCCAGCTATAGAAAACCTGCTTTGACCGGTCATGTAGACAATTACAAAGCTAAATGCACACTTATTTTAGGAATCGATTCAGACAATGAAAAGTTTAATCTCGAGTAGATTTGGAATGATGCTTGTGCATGAACACAAGGCAAAAGGATAATTAAGGGTCTGCATGTCCTTCATAATCAACCTTGCCTATATTGGCGAAATCCCGGACATTGCGCTTATTTCATGGTAGATCCAATGGACACCGCTTTTGGAACATGGACGGGGAACTCGTGAATCTCGTCCATCCATGCATTCTTCTCCTTCGCCAGGTCGACGGTCCTTAGCGCCCGCCAAACTGCGCTATTGCACTTAAATCCAGAGCCAAAAGCAATCTGCCATGTCCTATCACCTTTCCTAATCCTTCCTTTGGCCTCCGAATAGGCCAATTCGTACCACAATGAGCTACTCGAAGTGTTCCCGAATCGGTATAGAGTCATTCGTGATGGCTCCGTGTGCCAATCAGTGAGCTCGAGGTTCTTTTGTATCTCATCGAGAACAGCTCGGCCTCCAGCGTGGATGCAAAAATGCTCGAAGGCCAGCTTGAAGTCGGGAATGTATGGCCTAATCTTCATCTTGAACACCTTCCTCGCAACCAAAGTCGTGAAGAACAAGAGCTGCTCCGACATTGGGAGCACTAACGGGCCAAGGGTCGTGATGTTGGTCTTCAAGGCTTCCCCAGCGACTGCCATCAAGTCCTTGGAGAGCGACACGCCAATTATGTTCTTCTCGTCCTCTCGCTGGAATGCGCAGTTGTAGCTCTTGTCATCCGAGCCTTTGTGGGTGCGTACGGTGTGGATGAGTTGGTACTTGGAGCGGCGGCGGTCGGAGGACCGGTTGGAGAGGAGGATTGCTGCACCGCCCATCCGGAAGAGGCAATTTGAGACGAGCATCGACCGGTCATTGCCGAAGTACCAGTTGAGGGTGATGGTCTCGATGCTGACCACTAGAGCATAAGAGTTAGGGTTTACCTGGTGATTGATTCATAAGAGAAGTAATGCAATTAGGCTGAAGTTTCATTTTCACGAGATTAAAATCAAATTTCCCTTGTAAGAAAGCCTAGAAACTTTTGTACCTAGTAGATAGAACAATAGTAATTGAGAATGTAGAAAGCTTGTGTTCAATTCTGTTGTCATATACCGAATTTGTAAATTTCCTATTTAAACTGTAGCTATATTATGTGGCACAATGGATCTTGGATTGACTTATCAGTGAATCATTTTGTTCAATGTCATCTAGGATTCGAGGGTTGTGAGTTCAAACCACTCATTGACTCCCACTTCCACACCAACCAAAGCATATACTAGGGAAAGAAAATAGCTAAAGTTTTGGGATAAGTAGAGAGAAGAGCCATAACTTTCGTATGGTGATAACTTAAGTGTCATAACTTTTTTTTCATTCACTTAAGTATTCGTCGGAATAAAAATGATCATTTGAGTATCCTTTTTGACAAATCATCATGCATGGATTTTTTAATTAATTTTCCGTTCAACGATTTTTTAATATTTTTCTTTATTTTTTATTTTTGAATTATTTATTTTTTCTCCTTTTTTAATTTTTATTTTTAATGCGGGCGAGATTCAATAAAAATATTTAAAAATATTAAAAATGTGTTCATGTCAATGTTAACGAAACCATGAAGGATGGCCAATATCCATGTCGAATTTTCTGGCAAGACAAATTGCCAATGGCACTTAAATGATCAATTTTTAAAATTTGTGGCACTTAAATGATTAATTTTTTAAATTTGTGACACTTAAATGAGCCAAAAAAAAAAATCTTGGCACTTCTGTTTTACTTTTCCCTGGAGTTTTATTGTCTCCACCACCTAAATAAAGTTTTTTTTTTTATCCTGACTCTAACTTTTTATGAAATGTTTTTAAATTAAATAACACACTATCAATATAAAATGGCCTAGTATTACCCAACTTATATTTAGCATTTCGTTCGTCGATGAAAGTTTTCATTCCTTGTTTGCTTGGATAACACTGAGGGTGTTGTACATAAAAAGTTCCTAATATCAAACTTATACTCTGAACAATAGAAAAAAGGAGAGGAAAAAGGAAACAAAACCTGTAATAACTGCTTAGCAAGGTCGATGGAAACCAATCCAGCGCTGCAGCCCATGCCACCAAGATTGTAGCTCAACACATTCCCTCGGAGCTTGTAGTGGTTCACGATCATCGCCGACAGGGATGGCGTCGGGCTGAGCATGCTACAGTTCACGACGAGGATCCCTATGTCCTTGGCCTTGACCCCGGTCTTGGCCAGCAGCTGGTCGACAGCCCCGAACATGATGGCCTCAGCCTCTGCCCGCGCTTCTGCCATGCACCGGTTCGGTGGGACACGCAGCACAGCTTCGGGCACGTACGTCCGCTGCCCCAGCCCGGAACGCTCGAGGATCCGCTGCTGGAAAGCAAGATTCTCCTCGGTGAAGGCTTTCGTGAGCCTTGACCGCTCCATGAAGGTCTCGTGGGTGCATATCCGAGCCGGGTCAGGCTTGTAGCAGGCGGAGCGAGCCGGGTCAGGCTTGTAGCAGGTGAAGTCAACAAGGTAGACTTTTTTGGGTTGGGTCATGAAGTAGAGAGTGACCAGAAACACCATGAGGGTTGAGCAGAGCACGACGGTGACGAGATTGAACCTGAGTTGGTCCCAGAGCTGGGCGAGGTCTCGGGCCGTGAGGGTCGAGAGGTGTGCCGAGGAGATGCCAAGGAGTGGCACAAGGAGTAAATACATGGCGTTGGAGATGAGGTAGTGGTAGCCGAGCTTCACGTACTTGAGCCTCACTGACAAGAGGAAGTTTGGGAGGTTGTGGTTCGATGGTCTGTCCGAATCTTGGCTTCGAGGTTCGACTGAGATGGGGACTGCTTGATCTCGGTTTTGTCGACTGACCTCTTCTTGTTGGTTGGCCATTTCCGACGGACCCTTTTGCAGAAAAGACAAGATGCTTGCAGCTTCAGGGGTTTCTTGCGTCTTCTTCAGAGGAGTTTCCTGAAGAATAACAAAGGACGAGAACTTGGTTTTTCAAAAGCAAACGGAGGGAAATGGCGTAGAGAGAGAGAGAGAGAGAAAGAGAGAGAGAGAGAGATTCTTAGCAATGCGTGTGAAAGATTGGGGAGTGTTTGGGGTGAATTTATAGAGAGAGGAGTTATTATACTCGTATGCATAGATTATATTATACTCGTATGCTTAGATTATATTATACTCGTATGCTTAGATTAATTAAGGTCAAACACCCTTTGAGAGGTAAGAAGTTATACCGACTAATTTTCTACACGTGTCCAATTAATTTGCGGCAACTGTTGGATGAAGAGGGCCCCATGCTGATTAGGTGGAAAGCTACGATTTGAGATTACAAGAAGAATCATTTGCTCCAAAAATTCGAGTTACCAAATTCTGAAGTAGAAAATAGTTTTATTCATCTTGACAGTTCCTCTCATGAGGGAATCGATTTAATGACATGAATTTGAATATATGCAAGCGAGCTTCGCGGGAAAAGTGTTATTGAGAATTGATACTCATAAAGAAGGAAATAGAAAAATGAATGAAAGAAGGTGGGAGGAATCGGATTGAGAACACTATAGATGGATGACATTGCCCAGTGTCCCCATTCATCACAATCGGTAGGATTAGGAGGACCTTTCTAGAGGTGAAATATCAAAAGGAAAGTAAATGGATTACTAAGCTAGAGACTTAGCACGGATTCTTCCAAATTCATACTAATTGCAACTTTACAATTTTGATTCAATCAACTTAACATGCAAATCAATTCAATTCAATTATGAGTCATCACTAATATATTGTGAATCGATTAGTAACCCAAGTAAGATGCAAGAGTCCATCTTACTTTTGTCAACTAGAGATTCATTGATTAATATAACACCCTTTGAATACTTTTTCCTTTATTTTCAAAATTATTTAGCATACAGTTTTAGCAAGTAATAATCCTAAGCCACTAACATATAGTTGGTGATGATACGAGGCCGCAATAAATTAATGCATCACTAAATAAATCAAAGTAAAAAATAAATTGCTAGATATAAGGAAAACCTCAATATATTAAGCAAAGCATAATCTCACTATGATTAATTTCCCAATATCCGCATGATGTCAATTTAAAAATGCATGCCCTAAACACTATTTTTAAATGCAATGGTGATTATTTCTTTTTGGATTTCTTGTTTAATAAAAATTAAACAATATGCATTACATGAGATGCAACTTAATTCTAGGTTATGTCTATGTAATACTATTCTAACTAATGGCATGTGACATGGAATATCAAGATGCAATCTATATGTAGCATAATTCTAATATGACACAATCTAATTTGTATAAACCTAAACATGCAATTACTAAATGACATGGAAATTATGACATGGCAATGATTCAACTATTTAAATATGATACATGCATATCTTTTTTGTGATTTTCTTATAAACTACAATAGAAAACTACTTAAAATATGTAATTGCCTAAGTTAAACTATGAAATAATTTAGATGACATCCTAATCTAAATTAGGTAATTTCCTAGTTAACTACATGGTTACTAAGTATGCAATTCTAAGTTAGAAACTAGACGAAAGCAATATATCCTAACATGCAATGCAATATTGTTTTATACTTTTCAAAATAGGAAAGTTTCCTAAATTAGCGGTATGTCGACTGGCGAAGGGCAAGCAGTAGTACCGCAAGGCTACAATAGTAAAGGCGGCGACATTGAGGAGAGCACAGGAAGAGTTGGGCACGTCGGAAGAGCTGACCACCGAAGTTGGTGTGAATCATGACCAAGGATTGGGCTCGATGAGAGTTGGTAGCTCTAGGTCAAATCCCTAGGTCTCTAAATCTTTAATGCTCGAATCCTTTAGTGAGGTTGAAGAAGTATGTGTCATTAAGATCTCCGCAAAATTTCAACGCATTCTAACCTAGAACAAACGTATGCTCACCGTTTTTGTGAGATGGCACATTGAGCTCTCTAGTCTTGATCCAGCAGTCCGGCCGGTTCAGTGTTCTATGCCAAAGACTTACTTCTAGATATTTTCTTACCAATTCCACCAGACATTTTTAAAAATAATGTCTTACCGCACTCTGCACAAATTTTGAGCACAATTCAATAGCGCACTCGTCAATTTCGTGAAACTGCATGCTGAATTTTTTTGCTGCCAAGGAAGAGAGCTTCGCCATTTTCTCAAAAATTTCTGCACGTCCCTCCTCTTTCTTGCTCTGTGCCAAGAGGGCATCTTTATAACCTCCATTAGGTCGAGTTTAAATTAAGTTCAAGAATTATCCAATAAGAGTTTGATCGAATTCCAGAACCACCTCAAGCTCAATCGGTTTTTCGCATTCTCTTCCGCAGATTAAACCGATTAAATCGTGTTTGAAATGGGGCGGACAGGATAAAATATTCTTCAAACAACCAGCACCCCTCATTTTAAATAAAACATGAGTTTGAAACGGATCAAAGGTGAATAGGAGTAGAATTAAATGGATACCCATTGAATCTAGTAACCACTAGAGATTAAACCTCATCAACAAGGAATTGATGACGTACAGACCCCCGGAGTGCCAAAACTTGGCACGGGGGACACTTAAGTGCCAAAAGTTCGGAAAGATACACTTAAGTGCCAAAATCGGAGCAAAAAGGATCAATTAAGTGCCAACGACGAAAAAATCAAGCCAAATTGTCACGTGTCCATTTTCCAGCAATTTTATTTGCTGATGGAGCATTTTTTTTTCAAAATAAAATATCCACGTGACAATTTTAAGAAAAAAATTGTCCAAGTCGATTAGAAAAAAATTTAAAATCGATTTTATTTTTAAAAAAAAAAAAAAAAGGAGGAGGGGGAGGGGGAGGGGTTTGACAACCCTCGCCGCCGTCGCCCCCCACCATCGCCGGCCCTTCCCAGCGATGTTGGGGTGGTAACGGCGGCGGCGGCGACGGCTGCACAACCCTCATTGGATCGTCCCCTTCCTCCTCCTTTTTTTAAAAAAAATTAATCAATTTTATAATAATATTTTTAATTATTTAATTAATACATTTTAAAAATGTCACGTCAGCGTAAAACAACGTTGTTTTGGCTGAATTTTGGCTTACTCAGTTTCCAGTGAGCCACATAAGCGATTTATATTATTAAAATAAGTCACGTCGGATTTCCGACAACCTTCATCGAAATTAGTACTTAAGTGATCTAATTTTCAAAAAAAGTGGCACTTAAATATACCTTTTGTAACTTTTGGCACTTTTAAGTGTCCCCTCGTGCCAAGTCTTAACACTTGAGCTATATTTATGCCAAGAATTGACTATAGAGTTTAAACTCCTATGGATATAGCCGGCCATAGCTCTTGAATTGCGCCATGTGATTGTGTAAAGATCATGTAACTTGTATATGATGCATATTAAATAAAATGTGGATATAAAATATCCTACTGGTTTTTAGTTTAGAGGTCAAGGTCAATCACTTTGTTTATTTATTTTTTATGCAATGAATGATTAAAGGGAATAATCAAAATTTAGGTCTCAATAATTATTTTTCTTTGAAAGGGGCTTGCGGAGGTTTCACTAAAAAAAAAGTAATACCTAAATCTTGATTGTGCGAATGCGATGTAATGGCTGTTTTTGTCGGAGAGATAAATTTCAATGAGCCTAAATGCAGATGCCAATGTAATGTAAAGATAGAGTATGTACTTGTCGTTACTTATTTGGGGATTCGGGAAAGCACAGTTGGATATGAAAACAATTTCTAGGGAATCATCATATTCTAGTCTCGGGAAAGGACAGTTGGACAGGAAAACAAAATTTCTGGGGAATCATCATATTATATAAAAGATTGAACCAGTCAAACATCTAGATGATCTACAGATATTCGATAGTTTTTTAAAACAAGCATCCACACCTACTACAAGGCTTGAAAAAGAAGCATCGGATAACTACAAATAGTTAAAACATTCAACCATCTCAACAACAACAACAACTACTATTTAAAAATTGAGATAAATATATTGAAAGTTTTGAAACTTGTCATGAAAATGTAATTGAGTCTTAAAACTTTCAAAAAATGCAATGAAGTCCTAAAATTTGTAACATAAGTGCAATCGAATCTTAAAATTTATTATGAAAATGCCATTAAATCTTAAAACTTTTAAAATATACACTCAACGGAATAACTTGATTTGATTAATTTGACAATTTTTAGGAATTGATTAAACTTTTTCAAAATTTTATAACTTAATTACAATTTCATTACAAGTTTTAAGATTTAATTGCACTTTTAAAATTTTTAGAATTCAATTTTTAGAACTTTCAATGCATTTATCTTTTAAATTTTAAGAATTTAAGTAAGCTTTCGTGCAAGCAATAGAGCTTGAAAAGGGAGAACCTGGATGACCATAAGTACTCAAAACATTCAACACCTGGATAACCTTAAGCATTTGAAAATTGCAGTAAACAAGTGCCGCACAAGCGACGAGGCTTGAAAAGGAACTACTCGGATAACCACAAGTACTCAAAACGTTTATACACATGGATAACTATAAGTATTTTAAAATTGCAATAAACAAGTGCATGCACAAGCAACAGAGCTTGAAAAGGAAATACATGGATTACCACAACTACTCAAAATATTGAAACACTTGAATAACCACAAGTATTTGAAAATTTCAAGAAAAAATACCCACACAAGCGACGGGGCTTGAAAAGGAAGTGCATGGATAATCACAAGTACTTAAAACATTTGAACATATAACCACAAGTATATAAAAATTTATGTAAACAACAATGTACAAGCGAGAGGGATTGAAAATGAAGCACTTGGATAACCATAAGTACTTAAAACGTTAAAAGAAAAATGCCAAAAAAAATCTTAAATTATTAGACTCGTGACAAATTTACCTTTAACTTTTTTTTGTGATACTAAACACTTATGATAGATTTATCATGAACTTTTTTTATAACACTAAAGATCTCAAACTTTATTAATTGTAACCCTAATTTTCTTTTGTAACACAAAAGGCCTTAAACTTGTACTCATATAACACATTTATTTCCAAACTCTTTGACCGAATGATGTTTTTGTCTTTTTCCTTTTTATTTTCCCCTTTCCTCTCTCTTCACTCTGCCATGGCCAACGGAGGGAAGCCGGCAAGGACCACCCTCACCAACGTCGGAGTCGGGCTCGCCTAGGCGAGGGCAAGGGAAGGCAAGCGCGAGCGAAGGTGACCCTCACCTAGGTGGGTGAGGGAAGCCCTCATCCAACTAAAGCAAGGGTCGTGGTTGAGGGCCGCCCTCGCCCACCCAAGTGAGGGTCGTCCTCACTCGCTATGGGCCCGACTCCGACACTAGCGAGGGTGGCCCTCGATGGCCTCCCTCCACCAGCCATGGTGGAGGGAAAAGAGAGGAAAGGAAAAAAAAAAGACAAAAATGCCCTTTGTCTAAAAGGTTTGTGGGTAAATGTGTCACAAAGTACAAGTTCAAGGTTTTTGTGTTACAAAAAAATTTGGGATAAATATGTCACAATGGGCATAGTTTGGAATTTTTAGTTTTAAGGTAAATCTATCACAAGTAGTATAATTTAGAACTTTCAATATTGCAAAAAAAAAATCTGGATGAATTTATCATAAATGGTATAGTTTGAGATTTTGGGTGGCATTTTCCCAATGTTAAATTACCTGAATTACCACAAGTATCTGAAAATTTGTGTAAACAAGCACCTGAATGAGCTACCGGCTTGAAATGGAAGCACCTCCATAACCACAAGTACTTAAACATTCAAATACTTGGATATACACAAGCAATTGAAAATTTTTGTAGAATAATCAATTTTGAAGTAATAACAATGTACTTACCGGCAAATGTGGAAATCATCTGATCTTCAAGGAAACATTACCTGTCAGACATGATTAGAGCAACTATATACGCATTTATCAAAGAAATAGACAATCAAGACTATTTTAGAACACACATTTCAAGATCAAATTTAATTAAGGTTTATCCATAAGGAATTCTCCGTGTCTGCATTACAAATTTCCACTAGAGATAATCATCAATAAAAAGATTTTCACTCATAACGTGGAATTTTGTCTAAACTTTTTGGAATTTTCTTGAAGAAACTTCAAAGACCTATCACACTTTCATTTGCATTTCCATTAGCTCTTGAACAGTCTAGCACTTTGGCTTCTTGGGGTACTCATCTTGAATCAACTCTTGGGATCATGGGATCTTCGTGGTAACTCACGTGCCTTGCCCTAGTGTAGGTGATGATCACCAATTGTTTGGGGAAATGAATCTATAGCTCAGCGGGGCTATGCAGAGAACAAGAATGTGTACGATAGAAAAATAAATGTTGTTCATCATCTTAAGGCACTTAAATTCTCGTTTGACTTCATCTACAATAAGGACACTCGAAGAATGATTCAAGTGAGTGTAAGAAAGTTTTATCCATTTTTTTTATATTGTAATGTCATGTGTACCTCCATTCTAGTGCAACGTTGGGTGGTTCTAGACATGGGTAATTTGAAATAATTTTCCATATATTTAGGCTCAAATGGTTAAATAGCGGTTTTCCGATAGTGTTTAAGATAGAAAAATGAAATGTCTATCATCATTTCAGTCCATGTACCTTTCGTAAGAAAACTTTTTACCTTAAGGATATTGAATTTTTTTACTCATCTGGTAGTATATAAACAGACAATTGTATGTTCCGACCAAAAAGATAGAGAACTATGTGTAAGATAGGGCTTACCTTTCATTCTCTTAACACGTCTCAATTGGCAAACTCAAATAATTCCACATCATTTATTAAGTTATTTGTCTAGATAAATTCCAAAATAGAAATTAGTGATTTAGATAGGCAAAATGTCATCCAAAAATCCTCTTTTAAGGATATGAGCTTTGTAAGCTTGTTGCCCAACAAGGGCTCCACTCCCGTAGCCAAGCAAGGGTCATCCCCTGCCGGATCTAGTGAGGGTTTGCCTAGGCTCTATGTGGTAGCTCTCACCTATGACTAGTGAGGGCTGGAACCCTCGGCGGTCACAATGAAAATAATAATATATAAAAAGAAAAAATTATAAAATTATAAAAATCGTTCACACAATGTTGTTGGTGCTATATAAGACGGTTATGGTCCACGTCAATGATTTATGGTCAAAATTGGCTTAGTGGACTGAGTTGGTAAATTGTCAAAAGATTTAAGAGTAAATGAAAAAATTAAAATTTTAGGACTAAATTAAGGAAAATTATCCAAAAAATTCTAAACCTATTGCATTTTTGTCAATTCAATCACAAATCTTTCAATTTTACTAATTTAATCATAAACATTTTCACATTTTTCCAATTAAGTCCATCCGGCCAATTTTGGTCGAAAATTATTGACGTGGATGGCCGGGCCGACATAGCAATTATTTAATAATATTTTGAATTTTTTATGATTTTTCCCTTTTTTTACTCTTTTTTTTTTTTTTAAAAGATTTTTGGAGCTTGGGCTGTACCCAAGGACACTGCGCCGAAGCACCATTACGATGGCACGCCACCGCATCACCTCACGACCAAGCAAGAGCAACAAGCTCGACATCAAAACACGACATCTCGACAACCTCCTCACCTCGTCGCGATAATTTTCTATGAGAAATTTGACGTCACTCAAGCTCGCGAGACGTTGAAGCCGCGCGCGCATCATGAAAAACATCGCCGACCTGGGAACAAAGAAGGACCGCAACTTCTCGACCGACCTAGACACGCTTGTGTTTTTTTTAGACAGGCCAGGCATCAGCCCATTATTCTTTAAGAATTTCAGCCTCCCACATGTGTTTTCTCTTCATCCATACGCCCAGCCCCTCACTTCCATTAAGCAAACCTTGCTTTCCTTCCCATTTAAGAAATTTTTCAGCTGCTGCCAAATGGATCCTTGCGTGGCTGCGAGGGTCGGTTCGAACAAACCTAAGAGGTGGTGAAGTCTCTTCCTTAAGAGCCGGTCCTTTCTGTTCCTCCCAGCACTCTCCTCTTCCTTCTTTTCTCCTCATGCACTCCGCCCGACCCCAAAACCATCTTTCTTTTCTCTTTTCCACCCAAAACCAGAACACCCGCCCGAACCAGCATTTCTCAGCTCGGCTCAACTCGCCACTCCCATCTCAGCCGGTCGATGCCCCTAGGTTGCACCGTCTCTTTGTCTCAGCTTCAAACCAGGCAAGTAGCGACTCTACCCTCTATGTTGCATTGCTTAGCTGTCCGCTCGAGTTCTTGTTGTGCAAACTAGTCACTTTAGGTCTGGTGTATGTCGAATGGCTGAAAATTGTTGTGGCAAGTTGCAGGGAAAGGCGCTGATCGTCAGTAGCTTAGGTTTCCCAAGGTTTGAAGGTCCGAGTCTAGGGGAAATTCTGAAACTTTGGGCGAGCTTAATCTCAGAGACAAGCCAAGGCTCTTATCGATTTAACTCCCAGCTTCATTTCCGATTTAGGGTGCATGTAGTACGACCGTGAGCGAGCAAATGATGCTCGAGCGCAAGCAAACAGGTCCGATATGTTATTTTAGGCCACAAAGACATTTTGCACATAGGAAAAACCTAACCTGACCCCAGCAGGGACTAAGATCCCACTGGAATTCCCTTGAGATCCCCTGGTCGGAAAGGACTGAACCAGCCATCACACAAAATAGCCTGCCGGTTTCACATGTATGACCCGACAAGTGACCATAGGGGGACAACTTGAGTAGAGTTCACTAGGAACGGTTAGATTGTTCATTGGAATAGCTAAAATCCTAGAGTGGTCGACTGAATTGAATTTGATGATTTGTACAACTCGACTGTACTAAAGTGAGTGAGCTGGTCCTCTATGGAACGTTTGGTTTGGGATATTTTGGATCATTTTGGTCATTTCTGCACCATGGTATATGATTGCTGCCGTCGATTTTTGGATCAACAAGGTCCCCAGGGTCGAGATGCTTGGAGGGATTAACTTGGGGCCATCCGATGCCTGGGTATAATTTGATGAGGTAAGACCCAGAGGTCCTCGCAACGCTGGAATGGGTGCGAGATGCAATAGGGGGACACGTGAATGGGCCCCTTGGATGCCCGGAAATGACTTACAAGATTTCCGGAGGTCCTTGTGATGCCAAATGGGGTACGAGATGCCTGAAGATGGGTTGTCATTCGCCCTCTTCAGAAGATGGTGGCAATTGAACCTGCATTGATCCCAATATGCCCAAGTTTCCTCTTCTTGTGATGTTAGTCTGTAAATCCCTCTAGGAAAGTGGCATTGTGTTAAAGGAAGGTTCTCAGGCAAGTTGTGTCAATTTGTTTTCTTATCTTGCGTTACATGAACTTTGGTTGATGGCTTGGGTACGTAGCATGGTGGGTAGGCTTATTCTTGCTAAGTTTACTCACTTGTGGATCTCTTTACTTTTTTTTCAGCTTAGCCAAGATGCCGCCCCTACTTGGCTCCAACAGGATTTACTATGGGTTCCCATCGGATTTCACTTGGCGCCGAGAGGAGTTCGAGGACTCAGCTTCCCCAACACCGTCTTCATCAAGTTTATGTCTCGCTTGGCCATAGAGACGGGAGTGGCGGCTGGCCCTGTTCTTTTCCAGCTTCGTGGCATTGAACGCTCGACTGGATGGGCGCCTAGTAGGACCCCTCCCATTGTATGATGATGGCACAGGACTGGGGAGCAATAGTGGCGCCGGGGTCTAGTCAGAGCAAGAGGAGGAGCATGGCGTTTTTGAGGATGGGCGCAGCTTTTGGGAGGAGTTGGTCAGGGATAGATGGCTGCCTAGTTAGCAAGCATCGAAGTCGACTGAGCCCCTTTCTGAGATAGCGAACCCCGTTACCTGACTTTGTGTATAAATAAGGAACCGTGAAAAAAGGAATGGAAACCTCCGCGTCCATCTATTTAACGTATGTCCTTTGTAACTTTGGGTACGATGGCAGGAGGTACGACTGATCCTATACGCTTTAATCCATAAGTGAAAGGACTAACTGTGCAAAGGGGTAACATGGGAGGACGTTACATCACCAGCCCTCATCTATGGCCGGCCAGGGTTGGTTGGCAACCCTTGCCATCCAAAGCTCCAAAAACCTAAAAAGAATCTAAAAATTCATAAAAAATTCATAAAAAATTCAAAATATTATATAAAAAAAATACTACATCAGTGTCAACCATCCATACCAATAATTTCCAATCAAAAGTAGCCAAATGGACTTAACTGGCAAAAAGTGAAAAAAGGTTTAAGATTAAATTGACAAAATTAAAATATTTAAAACTGAATTAGTAAAAGTGCAATAGGTTTTTGACTTTTTGAATAATTTTCCCGACTAAATTGGCCTAAGCATAAATAGTACTTTTTTTCATAATGTTTTCATTCAAGAGGTAATAACATCCAAAAGCCTTCATGGAATATCAAGTTCAAAGTCTCGATTTAATTTTTCATTATAGGTGCACTAGACAATTATTTCTTCAAGTAATCCAGCTATAGAAAACCTACTCTGACCGGTCATATGGACAATTACAAAGCTAAATGCACACTTCTTCCAGGAATGGATTCCAGGAGAAGAAAAGTTTAATGTCGAGTAGATTTGGGACGCTGCTTGCACTTAAACACAAGACAAACGGATGATTAAGGTTCTGCATATCCTTCAGAATCAACCTCGCATAGATTGGCAAAATCTCGACCGATGCGCTCATTTCGTGGTAGATCCGATGGACACCACTTTCGGAACAGGGACGGGGAACTCGTGAATTTCGTCCATCCATGGGTTCTTTTCCTTCGCTGGGTCGACGGTCCTCAGCGCCCGCCAAACTGCGCTATTGCACTTGAATCCGGAGCCAAAAGCAATCTGCCACGTCCTATCGCCTTTCCTAATCCTTCCTTTGGCCTCCGTATAGGCCAATTCGTACCACAATGAGCTACTCGATGTGTTCCCGAATCGGTATAGAGTCATTCGTGATGGCTCCATGTGCCAATCGGTGAGCTCGAGGTTCTTCTCTATCTCGTCGAGAACAGCTCGGCCACCAGCGTGGATGCAAAAATGCTCAAAGGCCAGCTTGAAGTCGGGAATGTAAGGCCTAATCTTCGTCCTGAACACCTTCCTTGTGACCAAAGTCATGAAGAACAATAGCTGCTCCGACATCGGAAGCACTAACGGGCCGAGGGTCGTGATGTTGGTCTTCAGGGCTTCCCCAGCAACTGCCATCAAGTCCTTGGAGAGCGACACGCCAATCTTCTTCTCATCGTCCTCTCGTTGGAACACACAGCCATAGCTCTTGTCATCTGAGCCTTTGTGGGTGCGCACAGTGTGGACAAGCTGGTACTTGGAGCGGCGGCGGTCTGAGGACCGGTTGGAGAGGAGGATTGCTGCGCCACCCATCCGGAAGAGGCAGTTCGAGACAAGCATTGACCGGTCATTGCCGAAGTACCAGTTGAGGGTGATGTTCTCCATGCTCACCACTAGGGCATAAGAATTAGGGTGTGCCTAGTGATTGATTCAAAAGAGAAGTACTGAAATTAGGCTAAAGTTTCATTTTCATAAGACCAAAATTAAATTTCGCTAGTAAATTGAGAATGTATGAAGCTCATGTTCAATCCCATCGTCATGTATATAATTCATATTGGCGAAAATCCTATTTCAACTCTAAGTCAATATACGATGGGCTTTATTATTCTGACCTACTTATTGCCCTTCTCGATAAATATGTAGGCAGAGATACAGTTGGGAGTAGACAATCAATTTAAGACTCAAGCTCACTGAAAAGTTGGTACCCTAAGCCACCGATCTAGTGAATTTATTGCTGAGGGCAAGAAAGAACATGTGGAAAGGACAAGAACTCTCTTTCCTAAATCCGGTCACCTATACCCTATGGCATGATGAATCTTGGATGGACTAACTCCCACTTCTTAACCAACAAAGCATAAACTAGGGAAAGTAAATACCTAAAGTTTTATCGTCCGCACAGCCTAAATAAAGTAGGTTTTTTTTTGTCATGATTCTAATTTTTATGAAATGTTATTAGATTAGATGACGCAATCATAAAATGGCCTGCTATTTAATAGTGAACCTAACAAATTTCCTATTACCCAACTTATATTTAGCATTTGGATCGTCAATGAAGTTTTTGATTCCTTGTTTGCTTGAATAACACTGAAGATATTGTTCATTAAAAGTTTCTATCATCGAACTCATACTTCAAAGAAGATGAAAAGAGAGGAAAAAAGAAACCAAACCTGTAATAACTGCTTAGCTAGGTCGATAGAAATCAATCCAGCGCTGCAGCCCATCCCACCAAGATTGTAGCTCAACACATTTCCTCTGAGCTTGTAGTGGTTTACAATCATCGCCGACAGTGATGGCGTCGGGTTGAACAAGCTACAGTTCACGACGAGGATTCCTATGTCCTTAGCCTTCACTCCGGTCTTTGCCAGCAGCTGGTCGACCGCCCCGAACATGACTGCCTCGGCCTCCCGCCGCGCTTCTGCCATGCACGGGTTCGGTGGGACCTGTAGCACGGCCTCGGGCAGGTACGTCCGCTGCCCGAGCCCAGACCGCTCGATGATCCGCCGCTGGAAAGCGAGGTTCTCCTCGGTGAAGGCGGTCGTGAGCTTCGAGCGCTCCATGAAGGTCTCGCGGGTGCATATCCGGGCCGGGTCGGGCTTGTAGCAGGCGAAGTCGACGAGGTAGACTTTTCTGGGTCGGGTCATGAAGTAAAGAGTGACCAGAAACACCATGAGGGTCGAGCAGACGACGACGGTGACGAGGTTGAACCTGAGCTGCTCCCAGAGCTGGGCCACGTCTCGAGCCGTGAGGGTCGAGAGGTGGGCCGAGGAGACGCCGAGGAGTGGCACGAGGAGCAAATACATGGCCGTGGAGATGAGGTAGTGGTAGCCGAGCTTCACGTACTTGAGCCTCACCGACAAGAGGAAGTTCGGGAGGCTGTGCTTCAATCGTCCGTCCGAGTCTTGGCTTCGAGTTTCGACCGACACGGGGACTGCCTGATCTGGATTTCGTCGACCGATCTGTTCTTGTTGGGCGGCCATTTCTGCAGGAAGGACAAGATCTTTGCACCTTCGTGGCTTCCTCGTGCGTCTTCTTCAGAGGTGCTTCCTGAAGAGTTGTGACAGAAGACCAGAACTTTGTGTTCGAAAGCAAACGGAGGGAAATGGCACAGAGAGAGAGAGAGAGAGAGAGAGAGAGAGAGAGAGAGTCTTAGCAATGCATGGAGGGAGATCGGGAGGTGTCCGGGTCGGATTTAAAGAGAGCGCGCGGAGGACGAAGAGGAGTTATTACACGCGTGCTGCGGAGATTAATTTAGGTCAAACTTCTGTCGACAGACGAGAAGTTATACCACGTAATTGGTACACCCGTCCAGCTAGTTTGCTGCAACCGTGGGATTACGAGGGGCCCACGTTGATTAAGTGGAAAATTTAGGGTTTTAGATTACAGAAATAATCATTTGCTCCAAAAGTTTGGGTTATCATATCATGAAGTGGAAGACGGTCTTATATCTTGATATTTCCTTTCACGTGGGAATCGAATTGATGTTTTACAAAGTATAATACAAATATTAAATATAAGATTTTTCATAAAAAATTTAGGATTGGATGAGCCATTTCATTCGATCATGCAAATAAACGCATGTATATATCCACTTCCTCCTCCTTCTTTTTACATGATCTAAGAAGTTAAGATGATCGCACTAAAAATAGGAAAATAACAAATGCATCTTGAAATATGGAGATTGATTGCCTCTTTATATTGGAAATCAAATATGTCTTCCTTCCTTTTTATATGGCATGACAAAAATCAATTCGATCAAATTTGTATAGATATGTCTAAACTAAACCCATCTATCCGAATTTTCCAAAGCCGGTACCACTAAAGTAGAAAGATGTGTCCATGTATCACCTCGTAAAGTGAGATAAGTGCATAACCGATCTTCAATATTTTACCGTCAATCAATCGAGTTCTTAACATCTTATTTTGGTTAATTAAGTCCTTAACATTTGGAAAACGCCACAACCGACTTCTAAGCTCGTTGTCAATGGTTTTTGAGTCTTTGACAGCGGAAATCCTCTATAGGTAACCACGGGCCTTTTTCTAAGGCCACAACCAACCATGGCTCTCACATGGCCTTTCTCTAACGTTGCGTGTAGCCACAGGCCATAGAATTTGGCACATTTTTTCAACGTTGGAAATCTTGTCTAGGATTCGACCGAGCTATTTTGTTGCAAAACCTTAAGGGCTTAATCGATCATAATAACATTGGAGGTGTGAATTTGACCGATGGCCAAAACGTTAAGAGTCGAGAATCTACACTCCCTACCACCGAAAACCTATGTGTGCAATCTTGTCCCATCACTATGGCCCCATCAGCACATATGATGGTTTACGTGATGAAACTTCCAATCTCTTCTCCAGCAATTTCGATGGGGGCGGTAATAAGGCATCGTTCAACGACACTTACCTACACCGCATCATCGAATTCCGACCAGCACCAACGCGACACGTGCACCGGCTGTCCCTCTCGCTTGAAATTATTACGCATTGGCTTACGCGCTGCATGTCAAACCGGTGATGACGTGGCTGTACGCTGGTCAAACCCGCCATTCTCCCAGTTGTCGAACTATTTAATGCCCACTGCTTAACTAACCAAATTTAGTTGTTCGTTGGAGTAGTTGCATCCTCTCTCTCTCTTTTTACCTCTTTAAAATATACTCCACTTTTTTTTATGTTAATATTTAGTTTATTAACTGCCAAATTACTTCAAAATGAAAATTCGGACGTAACTAATTTGCAACAAATGTGAGTTCTTAGATTTGAACATTATTATCATTATGATAGTTCACTTGAAATGATCATATCAATAACGAATTAGAAATTAGAATTAAGGGTTTTGATTTATCGAAATTATTGTTTGTTTATATTTAATTCGAGAAAATTTTCTTACATCACAATGGGTGTAGTCGAAAAGTCAAAAAAAAAATTGCTTATCAGAAAAGAAATTTGTCAAGGAATGGTTTTTTCTTTTCCCCTTGATAAGCATCTCATTTATTTCCCTCCCCTCCCCTCCTTTTATGAATGTGACTTGAACCAAATTATGTGGTCATTTAACTCAGTTTATAATAATAGGTTGAAATCCTTTATAATTATGAATTACATCAGAACCGTCAAATCGCTTGTGACTTTTTTTCCAAATTCATGTCTAAAATTCTAAACATAGACTTTAATATTATATCTCTCCTCTCCCCTCTCTCTCCACCAACGATCCGCTTCTCTCCATGCAATCCAACTCCGCTGCCAATTTGCCATCACATCCCTCCCATCGTCGTACCATTCAGGCCCCAACAGTCATCCTCGATGGGTCGCACTCGTCACTCCCTCTATTAAAAAGACAAAGGGAGTTCATGGCAGCGAGACCAACAACGTATGGATCTGAGCTTGTGTTTTTTTTTTTGGGGGGGGGGTTGATCTCTCAAAGATATAAATTTGAGATTAAATCCTTCAAATATAGAGAAACCATGCCCGTTCATAGTAAAACTACCAAATTATGGATCCACATTAAATTTATATCTTTGGTGAAGAGAAAATTCCACTCAAATGTTGTCGATGGCCTAACGGTTTAGAGAATTAATTACGGAAAACGAGCTTCTAAAGTCCCCCCCTCCACCTTCAGTGTTTCCTACCCCAAGAAAGGAGGATAGATCGATGAGGACCAGCCATGATCTTCCCCACTCCTCATCAATGGAAAAGCTGGCTAATGCCTACTTAGACAAGATAAGTGTCCCCAGCAGATTAGTGCGCAGCTGCTAACACAGCAAGTGGGGTGCATGTGCAGTAGGCATTCGCATTATTTACATTACCAAGCCATCACTTTCGTGTTGTGTATGAAATGGGATTTTCGTTTTGCTCTGTATTTCTCTCTTCTTCTTTTTCTTCTTTTGGTTTGTATAATATTTGGACTACACGAAATTGAAGTTGAAAGTGATTGTCTTTATAAAATTAAAAAAATTTAAAAATTACAAAAAAATGTGTCTACGTCAACACCACATAGGGCGACTGGCATCCATGTGAGTGGTTTTAAGTCAAAATTGATCTAAATGACTATATTAACATGTTGAGTGGTCTTGGGCATCTCTCATTTTAAAAGTCAGCTCAATAGGTGATGTTTTCCTTCACATTTATAAACCGACTGTCAATTCTTTCCACAACCAATGTGGGACAATCTCAACATGATAAATCGTTAAAAGATTTAGGTCTAAATTAATATAAGCAAAAGATTTATGACTAAATTAACTGCTACATAATAGATTTAAGATTTTTTTTTTTTGTAATTTTCCCAAACTTTGTCCCCCAGCAACAACTAGCAGACTCTAGCATATATTTGACTTCATTGACTCATTTACTTATCGAGCTTGTACTTATATTGATATTTATGAAAGAAAATAAGCTATGACTCTCTAGATGAATTGGAACATACAAAAGGAACAACTCAATCAATTGCAAAGCTAACATCACATTTTCCTTCTCCAAATGTAATAATCTCATGATTAATTAATGTCCGCTGCATTACATAGACAAAATACACCCCAACCGCATTTGCTTCATAAGGTCAACTACTCCGACGAGCAACGCTAGAAATATTAACTTATCCACTGAATTTCGCTTCTAGTGCCTTAGCAAGATTCGTTGAGACAAGTAAAAGTCTTTTGCTAAACATTGGAGATAATTTTTCATCATTGTTAGCATTTCCCGATGTTAGGATGCAAGCTATTTTTGGAAGCAAATCTAACGTTTGGGGATTCGATGCACGTTTATGGCATATGTATACGCCGACTAAAACGACTAATTTCTTAGGTTGTACATAGGGGTGTCAAATGGGTGGGTCGGATCGGGTTTGGGTCGGGTTGAAAATGGTCCGACCCACATCAACCCATTTAACTCGTTTTGACCCATTTTCATGTAATGTAAATTTAATGACCCATACCCGACCCGACTCGATCCATACCCAACCCATACCCAACCCATATTACCAACACATATTAATATTTAACTTAATTTAAGAAAATCTACTCCCACTTATTTAGTCCACTTTAAACTTTTTACAAATAAATTATTTGAATAAAAATTTCACATCAAATTTATAAAGTAAATTAAATAATAAAAAATTAGTAAATAAAAAAATGTGGATACCTCTAAATTGAAATAGTTTAAGGAAAACAATTTAAAAAAAATCGATTTTTTAATTATTATTGAGTGAACCTCATCGGATTGGCAACGAAGGTTGAGAATGCATAGAGGAGGGGGATGGAAGAAAAGAGATGATGGGTTTACCTAATAACTCACTCAACTCATATTTAACTTTCACTTGACCCATATTTAACTTTCACTTAACCCATATTTGACCCATAATTAACTTTCACTTAACTCATATTTGACCCATATTTAACTTTTACTTTACCCATATTTGACCCATTTAACTAAAAGTGGGTCATAATATGGGTTTATGACCCATATTGACACCTCTAGTTGTACACTGCAACAGTCCATCCATTAATTTGATGAATCACTTGGGCGATGGCTGGTGACAGGTACGAAAACTTTAAACCGGGGGCAACCCCAGCTGGCTTTGTCTTCGAAGAAAAGTCATTTCTCACTCATTGATCAACTAGACAATAAATGGAATAAACAAACTGGAAATTGACCTTCTTACCAAAGCAATAAATATCTAAATAAACTACTAACCAACTAAATAAATAAATAATTAAATAAATGGACCCTCTTTCGAGCGACGTGGAACTTCTCAGCATCGTGTTTTGATCAGCCGAATAAGCCAAGCATTTTCACCACAACCCACTATTTAATGCACGTAACTCCCAGCTTCCAACCTCCGTAAGGATGACCAATTTGTAGCCACAGCTAGGGCATCACGGTTCACATGCACGAGGGGCCCATCTTGGGACCATGCTCTCCACCCGGATCGAAACGTCCCATGCTTGTCTCATTTGCATCAAGGCCAAGCAATGATTGGAGAAAAAGAAAAAAAGAAAGAAAGTGCGAGCAATGTTTGAGATGATATCAATATAAGACTAGCAAGTACATGGTGTTTGCACGCGCTATGAGTTTCTCTCTTTGTCAAATGTTCATGTGAGGAGCTTTAGGACAAGACGAGTGATTGATCGCTTGAAGTAGATTTGAAGCTTTGGGTTTTTATGTTTTGGTGTTTCCCAATGTGGGTTTGGAATCGCTCGTAATGCACGATAACTGCTAATGATTTGAAGCTACATGTTAGCCACCGGTTTTGAAGAGAAGGTTGACCAGACAAACAGCTAGCATCCTCTTATGGGAAATAGATTTTTGTTGGGGGCCAAATGTCTAGTTAGACAAGTATATGGGGGGGCAACTCCCAAGTTGATGCATGCAAATGCAACCCGAATAGGAATTAGCAAATTGAATCACAATGGCGACCACCCTAATGATAAAAGAGGTCTCCTGTTTTTAACAATGTCATGAGTTTGAGGCATGTCATGAATAAGCTTATGATCAAATTTTATCATGCCTTGAACATTTACGACATATCTCGTATGTGAAGACTTTCACACTTTGGAGGTGTCACGACAATAAGCTCGTCAACCTTGGACCTTTAAGTATGAGGTACTAAGTAACTATATCTAAAATCAAACATTTCTTGTCGAAACATTCATGACAATGCCGCCATGAGTGTGGGAATGGTAGTCTTCACTCTCTACATACTTATGATGCATTTGGTAACCATTCTATTCTTAGGAATAATTTCTACTCAAAAATGATTTTTTTTTTAAATTTTGTTTCCGAGAGCAATTTCTGAGTATATGGAACTATTTGGTAACTACCTAATATTTCTATTCTCGAAATAGAATTTCATTTGGAACTACCCTAAAAATTTCTAATCGAAACCATTTTCTTTTAATTTTTAATAACTTTATTACTTTCTTTTATTTTCTTTCTCTTCTTCTTCTTCAAACTTTGGCCGGTCGTTAGCCTCAGGATGACCAGCGACTAGCCAATCGAGGGCCAAAGACCTTGCCAGAGTGTCGCTAGCCCCTAACAAGGCCGCACCTCGTCAACCGAGCCTTGGCTAGGCGAGGCTCGACCTTGCCCAAATCTAGCGAGGTCGAGCTCGCACAGTTGGCAACGGGGCTCAACCTCACCGGACCTTGCCTAGCCAGTCGCTAGTGACCACTGGCAGCGGCGGTGGAAGAAGAAGAAAGAAGGAAGAAAGAAGAAATGAATAAGAGAAAAATAAAAGAGGAAATTTTGGTTGGCTTGATTCTAGACTTGTTTTCAAGAATAAAGAAGTATTTTTTTTTTTTTACTTTTTTATTCTATTCCAAATCTATTATCAAGAACAAAAAAATTATAAAACGGATTTATATTCTTTTTTTGTTCTCAGAAACAAAATAATAGAATCAGTTATTATTGGGTAAGTCAATAAAGTCCTAAAATTATTGCATTTGTGCTATTCAATCATTAACATTTCAATTGTATTAATTTAGTCATAAGCTTTTATACATTTTGCTAATTAAGTCCATTTGGCCAATTTATATCGGAAATCACTAACGTGCATACCAACGGTTTTAAGTGGCATGAGTGATGCTAATGTAAAATTTTTTTAATATTACAATAACTTCTTTTCTTTTCTTTTTTTCTTTTATTTTCTTTACTCTCTTTTTTTTTTTGGCTTGAACTCAAGGCTAGTGAGGGTATTGCAACCCTTGTTAGCCACTAGGCGGGGCTCACAGGCCCTCACTATGGTTGGTGGGTTTTGCGACAATTGCTTGATGCCCTCACCCAAATTTGGCTAGGGCCATGATGCCCTCACTCTGGTCGGTAAGGCCCTAGGCAAGGGACACGACATCCTCACCAGCCAAAGGAAAAGCATACAGTTCCTTGTCTAGATCCGGCAAATGTTGCAACGTCCTCTCAAGATTTGGACAAAGCAAGGGTGTCACAGCCCTCACCTAGATTGGCTAGGCCCACGATGTCCTTGCCTAGTGCCAGTGAGAGCATCCCCACTCTCAATATAAAAAAAAAAAAGTAAAGAAATGGAAAATATATATATATAAATCACATAGGAAGGCATCAACCGCACGTAAGCAATTTTTAGTTTGAATTGATCGAATAAACTCAATTGACATAACATAATAAGGTTTAGAACTAAATTGATATAATTAAATAATTTAAGACTAAATTGATACAGGTATAATATTTTTCTGATTCAACAATGCATATTGTCCAAAAAGAAAATCATTGGACAGTCAGAGAAGTCAATTTTCAACGGACACAATCATACAAGAACATTTACTCTAATTCTAGCCAAGATTGATTATAAATATAAATAAGGCCCATCCAATGCTCGAAGGTTCACTCGAGAACCCACGTCTTTGAGTAACATTTACTCTAATTCCATCATGTTTAAACTCGATACTTTCCTTCTATTCTTTCCCATGCGAGGTTTCTTCCACACATATGCATCAGAAACTTTGTAACAACGTTACAACGTGAAGAATACATCTAATGTTTTCAACACATTATTTAACCCTATACTTTGCATGCCGTTATTATTATTATTTTTTATTACACTCCTTTAAGATTTTCATGTGAGATCTTTATATTTTGGTCCTTCTAAACTTAGATTTCACCAAATTCCTTAACTTGCCCTCTTTGAAGTTAAAACTTCACGTCCGTCGCGTCACCTTGCCTCTCAATCTTCAGCCTCCACTAAGCTTTTGATCTGTAAACCTCAAGCTCGGCAACCATTAACACCTTCGACAGATGCTCGTATGTTAAGCGTGTTCGTATTTCTTGCTCAAGACTCGGTACTTGGATCATCTGAGCACTTGCCTTTTCCCTTGAGGTCATCATACTCGAGAACATAAACATTTCAATAATTTTCCCCTGTGCTAAAACCTTCTTGGGCTTGACTATATGGGTACTCAAATGGGCCAGGTGGTGGAGCAAGATCACGCCAAGGGTCTTTAAATGACTTGACATTTTCAAATCATTTGGCAAGAAACTATGAAAAGGTCAGTATCGGCCATCACAACTATGGCCTTTTCTTTTTGTTTTATAAATGATTATCAAGCATTTCATGTTGTTTGGGCCTCTGAGAGGAACATGCACACATCAACCTTAGAATACAAATTCTTATTGCGCCCAAAACGATTTCATATTGGGTGGATCATCAGCTGAAATAAGCAGAGGATTTTCTTGAAACTTCAGAGTACCTTTATGTCACATTTCTTACACTAAATTCACTGTCATTGCCTGCATTTGTATTAACAAAATCTATTTATTCAAACCACGATATGCAATGTAGATTCATGTACATAGGTGGGCCAAGACTTCTTCAGGGCGAGCTTTTCATACGCCTTGGTCCATGTAAAGAGGTGGCCAAGCCCAGCCCAAACAATCTTGCAAATGGAGGATCCCATAAATTCTGATCTTTTCTTGTTTGCATCCATTGGAAACCTTTCCTTCTTCTTCTTTTTTTTAACACCATTTTAGCCTTATGCAAAATACTAACATCGTGTTTAGTTGTCTGGATAAAGAGCCAAATAGTATAGAAATTATCCATCCAGCGTTTGGATGCACACTTATACCATGATAAGCCCGAATAAATCTGGAAAAATATTAGATAACCCAGCCAAGCACCAGGGATGTGATACAATATTGTCACTCGGATAGATTAAAAGAACCTCAAAAATTAAACAAGAGGGTAATGGCGCAGATGACAACCACACAGCTTTGGTCGCACCGCTCGGCGACCCCATTACCATGGTCGTTTCAGATTTCTTGGTGCCTGTCCCTTTTCTGTCCCTACTTTCAAAGTCGTCTCAGTCGTCTTGGTGGTCGACCACCACCACGACACATGAGAGTACTGTCAAAGCCGCTATCCTTGACAAGCGACCCCCCCTTGACGGTGGTTGCAGTTTGACAGGTGATCACTGTGATGGCGGTCGTACATGCAGGTCAAGTCCACATCAAGACCTGGATCACCTTTTGGACTCCCGATTTAAATTGCGGTGATCTCAAGTGATGATCGTGGGGTTGATCACCACAACGGCGGTGGCTTGCAATGGTCGGCACAGTTAAGACTCTCGAGCCCTTCATCCCTTCATATTTTCTTTTAATGAATTTTAAGATTTACTTTCATCACTATGTTTGTCGTGATATCCTTGTCTTCTACCAAATAGAAGATAGTTCATCATGAATCCACCCGAATAATTATTATCCTATTTAAATCTAATTCTTGTTCAAATGATCAACCACAATCCAATCATTCTCATTCACTTTCGTTATCTTAATTCACATGAGGGATGATGATTGAGTTTAAGTTAGCTTTTCAACACTTCGAAATAATTGCTTCTACGTGTCATGCACAAAGAAAAAATCATGTCTCAAGAAATACAGAGAAAAACATAAAGTATTGTAATTTCAATTTATAGCCACATAAAGCACTTTAGTCCGCTTGGGCTCCGAGCATTTCGAGAAATGCTTCGATAGAGATTCGCACATTTAATTATGCCGACAGGGACTCCATATCTTTCCCTTTGGATGTAGTGACGAGGAAGATCTCTAATTGGCCTTTGAACCGAAGCAAAAGTCATTTCCAACAATGTTCAGATGGAGGCTGGCTATTTACTTTATCGACACTAGATTTAAGGGGAATCAGAGGTTACTTGCTGATTTAGGAAAGTGACTCCGACCCACTATTTGGGACACTTGATGGCATTGATTGTCCCAAATGGGGGCCATTAGTTTTGGATTCCTCTAATTAAATTGAAGTTGGCTTTTCATGCACGAAAGGGAGAGAGGAAAATTAAAGTTGGATTGACTCTTAATCATGGTTAGTCATCTGAGGAATGATGTTTAGGCATAGCCTTGCATTATTGCGATAGCAATAGCAATAGTTTCTCTCTCTTTTTTCCCCCTTTTGAAATTGTCTTAATACATTGCAGACTACAAAATATTAGGTAATAAATCTCAAATCCAAAACAGTATTACCTATGAATATTTACATAAATCTAAAGTGATGACTGACCTCAATTAATTCACGAGTGGCTAAACTAAGTCTTCGTTAATGTAATCTCACATACATGTTTAACCAATTATAGGAGATTTTGCCAAGCTGTAAATAAGTTGGTGCAATCAATCAACTCTTGAAAAACACATGAGATCACTGCTAATTTTGTCGTAGTTTCTTTGTAAACTACAAAGCTCCACATTTCACATAATATTAGATGGTCACAAAATGAATGAATCTAATTTAATCTTTAGATGAAAGGACACGTTAGGGTGCGTTTGGTAATATTTCTGTTCCCAGAAAAATTTCTTTTTAAAAATAGTTCTTTTTTATTTATATTCCTTGAAAAATTTCTAAATAAAATAACGTATTTGGTAATTGTACAAATTTTCTATTTTCAGAATAGAAAAAAAATAGGGATGTATATGGTACAACCTATAAATTTCTATTCTCTTGTTCTTTTGGCGGCGACGGCGGCGGTTACAAGTGGTGGCAACTAGCAATAGAAGAGAGAAAGAAGAAAAGAAAGAAACACTTATTCTAGAAATTATTTTTAAAAACAAGAAATTATTCTTTTCTACTTTTTATTTCTATTTTAAATTTATTCATCGGAACAATTTTCTATTCTTGGGATTAGAAGTTATTATAATAATTTTTGTACTTCTTTTATTATAGGGAACAAAACAACAACAAAAAAATAAAGAAATAGAAATGTTAACAAATGGTGCCTTAATTGAATTCTTCAAAATACTTGAATATCGTGGCTTAGCTATTAGGTTTCATCTTCCACTAAGTAGTGTAATTGTGGGAAGGATCGATCAAGATCAAAAAGTTGAAGTTAATAGATAAAGTAGCAAACATGCACAAATCCGAGACAACATAAAAAATAAATTTGCAACCTTTTATGCCTAAAAATTAGAATAAAATCATTTGAAAAACTATGTGGGAGTGGAGATGGATCAAAACAATCTAGTAATCGAATTGATTTTTTTTTTTTTTGAAAAGTCGAGAAAGAAAAGGATGTGATTCTTTGTATTTGCCTCATTCACTAGGTCTCCCTCCTTGCCAACAAGCCATGTTCACCAGAAAGCCCTTGTACGATCAGGAATAGACGGTACATCAATTTGTGATGTTGACACCCAAATCTAAAACTCCACTCTAGTGGTCCGACTAGGGTTTATTTGGCAACCTATCCGTGTCTCGTCATTGGCCCACGCGTCCAGAACATCCAATCATTCGCGACGAAATGATTAGCCCTTCGATAAAATAGTATGCATGATTATTACAACTTGCACTATGGCGACAAACTATATTATAATGCATATATTTTCACCGCCGGAACATTTCTTTAATGTGGCGTCCACTAGTCCTTCCGAGCACATAGTGGTTCCAGAATTTCCTCAGTAATAATTTGTTTATTATACTATAAGCAATTAAATTAGTATATCCTTATATAATTTTCAATGGTTTCCACCTAAGCCGATTGGCCACTACCCTCAATGGAATCGAAGCCGGGCAATTTGGTTGGGAGAAGATCTTTCTTGGAGTCAATTGTCCTCATATGCTTGGTATATTCCAGTGACGAAACTCTCATATATGACAAAAAATAAGTAAAAGAGAGAGAGAGAAACTCCTTTTGTTTCTTTTTTCTTTTATTGGTAATAAGAGTTGGGAGGAGGGAATGGTATAACTATCCTTTCTAAACGTTACCCACCTGCCATGAAATGTTCAATTTAAGCTGTAATTAATCAATCCATCGGTGAGTGCAGTGTGCCAAAAACAAATCTCTTCACATGAGGTGACAAATTTCCAAGGTACAAGCTGGTTATTCGCTCACCATATGGCTCGAAATTGTAATCTCATGAAAACCAACGCACCTATTTTATCATTGGACAACCACACTCAATAGTACACCTCTTTTAATGTCCACTTTATCTTAATTACATATATAATAGTTTGATGACTCCCTTAAACAACAGGAAATTCTTGTCTCATTGGTTAAAAAAAAAAAGAATTTCATTGTGACTACTAAGCGAAATTGTAATTTTGCTATTTAGACCAAGTGAAAAATGTAATTTCACTGCTAGCAATCCGAGAAAAACAACTAAATTTCATTCATGACTATGAGAGCATAAGCTTCTAAGCTCAAATCCTTTTAGACCCTATTTACCTGCATTACTATATATTTTCATGGTTTGAGGCTTAACAACGATAATCTAATACCATTGCCAGTCTTAGTCTCTTGCAAAGCCACTTTTCATTGCTATATACAAGCTTTTGGCAATGAATCTTACTTTCACCTTGCTATGGCCACGATATGAAATTGTCGCCAAGAGCTATGCCGATGCAGCTTTACCACTCGACGAAAGGTGGTGAGACAGCTTTTTTCATAGCAAATGTTTGTAGCGACAAATTTTTTGGTTTTACTAATGAATTTGGTTGGCTGGTAGAGCTCGATTTTCTTATAGTGCTAATTGACAAGACCCTTTCATATTCGATCAAAAAATATCAGTAGAGTCTAGCAAAGAAAACAGTTTCATTTCTATTGTCTTCAAAAACCGTACGTACTTCTAACTAGAAAATGCCAAAAGAAGTCCCAAATTGTTTAATAACGACGGGCTTAGTCATCTACGTTCTTGGTTGAATTTTGCATGCATTTTATTAGCCTATAACTCATTACTGGACGAGAGAAACCCAGTAAGACTGATGGTGATTTGTACTTATAAAGAATTTTGTATTGAGACCTCTAATCAATTTAGGATTTCTTTCAGATGGACAGATCTTGTATTCAAATAACATTTTCTTCATTATTATCTCGAGCATTATCTACCTCATTCTATACATTGTGCTCTATGCAAATGATCAGGAAAATTCGAGTGTATCATTGGAATTAATTAATCAGAAAAAAAAATTAAAATATCTATTGGATAAAGAGACGATAATTGTGATAAGCTACACGATTATTCTAATCTTGTACTCTAATCCCACCTCCTCCATGTTCTTTTTTTTTATGCTGTAATTAGTTGGACATCACTTGGGCACTTTCATTTATGCTTGTGTACTCTTTCTAACGTATGTATCATCAATGTCGAATAAGTGGGATTGTCGCTTTTGCTCCCAAAAGCGACAGCCGCTGAAGATTTATTCATTGGGTCGTCGTCCCCATTTGCTTTGTCACTAAAAAATGGAAAATAAATGGAAAGGAGAAGAAAAGCATCATACGCGTATCAAAAGATAATTTAGTTTAACCTTATTTTTGACCGGGGATTCCTATTTAGTTCACCATGATTCATGTGGGGCTCGAGGAATATAAGTATATATGGAGAGAGAGGGAAAAGTGATATAAGAAAATCAAGACAACAAAAGATGAGTCTATTGGAAAGTCTGTTGTGATATAAAGGTGAGTTTGACATAATAACAAGTGCTCTTTGCGTATTGTATATATTTATTTGAAGTATAGTGCGCTAAACAATACATAATTAATGTGTTAGAAGCCATCCAATTTTGAAAAGAAGAGTGGTTACAAGACCCACATTGCATATATAATTCTCAAATTCAAGATGCATTTGATATATTAGGGAAATTATACAAAAAATCTTAAATCTATCGTAGCCAATTCAATTCTAAACCTTTTAATTATGCCAATAATTATGCCAATTTAATTCTAAACATTTTGACAATTTGTCAATTCATGCAAATTTAGTTTTAAATATTTTGAAGATTTGTCAATTTAATCCTAAACATTTTAACGAAGTACCAACACAGTACCTCCGGCTAATTTAGTATGAAATTGCTAATGCGGCAGTCCAATTAGCACTAATTGTCCTACGTTTTGCGAATAAATTGGATTGTCGCTTTTGCTCTCAAAAGCAACAGCCGCTGATGATTTTGTTCGTTGGGTCGTCCCCATTTGCTTTGTCATTAAAAAATGGAAAATAAAAGGAAAGGAGAAGAAAAGCATTATATGCGTATCAAAAGATAATTTAGTTTACATTTATTTTTGAAATTCTTATTTAGTTCAGCATGATTCATGGGGGTGTGGGTGGGAGAGTTGGGGGGGGTGCGGGGGTTGGGTTATAAAATAAAGGTGAGTTTGACACATGACAGAATAACATGTTCTCTTTGCGTATTTTTATATATTCGTTTGAAGTATAGTGTGCTAAAAGTACATAATTAATATGTACCTCGTGTAGAAGCCACTAAAGTTTGAAAAAAAAAGCGATCGCGAGATCCACATTACATATATAATTCTCAAATTAAAGATGCATTTGATATATGGGAAAATTATTCAAAAATTTTTAAATCTATTATACGGCGATAAATTTAGTCCTAATCATTTCAAGTCTGTCAATTTAGTTATAAACATTTTGACAAGTTGTCAATTCAAGACAATTTAATCATAAACCTTTTAACAAATTACCAATGTAATACTCCGACTAATTAGGTCAAAAATTATTGATATGGCGGTCCAAACAGTGTTGACTCTCCTAATCATGGCTGGTGCAAAAACTTGGACAATTTTTTATTTTATTTTTAAAAAAATTTCAAATGTTTTTCATTAATTTTTTTTATCTTTTATTTATTTTCTTTACTTTCTGTTTTTTTCTTTACAGGGCTGGTGGAGATCACCAGCCCTAGGGCTGCAAAGCCCTTGCAAACCATAGGTGAGGGCTGGTGAGCCCTTGCCTAGTGGCCAATGGCCCCATCAAATCTAACACGTTTGAAAAGTTGAGAACTAATCGCAATAAAATAGTTTATAACTAAACTGTCATAATCAAAAGATTCAAGATTGAATTGGTCACCTTATAATAGATTTAAGGCTTTATGGATAATTTTCCCCGCTACATGATGTGCATCTAGTTAATTATGGTTCTCCTGTCTTTATTCTTTTCCCTATGCAATTCTAAGTAGCTAGAGTTATTGAATTGTTATTGACAAGCATTGCTAGAATGGATAATCTAATGACGGTAGCCCTCTATTTCAGCTAAAGTGAAGAAGGGATTACCCAAGTGGTAACAACAGAAGAGGATTTATGCTTTAAAAAAGTTGCTTTAACCACATTATTTCATGTCGCAGTTAGATCTTCATAACACATTTTTGGTTTTCCTTCAGGGAAAAGAGAATTCTTCTTTCAAATTTCTTGTATTGATACTACTTAACTAGTAATTGGTAGCCGTACAATTAGGTTATACTTCTCATTTATGTAAATTCGGGGAAAAAAAATAGAATGCCTAGTGAAATAAAAGTCAAATAATAATAATAATAATAATTAAACGTTTTCAATAATTTGCTTTCGTAATAATAATAATAATTAAACGTTTTCATTTTTCAGCAGCCACCGAAAATAAGCACGAGGACAAATCTATATAAAATACGAGAGAAAAACCAAGAAAGAAAAGGACATCAACGAGCTTCGGAGCTCCCGTGTTGAGCGATTTCTCTACAAAGACGGCTAAGAAATGACGACAACGCTTTTTGATTTCTTTTTATTGGATTATTCATATGGCTCTTTCTGCCGCTAATGCGATGCGGACACTACCTTGCAAAAGAAAAAAAAAGGGAAAAAAATAAAGAAAAAGTATGAGCTGAACATCTAATATTATGTAATTGATACTGTGAAATTTATAACTAGGTGGAGCGTCCCTTGATGGGATTTTGTCATGAAAGGTGTGTAAGAACTTCTCTGCAGAAAATCTCTATGGCTCTTTTGATTCTTTGGGGTTTTATGTATGACCCATCATGAGTTTAATTTTCCTAACATTTTTGGAGGTCGTTTATGAATAACAAGCTACTCAGCCTATTAATAAAGGTTAATCATTTGAAAAAGCAAAATCCCTTCTTCTTCTTCTTCTTTTTTCACAAGATTGTACTTGAATACACGGGCTCCCTCCAAAATCTCCTGCTAATTGTTTAGGGTACCATTTGAGGACGTCAGAGATTTCAAAGAAGTTTTTTAGGTTAAGTTTCAAGGAGATAGAGATAGTCTCGTCATCCTACTTTCGAAAGAACAACCATATAATGATAAATATAATCTTCATATGTTTGATTTGCAAATCAATATAAATCATGTAAAACGAATTTTTTATGTGTCACCGTATCAAATCGACACGTTTTAATTGTCTGGTCAACTTTATGCGAAAGAACTATTATGTTTTATTAAGTAATCACACATATTTCACATTTACACAAGTAATCCCGTCCAGCTATACAAAAGAAAATTCGTCAGGCGCGTCCCCACAGCGTGTTTCTCCACCGCGAAAGCAACCGGTTCGTCTTACGAAGACGAAGGTCGCACCGCACCAACCCCCGTGAACTGAACTTTCCCGGAAACTGGCAAAAAGGAGTTCAAACCTTTGACCCGGACAAACCCCACCAAGTTGCAGCAGCAACTTCGGGAGATGTAGGAAGACAACATCGAAAACAGTTCGCGCATGTTGTAGTAAATGTAATGAGTTTGGCGGTAGTGGTGGTGGTGGTGGCCAGCCGATCTCTCGAAACGACGGCCCTCCACGCAGCTTCGAAACGTCGCTTTCCTTTCCTCGTGTTTTTCTCTTTCTCGGCTGAGAAAATTCCTGGAAAATGACAAAAAATGCACCTTAAATTATTTTTTATGAAACCAAAAATCTCAAATTTATATTTGTATAACACATTCATCCCAAGCTTATTATGACACCGATAACATATTATAAGTTTGGGATTTTTTAATATCACAAAAAAAATTTACAGTAAATATATCGTACTAATATGTCACATAAATATAAATTTAGAATTTTTTATATGATAGAAAATAATTTGAGATAATTACATGGTATGGGATAAATTTTGAAATTTTTTATGACTTTTTCCTTTTTAGCTCTTTCTTCTTTTTCCTTGTTCTTGAATTTTCGGCGCTTCGGAGGCACGTAATTGGCCGGATCTTGCCGCCAACCTATCATCATCGCCATCATCGCTGACGGCATTTATAGAAGATCTGACAATTTTAAGGGAATATATTTTATACAACGTTGGCGTCGCCATCTTGGATTGTTTTTTCAAAGCGGCAAGCAAGTGACTTTTGGCTAGCTGTCTTCTTCCGTGTGTTCCCTTTCCTTTTCGCGCACCTGCCTTCTTTTCGACAACTTGCGTTCTTAAAAAAATATCTACATTTCCCCTCTAGTGGCATTACCGACAAAATAGGACTGCTAATCCCCCCCCTCTTAAAAAAAAAAAGGATATTCCCTAATGATGAATTATATACCTTATGCCTATGCTGGCACCGTTTTGACATCAGTCGTTAAATCAGGAAGATCCGAGGATTTTCTGAAGGTCTATCCCTATATTTCTTTGCAACTTTAGGCGATGTTACTTAAGTGGATGATTGCAAGGGGTGAGGGAGAAAAAAAAATTAAATTGTGAGTGGGAAAGCCTAGGATCGGCTTGGACTGAATACTCGATGTTATTTTTTCGTTTGAGCCGACGTGACCTTAAATCTTAGGCTTGAATTGGCCCGAACTGGCTTGAGAGAATTTTTAGCGAAATAAAAATATAGCCATGAGCAAGTTCAACAAATATATTTTTTTTTTTTTTGAAAATTCAAATGAACGAGAAAAGATGTGGTAGTAAGGATTTGAATTATGAAAAGCGGGATGGAAGATTGCGTGACTGATTATGGCCATTGGAATTGAATGCAATAATATCATGGTGGAAAATCATCCGATGGTAATTACATCCATTCCATAAAATGAAATTAGAGGGATTGCTGTGTTTCCTCTCTCGAGCATCCTCATTTTACCTCGCAACACAAAAAAGGGTAATTTTTCACCGGTCGAAATCCTAATTGCAGTAAATTAAGCCAATTGCCTTCGCGAAAACTACCGATGAGCCCTCATAAACACAGGGAGCTTTCGAAAGTGTTTGTCGCGATTTTTCTAGTAATCTCGATAATTCACATGAAAAAAGTTACTGATGCCATGGGATGATGATGGGGAATTTAGGGAGTAATTTGGATTTGATTATCTTTCCCAGCGTTGATTTCAAATCGAGATCGAGTTTGAAAGCACACAAGAGAGAAAGAGAAAAGGGATTTTTGAAAAATGCGTTCCCCACCTTTAATTTTCCCTTCTTACCTCGAAAATTTTAATTAGGGATTTTTCTTTTGGGGGTTGGGGAGCAGTCAAAGCCCCCGAAACGGCACGAGTCAACGAGAAAGCGGAGACCAGTAATTACGCGTAGTTAAAACGAACATACCTGGAAATTATTGATTATTAATTATTTCTTCTTTTCAATTTTACGCAGTTAAAGAGAGTTCTTTCTTTTAAAAAAATAAATACTTAATTAAAAGTCTATTTTTCTAAAAGAAAATAGAAAGAAGAATGGATTACTACGTCGAGTCAACACTACCTCAGGATTACCAAACCCAGATCGGATTGCCCTCATTGACAACTAAACGATAAGGAAGAACTGGGGGCATTCTCGTAATTTCGCCACCCCGGCCGGTTCCTCCTTCCTCTTTCCTCCCCGGAGTCTTGCATATAAAAGAAGCTCGCGCATGCCCTCTGCTATCTGCCAATCACTCCTCTGCCGCCATACATCGCCGGCGCCCGCTCTCTCCCTCTCTCCGTCGCCGACGGCGGCTTTTCTCTCTCTTAAAGGGTCCATGGAAGGGATGCCTCCTCCTCCTCCGCCTCGCGCCGCCGGTTTCGGCGGCTCCCAGCTTCCCGGAGATTCGAAACGGCCGGGGCCGACCGGGTTCCCCGCCGCCTCCAGGCCTCCGGGCGCGGCGGACTTCGGGGAAGTACCAGATGGGGCAGCTCCTCGGACGGGGCAGCTTCGCGAAGGTCTACCGGGCCACGTCGCTCGCCGACGGCTCCCCGGTGGCCATCAAGATCATCGACAAGACGAAGCCCGCGACTTCCGCCATGGAGCCGCAGATACTCCGGGAGGTGTCGGCGATGCGGCGGCTCCATTGCCATCCCAATATACTCAAGATCCACGAGGTGATGGCAACACGGACCAAGATCTACCTCGTCATGGAGCTCGCCGCCGGCGGCGAGCTCTTCTCCAAGATCGTCCGCCGCGGCCGCCTCACCGAACCCGTGGCCCGCCGCTACTTCCAGCAGCTCGTCTCCGCCCTCCGCTTCTGCCACCAGAGCGGCGTCGTCCACCGCGACATCAAGCCTCAGAACCTACTCCTGACGCCGCCGGCGCGCTCAAGGTCTCCGACTTCGGCCTCTCGGCGCTCCCGGAGCAGCTCCGCGACGGGCTCCTCCACACGGCCTGCGGGACCCCAGCCTACACCGCTCCGGAGGTGGTCTACCGCCGCGGCTACGACGGCTCCAAGGCCGACGCCTGGTCCTGCGGGGTCATCCTCTTCGTCCTCCTCGCCGGTTTCATGCCGTTCGACGACCACAACCTCGTCGCCATGTACAAGAGAATCAACACGAGGGACTACAATTTCCCAGATTGGATCTCCAAGCCCGCCAGATACATAATCTACCAGCTTCTTGATCCCAACCCCAATTCAAGAATGAGCCTTGAGGCTCTCACGAAAACTTCCTGGTTCAAGAAATCGTTGAATGCGAAGCCCCGGTCGGATCAAGCCCCGACCGCCGAACCCGATACGCTGGATCGTAAACACCAGGCGGTCGGGACGATGAATGCGTTCGACATAATCTCGCTGTCCCCGGGGCTGGACCTGTCAGGTCTGTTCGAGGCGACGACCGGTGCGAAGGGGAAGCGATTCACGTCGAAGGCGTCGGCGGAGGCGATCGCCGAGAAGGTCCAGGACGTCGGGAGCAAGTTAGGGTTTAGCGTGGAGAGGAGGAAGGGGGGGAGCATAGGATTAGGGAAGGGGGTCGGGTCGGCTCTGACGGTGGAGGTGTCGGAGATTGCGGAGTCGCTGTTGATGGTGGAGGTGAGGGTGGTTGGCCACTGCGGAGTGAGCCTGGACGAGGCTCAGTGGGGGGATTGGAAGGCGGGGCTGGAGGAGATTGTGCTCTCCTGGCACCATGACCCGATCTGAAGGAGGCGGGATACACACCCGGTTCTCGATTTTTGACCATCAATTTCGCGTCGGCACGGGGTGAATGTTCTTGGAACGTTGAAGAAGTTATGACTACATTTAGGAATACTTTTTTTTTTTTTTGGGTGATTGGACATGGACTAATCTTGAGGAAAGGATGGTTGGGTGGGGGGGGGGTTTAATTTTGTAAATATGGTGGTAACAATTTGTTCATAATATTCTCATGATTAAAGATTTTTATTACGGATTTCGATCTTATGATGCTCATCACACTATATCCCAGTTTCCTGGTTTGATGATGGTAAAATCCTCAGTTTCTCTTGAGCAATTCAGGATTATGAACCAACTGAATGAGCATATTCCTTTAAGCATGGCTAGGATGGATTTCCAAAACAGATAGATCGGATGTGAAGTTAGGTTCTAATGGGTTATCGGATGGGAAAATTCGGCTTCTATGATATGGCACCACAGGAGGTTTGGCCATCGCATGAAATGTTAAAAGTAGGTATACTGAATTTATTGGTCAAGACATCGCCGCCTTGGAAGGATTATGGTTAGAAAGGAAACTCAAATTTCGAAAGTCTAAAGAGGCGTCTCTATTGCCAGAGAAGTGGGGGGTTTTTAACTACTGGTGGGCCCATAGAGGTTTCTTCGTGCTTCTTTCGACTCTATTGACAAGTCGAAAGGTTAATAAAGTGGGAACCCGGTCTTCACGTCGAGTCTTGGAATCATGCTTGGTCAGTGAATCATAGAGAGCAAATATAACTCGACTAACTTCAAATAATTTTTTAATATCTTCACTTATCTAGCATTATGCATACTACAAAGATGAAAGAGTCGAGTAAATTGCATCATGAGATTGAAAAGGGAAGATTTAGAAACCATAGACTTTAAGCATTTGTGCATAGAACATTTGGAATAAGGGTTCCTAAATGCAGGCAGTTAAATTGCATTAAATGAACATATAAATTATAACGAATATCAATTGTTTTTTCCATAAGTAGGATGGGATTGGAAAACAAAGCAATTCTTGAACATAAGTAACTACCTATAGTGAGGTAATTTTTTGACCATATATAGACATGATTATCTTATCAAAAAATTCTACCATTCTCTCTTTTTAGTATGCATTGACCAACATACCAAAACTGATCATCTCTGTAGAAGAAAATGAGCAATGGAAGAAAACAATCTCTCCCATCTTACCCTAACAATTGAAGGTAGACATGCCACTTTATGTGAATTTTGAATCTTGTGCATACATGTTTGTCAAGAGAAGGACATTAAAAGTGCCAAAAATTATGTACAATGTTTATTTAGTGCAAAAAAATTTTTCGGATCACTTAAATGCCAATTTTTTTTTAAATCACTTAAGTGCCAATTCTGATTTGGATTGCCGAAAATCTGACATAACCATATTTTTTTAATTTCTCGATCTTAGGAGACTCGTTGATGTGCCCTGTCAATATATAACTCTGAAATGACAGTCATTTGGAAATTATAAATAGTGATGTTTGAGGGCCAAATTTTATTTACAGTGATTACTTTAGTACCGGTCATTATTAAAAAACAATCAATTCCATATTAAGCACACCACATGGAAATGCCACGTGGATTAGATTTTTTTTTTTTTCAAATAATAAGTCAATTCATATAAAAATTTTATTTATAAAAGCCACGTATTATTTATGATCAAAATTTCTCGTCGATGGCACTGAAATGATCATTTTTTTCTGATTTGTCATTTAAGTGATCCGATGAAAACTTTTACAACTAAAGTGAGTGCCATACACAACTTTTGGCACTTCTAATGTTCTTCTGCCCATGTTTGTCACTTTATCATTCAACTAATCAGCCTCGACCTCAATCTGAACTGAAAAATAGACTAGGAGAGATGGGCCATCGTATGAGGAATGAATAAGTACCAAGCAATTTAAAGGACCACAAACAGGGTACTTGCTTTCTCTACTGCTCTGAAGATCCAAATTGAAGCAACAAACTCGAACAACTTCTTCAGGATGCAAGCAGAGTTGCAAAGCTTGTGAGATTCCTCAAGCCCAAACCTCCCTTGTGCTTTGGAGAACAAATCTCATCCCATGAAACTTTGCTCCATGAGCATTGGTGGACGATCCTTTCCATAAGAAAGCAGAGCACTTGCTTTCTATTTGCTTTGACAATCTTCTGGCAGCAGAAGTCAACCAAGGTAGATTAAACAGATTTTTTCAATCGCCACCTTCCTGCATAACTCAAGTGCTTTGAGCTCCAGCTTTCCATTCTTGAAGTAATCCTAAGAATTAAAGATTTGCTCTCCTTGTCTGACAACCTGCCAGAAATCAGAGGCAGTCCTAGGTATCTCATACTTAAGACTGCCTTTCTTAAACCCCCTCGGTCGATACAAAGTGGCAACATGTTCATCATCATAAGCAGCTAGATACAATTCGATTTTATCTGGATTAAGCTTTCACCAGATAATCTACACCATTGGTTAAAGAATCTCTCTACCCTGGTCTCTCAGTAATAGCTGTCTAGGAACGCTAGCTTTTTAAACGTCATTCATCCTTCTCTTCTTCAGCCATCCTGTTTCTTTGTTTTCTTCCACTCTCTCTTCTTATTGCATTTACTCCTTCTGCACTCATCTAGGAATGGAGGATAACCCAGACCCCAGCAATCAGATGGCTCTACTTTACAAGAAATTAGGGAAGTAGTGGTCCAAATTTATACACTCATGACAACAAATTAGATACTCGCCACTTGGAAATATCCTCATAGCACATAGAAATATCCTCTAATTCAATAATCACCCTAATTGTGCTGTTCACTACACAAAAGGAAAGTTATGTTCTGTGAAACTCTGTACAAGAAGGCAAAAAACTATATAATAAAAGGGTAGCCCGTGATAGGAATATGCCGAAGAAATTATGCGCACATCACGCAATCATTGCCTGCAGATCGAAGTGGTCATTTCTGAAGAGCAAGTTTTACACTAACCTAAACTATTTTATATTCTTCAAGACTGTTAAGCTTTCTTTGACATGGGAAACAGAGGCCATTCAAAAGACAGACTAATGGAGCCCAAAAGTTTTGTATGATATTTGTACAAGTTGGTACCTGGTATTGTTCTCTGATTGATACAATGACATGCAATGATCCCAGAAATCATTTATGCTACTTGGACGATGAAGATGCTGTTGCACATCAATTTTTGTCTTTTTTCTGTCATTTATACTCGCTAACTGAGTTCTTCAGGAACATTTGGATCGCCATCTGTTTTTACTCAAGAAACGATGGATTCGAGCCAAAACACGGGAAAGAACTGGAGAAAAAACTGATTTAATTTGGTGGAGAATCTCAAGTAACTAATGCATTTTCTGTAGGGTAATCTTCTTATACGTTGATTATTTCTGGACTATAACTATTTTTAAGTAGTTTGAGATTTGAGTCTCGTGATGGGAACATAACTTTTTGCTATAGCTCTCCTTAAAAATAGTTCCCACAAAATAGATAACTCATGACCCTGCACAACGCGCGGATATATTCTCGTTAAGAAAATGGGCAGAACCACAATGGTAAAATGACCTGCCTATTACCATCTCAATGCGGTTTCTCCATGCTTTCAAATGACTGCAAATTTTCCCCCGTTAGAGTCGCTTTACGTATGCAGTACATTGCGCCACAAAGATCAGAAATATACATAAAGGCTCGGAAGAAAGACACTAGAAATATCAAAGTTGTGTATAATGCTCACTTTAGTACCAAAACTTTTTATCGGCTCACTTAAGTGTTAAATCGGAGAAAAAACGATAACTTTAGTGCCCCAGCTAAAAATTTTGGTCAAAACAAGTACGTGGCATTTATAATTAAAAGTTTAATATGATGTGGCATTTTTTAATAAAAAATTGATACACATGGACAGATTAAACAATAGATTAAACAACGTTGCACGATTATACATGGCTTTGTGAAGTAAACTATGTCACAACACCTATTGGGAAAATGATACCACATCACTCTCCCTATCACCGTCGCTCGCTTGTCGTCTTTGTCGCTTGCCATCTCTATTTCTCTCACTCACTTGAGTTCGTCATCCTCTTTGAGTCACTCAATTGGAGGGAAAAATTAGGGTTCGAATGGTAAAATTAGGGCTCAGAGGCATTAGGCTGAGAGATGCAGCCGTGAGGACGACCGTGCTAGAGGAAGAATCGTGCAACAGTGAGAGTCAAGGGTTGCACTAAAAAAGAAGAACCTAACCAAGCTAAGTGGAGCAAAAGCTAGTAAGAATTAATCAAATGATACTCCAAAATAAAAGACAAAGCAGCAAGTCTAAAGACAAAAGTGGAACTTAACTAAGGGGGTTGATATTATTTGGTTTAGAGATGTTGGTTTGATATTGTTTGGTGGGAGGGGAAGTTGCACATGTTTTGGGTTGATATTGTTTGGTGAGAAGGGAAGTTGTCGTCTTTGTCGCTTGCCATATCTTTTTTTCTCATTCACTTGAGTTCGTCATCCTCTTTGAGTCACTCAATTGGAGGGAAAAATTAGGGTTTGAATGGTAAAATTAGGGCTCAGAGGCAAAAATTAGGCTAAGAGATGCAGCCGTGGGGACGATGGTACTAGAGGAGGAATCACACAACAGTGAAGAGTCAAGGGTTGCACTAAAAAAGAACCTAACCAAGCTAAGTGGAGCACAAGCTAGTAAGAATTAATCAAATGATACTCCAAAATATACGACACAAGCCGCAAGTCTAAAAGACAAAAGTGGAACTTAACTAAGGGGTTGATATTATTTGGTTTTGAGATGTTGGTTTGATATTGTTTGGTGGGAGGGGAAGTTGCACATGTTTTGGGTTGATATTGTTTGGTGAGAAGGTAGTTGGATGTTTTTATTTTGTTAGTCAGTTTGACTCAATGTAAAGAAGCAGTTGAATGTTAGTAGCAGTAATGTTTATGCTGTCTATGCTATTGCCAGTTCCATTTTTTGTCTTGCTTTTGGCTTTGATATGCTCGGTTATGGTGGTTTGTGCTGGCATGATGCAGTTTTGTGCTTGTGCTACACTTCTTTTAGCACGTGATGCAAGCACAACACTACACCAGCACTTGTATACGTTGATTTATACTTGCACCATCCAGCTGGTATAGTTTTGTACTTGCATTAGCCAATTGGTCTTGCTAGTTTTGTCTATTATTTTGCCAATGCCCATTTTTTTTCTTGCTTTGGCTTGCTAGGTCTTGTGTTGCTTGTGCAAATTTGTTATGGATTCCTAGCAGTGCTGGTTGTTAAAAGACAACACCAGATGTGCTCCTGGTGCAAGCTTTCAAGTAGGTGGTGCTACTAATTTGCGTGCTGATGCATGCTTGATGTTAAAATGATCACTTTTTAATAATGATTAGCACTAAAGTAATCACTTTTTACCAGTGATTGGTATTAAAGTGATCACTTTAAATAAAATTTGACACACAAACAATTAATTTTTACAACTTTTGGACAACGTCATTTGGAAATTATATGCTGATCAGGCAAACCAACTAGTCCCGTAGGACTATAAGTTAATAAAATTAGCCATATTGGATTTCTAGCCACCCATATTGAATCTAGCACTTAAGTGATCATTTTATTTTATAAAATAACTTAAAGTAAGTGTCATACATAACTTTTGACACTTCTAGTGTTCTCTCAAGAAACTCGCTTACCCCAATCAACCAATCTCAAAAATGGACTGCCCTGGGTTTGTTGTTCCATACTCTAGTTATTGAGTACATTGTAAAAATTTGATCAGAGAGACAATTTATTGATGAGAATCCAGCATCATTATTCAAACAGAAGATGAACCTTTAACTTGTACAATAGGCCTTGCTCCTAATGAGTATGTGCAATGTGCATTTTGCGGGTCCTCGATCTTTTCCCCAAATATAGACAATGATTTTTTGTTTTTGGCCTAAATTAATGCAATGATTGAATATCAAATTTGAGGCATCTGATTGTTACCCATACAACAATGCAAGTTCCATATTCTGGCTTATTTGCAGTACTTCTTGAACCACACTCCAATGTTCAGGAAACTTTCGAAATCAGACTGTGGTCTGCATAGAAGGGAATTATGATTAGCCTCAAAAGTGGAATGCTACTTCGAACTTAAAACTTATGGCAAAGCTAGAATGTGCAGAAATGGACCTATACCTGTCGATGCCATGAACATCATGGGGAAATACAATTAGTTTACAATCGACTCCTTTCTCCTTTAGTGCCCGAGCATACTGTAAAGTTCGAACCAAAGTATTAATTAGGTAGATTAGCAAGAACTCCATGCAAAGTAACATATACAAAAGTTAGAAAAAGGGTAAAATAAGAGGAGAAAGCAGGATAAAAATAAGTACAATCGACACCCATGCAATCTGCCAAGTCGAAGGTATTAAAGTTCAGAGTCGACGAATAAGTTAATATAGATTACTGCCAGCATAGTCCGATCTCTAATTGAAATAACTCCTACCTGTAACCCATTAGAAACTGGAACACGGAGATCCTTAGCACCAAGAAGGAAAATGGTAGGTGTCTTAACCTGCAATGTTTATCAAGAGGAGAAACCATTAATGGAAGCAAATTGTTCCCCTAAACAAAGATGGGTGGAAAATGGAAAAGAAGATTAGCAGAAAGAGAGATGAAACTTAGTGCAAAAGAATATGTTGCAGAACACACAGGACATTAAGGAACTAAATTGCTATGACAGAATTAAAGAAGCATTTCCATATGGTTTTACCAGCCCCTCCCACCTCAAAGTTATCTCCATTATAATTTACAAGCAAAAGCCTCTGCAATGCATCTTGCATCTGCCATTGGTATTCTGCTAAAGTGTACCTTTATCTTGTCATAGAGTTGGTGTAATGGCATAAGGCATTGTCTAGTTTAGGCCGTACAAAGACTTGAATAATGTAGAACAACTTCCTGATATAACATGCTTCACTCACAGCATACCTTATGGAGATGAGAGATTGGAGACTTGCTGTAAAATAGACTCAAATGTTCAGCTGAAGGTGCTTCTGTGAAATGATTCTTCCCTTCACTACCAAAAGATTCCACATAGCACCAATCAGGAATATCAGTAGTCCCAACCATTAATGCAAGGTTACAAACAGGATTCCTCACAGCAGCAGCGATAAACTTTTCTGGTGCCTGCAGATGTAAGTTACAACAGATAACTAGGATTCAGTCTGCTGACTAGCCTATTCATGCTAGAACTTGACTTAGTGCAAAAACAAACTCAAAGGACATGGAAGCTTCTATAGGGTAAGGAAGGCTCCATTAACAGGTATGGTGAATGACTATCCACAAAACTGAACACGACAAAGTGAAAGGAAAGTCTCTTTTTGCTGCATTAAGGGCAACCACTCACCTGGCCAATCAAATGGGTAGTTAAGAAGCCACCATGGGAACCACCAACTACAGCTATTTTAGATGGATTGGCAAGTCCCAAATTAACAGCATGATCTATTGCTGTAAGTACATCATTGACATCCTACAAAAAGACAGAATAATGCATTAAATTGCTGACCGAGTTGAATCTTGAGATTATTTGTTCCACAAATGATGGGTGAAGTAGAAGAAGAGTAGAAACCTGTGAACCAACATTTCCTGGTAGGGACTGCAATGCTTCCTCACCGAATCCTAATGAACCCCTGCAAGCATTAAGAATGAAAGGAGAACCCTGAATCAAGAACTAAATTTTGCAAAACAAAATGGAAATCATAAGCATGAAAGATTTGTTCATGATACACACAGGTGGTCTCCAAGGGAACTGGCCCTTTCACATGCCTGTTATACTGCTCAATCTTGTTAGAGACTACATTCTAAATTAAAGTTTCAAGGAATCAGGCAACTAGGACAACCACAAGAAATCTTTCGTAAGAAAAAGATAGCAACTCAGAATTCTTTGAGACTTCTCAGCTAATGAAAATCCCTTCTACCTTCATACCCACTTAAATTCCTCCATGTATTTATCTTGCCACAATTCCTTTATAAAATTCTTAATAAGCTACTAGCTTGATGATTGTTTTGTGCAGGTATAAATAGTAGTTATTTCCTAGGCAATATATGGCAGTAAAACCAGTACCTATATCAATTTCTCAACTCCCAAGCAGGAAGCAATAATTGAATAGTCATTCCACAAACTTAATGCTAATTATCCTGCCATGATGCTCAATTCAATGTATTTGATAGAATCATACAATAGTGCAAAAATTGTATTGATACTATTGAGACTTGGGGGCTGCAACAAGGCATGCCTTGTGATGTCTTGGGATAAATACTCTGAAAATTCACCAGTTGAACCAATTGAACTGTTGAACTCAAACCAGTCACTCAACTAGTTTACTCATTGGTCTGGCTTTGAGAACATTGGGTAACAAGCTAATGAAAGAGTCTCACTTGCTTAAGGAACTAAACTGTTTTTATTTTCAGTAAATCAGACAACATTACGGCATACCTGTAATTGACAATTAGCAAGCTGAACCCAAGAGAACAGAGAAAAGCCAAGGACTTTGAAAAGCTTGAGGTGGCGACAGAATGAGGTCCACCATGAAGGACCACAATAAGTGGATCAGGCACATCATTCTTTGATTTTGCTGATACAAATATTGCCTCAAAGGGCTTCGAAGCACCTGCAATGAATCAAAAATATTGACTGTGAGAAGCAATAATTTTTCCATTGCCATAAGATGAGATTTTAGATTATTCTAGGGATGGAAATCAAGAAAAACTACTCCTGATGATTTTAAAAGACCTCAATCAGCCACTGGCATGCCATGTTGAAGGAAAAAATTGAACCAAACTATGAGATTTCAATCAACAAATTCTTATATCTTGTTGAACCCTCTTTTACCCAAAACTTATGCTATCGCAAAGCCCACAAGTATATCAAGCCTAAATCTCAACAGTCCCTTGCATGTGTAAGTTGAACCATACAAATAAAACATAGGCTCTAGCTGTAACCACATCAAACAATAACCAGGGGAGAAACAGGAGTGACAGACATAATGATCATAATGAGTTTTGAGATTCAAACCATCAATCTAATGCTCAAATACCATGTTGAAAAACTGTTTCTCTCAAGAGCTTGGGCTATCAGGAAATATGCCCACAGTACTTATCAAGCATATATTACCTGCAGTACATATCAAGCTTATATCTTAACACTTCTCCTGCATAATTAGCTTCACAATCCTTTTATGAAATAGCCATTTTCTCAATCCAGTGGCCTTTTGAAGCCCAAAGGTTAGTCATCATTTATCATATTTACGGATCCTTAGGCCCATCCCAAAGACTAAACTCATTTCTGAATCATGGTCAAATGGGCTTTTGATTCCGATCCAATTCATCGCAGCTTTGTCTGTACATATCAACTCCAATAGCTCATCTAGCTTCTTGTTCAGCCACAAAGAATGAGTTGGCATTACAAAAGAGTTCCATTGTATTTCTTACGTGCTACTAGAAATTGCTGCATCAAATCTTTTAAGCAACCCTTTGAAATATAGTTGAGCATTAAAAATGTTACTAGAAAAGAAAATAATATGGAGTTTAGAACTAATAGACAATGCTTGACAAAAATATAAATGAGCAGAAACTACTTGCTCATGTGTGGAAATATGAACATATGAAGCTTGTCCATGCAGCAAATGCATTTAGAAGGAGACTGATCTTTATCCAAGCCATTAGACCAATATACATATGAAAATGTACATATAAATGAATGACAATGCTGAGCCAAACAACTATGTCAAAGTCTGGATATGTTAGTGATTGCTCACGAATATCCATGTGTCTAAGAACCTTAAGTCCAGTAAAATTTTTTAAAGATGCACAAATGCACAACCTATACTGATCAAGGCAACAAACCAAGGTATAAACATGAAAGAATACCAATTGAAAGGAGACACATGTAAGAGTAAGATAGAAAAAAGAAAACTTTGAGTTTTCAAAGACCAAACAGAGTAGCAACAAGACAGAAGCTAAAAATGTGAAAGAAAAGGAGTCACCAACTTAATAGAATATTTAGCCCCCAAATGAATAAGAATAGATTAAGAATGAAAAATACGATGATAAATGTAAAATTGATTTCCACCCACTTCTATCATGAAAATTGACTTACACTTCATCTGGGAAACAGCTACAGCGAGTTAAAATTAAAAACAAAAACAACTCCAGCAAGCATACAATAAACAAGCTCACAAAGGCTTGCAGGCATCAGATCAGTGAATACAACTGGGTAGACCCTTTGTAAATAGTACAAATAGCACATGCTACCTTTTGTTGTACAAGCAGCAACATTCTTGACTGGAATTTTAATTATACTAAATTGAAGAGATTCCAGCAACATCTTAACCTGTTATAAGTGGAGTGTTAGTCCAGATGGACCCATATGGACTTTAGAAACAGACTGTCTCTTGACACCAAAAGAAGGACAAAGAAAATATATAATGACCTTTTCAGAACATTTGAATATGGGACTTGAAATATCCAACCAACTCCATGAAGCACTTGATATTGTTTTGTCAATAAGATAACCATACTTGAGCTGAGGGACATCCGTGGGACTGCTGGAAACTGAAAGGCAAGTTGCATACACTTATATTTTAAGTCATATTGCTTTCTCACAATGCATTGGCAAATATCAACTTCAGGTTACCAGCAACAATATTGTCCCCATCAAGAGAGAGAATTTCCCATGAAGCATTCGACTCAGTAGGGCTGATTCGTGATACACTCCCACTGCATATAAATAAGTTTCATGGTCAGTCCAAATGAAAGGAAGAGAGAATCTTAATTGGAAAAATAGCCATATAGAACAACTTTATTACTTTAACACATTGACTGCAAGTATAACTTCACTGCTGCCCCACATGGAAGTCAGGATCATCGTGCATCCATCAGAAAGCCATGGGTTAGCAAGGAGACCATAAAAGTAAAGCCCAGGAAAGTGCCCTTCTTCAGCATTCATTATAACAGGGATCTGCAATAACGATAGTTCAAGCAAAGAAAGATTGAGGGGACACACACAAAAATGTAAATCTAGGCAGCATCCACTCTGAAAGCAAACATCATTAAAATCCACATACTTCTTGTAACACAAAAGTACTCAGAGTCAATACTGAAGTTTAGACCTGTCAAAGCTAAACATCATATAAAGTCACATACTTCCAAATGATAACACAAAGTACCCATAGTCAACACTTAAGTTTAAAATGCCCCAGATTCTACTGTTAAGTGATCTGTGGTGAAATCCTAGAAGCCAATCATGCAAACGCGTTGTCAGGAAAATTTCACTACATGAGCTACATGAGTTGTCAATGAACCATCTATATCAACTGTAGTTACTGTTAAATCCAGCAACACTCTCTCCCAAAAGAATTGATAAATATTCACTCCATGAAATCACTTGAGCAACTAATTTTTAGGGGGAATACCAAAAAAAGTCCTAAACTTATTGCACTTGAGAGCCCTAAATCATTCAATTTGGCCAATTTAATCTAAGCCTTTTGATGATGTGCCAATGTAGTCCTTCCAGCCAATTTTGGCCAAAAATTGCCAATGTGGACACCGGGCGTCGTACATGGCGTGGGTAGGACCGCTGATGTTGATGTGGGCAATATTTATGATTTTTCAAAAATTTTCTGAATTTTTTCTCCTCTTATTTATTTCTTTTTTTTCCTTTTTTTTTCCTTCTAAGCTCAACAAGGGTCACTGGCCAATCTAAATTATCCAAGTCAACACCAGCCATATACGTGACATGACCTGCGTCCATGTCAGCAAATGCCACCAAATTTGGCCAAAAGGATTACATTGGCAAATTGTTAAAACATTTAGGACTAAATTGGCCAAATTGAAAGGTTTAGAATTGAATTGGTACAAGTGCAATAGGTTTAGGACATTTTTGGTAATCTTTCCTGTTTACATGTTGAATTTTATGACAGAAACATATTAGCAGGATAGGATCATCTCTATCACAATATCTGGCTGGTCTATAGACCTACCGAAAAGGAAGGCAAAAGTGGACAGAACTACAGTTAGTCAACATTCCCAAAAAAACAGATACATAGACCATCAACAAACAAAAAATGACAAATACACCAAAGGTAAATGATAACCTACCACATCAACAATACTTCGGTGCAGGCTTAGCTCTCCATCTGCTGGCCAATCAATTTTATGGAGTGAATTAGTAGCCCCATGTGCTCCAGAATCCACTGCACTTTTAGCAGATACAAAAAGGAGGTACTTCCCATCTGGGCTGAGAATGGTGATTTTGCATGGGAGCAATTGGTTAGAAAACCATTTCTATTCTGGAGATCTTTAGGCCAATATAATAGCATTGAACTCATTTGCATCTTTCAAGTAACAGAACAGTGTACAGGTAATTAAAAAATGCGGATAGTGTATAGGATTAGCTGATCAATATGCATAGTTAGGCATAGAGAGAAGTCTCAACAGTATAAACGCGGATTGTATGAAAAGCTAGTTCTAATATTCATCTTGTAGGATAAACGACACAAACACACAAGCTTCACAGTGTAAAATTATGCAATTATTCAGAGGTGACATTCCAGACCTGAACATTCCAGCTGCATTAAACAGCAGAGAAAGAGAAATACAGGAAAAAGTGCTCACAGAAACTTTACAGTGGAGAAAATGAAACTCCAAATTATCAAAAGGAAGGCTGGGTATGCAAATCACCATTAAGTTCGAAACAGCAAAAAGGTAAAACAGAAGCCACAGTGCTTCCAAAACTTCATTAAGAAAACATCATACTGATGAACCAAAAAGTAGAGTTAGAATAAAATAAGTACATGTCCTAGGAGGAGCATACCTGAACCGTGGAAGGAAGGCACTGCTGATGCTCTGAGTTAGATTATACAAAGTTGAACCTTTACCAGAATCACCTCTGAAAATATGATAGCTTATTTCAATATCATGGTTATTTTAATTAATTACACTTATGATAACATAAACTTCCAAGGGCATTCTTTCATGTACTTAAACTCTACTTTGTGACAGTCATGGCACTTAAGTTGTGCAATTGTAGGACAACAGTCGGATTTTTCATCACAACACAGACAAAAAGTGTAAGTTCATTTTTCTACAAATTTTTAATATGAAAAAAAGAAGAAGGAAAATTTGTGGTTTTTTTGGTAATGAAACCTCTCTATCCCTCAACTTTTGGAAACCAAACCATTCCAATTTCCTCCCAAACATGACAGATGAAGAGGAGCACAGCACCCTGCACCCCCTCTTTCCTAAAGGCTAATCAATCCCTAGCGCAAGCACTAACAAAGCAAGCTATCTTATGGTTAAAAGTTCTAGAGAGAAATTTGACCATTATGGACTTCCATTGGGTGAACAGCTGCCAGATATGTACTTTTCATTTATTCTGTGATACAAATTCCATGGTTATCCTATATCTGTGTGATTTATAAAAGTTTAGGGACCATAAATGTCACACAGTAAAATTTAAGGACTAAAAACAGTCACCTTAAAACTTTAAGGACGTTACTCTTTTAAGCCCTACATATAATGGTAACAGAAAAATACATCATATAAGCAAGAGCAGGACACTGACGAAAGATGTGCTCACTTGAAATCTTTGTTATTTGCTTCTGATTGATGGAATGGACTTTTAATTGCATATAATGCACAGGGCCTATTGTAGCAGTATTTGATGCCAAGCTTCCTTTGATCTGATGACCACCCAACAAAAACCAAATATTGATCTGTGCCTCCACTGGATGGTGCCCATATGACCTGGCCGACGCTCAAAGAACTTGGAATTCCTTGAACAGCTCGCACCTCCCCACTGAATGTTGTGCAAAAATTCAGATTAGAATTTCCCACCTTAGAACATTTGTCAGTTATCAAAGTATCAAAAGAGCTATGTAATTGACCTCTGAATATCGATAACAAAGAGTGCTGACTTCCTTTTTCCTGCATATGTTTCACCCCAATCCTCTTCAAAGTCGCCTTGGCCTTTCCAGGTGCCACAATCTTTTTCATTTGAACTATCCTTTTTATAGCCAGAACTGTTGAAGGTAGGCTTGGAAGGAGCAGGTTCTTCAGCGACATAAGCAATGAGAGATTCATCAAAGTTCCAGGATACTCCCTCGAACCTAGCCATTCAGAGATCTTTCAGTTTTTTTAATTCAACAAATCTCACAGGGTAACATGGACATCACTATTTCAGCTTCTTGTGCTGATATTATTCGAACAAGTTACAGAGGCAGTACTGCTTCTAGTAACATTACTACACATGCAAATAAAGAGGATGAAATTGGACATGAAAAAAAAAAATTCAACATACAGGCTCTACATGAGAAGTTTGAATTTGGGACTCATATAGTTGGTTACCATTTGTCCGTGTATAGAGAACCATGAACAGATTGGGGAATGTGGAACTCCTTCTCCAACTGAGACGGGCCCCAGATTTCCAGTTGAACTGGAGAATCATTCTCGGGATTCTTCACTATGAGTAGCTTAGAACCCGAGGGCGAGGGAACAATTAGAGAAGCATTCGCCATCTCGACAGGGAACTGAGCCCACTGAAAGGTCACAGAATCGCTACTCCCACTGGAGATTTGAGCAGATAGAATAAATTTCTTCCTCTTATTAGCCAGAAGGTTCGGTTGGCTAACTGAGAACATAGCCTGTGACCCTTTTCCTGGAATCGTTCGTCCGATGATTTGAGTACTAATAGGATGAGAAAAGAGGGAGATCAAAGACGAGCTAAGCGGTCATACCCTTTTCAGACTGGAATACCCATGCCTTGTCAACGTTGCAGATGTCAGTGAACTCTAGAAGTAGCTTAGAGTGGGAAGCGTAATCTTCTTCAGTTGCCATGCCCGAACCCAAAGTCAACTCCCTTGAAGGGTCAGCCTGAGAAACATCCATGGCAAACAAGGCTGAGAGCCGTCCACTACAAATGCAAGCAAAGAAAAAGAAAATATCTTAATCAGGCAGATCAGATGCTGACATGCCATCGAAAAACTGTTGTCGAATTAATATCAATGGAGAAGAGCGACAGCACGCGAAGTGCAGAGAGAGAGAGAGAGAGAGAGAGAGAGAGAGATGCTTACGCAGAGCGAGAGAGAGAGATGCGAGTGCCAGTCGATGGAGGAGGAAGAGGATATGGATGAGGAGGAGGAGGAGGAGTCAGTCGACCTCGGCGGCGCCGCTTTCGTGCGAGCTCGGACGACCAACTGGCGGCGGCGGCGATGCTCACGTGGATTGATTCCATGTGCCGAGCATTCCTTGGATGGTATAGCCCCGAAAAGGTAGGAGACGAATGAGGAATCCGGGCCTTAAGGCGGGCCCCGGTTCGGTTCGGTTCGGCAGTGGGGCCCAATCCACGATGGGAAAAGGGAGGTCGGTGGGTTCGATTCTCTGCCTTATCGGGTGCTGAGGATGCGAGCTGTTTAATTTCAAGTGTTAGGGTTCGACTCTTGACATTCTATAAAAAGGCAAATAAAAAATTTGATAGTGAATCAAGAGTAAATTATGTTAATAAAAAATAAAAAATTTACGATTCCATTTATTGTATTCCGATCAAAGTTTAAGCATAAATGACTAGACCTAGGGAGTCTCTAACTACTAGGAAAATATGCTATCAAAAGAGTCGTGATGTTATTAGAGTATGGCTGACTCTCTAACTACGGGGAAAACATGCTATCAAAGAGTCTTTTATACCTTACTCTAAAGATAATGTCAAGTGAATTGCAAGTGCACAATATTTACAAATAATAAAGTAATGATTAAGTATCGTTCTCATTAGGATTGTCTCTAATTATCCAATTATTTACAAAAGGTGATTAATCCAAAGATCTAGCTAATCAAGTTAAGGCAAATAAAAGTGAACTAAACCAATTAAAAGACTAAAATATAAAAGAACGGAAACTTAAAATATTCAAAAACTAATTAAAATTGCAAAGTAAACCTAATCTAAAGCAAATCGAAAAATTAACAAGGCAAATTATCAAGATTTTAGCCAAGATCACAAAGCGTTAGAGCATTCAATTTCACTTAATCACTCATAATCAATTCTCTTAACTTGTCATGCAACAAATTATTCCTAATTGTGTTGGTGAAATACTTAAATTAGATTACAAGCCGACCTTGGTCTAATAATCTCTAATTAAACATGTTAACCCACACTAATCTTAGGTAGATTTAAACTATATAAAAGCATTAAATTCTTATAGAAATTCTCATATTCATTCTAAATAGTCTCAACCTAGATTTGCTATCGTAACCATACAAATAACCTAGTGTACCTTGACCTAAATTTAATTTATAGTTCAATATCATTAGTGCACATGCATACTGTCTCCACTCGATTTCATGCATACATAAAAAATCATTTAAAAGTTGGCCAAACTTCTAAAAGCATTAAGATCGTGATAGAGAGCATCACAATTAAAACAATTATATTGCATGAACAAGTCTTGATCCATTATAGCTTTAACAAAAGAAATTTAGAACATAGTTAAAGTTAATTTAACAACAAAAATTAAAGAGAACATAACGCTAAATTAAAATAAATTCACAAATTTGAGTCACAAAAAGGTTCGAGTTTGTTTCCTCCTTCTCTCCTTGACATGCCCCCACTCCATTAATAAAATAGAAAAGTAAAAGCTAATTAGGAAAACCTAAATCTCCCTCAAAGGTGGCAGCTCCAAGGCTCCTCCCGATCTAAAATATGCAACACAAGAAGGGTTTATATAGCCTCCAAAAATCTGTCTTAAGTCTGCTCCCATTAGGTCTTGAATAGGACCCCTTGCCAAATTAGGAATTTTTTTGTCTCAAGATTCCTATTTTTGATTTTCTATGAACCTAGTCTCAATTATAGTCAAATCATCCAAATTTCTAGTAATGACTGGCTTTTTTTTAAGATAAAATATTCTAGAAGATACTGAAACATTTTGGAAGATATTGAGACGCAGGGACTAATATGCTAATCCAGCATTGACACATGGAAAAATTATACATATGGTGCTAGCGTGTTCAACAAATGGTGCGCATGGTCCTTTGTGAATCCGAAAGTCATATTTCCTACAAAATTCAATAAAATTACATGAATAGAAATTCAATTTATCCAAAATTCATCAAAACTTAGCAAATATCAACCTCAAATTAGTAAAAGTACTCTATCTAAATAGAGTCATCAAATAGAAGAAAATTGTTGGGTAGGGCGTAGTGCAACTACTTAGGCCTAATAGAAAATTTAATCACATGCGAATGGTTCTAAAATTCTCGAAATGTGAGCTCAATGTTTCAACCTTAAATTTCATGATTTAACCACGTCATTACCCTCGTGGGGAGAGTTATCAGATAGAAGAAAAAAGTTGGGTATGGCGTAATGCAACTACTTAGGCCTAATAGAAAATTTTATCACATGTGAATGGTTCTAAAATTCTCGAAATGTGAACTCAACGTTTCAACCTCAAATTTCATGTTTTAGCCACGTCATTACCCACATGGAGAGAGAGCAAATTAAAAAAAATAAAAGTCACATCAGCATTTTTCGTTAGTCGAGTTGGACGGAATTAATGGGAAAACTCCATAGCACCAATTCGACAAGTTTTATGATATAATTGTACACTTTATAAGTTTTAGAACTTAATTACACTTCATGATAAATTTTAGAACTTCTAACATACTTATTCTTGAAAATTTTTTTATCTAAGAATGTTTCTAAACGTCTAACCCGATGTATCTCAATAGGTTCAAAATCAAATATTATAATACCTTGACCTAGGCTATGGGCAAACATGGCACGGCTACCTAGGCCTAATAGGAAATTTTGGATGTCTCAAAATGTGAGCTCAATACATCTCAATCTGATGACGCATGCACTCTCAAATTGCCAAGTCTCATTGCCTTTTTCTACATTCCTCTCGTTGACTTAAGCAACAAAAGGCCAACCCGCTCACGAATCGGACACTTGGATCAATTATCCATGGGTGTTAGGCCGAATCCTTGATCAAAGATCGACTAGTTCCAAAGAACTAGATTGCACGTCGTGTAATGGAGGGAACTCTAATGTCATACTTTCAATGTTAATCAAAGATGTTAGTCTGGAAAAACTTCACATATAGTAAAAATAGGGCTCAGGAGAGATGGAACTGAGTATGTCCTTAAAAATTTTAAGGGAGAAATAACAAGGGAAGAACTCTGAAGGGGTGAGACTCCCTGTTTCACACTTCCATATTCTCTCCTACCTAGGAAGAAAAATATATGGGTGAGAATTGCTAAGGTGTTGGATGCACGAGCATGATACGTTAAAATAAAGAACACAATCCTATCAGCCCATCTAGGTAACCAGATAAGCAGGACGTTTTAACATGAGAGGTCAAACTCTTTGCTGGTTGATGAGGTTACCCCGTAACTAGACGCCAAGAATCCAATCAGTACTCCCGCATTACAAGCCTAAGGAAAGTGAATGGGACTAAAGCCCTGCGCCGTGCCAGTATCAAGGATCACCATAAGCTTGAAAATGCCGGATGAAATCCTCTAAAACTATCCAGAGAGAGCTGAAGCACATCATAAATTTGGTTAAAGAAGCATACTTGATTTACAAGCATCCCGTGTCGATCCTAATGCCTGAAACCGAGGACCAGCTTGGCCAAAAAGTAAAAGAGGCCTAGCGCAATGCACCTGCTCATTAGGAGCAAGCCATATAACATGAGTTGAAGATTCCGTCCTTAACAGAACAGACAATATTCGAAAGATATCACTAGACAATGACCGAATACCACATTTGAGGCATCCGAACTGTTATCCAGACAGCGACGGCACAGCTTCATTCTCTAGCTCATTTGCAGTACTTTTTGAACCATACTCCAACATTCAGGAAGCTTTCAAAATCAGACTGTGGTCTGCGCAAAGAGGGTTGAGGGTTTTGAGTGAAGGACTAATGAAACACGACAAACTTAAGATGGAATGCTTATGACAAGCCAAAATGTGTTTAAGAATCGGAAATGGACCTTCACCTTTTAATACCATGAATATCGTGGGGAAATAAGATCACTTTACAATCCACTCCTCTCTCCCTTAGCGTTCGGGCATACTGTAAAGTTTGAAGAGCAGTATTGGTTAGCAGGTATATTAGCCAGATTTCCATGCAAAGTAATGTGAAGAAAATTCAAAAAAGCATACAGCCTCAGATAAGAAGATAATCATCTCTACCACTGTGTCAGTATATGTAAGTCATCACTCTATTGAAAACGTAAATGAACCACAAGATTTATGTCGGCATCGTCCAATCTTGAAAGAAAATGAAGCAAATCCTACCTGTAACCCATTAGAGACCGGGACTCGGAGATCCTGAGCACCGAGAAGGAAAAGGGTAGGTGTCTTGACCTGCAATGATTATCAAGAACGATAAATATACTGCTACTACATAAAACATTAATAGGAGAAAGTCGTTCCTTTAAAGAAGCCAAGCCAGAAGAAGGAAATGAAGATTGTCGGAAGGAGAGGTGAATGAAATAGAATGTAGCTTCCACTTAAAGTAAATGAATATGTTAGAGAAATCATTAAGTCTTAGTGATAGATTCGCTGTTCTTAAGTCCAAATACGCAAAGAAAAAAGCATTGCCAGAGATATTATTTCACTCAAGTTTCACCTTTATCTTGTCATGAAGTTGGTGTATAAATTGCATAAATTGTTGTCTGGTAAGGTTCTCCAAAGCTCTGGACTATGTCAAACAATCCTCTCATATTACGAAGTTCATTTACGGCGTACCTTATGGATATGTGAGATGGGAGACTTGCTATATAGGAGACTCAAGTGTTCATCTGAGGGTGCTTCTGTGAAAATATTCTTCCCTTCGATACCATATGAGACTGTGTAGCACCAATCGGGAATATCAGTAGTGCCGACCATTAATGCGAGGTTACAAACAGGATTCCTTGCGGCGGCAGCGCAAAACTTATCTGGTGCCTGCATATGTATGCAAGTCACAAGAGAACAATAGGATTCAGTCTGCTGACTATTTCAACTTCTTTAGGGTCAGGAGAGTGCCAGTTATATGGTTAAGAGGAAATGAAATGAGAGTGACAGAGAAAAGCCTCGAGTTTTGTGCATCTATTTGTCATATCCACCCACCTGGCCAATCAAATGGGTGGTTAAGAAGCCACCATGAGAAATTCCAATAACGGCTATCTTGGATGGAGAGGCAAGTCCCATATCGATGATATGATCTATCGCTGTAAGTACATCATTGACATCCTGCACACAACAGAAGTGAAGGCATTCATTGAATTGCAGAAATGAATCAAATCTCATGACTCTTTCTTCCATTAAAGTGAAGGATGAAATAGAAAAGAAAACAAATGACAGCAGACACCTGTGAACCAACTTTTCCCGGTAGTGATTGCAATGCTTCCTCACCAAATCCTAATGAACCCCTGCAAGCATGTACAACATTAGGAAAAGCCTGAATGAACATTAGATATAGTGACAAAGGATTGAGAATATCAAATGATGAAAGATCATTTCATGATATAAGCAAGGAAAAACAAAGGCCGTTACGATTGAGATGCTAAATCTCCAGTGTATGTTTTATGTGTTATCATGCTTGACCTGGTAAAAGACTAAATTTTGCAATTAGGATGATTCGGAGCCACAAGAATCCCTGGTTAGAAAAAGCCACTCAGCACTCTTTGAGATAACTTTTGGCCAATAAAATATCTTAAAACACTCATAATGAATCTAATCTACATTAACAAAAATCTCCTGATGCCCTATGGATGTAATATTGGATCATGCCCATACCATATGCAATCTACACAGTAAGATACGACTTTCTGCTTATTTAGACACTATATTACAGAGTTTTAAATGTGCAGTTTACTTAAGGCAGGACATCCAAGACAAATTAAAGATTCAGACACCACACCATACCCACATAAATCCTCTCTTTTATTCGGCTTGGTCAGTTCCTTTAATTAACTTCTGTATGAGCTGCTAGCTTTCTGATTTTTTGTGAGTTACACATGTAAACTAATTGCACCAATTTCCCAATTACCCAAGCAGGAAAACTTATACAGGAAGGAATACTTATTACACAATCTTAATACCAAATTTCCTATTCTCCTGATGATAGGAGAAATTAGAACATATAGATATCTGAATGCCAAAGTAAAGCCCAAAATGATTTAGAGAGGAAGATATCCAGAGTCTTCATCCACACTGCATCACATTGTGACCTAGCATCACAAAAACATCAAAACAGAAAAGGCAGAACATCGGTCTGACTCTCCCATATCAACTGCAGTCTATTGACTTTCAGAAGTGAAGAGGCTTTCTTCTCTAGCATTGGATAGATTGGAGACAGTTAAAGAAAGAAACTCCCTTTGTTATGCAATTTGTGAAAACTACCCATCCGGTTCAACCATCAAGTAGTGGATCTGTCTGAGTTCCAGTTCGGTTCACAGCTCTAAATTGTACTTCAGATCAAACCACATTTAAAAGATTGAACCAGTCAAAGCAAGCTTTTCCACCAGGTCGAAAACTGGTTCAACCCAGTTCTGCTGGAGAAGGATTCGAAAAATCATGCTGGTGTTGTTCCATACCCAGGCCTCAACCTTGAAAATGCAATACAGAAAACACGCAGCCGTGCAATTTTTCGAATAAATGATGCTTAATTTGATGATACTTGATTTTATGTACTTCAAATAATCAGTCAAGGAATGCAAAACGAAATGATGCAATAAGAGATTCAAACAAAGCATTGGCACTAGGGGGCATATAAGAAGACACGCTGTGTTAGCTTGGATCTTGGAGAACAAATAGATGCAGAGCAGCAAAGCAGTTGAGCCAGTTGTTGCACGCAAATCAGTCACTCGAGTGGTTTGTTCAATGGTCCAGCGTTAAAAACATTGGGTTACAAGCTAATTCTAGAGTTCCACATTTGCTGAAGGAACCAAACTGAATCATTCCTTCTACAAATTGGACAACAGAAGACTACCTGTAATTCACAATTAGTAAGCTGAATCCAAGTGAAGACAGAAAAGCCTCAGACTTTGAAAAACTTGAAGTGGAGACAGAATGTGGCCCACCATGAAGGATCACGATTAGTGGATCAGGCACATCATTTTTCAATTTCAATGACACAAAAATTGCCTCAAAGTCGTTTGTAGCACCTGCAATGAAATAAATACATGGACCATAAAAAGCAGTATTCAACTATAGTCGCAAGATGAGATCTTAGACATCTGAAATGGGAATGAAAAAGCATATGGTGATGATATTCAAAGAACTCATTTGGCCATTAGCATGCTATACTGAAGGAACAAGTTGAACCGAAGTACGAGATATGAATTAATTAAGTTCCATTGAGATTTTTCACTTCTTCTCACACACAATTCAACTCAGGATACTTCCATAAAAAAGTCAGTTTCCCCATCCAGTAGCCTTTCTGATCCTCAAGGCACCCATGTACCATATCTACAATTCCCTAAGCCCATCTCAAAAAAGACACTAACTCATTTTGTAATATTGGTCCACTGATTTCTTAATCTTTCCATTAATTCTAGCTCTCTGTAGATGATCAACAGATCATCCAAGCCTTTGTTCGACTATTAAGAAATTAGTTGGCATTATGTCCGGGTTCCATCGCACTTGTTTCATGCTCCTCACCAATCATTTTATTCAACCTTTCAAGCGGTCCCTGAAATTTTTTCTGTTTATGTTAAAACCCTTGAAAACCTACTTGGGCAAGGATTACGTAGTCACATTGTACATGAACCAATAATAACATTACAGCGAAAACATGAATTACGATAAAAAGAAGCAACCTCAAGATGCCTAGGATATGTATATGAGGAGCAGCTATTAAACTGCACATTTGCAAATACCAACATATGAAGCTCGTCAACACAAGTAAATGCATCTAAGAAGGAGATTGATCTTTGTCCTGGCTACCACATGGCTTACAAAGGAAGACCGTGTTGATCAAGACATTGAAATCAAACTTACTGTTGTTCACTCCACATTTCTAAGAACTTGAAGTCTGGCAGAAACTTCTAAAGATGCACAAATGCGCACATTTATCAAATTGACATGAAACGGAAGAAGCAGGGGAATGTATCAACGAAAGGAGACACATACATAAGTGCCAAGCAAAACAACAACTTGAGCTTTTCATGGAGGAACAGATGATATTTGCTGGTAGTGCCAATAAGAAGCTGAGAAGGTGGGGGGCAAAAAAAGATAAAAGAGAGAGTGGAATATCTCCGTAGTAAACAAGACTATTTCATCTCCAAATGATGAGAATCATGTAAAGAATGAAAAGCATCATAAGCAGTAACATGAAAAGTGTCTGATCATTCTATTATTAAGCAAGCAAACAGAGAAAACCTTTTACTAGAGATTTCAGAATAAAAATCATAAATACATGTCAAAAGCACATCAACAACAAAGTCACAAACAAAGTCACATCAGCGAATACAGGTGGGTATACTCTTCATAAATAAGACAGGTAACATATGCTACCTCCTGTTGTACAAGTAGAAACATCCTTGACTGGAATTTTAATTAGCCTAAATTGACGAGATGCAAGCAACATTTCTACCTGTAATAAGAGGAGTTATAGTAGATTAGGTCATATGTAGAAAAGTAACTGCAGGCACCTGACACCAATATGGAACAACAAAAGCATTTTACAACCTTCTCAGAACATTTGAATATGGGACTTGATATATCCAACCAACTCCATGAAGCACTTGATTGTATGTTGTCAATAAGATAACCATACTTGAGCTGAGGCACATCTATTGGACTGCTAGAAACTGAAAGGCAAATTCATAAATTTACATTTCAAGTCATATTGTTTCCTCACAACATACAGGCAACTCTCAGCTTTGGGTTACCAGCAATAATGTTGTCCCCATCAAGAGCAAGAATTTCCCATGAAGCATCCGACTCCATAGGGCTGATTCGTGATACACTGCCACTGCATACAGATGAGTATTTACATGTTAAGTTCAATTAAAAAAAAGAATCTCTAACCAACAAATCCATTAACAGAACAGTGTTCTTTCCTCTTTTAATTGTAGTGACAAACAAAAATTTATTACTTCAGCACATTAACTGCAAGTATCACTTCACTGCTCCGCCATGAGGAAGTCAGGATCATTGTGCATCCATCAGAAAGCCACGGGTTAGCAAGCACACTGGTGCAGTAAAGGCCAGGAAAGCACCCTTCTTCAGCATCCATGATGATAGGGACCTACACTTATAAAGGATTGAACTATAATAAGCCAACAAAGAAGACGCGTTAGAGGAACACAAGAAAAGTAGATCTGGGCAGCATCCACCATCAGAGTAAATATCAATGTAGTCCACATACTACAGATTGACAACACAAAATATAGAGAACCAATCATTTTTCTTATAACATTAGTATACCAAAGATTAGATCAGTGCAAATTTTACTGCAAGTGGTATAAGTGAGGTTTCAAATCCTCAAATCCAATCATGCAAAACACATTTAATGGGAAGCTACACTAATTAGTCGATGAACCACCTGCATCCAATAAAGTTTCTAGTAAATCAAGCGGCACATACAATGGAAAAACAATATAGAAAAATGGCTTTGTTTTTTTTCGCTTGCTTGAGTACCTATGTCTTTAAAGTGAGCATTATGACGGCAACATATCAGCGGGATAGTGTCATCTATCATGCAACACGTACAATACAAACAAATGAAGTGAGGCAGCGAAATCCATCAGACTTCAATCAGGCAATATGAAAAATGGTGAAACTCACCACATCGGCAATACTTCCGCATAGGCTTAGGTTCCCATCCACTGGCCAATTTATTTTATGAAGTGAATTAGTAACCCAATGTGCTCCAGAGTCCACTCCACTCTTAGCTGATAAAAAGACAAGGTACTTCCCATCTGGGCTGCAAATTGATATTTTGCATAGAAGCATTTGGTTGGAAAACCATTTCAGTTCTTGAGATTAAAAGGCATATTTCCACCAATATAATATCATACAGATAAAATTGCTTCACTCAAGTAAACAGAATAGCAGACAGTCTAGGAAAAGCTGGATAGCGTCATATTTGGATATATAGAGATACATCATAACAGTATATAGGGAGGTCAGTCACAAATGGCTAACCCTAATACTCTTTTTCCATGACAATAGCACTATTATATAAGCTTCAGAAATGAAAACATTGCAACACACCCAGTAGTAGACAACCCATGCCAGAGAATTCCAGCTGAGCATACACCAGCAGAGAAAGATACAATACAGCAAAAATATGCTTGCATATACTAAAGATGCTGAAAATTATAGAACCAAACTCAATGCTGAGACTGTACCATTACTGTAAAGTTTGCATGAGCAAAAACTTAAAACAAAGGTGACAGGTGCTTCCAAAGTCTAATCAATAACTTATTCATACTCATAGTCAAAACAATAAAAAATGAATAAAATATACTAAGAACCAAGAGGAGCACACCTGAAACAGGGAAAGAAAGCACTGCTGATGCTCTGAGTTAAATTACACAAAGGAGAATCTACACCAGCATCATCTCTACAAAATTGGATGATGTATTTGAATTCTTGAAATCACATTTAACAGTCATATCAATATTAATCACATAAAGGAAGATTTTGCAAGACCAGTAAACCGATTGAGGATGTACCCACTTGACATCAACTTTATCAGCTTCTGATTGATGGAATGGGTTTTTAACCGCATATATTGCGCAAGGCCTGTTGTTGCAATACTTGATGCCAAACTTCCTTAGATTTGATGACCACCCAACAAAAACCATATATTCATTCGTGTCTCTAGCTGATGGCGCCCATATGACCTGGCCGGCACTAAGAGAGCTCATGATTCCTCGAACAGCTCGTACCTCCCCACTGCACACAATCAGTGAATTCAGATCTTAAAGTTGCAATTTCAAAGTTCTGTTAGTGAGTGGAGCATTTCTAAACTACGTAGTGGGACCTCTTAGTGTTGACAACAAAGAGAGTTGGCTTCCTTTTTCCTGCGTATGTTTCCCCCCACTCCTCTTCAAAGTCACCTTGACCTTTCCAGCTGCAATGATCTTTTTCATTTGAGTTACCCTTTTTATAGCCAGAACCGTCAAATTTGGGCTTGGAAGCATCCGGCTCTTCCGCAACATAAGCAATGAGAGATTCATCGTGGCTCCAAGATATCCCCTTGAACCTATCCATTCTGAGATCATTTCAGTTTTCTAGTGAATTATACAGCAGATTCATTGGAGCTTGCGACTGATATTATTTATTACCAATCATCTGTAAACACAGAACCGTGGACAGATTTGGGAATGCAGAATCCCTTTTCCAACTGAGACGAACCCCAGATTTCAAATTGAGTTGGAGAATCATTCTCAGAATTTTTCACTACAAGAAGCCCGGAGCCCGAGGGAGAGGGAACAATTATAGAAGCGCTTTCCATCTCAACGGGGAATGGGGCCCATTGAAAGGTCATGGAATTGCTAGTTTCGCTGGAGATATGAGCAGATAGGATGAATTTCCTCATCTTGTTTGCCAGAAGATCTGGCCGGCTAAGTGAAAACATACCCTTGGAGCCTTTTCCTATAACCATACAATTTATCAAAGTGTCTGTCTATGGAAGAGTAAGCATGGAGATAGCAGATGAGATAAGCACTGTTACCATTTTCAGACTTAAATATCCATGCCTTGTCAATGTTGCAAATGTCAGCGAACTCTTTAAGTAATTGAGACTGGGAAGCATATTCTTCCTCAGTTGCAATATCCATCCCTAAGTGCGCTTCCGTGCAAGGGACAGCCTGAGAGACATCCATGGCAAACAAGGTTAAGCATTTTTTTGTGCAAGCAGAAGCAAAGAAAAGAAACTATGTTAGGGTATAGGAAACTCCAATATGCAATCGAAAATTATTGTCAAAGTAGTACCAATTGAAAAGAGTGGCAGTTCTCAACCTCGACTAATGATAAGGAAAGAGAAAACTCAGAACCCCAATATCTTCAGTGGCATTAAACAACTCTTGTTCCAAAAATCAATGGATCCTACGACCGATATTGATGACGTCCATTCATCATACTTCATCTCTAACTAACAATAAGCAAGTATTGTTTCTCACCTTACAATCAGACCACAATAAGCATGAGCCTGTCGCGGTAAGTTGAGATAAACATGAGGTTCCTCTCACAGCATAAAAAAGCAGGAAGGAGGCTAACCCACCCCTGCCACAACTTCACTCAACCAATCACAACAAATGAATCAACAAGTCTCACTTGTCTAACTTCCCAAAACGAAAAAGTCAACCAATGCACAGTCCAGCGAAGTTTCGGCCAACAACTAACATCAATCCTGTTTGATAACTTCTCTTCCCACGCATACTGAAAATCGAACACGTATCAACACGCAGCCACCCCCGAGCACAGAGCGAACTAATCTTTTCGCCTCGTACTAAAAGGGTACTTCTTTGCGCTCGCCCGAGCTCAAAGATCTGTTCTTTCGGCGATGGTGGGTGCCATGTTCCATTAAAACCCAAAAAAAAAAAAAAAAAAAAAACGAGGTGGGCGACAGATGATGATCCCTCGAATGAATCCATTTTCATGCTCCATCGCTACTCGCGCATCCATTGGTATCGACCAACCCAACAAGATGAAGAAACAACCGTTCGGGGATTTCGACTACGCATTCCAAAACCAGCCCACGAGGGGGGAAGAAGAAGGAAACTCACCGGTAGATACAGAAACCCACGGACACGAGCAGAATGAGAGTGTCAGTCAGACAGAGAGAGTCAACGAATTGTGACTGAAAGTCAACGGGGAGAGATAGGTGGTGGGAATATGATTCTCGCTCTGAGAGAGAGAGAGAGAGAGAAGGAATTCGATAATTTCGAGGCTGTCGTGCTGACATGGGCTGAATTCATATATATCCATTAATTTATTATTTTAAATTACTGCTCTAGAGCTACGGTGGCAGTGGCGTGGAATCTGGCTTCATTCTATGCGTTGGTTATTCACAACCAAATTGATAGATCTAACTGAACAATCGATAACTCTATAATCAAAGATCCAACATTTGACAACGATCATCGATCAAGAATTAACGGTTATCTTTCGCTCACTAGACTACTCGTGAAGGCCCCTAGCAAAGTTTATCATGATTTTAGCTCACTGCACTATATAGGATGATTGATTCTTAGAACTTGGTAACTAGGTGATGGTGTAATTCATATTGCAAAATTAACAATGTTAAAAAGTTTAGACAAAAGAAATTAGATGTTCAATGTAGATAATTAGATGAGTAAAAATGTACTTCAAAACATTTGACAGCTTATATAGGATGAAATAAGAGTTATTAAAAGTTTAATTTTTAAATAGTTAAAGGAACTTATAAAATTTATTCCATACCTAATTGGTAATCGAAACTCTTTCTATTTATCTTTTTTTTTTTCTCCATTCCCATCCGTCAGTTTTCCCATCATGCAAAATAATCATCCTAGTAGTAGTTTCCTCCATATCTTCAAGTTTTGTATACTTATTTCTCTTTTCCTCTTCTCTATTGGAAGTCTATTTATCTTTACTCAGAGAGGCCCAATTTCTCTTTTCCTCCTCTATTGGAAGTCTATTTATCTCTACTCAGAGAGGCCCAATTTCAATTGAGGCTAAATATGTTCATGTTGTGTCAGGAGAATGGAGAAAAATGAAGGACGGATATTTGGATAAGAAAATAAAAAAAAATGTTTTCAAATTTCCAAAAAAAATTTCTTAATTTTTACTCGAATTATCTTAGTTTAGAGGAAAAAGGAATACGTCCCATGTTATTACGACGTGGAAATTTCTGATCTGTTCTGGATAAGCGCAAATATCCTCGTTACCGTTCAATTTCAGTTGGGATGGTCACACACCATGCGCTCGGTCCTACGGTAACGAAATACGTATCCAACCAGATGACGCCACGGCATCCCCAAACGTAAAAAGGCACCGCCAAACCGACACGTGGAAGAATTCCATTGGCTGGGGTCCCACAACCGAAGCAGCCGCAAAACGAAGATAAAAAAACCGCTTCGATCCGGTGTGAAGGAAAGCCGAAGGCCAAAAATGGCGCTCTGCGTTCTCTCCGCATGCTCGGCGCCCGGAATCACCTCAAAGCCCGTCGACGTGGCGCGGCGAACGCCGCGTCCCGAAGCCCCAGCTCTCCGCCGCCGCCTCGGGCTGCGCGGACGGAGCGCAGTCCGCCGGCTGAACGCCGCCGGGCTGTCCGAGATCGAGCCGGACCTGAACGAAGACCCGGTGGACCGTTGGGCCACGAACAGCGTCGACGAAGTAAGTTTCTTGCAGCTTCCGACGCCCTCCTCTTCTGGCCACGCCTCGTTCTTCGTTAGGCGAATTGTGAAGAAGATGTTGCGTTGATGTTTTCTTTTTGACGAAGTGCAATGCGTGGAGACAGAGTTACACGATTGCTTGATTAGCTATTGGAGTTGAGTCGCCGAAAAGTAATCTGCTTTAAGCTACATTAGGCCAATTATATACCACTGGAATCCATGAATTTGAGAAATGCAGGGCCAAAGATGAGATACACGTCCTTTCGCGATGAGCCGGTGTTCATGCGTTTGACACCAGACGACCCCCTTGACCCGTTATGTAGCGCGCCTTTTGCTGCTTCTGACGAGCAACCCCTTTTGAATCCATGTTTCTAATGTTTCTAATTGAAGTAGAGCATGTGCATGTTAGTTGGAGACATGATCTGAAGCTATGTTGGTGCTGATCGTAGGAGGATTTTAAGTATGGAAAGTGGGACGACCACCACACTTACTACGAAGGGGAGGAGAAAGGTAATATGGCTTGCAAGTTATCTTCCTCTTTTGTTCCCTTTCGGCTTTTTTGCTCTTTTGCGGCTCCTTCTGCTCAGAGTTGAAAACAGTAGAGGTAATCTATTTGCCAGCAATATGAAGTGATTCCAGAATGGAACATTTAAATGAAAGAAACAATTTATTGCGTGATTGAATGAAAATTTAACATCATACCTTCAGTTCCAGTACGATTGAAGAACTTATTCTCTATATGCTGATTAAAAGACAGAAAAATTTGCAATTTCCGTTTTATAACTTATTCCAGTGTTGTGTAGGCAAAGTACTTAAGAGTTGTATTTATAGTATACAAGTGTGATGGTCTTTTGAGTTTTGAATGTGGAGCAAAATAGTGGTTTGCTTGCAGTAGCCTTTCTTTTGATCGTAGAATGATACCTGCAATCTATGATGCTGACTGCCCACTAGGATGTTGCCCATGTTGTAAGAAGAATCATCTTGTCCTTTCGACTTTGGGTTGACTCTTGCTGATTTTCATTCTAGGAACTTTCTGGGGAGCAATTGCGGAAGATATTGCTGCAGTTGAACCGCCAACTGGCTTTCAGGGTACAGCTAATTATATCAAGCATTCTTTTGCATTTGATTTGTAACTAATCACAGGGACACAGACGAACAACTGATTGGTGCAATCGCTAATTGCAGGGCTCATCTCATGGCTTTTCCTTCCAGCGGTTGCTGCAGGAATGTACTTTGATGTTCCGGTAATATGAAGGAATATTTAGCTCTGTTAAGCATTGGACGATCCACTCTGCTATATTTCCCTCTGTTGACCTGTGTTAAATGACTAAGGATGGCCTTGGCTTCCTTTTCCTTCAGGGAGAGTACTTGTACATTGGAGCGGCTCTCTTTACTGTTGTCTTTTGCATCATCGAGATGGATAAGCCTGACAAGCCCCACAACTTCGAGCCCCAGATATACACCATGGAAAGAGGAGCTCGCGATAAATTAATAGCCGACTACAATACCATGGACATTTGGGATTTCAACGAGAAGTATGGAGATCTGTGGGACTTCACCATTATAAGAGATGATATAACCAAAAGATGACTGCTGCTAAACTAAAGATGGCAATTGTTCTTTAAAAATCTCTGTATATGAGGAAATTACAGGTTCATGTCCTTCCTTTCTAGATTGCCTACTCTGTATTCTCCAGTTTTGCCTATTCACTCCCATAAAGCTAAAGCGATATAAAGGAAGAGAAAGCTCATAGAAGCAGCTGTTTATAAAAACTGCGATGATGCATGCCAGTGCAAAACTTGCATTGTTGGTTTCATTTCTTCAATTTCACATGATTATCCCGGTCCGAAAGTAAACTTAACTCCATTGCACATTATACACTTGGATATCTTTCCTTCTAGAAAAGTTCAGTTTCTTTGACCATTGGTGGAGTGGAATGGGCAAGTATGTTTGATGCTAGGTGCACACGCCTTATTAGAGGTCATAGCATGGAAAGACTGAGGCTCGTGATTTCTGCTGAAGTGTGAAATAACTATCAAGGATATCCAGTTTCTTTTCCTTTTCTCTTTCTATTTACTTAACTGTGGTCTTGGAAAAATGGATATGCAGCAGCATGTATGTCATTTGACCTCCAACAGCATAGCATGCAAAGCTTCATTGAGCTGCTTTTCAGGTGCCACAAGAGTAAGACTTTTTAGCAGCAACGCTTCTCATCATGCCTCTATCACTTTGTCCATGCCTGATGCGCTAAAGATTACTCGACCAAGTTGTCCTCGCGGTACAATAGACATTTACATAGCTGTGGTTTGTCCATAAAGAGGCCTTGTTCTGGTTGTGAATTTTATTGACCCCAACCTCATAATTGTTTGCTTATCCCTCACTAGCATTGATCTTTGTCTGTTAAACTTTGTCAGACATCCATGTTTTCGATATGCTTGCTCAGAAAATGTACCATAAGTCATCTGCATCTGATGCATGTAGTTTTTCAAATGCTGTTCCTGAAACAATGGTTATTGCCGGGTACCCTTTTCGGAAAACATCTGGTAGTTAGAAATTGCGGGTATTCTGTTAGTTGCTTTCCACTGTTATCACCATCCGAGACATCTTCAGCTTGCTCTTTTGAGGCGCTCAAGGAGCATTTAGAATGAACAAGAACATGTTTTCATGGGGAAAATAACATTATACCCATAAGTCCAGCAAAATCATGGACTCAAAAGGCGGAAGATTCTTTTTCCCAAGTGGACAAGCATGCTCGGCCAGAAAGATACTGGAAGAGAAACGCTTGGTCCCTGATGGTGACACCCCCATTGATCCCCATGTACTTGACCGCATCTACAGCCAGCTGTTGTTGTCTAGTGATAATTTCTCAAAGACAGTTCATAGATTTGTCAAAGTTCTGGCTGCAGAATTCCCGGGAATAGAGAGTAATGTTCACTTTTCTTGGCATGATTTCATCAAGATATATTTTCTGAAAAACGGGAATCATTTCTAAGCTAGCTGAATGTCATTCATACAGGAGGACAAAGTATTGTACTCATCAACTTAGCATGGTGATCTTGCTCCTTCTCCACTCATGGACATAGGTCAATGGACAAACGATGCAATTCATCATTTTACGTCGCTGCTGTTTGCCCAAGCAAGTATAAGATCGTGTGTTATTTATTTTTCGATAATATCAAGAAATTCATATACAACATGGACTTCGAGAGCTGCTGTAGGTTTGATGCATGCTCTTTGACATAAACTAGGCCGCAAAATGTTTAGTTCAGACAAGATTCTGATTGCTTCGACTAATCAGCAAAAGGATAGAGCCGATGGAGGCACTCTCCAAGTTCCAATTGTACCTGGCGATTCGTGAGAAGGCCATAAGTTCAGGGGAAGAGTTGTCATCCATGATCAGTGGCCAAGGGAATGAACCGCCATGGAAACGATGATTGTTAATGCCTTTGTAGGAAAGAAAGTACCTTTCCAGATTCTAGCTTGCACCATAGATATAATTTTTGCGTGAAGCAATTGAGGTTAGGATCAAGCCCTTTTTATTATTGTGCTCGTTACCTCATTCGCACGCGTACTTTCGCATTACAATTGCTAAGTTTGTGCAGTAGCGTGGTCCAAAGAAGGTGAAAAGATTGTCTTGTCAAAAGTTTGCTCTACCGATCGAAATTCCAAAATGACGCGGCGGATCAAAAACTACTGTCCAGCTTGCAATCGATTCCCACCTATTGTGGTTAGCGATCCAAATGAGCTTGTTGTTGGGATATTCATTTTATCATCGAGTTCATGAAATGCCATGTATAAAGCCAGAAATAATTCTAAGGTGCCTAATCAGGTTGGAAGATAAGTATTTGAAAGTGTTCTCTTATGATTTCTACTTGTTCATAGATGTCAGCTAGGGGCCAAACTACTTAGGCTATCTTGGGATTACGGGAATCATGGGAAGCTAATTCCTAAGAACCGTAAGATGAGATGGCATTCAAGAGGACTCCACCTGATCTAATGATGCATCTGAGTTGTGCTCATGTGTTTTGAATATAAGAATTGTCTAGTCCTAAATTGAAGCCAAGGTAATCCATTAGGGTTTTGCTTCAATGGCCACCCTTTCCATATCGGAAGGAAGATGTGGGTTTGAATCCCACCTTTCTCAAAAAAGGTTAGAGTAGGGACAATTTAGCTTTAGGTGTGAATTTCACTTCTACACCTTACAAGGAGATAGGGCAAAAATCTTAGAGTAAAAGTTAGAATAGGAGTAGAGTATGATCGATCAAAACAAAAAACTAAAGCCAAGGTTTGGAACGTCATGCCCTATCAATCATGCCATATAAGGAGGCATGACGAAAGTCTTAGAAAGAAAGTTAGAATAATAGTAGAATACAACCGACAAAAAAAAAATTGAAGCCAAGGTTTGGAACATAGCATATGCGAAATATTAGGTCCAAGTCTATCAATTTGAATCGATCTTGACGAGATTTATGAAAGAAGACATGCTTTATTTTAGAGGATTGATATACATATCATGATATCAGAAGCTGTATATGATCTTGTAAACAAAAGCACGTGCGGTTGGACTCTTTAGCTTGCCTATGCAAAGACAAATAAAAATCTCTCTCCCCCCGCGCCCCTAGGGCATCGATGAATGTTGATTTTCCCCGAAGAAAACATAAATCGGAGAATGTTTCATTCTCTTTGAGACTGCATTTGATAGTTAGGATAAAATTGAATATAAAAGGAATATAACTCATTTGACAATAAAATTAGTCTTTAAAAAGTGAGATAAAAGTGGATAAGATTTACAATATCCCTAATAAGAAAGTTATTTTTCTTGAATAATAAACTTTTGAAATTAATCAAATTAAATTACATTTCAATATAAATAATATTTGAATTCTAATATAAGAAATTCAAAATGATAATTGATTTTTTTGTATTTAATCTTATTTTTATTTATGTATTGAATTTATTACATATTTTATATTTTAGTATTTTAGGTATATTAGTATAGTTTATCATTTAATAAAATTTTATTAGAGAATGATGGAAGGAAAAAAATAAAATATTTAAAAAGAGAGAAAAAATAAAATAAAAATAAAGTAAGGAAGAATGTTGAAAGAGATTTTTACTCTCTCCGTTTGTGCATTTTTAGGTTCATTTACATTAGTATGCCATTTATACTGAATAATATATAAAATATGGTGTGAAACAAAATCATTGATTTCATAATCTATCATATCCAAACCTATCCTGGTTACAAATTCAAATGATTAAACATAGTTTGCTTCATTTTATGGCATCAATAATGTTCTTTAAAAGATAGAGTCTGATCCTCTCTCCACCTAAGAATGAATGAACATTGTATTCATCCTCTATCAGATAAGATATGTTAAGGAAATTAGGAAAAGTGTGGGTTAAGAGAGAGAAATCATATGTCTTCAATTCTTCTGTTTTCCACAATGAATATCTTCAATAGGATCGCTATGGATAATGGTATTATTGTGAAAATCATGAAGATCAAAGATCTCGGTTTTGAATTTATACATAAAGAATTTTTTTATCTTTATAGTTTCTGCCTTATCTACTTGTAGTGGGAAACGTTTTTTCACCTCGTCGGAGACTTTGCAATTTTAGCCTCTTTATGGGCAACAAAATCAGATAAACATCTCATCATTTTGTTTCCTTTTCGTTTCAACGAGATTTTCCCTCAATTTTCAATTGTTTATTTTAAGGATTTGTATTTCTGGAAGATAGTCTTAATCCAATAGACAAATATTTCGGAAATTTGAACTTTCCTAGTGGGTTTAAGATCATCAAAACTCACTTATTCTCAATCCCCTCCAGTAGAATTCTGCTTCGTATCAATTTGACAGAAGTCAGAGAATGACGAGAAACTGGGCAGATCTCCCAGTAGAGTTGCTGCAACTATGCTCGCAACACCTTTGTCCCAGGGACTTGCAGGCGCTCCGAGCAGTGTGCCGCTCGTGGCGATCCGCCGCTCTCAAAGAGAGGAGCGACGTCCCGTGGCTGATGCTCACGGATGAAGCAGAGACGCTGCAGCGCGAGTTCCTTTGCCCCTCTTGTCGGCTGGTTCACAAAGCACCCGTGCCGGGAGCGAAGGCGAGGAGATGCTTCTCTTCGCGGGGTTGGTTGTTCGCACTCGGTTGGGACGGGGAACTCCACATGCTGAAGAATCCCATGTCGAGTCACCATCACATTATCAAGCTTCCCAATTTGGATAAGTTTCTCGATATCTCGCCTCACGACGGCTTCTACGCTAAGTTCGTTCTATCTGCTAGCCCTACTACATCTCCAGATTACGGGTCATGGTCATCTATTGGAGGTTCGAATGGGTGGGGCCCATCTCCGCGTGGGTTGGACGGCTAGGGCTTTGGAAACCTAGCAACAAGAAGTGGACGACGATGAATTTCCCGTATCCCAGCTATGGTATTCGCGATGCCATATTTTATAAGGGGTGCTTCCTTGCTATTAATTCTAAGGGTAGCATATCAAGGTGGGACGTGAATGGGCCATCTCCATCCGAAGCTCAAGTAATCTTCGAGATGTCGCCAAGACTTATGAATTGGGGGCACCCGGATCAAGTGCAAAGATCGACGGGAGATGGTTTGTTCCCAAGTGCATTGTTCTTAGTGCAATCAACAAGGGAATCTCTACTGATCGTGTCTCGATGGAATAGGCGCAGGCGCAAACGTGATCGGACCTTACGATTTCACATTTTCGAGATCGACCTAAATACTCGAACGTGTAGAGAAGTTAAGAACTTGGAGAACACATCCCTCTTCTTGGGATTCACTTCTTCCTTCTCTTTGGAGTCCGATGAAAAGCTTCACATTAAGCCGAATTGTATTTATTTTACTGATGGTCCATTGGACCGATGGGATAAAGAGAGAGGAGGCATCAACATGGGAATATACCACATCGAAGATTGTACGATCGAGCTGGATTTCATGGCGATGCCTTATGGCCGTTATTCTTTTCCGCTTTGGATTGAACCGAGCTTCTAACCCATAGGTAGAGAGTTTGGCTTTTTATTATTATTATTATTATTATTATTATTATTATTGATGAAGTGAGTAGACTGGTGGTATGCTATGTTATAGATAGTTAGGAATTAATTTCGGAAACTTGAAATTGTTAGGTCATTGGAAGTGAAATTGTGCTGAAATTCATTTCGATTTTTACGATCTAATTTTTTTTTTCCTTTAGTTTGCAACATCCAGATGTGTTAGCATCGGCCAACATATTGGTTAAAAGCAATAGGTTGGTTCTCGATACATTAATCTCGAATCTGAATTTGTCCGATACTACTCATCACCCTTGCGGCTAATTCATTATCTTCTTCTTGGCCGTACAAATTGCCCTGCTCGGATCTTGAGGGGTCTTTTCCTATCGTCTCTTTGACGGAGGGGCATGGTTAGCCTGTTGGCCAGCTAAGTAGCTTTGGCCGACGTTCGACGCCGACATGATAATTGGTTGCGATCTCGACATTGTGAACTTAACCCAAGAAAAGTTAGTTGATATAATGACGGCCGAGCATAGATTTGTCTCGTGTTGGGAAACTTCAAACTCTCGAGTCAGAATGTGGTCGCCTTAATCAAATTTGTTCGGACAGTAGTACGTGATACTTACCGGATTAGATGCTATGATGCTTTATCTAGGGGATGACGTATTGTTTTGAAAGGTTAGATGCTCATTTACTACATACATGAAGCTAATCTTAAATTTTTTTGTTGACTTTTCATATGACCAAAACAACCTTTAACTCGTCCGTCCCTATGTAGAAAGTTAAAGAGAATGTTATGTATTATTAATAATTACAATTCGATATCTCGCAAAGATTATCTAATAAATCATTTTCCTATTTTTTTATGAGCATACATACATAATACGTACACACATACATATATATATATATATATATATGTCCAGGTCAGCAAAAATTAGCAAAAATAAAAAAAAATAGTTTAGGATTGAATTGAAAAAATTGCGATTGGTTTATGAATTTTTTGTAATTTTTCCTAATTATCTATATTTGGGGCAATGACATAAGTAGTCCTTGAATTTTTTCTCACTGTTCAACTTTTTCTATTTTATTTAATATTATCTTTGAACTTCTTAATTTTGGTTCTATATGGTCCTTCCGTTAATTGTTCAATGAAATTTTCTTATGCTGCCGTTAAAGTAAATGACTTGTCATTCAAATATTTTGCAAGATAGACCTCAATAACCCTTACCCAAAACTAGTCATTTTCAACAAAACAAATTGGCAAGGCATATACACCACATGTCTTAATGCGTTTGTATAATCTTGATGATATTCAATAATAAACATGTCAAGTACAAATTAACCTTAATTACTTGTTTATGAGGCACTTGAACTCATTTAGTTAAGTAATCTGAAATATTCTTTGTATTAAGAAATTTATTTTCACAAGAAATACACTGGCAAGCATTTTTATATGTAAGAATTCATATCTTAAATGTTTTGTGTCGTGTAATCCATTTTATCAAAGTCTTAAGTTTGGATTTTAAATTTCTGAAATATTATACAAAAAAAAAAAAAAAGACATTTCGTGTTAAGATTTAATCTAAATTTGATATGGAGTAATTGAGAGAAAGAACAAAAGAACGTTTTACGACATAAACAAAATAAATAATCAAAGTACGGAAGTGAAATTAAACAAAAATTACAATAAGACATACATAAAAAATGCTTGCCAGTGTAATGTTCAGGGAATAGAGTAACGTTAACATTTCTTGGCATGATTTCATAAAAGACATATTTTCTGAAGAATAGGAACCATTTCTAAGCTAGGTGAATGTCATTCAGACAGAGGACAATGTATCGTATGTCTGATGCATGCTCTTTGACGCAAATTAGGCTGCAAAATGTTGTGTTGAAAAAAGATACTGATTGCTTCGACTAATCATCAAGAGGATAGAGTCGTTGAAGGCACTCTCCTAGTTCCGATTGTACCTGGTGATTCGTGAGAAGGCGATGAGTTCAGGGGAAGAGTTGTCATCCATGATCAATGGCCAAGTGAATGAGTTGCTAGCGAAACGATGACTGTTGGTACTTTGTAGGACTGAAAGTACGTTTTGAAATTCTAGCTTGCACCATTGCTATGATTTTTGCACGAAGCAATTGAGATTAGGATCGAGCCCTTTTTATTATTGTGCCCGTTACCGCATTTGCATGCATACTTTCGCATTACAAATGCAAAGTTTGAGCAATAGCATAGTCTAAAGAAGGTGAAAAGATTGTCTTGTCAAAAGTTTGCTTTGCTGATTGAAATTCCACCCTTCTAAAACAATGAGGCGGATCAAAAACTACTATCTAGTTTGCAGTCAATTCCCGCCTACTATGGTTAGTAATCCAAATGAGGTTTATTTTGAGATGTTCATTTTGTCATCGAGTTCATGAAGTGCCATGTATAAAGCCAAACATAATTTTGAGGTGCCTGATCAGTCTGGAGGATAAGTTTTTGAAAGTGTTCTCTTTAATTCCTACTTGTTCATGGATGTAAGCTAGAGGCTAAACTACTTAGGCTATCTTGGGATTATGGGAATCATGGGAAGCTGATTCCCAGCCATCTTGGGCTCATGTGTACCGAGCGTAAGAAATACCTATTACTAAACTGAAGCCAAGATTTGGAACATAGCATATGTGAAATATCAGGTGCAACTTTATCAATCTGGATTGATCTTGAGTGGATTTCTACAAGCAAGACACAAATTATTAATTAATAGTTTGACACTCTTTTTCTTGGTTGAATCTCATTATTCTTCTCTCTCTCTTTTCTTGGGGCATTGACGATGGGTTAATCTTAAATGTTGATTTCCCCCCTTGAAGAAAACATGAATTGAATAATGTTTTATTTTATGAGGCTATATTTAATAATCAGGATAAAGTCATATATAAGAGGAATATAATCCATATATAATTAGCCCATGGAAGAAATGAGATAAAGGTGAATAAGATTTTTAATATCCCTAATAGGAAAGGTATTTTTTTTGAATAACTAACTTCTTAAATTAATAAAAATTATATTATATTTCAATATAAATAATAATTGAATTTTAATATAAGAAATTCAAAATGACAATTATTAGCTTTTTTATATAATATTATTTTTATTTATATATTCATTTTAATTATATCTTACAATATAAATTCAATATATAGATATGTATTTATATTTGTTACATATTTTAGTAATTTAGGTATATTAGTATAGTTTATCATTTGATAAAATTTTATTAGAGAATGATGGAAGGAAAAAAAGAAAATAATTAAAAAAAGAAAGGAAAAAAAAATAGGGAAGAGTGTTGCAAGAAATGTTTACTCTTTCCGTTTGTGGATTTTTAGGTTCATTTGCATTGATATACTTGTTTATACCAAAAATGTATAAAATATGACGTGAATATATTTAATTTTATTATTACGATTCACCAAATAGTTGAGAGGATATAGCAACATCCTTGTATTTCATATTTTATCTTATCCAATCTTATCTTGATTACAAATTTAGACAACCAAACATAACTTGAAACGCTCATTTATATATGCTCTATTTAATCTCATCAATTATTTTTTTGTAGGAATAATTGTGGTCCACATGATCTTATTAATCAATGGTTTAATAATTGTATAAGTGCTAAAACATATTGGCTATGAAAAAAGATGAAAAGGTACAATTCTATTGAAAACCTACCGTTCTTCTAAAGAGGTACAACTCTTATGAAATAAAAATGCATTTTGATGGAAGAAACCTATTGATGTAGTCCTCTCTCCACCCAAGCAATGAATCAAAGTTGTATTTTATCCTCCATCAAATAAGATACATTGAGGAAAAGCGTGGGTTAAGGGAGAGTTCTTCGTTTCTATGATTTTCCAACTGGATTGCTATAGAATAAATGTATTGTCTTCATTCCTCTTATTGTGAAAATCATGAAGATAAAAAAAATCTCCTATTTTGAAATTTCACATTAAAAATTACGTTATCACTTATAGTTTTTAGTTTCTGCCTTATCTATTTGTAGGAGGAACCCTTTTTTTCACATCGTTGGGGACTTTGCAATTTGAGCCACTTTATGGCAACAAAATCAGACAAATATCTCATCATTTTGTTTCCTTTTCGGTTCAACGAGATATTCCCTCAATTGTCAATTGTTTATTTTAGGAATTGTATTTCTGGAAAGATAGTCTCAATCCAATAGACAAATATTTCTGGAATTTCAACTTCCCTAGTGGTTGCGCAATCCTTCGTTGGCCTTTCGTCATTCGGCCTCATGCCAAGAAGATGAACAATTATAAGGAGAAGTAAACCAGAAAACTAAAGAATTAATGAGGATAGTTTTGAAAAGAAAAAAAATGTTTTAATCCTAATTTCAGTATTTTGCAAATGCTACTTCAGAGCTTGCTGGTCATTGCAAGAAGAAGAAGTCGAAGGAGGAAGAAGAGAAAAAATAAAAGGAAAAGGAAAAATAATTAAATTAATAAGAAAATTCGAGAAAATAAATATTATTACAAAGTTGTCATATCAGCATCGGCCAACGTCCATATCATCGTTGCCGGTCAAATTTAACTAGATGGACTAAATTGACATAATCACAAAAGGTTTAGGATTGAATTAGCCAAAAAAAGATTATGATTGAGTTTACGTAATTGTCATAAATTTAAGATTTTTTTGATAATTTTTCTGTAATTTTTCCAAGATACTCGCCATCATCGTCTTCCCAAGGTCCGGCCACCTCAACAGGCAGCGTTGGTCGCTCTTTAGGTCGCAATTTTGAGCCGCTTTATCGCGACGAAATCCGACAAAAATCGCACCATCTTGTTTCCTTTTTGGTCCGACGAAATATTTGGTCAATTTGTCAGTTGCTTGTTTTAGGAATCGTATCATGTCTGGAAGATAAAAAGAGTCTTAATCCGATAATCATAGCATAAAACCGGCACTTGGTCTCCTTTTCCCCTTAGAATTTGAACTTTCCTGGTGGAATCAAGATCATCAAAGCCGACCGATTCTCTCCACCGCCTCCTCCAGCGGAATTCTGCTTCGCATTGATTCGACAGAAGTCGGAGAGACTGGCGAGAAACTGGGCAGATCTCCCGGAAGAGTTGCTCCGGCTATGCTCGCGATGGCTTTGTCCCAGGGACTCGTGGGTGTTCCGAGCAGTGTGCCGCTCGTGGCGATCCGCCGCTCCCGAAGAGAGGAGCGACGTCCCGTGGCTGATGCTGGCAGATGATACGGAGTCGCCGTGGCGCGACGTCTTCTGCCCCTCTTGTCAGCGGGTTCACAAAGCGCCCGTGCCGACAGCGAGGGCGAGGAGATGCTTCTCTTCGCGGGGCTGGTTATTCACGCTCGGCATGGACAGGGAAATCCACATGCTGAAGAATCCGATGTCGCGTCACCACAGCTACACTGTTAAGCTTCCCGATTTGGATATGTTTTCTGATATTGAATGCTTGCCTTACTATTTAAATGATTTCAACACTAAGTTCGTCCTATCCGCCAGCCCTATTACGTCTCCAGATTACATGGTCATGATCATCTACGGCAAGGGCACATTGGTGGGGCTCTGGCGGCCCGGTGGCAAGGCGTGGATGGCGGTGAATTTCCCTGGCCCCGGCCGTGATATTTGGGATATCATATTTTATAAGGGGTGCTTCATCGCTATTGATTATAAGGGTAGCATATTGAGGTGCACGTGGACAAGCCAGCTCCGTTCGAAGCTCAAGTAATTTTCAAAATGCCGGGACGGCTTATGTATTGGGAGCACCCGGATCACATGCGACCAGGGACTGGACATCCATTGCTCCTACGTGGAGTGTATTTAGTGCAGTCAACAAGGGGATCTCTGCTGTTCGTGTCTCGACGGGATAGGCGCAAACCCGATTGGACCTTACGATTTCAAGTTTTCGAGATCGACCTAAACACTCGAACGTGCACGGAAGTTAAGAGCCTGGGGAATGCATCCCTCTTCTTGGGGCCCAATCCCGGCTTCTCTTTGGAGTCCGATGAAAAGCATCACATCAAGCCAAATTGTATTTATTTTACCGATGATTCGTGGGGCCAGCCGATTGAAGAGGGAGGAGACATGGAGATGGGAATATACCACATCGAAGATCGTACGATCGAGCGGTTTCCCATGGCCACGTCTTATGATGATTATTCTTTTCCGTTTTGGATCGAACCGAGCTTTTAACTCAAAGGTAAAGAGTTTGGTTTTTTTTTTCTTTTCTTTCTATTATTGATAAAGTGAACAAACTGGCAGAATGTTATGCTATAGATTAGTGAGGAACTAATTTGAAATTTGAAATAGTTAGGTCATTAGAATTGAAATTGTGCTGGAATTCAATTTCGGTTTTTCACAATCAAGTTTTTTCCTCGTTTTATTTCCTTTAATACACAACATCTAGATTTCTTAGCAACGGCCAAGATATTGGTTAAAAGCAATAGCGCTTGGTTTTCGACTGAATTTGTGAGATAGATGCTTCAGTTTTTGCCGACGCTAGTGACGAATTTTGAGCAGTAGATACCTCAAACTCTGTTTCGTAGAATATAGTTAATGCAGCATTGGGACCTATCTTTTTCGATTATACAAGATCCCAAATTTCATTTTCCTTGATCTATAATGTAATCCCCATCAATAATTACTTTTGTCAATTTCACCATTTTTCGGAGATATTGATATTTTTAAATTCCCTTACTTGCTAATATGGGGGTCAATAGTTCATTGGCCGTGGAATAGCCAATAAGGTGCCTAGTGAGATGAAAATACCAAGCCAACCTTCCTTTTGTACTTGTTCTAGAAAATAACACGGCAAATAATATCATCGATCTCAAATTTGATCGTACTACATCCTAGTCCATCGAGCAAAACATGCATAAACACATTAAGCACAATCACTGGTTTTGGTACAACATCAGCTCTCGATCAATTTATACACATGAGGCCAAACTTGTCTTCATAGCTTCGAAAAAATATAACATTTACATCCTAAAATTCCTGATACTAACAATCTTTATTCATCCCTCTACATCATTCACTATTCATTCAATAACACCAAGTTTTATTTACAAAGATATGCGAGTACGGGAGAATCCTCATGTCACTCAGTAGGGGTGTCAACGGGTCGAGTCAAGTCAAGTTTTGATGTTACCCGACCCGAAATACATAAAACATGAAGAAAAAAAAATGGGTCGGGTCGGGTCGAGTTGGGTTTCGGGTTTTTTATTAAAAATATTACAATTTGCATTTCTACACAATACATGTCGACAAAAATAGACCAGAAAAAATAACTGGAAGGAGAAGTAGACAAACAAAGACAGGGCACAGTATGTGCTTGCCAAATGACTTCACATCGATGTTAAAATGGATTCAGAATCCATGTTCGATAAATTGTAGCCAACAATTTTCAGTATTGCCAGGGCATAGTATGTGCTTGCCAAATGACTTCCATTTTGAATAGAAATCTACAAATAGGTAAAATAGAATGAATTGAACCTAGGCAATGAACCTGTTGCCATCCGGAGAAAATCTCATGCAATTGACAAAGTTGAAATGATCCCTATAGAAATTGAAAACAGTCATGCATCAATAAGTATCAATTCAACTCTAAAATGCCCTCAGACCCCAAAAAAGGAAAAAAAGAGAGAGTCTAGAATGCTCATGTAATTCATAGTCAGATCCAACCATGCATAATACCAACAAAAGGCATAAGCAACAATAAATTTATACTTGATTTTGAGGAAAGAAGTTTTAGTCAAAATTTACCTATACTCAACCAATACAAAGGACTAGAGTTTCAGTCAAAATTTAATTAGATATTGACATAGCCTGCCTTCTAGAGTACATATAACTTGGTCTAACAAGTTTTCTGCTATTTATGCCAAAAGCTTAAACACACCACATCTAATCATTTTGCATCTCAACTTCATTTAAAATTACAATTTGTCCACTCAACCGGATTAGCAACGAAGTGACTAGGAAGAAAAAGAACACATCTTGACAAACAATTTTTATCACCTATATACGATATGCTTTCTTCACCAAGACAATATCAAGTAGGCAATTTATTTGGATACTGCTGGTATGTGTTAACTATCGGATTCTTCTTTTTTTGTCATACCTATATAGTAACAACATTGGCCACCACCTGCTCCTTGTTCTTCTCCTGTATGATTACCCTCTGACCACTACAAGTCACATGTAAAGTGCATATAAGATTAAAAGAGAAAGACATAGAACAGCATTTACATAAATAGAGAAGTGCAGAGACAGAAAGCATAAAGGCTAAACTTCAATAAAATCATGACTACATATTATAAAAAATGGTAATGGAGGCTAGAAGTTCATATGGCAAAACAATCTGGTTCACTTTTGAGTTTACTCTTTCATAAAATTATAACCCCTTTTAGCACAAGTAATATAAATTTTTATAATGTCTTCCCCATAATGCCTCTTGCTAGAATCAGTAACACCATGAAGAACCAACACCAATGCATCGTGTGCCGCTAGAATGGGCATTGTTTTCTTTCAGTTATCTACCCAAACCAATCAGAAAAAAAAATCAGTAGTAAAGGAAAAGAAAATTCATACATAATGAACATTTGAGAAATCATATTTCTTCAATTCTTCTGTTTTCCGCAACGAATATCTTCAACAGGATCGCTATGGATAATGGTATTGTGAAAATTATGAAGATCAAAGAGACCTAGTTTTGAATTTCACATTAAGAATTTTGTTATCTTTATAGTTTCTGCCTTATCTACTTGTAGTGGGAAACGTTTTTTCACCTCGTCGGAGACTTTGAAATTTTAGCCTCTTTATGGGCAAAAAAATCAGATAAACATCTCATCATTTTTGTTTCCTTTTCGGTTCAACGAGATTTTCCCTCAATTTTCAATTGTTTATTTTAAGGGTTTGTATTTCTGGGATATAGTCTTAATCCGATAGACAAATATTTCGGAAATTTGAACTTTCCTAGTGGGTTTAAGATCATCAAAACTCACTTATTCTCAATCCCCTCCAGTAGAATTCCGCTTCGTATCAATTTGACAGAAGTCAGAGAATGGCGAGAAACTGGGCAGATCTCCCAGTAGAGTTGCTACAACTATGCTCGCAACGCCTTTGTCCCAAGGACTTGCAGGCGCTCCGAGCAGTGTGCCGCTCGTGGCGATCCGCCGCTCTCAAAGAGAGGAGCGACGTCCCGTGGCTGATGCTCACGGATGAAGCAGAGACGCCGCAGCGCGAGTTCCTTTGCCCCTCTTGTCGGCGGGTTCACGAAGCGCCCGTGCCGGGAGCGAAGGCGAGGAGATGCTTCTCTTCGCGGGGTTGGTTGTTCGCACTCGATAGGGACGGGGAACTCCACATGCTGAAGAATCCCATGTCGCGTCACCATCACATTATCAAGCTTCCCAATTTGGATAAGTTTCTCGATATCTCGTCTGGCTTCTACGCTAAGTTCGTCCTATCTGCTAGCCCTACTACTTCTCCAGATTACATGGTCATGGTCATCTATTGGAGGTTCGTATGGCTGGGGCCCATCTCGACGTGGGTTGGACGGCTAGGGCTTTGGAAACCTAGCAACAAGAAGTGGACGACAATGAATTCCCCGTATCCCAGCTATGGTATTTGCGATGCCCTATTTTATAAGGGGTGCTTCCTTGCTATTAATTCTAAGGGTAGCATATTGAGGTGGGACGTGAGTGGGCCATCTCCATCCGAAGCTCAAGTAATCTTCGAGATGCCGCCAAGACCGGATCTAGTGCGAACATGGACGGGAGACCCTCCTTTGTTTCCAAGTGCATTGTTCTTAGTGCAATCAACAAGGGAATCTCTACTGATCGTGTCTCGATGGGGTAGGCGCAAACGTGATCGGAGCTTATAATTTCACGTTTTCGAGATCGACCTAAATACTCGAACGTGCATAGAAGTTAAGAACTTGGAGAACACATCCCTCTTCTTGGGATTCACATCTTCCTTCTCTTTGGAGTCCAATGAAAAGCTTCACATTAAGCCAAATTGTATTTATTTTACTGATGATCCATTGGACCGATGGGATAAAGAGAGAGGAGGCATCAACATGGGAATATACCACATCGAAGATTGTACGATCGAGCTGGATTTCATGGCGATGCCTTATGGCCGTTATTCTTTTCCGCTTTGGATCGAACCGAGCTTCTAACCCTTAGGTAAAGAGTTTGGCTTTTATTATTATTATTATTATTATTATTATTATTATTATTATTATTATTATTATTATTGATGAAGTGAGTAGACTGGTGGTATGCTATGCTATAGATAGTTAGGAATTAATTTCGGAAACTTGAAATTGTTAGGTCATTGGAAGTGAAATTGTGCTGAAATTATTTTCAATTTTTAGTTTGCAACATCCAGATGTGTTAGCATCGACCAACATATTGGTTAAAAGCCATAGCTTGGTTCTCGATACATTAATCTCGAATTTGAATTTGTCCAATACTGCTCATCACCCTTGCGGCTAAAGGTGTCAATATGGGTCATAAACTCATATTATGACCCATTTTTAGTTAAATGGGTCAAATATGGGTCAAGTGGAAGTTAAATATTGGTCAAATATGGGTTAAGTGAAAGTCAAATATGGGTCAAGTGAAAGTCAAATATGGGTCAAATATGGGTTGAGTGAGTTATTAGGTAGAGCCATCATCTCTCTCCTTCCATCCCCCTCCTCTATGCGTTTTCGTCCTCCGTTGCCGATCCGATGAGGTTCACTCAATAATAATTAAAAAATCGATTTTAAAAAAAAAAAATATTTTCCTCGAACTATTTCAATTTAGAGGTATCCACATTTTTTTATTTACTAATTTTTATTATTTAATTTACTTTATAAATTTGATGTTAAATTTTTATTCAAATAATTTATAAGTGAAAAGTTTAAAGTGGACTAAATAAGTGGGAGTAGATTTTCTTAAATTAAATTAAATATTAATATGTGTTGATAATATGGGTCGGGTATGGGTTGGGTATGGGTCGGGTCGGGTATGGGTCATCAAATTTACATTGCATGAAAATGGGTCAAAACGGGTTAAATGGGTCAATGTGGGTCGGACTATTTTCGACCCGACCCACCCATTTGACACCCCTACTTGCGGCTAATTCATTATCTTCTTATTGGCCGTACAAATTGCCCTGCTCGGATCTTGAGGGGTCTTTTCCTATTGTCCTTTTAGAGCTGTAAAGAAAAATATCCAAGTTCTCTTTGAGAGGAGCATGGTTAGCCTCTTGGCCAGCTAAGTAGCTTTGGTCGACGTTCAACGCGGACATGATAATTGGTTGCGATCTCGACATTGTGAACTTAACCCAAGAAAAGTTAGTTGATATAATGACGGCCGAGCATAGATATGTCTTGTGTTGGGAAATTTCAAACTCTCGAGTTAGAATGTGATTGCCTTAATCAAATTTGTTCGGACAGTATTACGTGATACTTACCGGATTAGATGGTATGATGCTTTATCTAGGGGATGACGTATTGTTTTGAAAGGTTAGATGCTCATTTACTACATACATGAAGCTAATCTTAAATTTTTTGTTGACTTTTCATATGACCAAAACAACCTTTAACTCGTCCGTCCCTATGTAGAAAGTTAAAGAGAATGTTATGTATTATTAATAATTACAATTCGATATCTCGCAGAGATTATCTAATAAATCATTTTCCTATTTTTTTATGAGCATACATACATAATACGTACACACATACATATATATATATATATGTCCACATTAACACTGGTTGGCCAAAATTAGCAAAAAAAAAAAAAAATTAGGATTGAATTGAAAAAATTGCAATCGGTTTATGAAATTTTTGTAATTTTTCCTAATTATCTATATTTGAGGCAATGACATAAGTAGTCCTTGAATTTTTTCTCACTATTCAACTTTTTCTAATTTATTCAATATTGTCTTTGAACTTCTTAATTTTGATTCTATATGGTCCTTCCGTTAACTGTTCATTGAAATTTTCTTATGCTACCGTTAAAGTAAATGACTTGTCATTTTGTTTGTTTGATCTGGTCGAAACTTTATCTCTTTGTTCATTTTCAAATATTTTGCAAGATAGACCTCAATAACCCTTACCCAAAACTAGTCATTTTCAACAAAACAAAGTGACAAGGCATATACGCCACATGTCTTAATGCGTTTGTATAATCTTGATGATATTCAATAATGAACATGTCAGGTACAAATTAACCTTAATTACTTGTTAATGAGGCACTTGAACTCATTTAGTTAAGTAATCTGAAATATTCTTTGTATTAAGAAATTTATTTTCACACGAAATACACTGCCAAGCATTTTTATATGTAAGAATTCATATCTTAAATGTTTTGTGTGGTGTAATCCATCTTATCAAAGTCTTAAGTTTGGATTTTAAATTTCTGAAAATTTTTTTTAAAAAAAAGACATTTCGTGTTAAGATTTAATCTAAATTTGATACAGAGTAATTGAGAGAAAGAACAAAAGAATGTTTTATGAAATAAACTGAATAAATAATCAAAGTACGGAAGTGAAATTAAACAAAAATTACTATAAGACATACATAAATAATGCTTGCTAGTGTAATGTTCAGGGAATAGAGTAATGTTCACATTTCTTCGCATGATTTCATAAAAGACATTTTCTGAAGAATAGGAACCATTTCTAAGCTAGGTGAATGTCATTCAGACAGGGGACAATGTATCGTATGTTTGATGCATGCTCTTTGACACAAATTAGGCTGCAAAATGTTGTGTTGAAATAAGACACTGATTGCTTCGACTAATCATCAAGAGGATAGAGTCGTCGGAGGCACTCTCCAAGTTCCAATTGTACCTGGTGATTCGTGAGAAGGCGATGAGTTCAGGGGAAGAGTTGTCATCCATGATCAGTGGCCAAGTGAATGAGCTGCTAGCGAAACGATGATTGTTAATCCTTTGTAGGACAGAAAGTACGTTTTCAGATTCTATAGCCCGCACCATTGCTATGATTTTTGCACGACGGCATTGAGATTAGAATCGAGCCCGTTCTATTATTATGCCCGTTACCGCATTCGCGTGCATACTTTCGCATTACAAATGCAAAGTTTGAGCAGTAGCATAGTCTAAAGAAGGTGAAAAGATTGTCTTGTCAAAAGTTTGCTTTGCCGATTGAAATTCCACCCTTCTGAAACAATGAGGCGGATCAAAAACTACTATCTGGTTTGCAGTCAATTCCCGCCTACTGTGGTTAGTGATCCAAATGAGGTTGACTTTGAGATGTTCATTTTGTCATCGAGTTCATGAAATGCCATGTATAAAACCAGACATAATTTTGAGGTGCTTGATCAGTCTAGAGGATAAGTTTTTGAAAGTGTTCTCTTTAATTCCTACTTGTTCATGGATGTAAGCTAGAGGCTGAACTACTTAGGCTATCTTGGGATTACGGGAATCACGGGAAGCTGATTCCCGACCATCTTGGGCTCATGTGTACCAAGTGTAAGAAATACCTATTACTAAACTAAAACCAAGGTTTGGAACATAGCATATGCGAAATATCAGGTGCAACTTTATCAATCTGGATTGATCTTGAGTGGATTTCTACAAGAAAGACACAAATTATTAATTAATAGTTTGACACTCTTTTTCTTGGTTGAATCTCGTTATTCTTCTCTCTCTCTTTTCTTGGGGGAATTGACGATGGGTTAATCTTAAATGTTGATTTCCCCCCTTGAAGAAAACATGAATTGAATAATGTTTTATTTTCTGAGGCTACATTTAATAATCAGGATCAAGTCATATATAAGAGGAATATAATCCATATATAATTAGCCCATAGAAGAGATGAGATAAAGGTGAATAAGATTTTTAATATCCCTAATAGGAAATGTATTTTTTTAATAACAAACTTCTTAAATTAATAAAAATTAAATTATATTTCAATATAAATAATAATTGAATTTTAATATAAGAAATTCAAAATGACAATTATTAGTTTTTTTATATAATATTATTTTTATTTCTATATTCAGATTTAATTATATCTTACAATATAAATTCAATATATAGATATGTATTTATATTTGTTACATATTTTGTAATTTAGGTATATTAGTATAGTTTATCATTTGATAAAATTTTATTAGAGAATGATGGAAGGAAAAAAAAAGAAAATAATTAAAAAAAGAAAGGAAAAAAAAAAATAAAAATAAAATAGGGAAGAGTGTTGCAAGAAATGTTTACTCTTTCCGTTTGTGGATTTTTAGGTTCATTTGCATTGATATACTGTTTATACCAAAAAATGTATAAAATATGACGTGAATATATTCAACTTTATTATTACGATTCACCAAATAGTTGAGAGGATATAGCAACATCCTTGTATTTCATATTTTATCTTATCCAGTCTTATCTTGATTACAAATTCAGACGACCAAACATAACTTGAAACGCTCATTTATATATGCTCTATTTAATCTCATCAATTATGTTTTTGTAAGAATAATTGTGGTCCACATGATCTTATTAATCAATGGTTTAATAATTGTATAAGTGCTAAAACATATTGGTCATGAAAAAAGATGAAAAGGTACAATTCTATTGAAAACCTACCGTTCTTCTAAAGAGGTACAACTCTTATGAAGTAAAAAAGCATTTCGATGGAAGAAACCTATTGATGTAGTCCTCTCTCCACCCAAGCAATGAATCAAAGTTGTATTTTATCCTCCATCAAATAAGATACATTGAGGAAAAGCGTGGGTTAAGGGAGAGTTCTTCATTTCTATGATTTTCCAACTGGATTGCTATAGAATAAATGTATTGTCTTCATTCCTCTTATTGTGAAAATCATGAAGATAAAAAAAAAATCTCCTATTTTGAAATTTCACATTAAAAATTACGTTATCACTTATAGTTTTTAGTTTTTGCCTTATCTATTTGTAGGAGGACCCTTTTTTTCACCTCGTTGGGGACTTTGCAATTTGAGCCACTTTATGGCAACAAAATCAGACAAATATCTCATCATTTTGTTTCCTTTTCGGTTCAACGAGATATTCCCTCAATTGTCAATTGTTTATTTTAGGAATTCTATTTCTGGAAAGATAGTCTCAATCCAATAGACAAATATTTTTGGAATTTCAACGTCCCTAGTGGTTGCGCAATCCTCGTTGGCCTTTTGTCAATCGGCCTCATGCCAAGAAGATGAACAGTTATAAGGAGAAGTAAACCAGAAAACTAAAGAATTAATGAGGATAGTTTTGAAAAGAAGAAAAAAATGTTTTAATCCTCATTTCAGTATTCCACAAATGCTACTTCAGAGCCTTGCTGGTCACTGCAAGAAGAAGAAGTCAAAGGAGGAAGAAGAGAAAAAAGAAAAGGAAAAGGAAAAATAATTAAATTAATAAGAAAATTCGAGAAAATAAAATATTATTAAAAAGTTGTCATGTCAACGTCGGCCAACGTTCATGTCATTCTTGCCAGTCAAATTTAACGAGATGGACTAAATTGGCACAATTACAAAAGGTTTAGGACTGAATTAGCCAAAAAAAGCTTATAACTGAGTTTACGTAATTGTCATAAATTTAAGATTTTTTTGATAATTTTTCTGTAATTTTTCCAAGATACTCACCATCGTCTTCCTTAGGTCCGGCCACCTCAACGGGCAGCGTTGGTCGCTCTTCAGGTCGCAATTTTGAGCCGCTTTATCACGACGAAATCCGACAAAAATCGCACCATCTTGTTTCCTTTTTGGTCCGACGAAATATTTGGTCAATTTGTCAGTTGCTTGTTTTAGGAATCGTATCATGTCTGGAAGATAAGAAGAGTCTTAATCCGATAATCATAGCAACAAACCGGGCACTTGGTCTCCTTTTCCCCTTAGAATTTGAACTTTCCTGGTGGGATCAAGATCATCAAAGCCGACCGATTCTCTCCACCGCCTCCTCCAGCAGAATTCAAGTCGGAGAGAATGGCGAGAAACTGGGCAGATCTCCCGGAAGAGTTGCTCCGGCTATGCTCGCAACGCCTTTGTCCCAAGGACTCGTGGGTGTTCCGAGCGGTGTGCCGCTCGTGGCGATCCGCCGCTCCCGAAGAGAGGAGCGACGTCCCGTGGCTGATGCTCGCCGCAGACAATATGGAGCCGCCGTGGCGTGACGTCTTCTGCCCCTCTTGTCGGCGGATTCACCTGGCGCCTGTGCCGGCAGCGAGGGAGAAGAGATGCTTCTCTTCGCGGGGCTGGTTATTCACGCTCGGCATGGACAGGGAAATCCACATGCTGAAGAATCCGATGTCGCGTCACCACAGCTACATTGTTAAGCTTCCCGATTTGGATAAGTTTTCCCATATTAAAAGCTTGCCTTACTATTTAGATGATTTCAACACTAAGTTCGTCCTATCCGCCAGCCCTAATACGTCTTCAGATTACATGGTCATGATCATCTACGGTAAGGGCAAACTGGTGGGGCTCTGGCGGCCCGGCGGCGAGGCGTGGACGGCGGTGAATTTCCCTAGCCCCCGCCGTGATATTTGGGATGTCATATTTTATAAGGGGTGCTTCATCGCTATTGATTATAAGGGTAGCATATTGAGGTGCAACGTGGACGGGCCAGCTCCGTTTGAAGCTCAAGTAATTTTTGAAGTGCCGGGACGGCTTATGTATTTGGATCACCCGGATCTTGTGCGACCAAGGACTGGACATCTACGTGGTGTGTATTTAGTGCAGTCAACGAGAGGATCTCTGCTGTTCGTGTCTCGACTGGCTAGGTGCAAACCCTTACGATTTCGAGTTTTTGAGATCGACCTAAATGCTTGAATGTGCACAGAAGTTAAGAGCCTGGGGAACGCATCCCTCTTCTTGGGGCCCAATTCCAGCTTCTCTTTGGAGTCCAATGAGAAGCATCACATCGAGCCAAATTGTATTTATTTTACCAATGATTCGTGGGGCCAGCCGATCGAAAAGGGAGGAGACATGGGAATATACCACATTGAAGATCGTACGACCGAGCAGTTTCCCATGGCCACGTTTTTTGACGATGATTCTTTGTCGCTTTGGATCGAACCGAGCTTTTAACTCAAAGGTAAAGAGTTTGGCTTTTTTTTTTTCTATTATTGATAAAGTGAACAGACTGGCAAAATGCTATGCTATAGATTAGTGAGGAACTAATTTGAAAATTGAAATAGTTAGGTCATCAGATTTGAAATTGCGCTTGGTTTTCGATTGAATTTGTGCGATAGATGCTTCAATTTTTGCCGATGCTAGTGACAAATTCTGTTTCACTGAATATAGTTAATGCAGCATTGGGACCTATCTTTTTGGATTATACAAGATCCCAAATTTTGTTTTCCTTGATCTGTAATGTAATCCCCATCAATAAATTACTTTTGTCAATTTCACCATTTTTCAGATATATTTATCTTTTAAAATTCCCTTACATGCTAATATCAGGGGCCAATAGTTCATTGGCAGTGTAATAGCCGATGAGGCGCCTGGTGAGCTAAAAATACCAAGCCAACCTTCCTTTTGTAATTGTTCCAGAAAATAATATACGGCAAATAACATCATCGATCTCATATCTAATCGTACTACATTCTAGTCCGTCAAGCATGACACACATAAACACATTAAGCACAACCATTGGTTTTAGCACAGCATCAGTTCTCGATCAATTTGTACACATGAAGCCAAACCTATCTTCATAGTTCAGTAAAAATATAACACTTCTATCCTAAAATTCCTAATACCAACGGTCTTAATTCATCTCTTTGCATCATTCGCTATTTATTCGATAATCCCAAGTTTTATTTACAAAGATACGCGAGGACTGGAGAATCCTCGCTGCACTCGAGCACGTGACGATGAGATGGCGTTCTCGAGGACTCCACCTGATTCAATGATGCGTCCAATTTGGATTCACGTGTGTTGAGTGTAAGAAATACCTATTCTTAAACTGAAGCCAAAGGTTTGGAACGTAGCATCTTGCGAAATTTCAGATCCCGACTCTATGAATTGTATATTTATTAGAAGCTCCATGATCTAGGAAACAGAAGCACGTGCGGGTCCGCCTCTTTCGCTTGCCTATGCAAAGACACATATAAATTAATTAATTATTAAATAATAATAATATAATAATAATTAATTATTAATTAATAGTCTGCTGCTCTGTTTCGCCTCATTGTCATCGACGAAGAAGACTCGATGATGGACCCTTTATCGTAACGAAATCAGACAAACGTCGCATTATCTCGTTTCCTTTTTGTCCGACGAAATCAGACCCGATGGCGGCGCGTTGTTAGCAATGGTATTTCTTGTTGTATTTCCTTTAGTTTGCAACATCCAGATTTGTTAGCAATGGCCAACATTATTGGTCAAATGTAATAGCTTGGTTCTCAATTCAGTCTCGAATCTGAATTTGTGCGTTAAATGCTTCAATTGTGAGATCCCGATTTTCGTTTTTTTCCTAGATCTGTACATGTTAATTCAGTTCATGCACATTCGATAAGTCTCTATTTGCGAATATGATTAATTCAATTCATATGCATTCGATAAGAATTTAATTTAAGCGAGAAGCATTTTTCTATTTTTGATTTGTTTTTCCAATTTCTTTGTTCTCGATTTGGAACGAAAACCCATTTGATAAAACAATAAGAATAAATTTTTTACTTGGAAGGTTGGAACAAAAATCCAAAGTAAAACTTTTTTATTTCTGAAAAAAATGAGAAATAGAAATCCATTCTCATCGCTCACTTTCACTATTAGCTAGTTGTCTACTCCTCGTCTATTGCCTGTTGTTCGTTGTCGCTGCCCATTTGCTCACCCGCTACTCTCGCCACTCATTGCCCGTCATCCGCCATTTGCCTGTCGCTCGCCACCTATTATTTGTTCGTGGGCAATTCACCCGCCATCCCCGATCACCCACTTGTCGATCTTCCACCATCATCGTTGCCGTCCATCCATTGACTACCTTTAATCATCCAAAAAAAAAAAGAAATTTTATGTTGTTATTAAATAAATTTATATTCTAAAAAAAAATTATTTATCGTTAGGAAAATAAAAAATAAAAAAATTTATTTTTAACCAAAATTTTGATTTCTGAAAAAGAATAAATATGATTCGCATCCTAAATTTCTTTCATAGACAGAATCGAAAGGCGGATCTTTCCTGGGATTTCGTCACAAAAGTCAACCCCGACCGGTCAATTTGTTTTGCACATGGCATCTTGGAGAAAATATTGGCTGCAGCTCGTGTGCCAGCGTGGCAAACGGGAGGCTGCTCCGGAGCGCGACACGTGTCCTTCTGTGGGCCCAGGCGTCAGACTTGTCAGCTTGGAGAAAAAATTTTTGAAACCGCGCGCGTTCTCTTCTCTCCCCTTCTCTGCGCACTCTCTCCCCTCTCCCTGACAACTTCACATCACTTCTTTTCTTCAGCCCTCACCAAAACTTTTCTTCTGCAGACTCTCTGCAAATTTTTCTCACCCACCGGCGACCACCGCGACGACCGCCGGGCACGATCGAGGACCCTCGAGCCGCCCCTCCAACCACCGTGTGCTGACCGACGACTCTGGCGCGCGACCGACGACCACCGCGTGCTCAGTCTCTTCTCTGTGCAAGCTGCGCACCCACCGGCGACTGCCGCGACGACCGCCAGGCACGATTGAGGACCCTCGGGCCGCCCCTCCGACCACCGCGTGCTGACCGACTACTCTGGCGTGTGACCGACGACCACCGCGTGCTCAGTCTCTTCTCTGTGCAAGCTGCGCACCCATCGGCGACCGCCGCGACGACCGCCGGGCACAATTGAGGACCCTCGGGCCGCCCCTCCGACCACCGCGTGCTGACCAACGACTCTCGCGCCCGACTGACGACCACCGCGTGCTCAGTCTCTTCTCTGTGTAAGCCGCGCACCCACCGGCGACCGCCGCGCCGGTGTTTGGCGAACTCAAACTATATGTTCGACTTTGAAGAGAAGTGCGAATGGGAACGTTCTCAAAATCTATTGAAACCGAATCAACTTTGAAGAGGCCTCCCAAGTTACCCTGTCCTGCTTTATGTAAATTAAGTTCGCAGCTCATCTACTCTTCAGAATAGAATAACACAAGGAAGAGGGCGGGAGAGTATTTTGGTTATCTGTGAAACGAAGAAAAGAAAAAAAATGAAGTCTGGCTTTTTTTATTTGTTTCCCTCAGATGTCTCGTTTTCTCTCCGCTCTCTGGTTTATTCTCGCTGCTCTCTGCGGTGGAAGGATGGAGAAGTGAAAGAAAGGTCTGCTATTTTGTCCTGAGAGTGACACAAATGGCTGCCCAATTCTTGCAGCCGCTAGTGCCAAACTCAAGATAAAATGGCAGACTTTACCTTCTCCTACATCCTCTCATGTTCATTTTTTCAATCTCTCGCTGCCGCTTGAGACAATTTTAGACAATATAGCAATTCGCTCTCTTTTCTGCATCTCTCAACTTCATTTAGAGAGCAAAGAGAAAAAGGAAAAAAGACCAGAGTGCGAAGACTGAAAAGGTCTCGGCAAAGTCTGTCCCTCTCTGTCGCCTCCTCGTAGCTACCAATTCTCTTACATTACTTGTTTGCAATTCTCTTCCACTACTTGTTCGTTGTTGTTGATCGTAGTTGGATGCGCCTCTAAATAAATGAATGTGGTGCTGTTATTTAACTCCAAACTCGTGGGATATACAAGAGAAGAAGCTGATAGACAACACCCGATCTGTGAGTTTTTTCAGGCAGAGAGTATAGTTGAAACTCAACACTCCAATGACACATTCCAGAAAGCCAGCGCTTTGATGCACAATCTCATTACGATCTACACAAGCACACAAGAAAAGATGTGCAAAATCTCAGTATCGACATTTAATCCGCTTGACATCATGAAGTGTTATTCTTGATAGGACTGACTCTAATAGTCTAATGGAAAAATTTGATAATGACCCAAACAAAAACATTAGGCAGTCGCTGGTGGGTGCGCAGCTTGCATAGAGAAGAGATTGAGCACGCGGTGGTCGTTGGTCAGCACGCGGTGGTCGGAGGGGCGGCCCGAGCGTCCTCAATCGTGCCCGGTGGTCGTCGCGGCGGTCGCCGGTCGGTGCGGAGCTTGCACAGAGAAGAGACTGAGCACGCGGTGGTCGGAGGGGCGGCCCGAAGGTCCTCGATCGTGCCCGGCGGTCGTCGCGGCGGTCGCCGGTGGGTGCGCAGCTTGCACAGAGAAGAGACTGAGCACGCGGTGGTCGTCGATCGCGGGCCAGAGTCGTCGGTCAGCACGCGGTGGTTGGAGGGGCGGCCAGAGGGTCCTCGATCGTGCCCGGAGGTCATCACGGCAGTCGCCGGTGGGTGAGAAAAATTTGCGGAGAGAGAGTCTGCAGAAGAAAAGTTTTGGTGAGGGCTGAAGAAAAGAAGTGACGTGAAGTTGTCAGGGAGAGGGGAGAGAGAGTGCGCAGAGGAGGGGAGAGAAGAGAGAGCGCGCGGTTTCAAAATTTTTTTCTCCAAGCTGACAAATCTGACGCCTGGGCCCACGGAAGGACACGTGTCGCGCTCCGGAGCAGCCTCCCATTTGCCACGCTGGCACACGAGCTGCAGCCAATATTTTCTCGCATCTTGTGAACGTGCACGAAGCCCGGGGCTGACAGCGAAAGCAGGGGACCCGGACCCTTTGCCCTCAGGATTCTGACCCCCGTCACGTGTCGCACGTGCCAATTTCCTTTTCGCACTTCCTCACTTGTGGGGCCTACTTATCTGCGGGTCAACGAAAAAGTCCGAACCACCCCAACAAAAAAATTGTGAATCGTGTTGGTTGGTCTACTGCCGCGGCTCACCCATACTGCTAATTCATTATCTTCTTCTCGGCCATACAAAATGCCCTGCCTCAGATCCCGTGGTGTCTTTTGATCGATGATTGATACTGACGTAAATAATTCATCGTGATCTCGATATAATAGAGTTAATCCGAAAAAAGTTATTTTCTATTATGATGAGCGGCAAATAAGAATTTTTCTTGTTTTAGGAAACTTTAAAGTCTTGAAACAAAATTGTAATCGTCTCGATTGAAATTGTTTGAACATTAGTATGTGACAGTAACGGGATTAGATGCTATGATACTTTGTGAGGATGACGCATTATACATGAAGCTAAATTTTAAATTTGGTGTCGACTTTTCATATGATCACAAACACCCTTAACTCATCCTACATGGAAAAGTTAAAGAAAATGTTAAGTATCATTAATAATTACCATTCGATATCTCCTAGAGGTTACCTCATAAATCATTTCCCTTTTTCTTATGAGCGAATATATATGTGCTCACCTTTGATATATATCCATGTTCTCATTTAAAAAATAATTCAAGTGCATATCGAATCAAGCACATGCAGAGCGCATGAAAAGTAACTAGTCATACTTAAGCTCTGTTTGGCTCTAATGATTGTAATTGTGGCTTGCAAAATGGGGGTTGGTAACAAAACGTCCTCTAATTAATTATTAATGCTTGTCCTGTAAACCAACGCCAACCCAACCAGTTATATTGGGAGTGATGCCATCAATAGTCTTTGAAATTTTCCTCATTGTTCAATGTTTTTCTATTTTGTTTTATATTATCATTAAACCTTTTAATTTTGATTTTATGTAGCCGTTTAATGAAATATCTTTCAAATAATTCATTTCTTGCGATAACAAACCTTGCCGTTTATAAAGTTTGATTTCATTCAATTATATCCAATACACTTTCGCAATTTTTATCCTAAAACCTTAATTATCGTTGGAAAAACTCAGTGACCAAAAGCATGCAAAGGCACATAAAATATTAGTTAACAATAATAATAGTAGTAATAAACTAGGTTATAGTAATTTCATGGAGAAGTGATAATTTATCATTTCGAATGGGAACCGTTGGATGGTTGACCCGCAAGTCAATCCATCGTCCTATGGAGATTGAGTTTTTATTTTTTCCCCCATTTTCTGATTTAATTTATCTGACTGCAATGCGATGCACGTGGCCACTCATTTTCTTTTCCAGATTATTTTATTTATTTAATAGCTATTTTTATTTATCTCTCGACTATTTTGGTTTGGTTCCCGAGATGTTGGGCCGATTCCCAGTTCCGGGAGGAAATCGAGCTGGATCGAACCAACTTTCTTTAATATATTTCTTAATTTCTTTAAAATAGTAATAAACCTTTAAACAATAATAAATTTAGTATTTTTAAATTTTTTTTATTAAGTGACCGATTTAATTGGATCAGACCGGTCAGTGCGGTTCGGGTCCCCGGATCCAAAAACGGTTCGATTCGATTCCTAAGTGGAATCGAATCGAAGTGGCAACCCATCACTTTCAGCTTAAAATGTCTGGGAGCTCCGGTGAATCCGAGGGAGTGACGAAATGGGGCTTCGCCTCCACGTAAGCCGAGCATGGGCGGGTGGGGCCCGCCCCCTCTCGGTCGCCGCCAGCACCCATCGTCGTCCACCGCCGAAAAGGACTGCTCGAGGCCTGTTTCCGCGATGAGCACTTCCATTTCCATGGTCCCCCCCGCGCACCACGAAAGGGCGACGACGGAATATACGAACGCGAAAAATCCTCCACGCTTTTCTCTCTCTCTTCTCTCCTCTCTCTTCCTTCTTCACTTTCAGTCAGCAATCATACAGTAGAGAGAGAGAGAGAGAGAGAGATAGAGAGAGAGGATTACGGAGATGCTGCTCAGCCAGTTGCAGAGCTCGCGGCCATGGATTCCGCCCCCTCGCCTTCCCGGACTCCGCCGTAATCCTCCTCCCCCGAGGTGCTCATCTCTCTTTCTCTCTCTTTCTATCTCTCGCTTGCTCGCGCTCTCGATCTCCGTTGAGTTTCATTGGAGTAATGTTGAGTTGGCTTCGTCCGGTGAGATTACGCGACGTCTTGGGGAGTAGTACGGCCGCATTTGCCCTTTCGGACTCAGTTCGCGTGTTCTCGTCGAGTTCGAGGCGGCGGGGCCCTGATTCGTGTCTGCTGTCGCGGTCCCCCCCGGGATGGATTTGCTTCTTCTTCCGAGAATCCGCGAGTGTTGTATACGAGGCGCGAGACGCCGACCGACGGCTCGGCGGCGAATTAATGATATTTGGCGGTGTTGTTTTACTGTTCTGCGATCCTCAGCGGATGAGACAAAAAGTGCTTTTAGTGTTTTTCCGCGGTTTCTCCCTTTTTCTCTTCCTCCTCTTTTTTGGTCGGAATTGTAGATCGTTTGTGGACAATTAATTGGAGTACTGTGACCAGCGGAAGTATCGATGAGCGAATCTGGTGCGAAAGAAAATTTTGAGTTTTTCTTTTTTTAGAAATTAATTGCTTCGGAGAATCTGTAAGTGTGTATGCGACGCTCTATCGAGAGCACTAGTCAACAATGATGAAGCTGGAATGTGAACGGTATTTGCATTTGTATGGCAAAGAGTAAGACATATGTTGAATGTGGAGAGAACTTTCGTTATCCTCTCCTGAGGGAATCCGTAAGATTTATGAGATGGCAATTTACGTGCAAAGTGGCATATTCTTTGTGATTACCTGGTGTTTATGGTAGAGCTGGACTTTTGGAGAAGCTGACGCTGACAGGGTCTCTTTTTTCCCCCCCAGCAAAGTGATGCGGATACAATGCTTGTGGTTCAAACATGCAGCGTTTCGTTGGCATGGCAACGCAAGGCATAAGGAAGGTGAGTTGTTTGCAGTCTCTGTTGACACTGTGAATTGTATCCAGTTTTGCATGCATTCTTGGGTTGTTACACTTAATGTGCTCTCTCCAAGATATAGAATTTTTTGGTGTTTCAAAGCCTTTATACCCATTTGAAGAAAGATCGCTTGATTGCCATTTATTTAATGTTATACTGAGCAAAAATCTAAATTGGACTTCTGAAGGAGAAGGGTTGTGTGCCTGATAGAGATTTTCATATGTTAAAATTTGTGAACAAGAGGCTAGGGGGAAGCTGAGAGGTTCAGGAATTTAGTAAAACCTCCAGTTGTATTGTGGGTTATCCTGTTCTCCACACTTCGTCAGGTCAGAAAGGGTGCGACTGTGTGAACTAAGTCCCTCTATCTCTGCTCCAGTATCCTGTGACTGTGGGACAGAGGTACTTAACTACACGTGCTATGTGATGGAATGGTGAATTCTAATTACTTTTCTCCCCTGAACCTACGAACATTCTAGCAGATTGACAGTAATTTTGATTCATGTTTGCATTCATTTATGTGGGGGCAGCTGTTGCAAGCATCACTGCTATTTTTATATTTGGAAAGGTTGAGGTCTGTTCCTATATATTAGAAGCCTGGAACGAAGTCATTATCTGTCATCTGCATCAATTTGTGTAATGTGAATAAGTTGACTTGTGAGCTTTCATATTCACTTCTGGCCACATTGTTAGCATGCTCGTTTCGCTATTTATCTGATATGCCTTTGTTTCTACCAAGTCTTATGCATCTCTTAATGGACCAATCTTTTTTCCAGGGAAATTGGATGCCAGATCCCAGAGAACTGGGAATGGTCTGCACTTCAGAGTATGTGCAGGGAATAAGGACAATTTTGATGTGAAGTTCTTTGCGATGGGCCAGAATAGGGATTATCAGGTGAGATGTAACTGTGTTATTCAAGTATGTCGGAAATTTTGAGGTATATACAGGTTAATGCATCAGATGCCACTCTTAATCTAAAATATTTGCACAGCTTGTACTAGACCAGTTAAATTCATTCCTTTTGTTCTATTTTGGTGTCTGAAATAGTGAATTAAGGATAGAGTTTTTCTGTATCCTCCTACTTCTCATAAATCCGACTTATCTTCTCTTAGTGTATGACCTTTAATGCTATTGACATTGCCTTTTATTGTATGGTGTTGATAAAACCTTTCTTGGCGAAGTATTGGTTTTTACGGAGTTTTCTTAGCTTGTTTTCCTGAACTAAATCACAACCTGCGGACTTAGAATGAATATTTCGAACTTTTGCTTCTATCATGTCATATACTTTACCTTGGCAGAAATTCTTTTTTTACGAGACTTGATAAGTGTTGACTTTTCACAGATGAGGAGGACTCCATATACACTAAGTTGCCTTCACCAATCTTCCATATTGTGACATATTCACCAATAACTAGCAAACTGATCTTTTGATTAGAGTATTACTATTCCTGTTTGTCAAAATCAGAAGTCTAACATAGCTCATTCTACAGGATCCCCATGTTAGATCAGTGATGAGTACTATGTCATTGTATGCGTTTCTCAGGTTGTCCCAACTGAATTCTGCCTACATGCTGACAAAGATATTTCAGCAGTTCCTACCACATCTTTTTCAGACATTTCTGGCTTCAGGCACTCCATTTGCCTGTGTATCTAACTCCCTAAATAAACCAATGCCTCTTAACTTGGACGTGTCCTTGCCTTCACTTGGAGACATCAGATGGAACTTTGCGCGGATGATGTATTTGTTCAACATCCAACTTGAGCGAAATATAGCCACGTAGGTGAAGTCATTGCCTTTTTTTGCCCTATGTACCTATAGGTCCCTAACTCATCTTCAGTTCGAATGACATATTTGTCAACATCCAAATTGATTGCATCCAACTTGATTGAAACATTGTCATGTAGGTGAAGTCATTGCCTTTTATTTTTTATTTTTCGCCCCATGTGCCCCTACATCATCTTGACTCTATTTTTAGGGCCTGTTGTTCAGTTCCTAATGGTCGATTACTTGTTTTAATTGTCTTTGTCATCCCTATATACAAGTTGGTTGCTTGAATCAAGATGATGATGGTGGTTTCTTTTCCTGAATGCGGTGCTTTCTGAAGTTGATATGTGAAGCTGTAATTACTTCTTTCCTTCCTGTGACTTTGGCCAATTTTTGAGCTGTCAATTTTTGTTTCATTGCACTCATCTAAGAAGGCTTCAATTATTGAGAGCGATAAATTCATTGAGACTAAATGAAATCAATCAGATTTTGAAAATCCTTAAGCCATGTGAGGTAACATGAAAAAGAATTAGTAAAGCTACATCATACTAATAGTGGTTATGAGGATAACCATAATTCAGTAGATCAATCAACTTATTTACCGACAGAAATTCCCGCCTCGAACAAAGCAAATTAGTGAATTTCTCCTGAGAAGTGGCTTGCAATGTTATCACTAATAAGTTTGTGAATTTGCAGTGTGTCTTGCTATTGTTATGTGAAATATCACAGTGTCAACTATTTAAGGAAGATGTCCTTCACACTTTCATGATTAGCCTCTGGTTTTAAATTGGATAATTTGGATGTTTTCGCAGTTAGCCGGGATTGAAATATCAAATGAAGGAAAGTATGTGAGCTTTAGTTGGGATTGCTTCATTTTCCTTTCTGGTATTGAAGTGTCAGTAGTTAAGAAAGTGACCATCAAATCAACATCTCACAAACCTTCTTTAACAGACTTGAGATGAACACATATTTTTCGCTTCCTTCATTCCCAAGTTGATATAGTCTGGGTGCTACATGCAATCATATTGGTATTCTGTCGTCACTCTAATAAATAGGGAGCGTATTAGCATTGCTGTTTCGACTCTGGAAATAACTTCCACAATTTATGTCTTAGCATGTATAAGAGCATCATTTGGCTTATAACTTTAGTTCTGGGGTAGTTTAGTTTGAGATGACTTTATAATGTTCAGATTGTTTATATACTTTTCCGTTAACTTCGACCCTAGTTATGATTAGTTAGCCTACTAGAACTGGTATTATCTACACTATGATGGCATAATAAGAATTTAAGATCAGGCTTTTGATGGTAAAGTTCTGATACTGGTGCACTTTAGCGTCATCACTTGGCGGACTATCATGAACATTTATGTCAACAGTCGGATGGCATTAGCACGTGTTCTAATGTTTCACGTAAAGCACTGATACATTTCTCGTGAATGGCTGTAGGTTCTTTGTAGTGCTCCTGTTAGCATGCTTCTCTTTTGTTGTCATCGGTGGCTTCCTATTCTTTAAGTTCAGGTAACCCCATCATCTTTACCTTTCACTCAATTATATATATGGAGTTTACTTTTCATGCTTTATGCTTTGCATATGGGACCAACGAAACAAACAGATCTTTAGGTAGTGGCTTAAGTAGTAAACATTAAAGAAAAGAAGCAAAAGGAATAAATGAATACATAGATGGAATCTTTCATTCATTGGTTGATCAATCATTCCTTTCTAAATTGAAGGGGGAGTAAAGAATCACTTGAGGATTGCTTTTGGGAGGCATGGGCATGTTTGTGCTCATCATCTACTCATTTGAGGGTGAGTTGGTGCTGTTGCATTTTCTGGTGTATTTTATGAGTTATACAGGTTACTACAACCTTCATGCTGCTAAGATGATCTATATTTATATCTGGTGCTAAGGATTTGATTTGAACTACAGCAAAGAACACGTTTCGAAAGGGTTGTTGGCTTTATTCTTGCTATCTGGGGAATATTATTTTATTCTCGCCTACTAAGCACTATGACGGAGCAGTTCAGGGTAATCTGCAGCAAAATAAAAGAGAAAATTTATTTTTCTTTTTTTTTTTCTATCTAAAGGTTGATCTCTTCAACTTTTGTCATCTACAGAATAATATGCAAAAAATCAGAGAGGGAGCACAAATGCAAGTTCTAGAGAGTGATCATATTATTGTATGCGGAGTAAATAGCCATCTTGGATACATACTAAAGCAGCTTAATAAGTATCATGAGTTTGCTGTTCGCCTAGGTACTGCTACAGCTAGGTAATTTTTGGCTAAAGTTTGAATAAGTTTATACAAGTATGGTCCGTTTTTCTAATGTCTTCTGTGGTTTTTGTTGGTATCTGTCAACAGGAGACAGAGGATTCTTCTAATGTCTGACCTACCGAGAAAGCAGATCGACAGGATTGCTGACAATATTGCCAAAGATCTTAGTCATATTGATGTCCTCACCAAGAGGTATACCCATCTTATTATGGAACAAAGGGGTGTCTTGCCAGATTCGGGGAAAATTTGTTGTATGGTTTATTAGCAGCTTAGTAACCTATCAATGTTATCAGCGAAGCAGGAAACATGACCCAGATTCTCCTAGTCCAATGAAGTTTTAAACTGAATTATGGCTTCTTTCATAATTCAAGCATAAACAGGTCGCAATATTTGACTTGCATTGAATGACTGTTTAGTTATTATTTTTTTTCGGTAACAATTCTGTTTGTATTCTATCTTTTAAATTTTTTTTTCTGTGTTGAGGCTACTATATGAAAGCTCTCACTTTCTTTGCTTTTCTGTTGACAGTTGCAGTCTTAGTTTAACAAAATCATATGAAAGAGCTGCAGCAAGTAGGGCTCGCGCCATTATTATACTACCTACGAAGGGAGATAGGTGAGAACATATACAGTGACTGTTGCATATTCTTGTTCTTTTGTACTCTGAAATAACAGAAGCATCAATATCAAGGAAAATGCTGTTCCTGTGGCAGTTGGTTTGTGAAAGATGCTTTTAAGTTTTGTCCTGCATTGTACCATGCAATTTCACTTCTTTGTACCCTTTGCAGGTGGAATTTACTTCTGTTGTAGAATAACAAAGAACTCCTGAAGCTTGCATGTAAATATCAATAGATCCTTTATCCCATGCCAGTGCAAAGCAATTTCCAAAGCAGATTTTGTTAATCTTGGACAGTGCTAGCCTGCTTTGAAAAATGTGTCTTCAACTAGGAAAACCTGATCTCTACCACCTTTTTACATGGTATATTGGAAGAGAAAAGCAACACGTGATTCTTAGGATATTGTAGTTAAAACTGGTTGCTAGCTTTGTGCAGTGTAGTGAGAGGTTTGGAGTTTTTCTACATGCACTTTCTTTACATCTTTTCATTTTAGAGAATTTCAACAAAATTCACTCTTATATCTTAAGAATAATAACTAACGAAGAGGAATTTTTATACATTTTACGAATATGCACTGGCTGAGTGAAAGGGGCAGTTGTTCTTTTTGGGGTAGTGCTGAGGTGAAGTGCAGTGCGGGCATTAAGTTAGTAGGAGGTTTTTGTGATAGCAGATAAATCTATGTGCATGACTTGGAGAACTTGTCATTCCTCAATTTCAAGTCTTGGAGACAATAGCGCATTTTCCTGCAGATGACAGAAAGTATAATTATTTTTTCTAAGATCAGAGGGTTGCTGAAGCTGAAATTAATTTGAAATTCCTTTTCCTCAGGTATGAAGTCGATACTGATGCCTTTTTGTCAGTGCTGGCGCTTCAACCTATTCCGAAGATGGAATCAGTGCCTACCATTGTTGAGGTACTAGAACAAAATTGCTTATCTTCATTTGCTTTCCCTTATGCTGGAAGTTACTATTTTTGTGATGGCTTGGGCTTATCATTTCAACTCGCAGGTTTCGAGTTCCAATACTTGTGACCTTCTAAAATCAGTCTCAGGCCTAAAGGTGGCACCTGTAGAGCACGTTGCATCAAAGTTATTTGTTCAATGCTCTCGGCAAAAGGGACTCATAAAGATCTATAGACACTTGCTCAACTATCGAAGTACTGTACTGATATTCTACAAACTCTTACACCCACTAAGACTACATTCCATCAAAATATTTTTTAAAAAAAAAAATCTATCACGTGGCCAATTGGCAAAATTACACTAGAGAAAGATAGATTGGATTCTCTTTTTTCCAATGGTTTATTTTGGCCTCATTGTAAAATGAACTAATGCTTGTAAAGTGGGGAGAAAACACCTTAGCTGTTCTCTTAATGTTGGATTCCTTGGGAGAATACTTACATAATCTGCTTGATCATATTGCAGAAAATGTTTTTAATCTTTGCAGTTTCCCTCATCTGGTGGGCATGAAATATGGGCAGTTAAGACGTGGATTTCAAGAGGTTAAATGAATTTTCTGGGCTATATATATCCCGTATAGTTAATTTTCTGTTTGCTCCTTGTCGTTTACTTTTGGCAGTTGATGTTATGCAGGCAGTTGTTTGTGGCCTCTATAGGAGTGGGAAGATACAGTTCCATCCAAGTGATGATGAGATAGTGCAGCATGATGACAAAGTAATGAGGACATTACCTTTTATGAGTTGGCTCTAAGTTCCTCTTGAGACTCACATAATCCAGCATATTTGTTTCTCCTCTTTTTCTTGTAGAAGCTGTGCATGGTGAACATCAGTTGAGGCATTCTTTCATATCAGCCATACTATCATGAAAGCCCCAATGTTTAGAGGAAACTCTATTTTACACCCCGGACTTTAGAGCCCTTCTTTTCACTGTTTTTGGGGTGTAAAACACAACACCCCATTATATATGTTATATAAGGTGCCACTATTTGAAGTTTAGGATACATAGTGCAACACCCTGAAAAGTTGAGGGAGTCAATTGTCACTTTTTGAATTTCAAGTTGCAATATGTAAAACCCTTGAAGTTCAAAGGGGGGTAAAATTAAATCTTCCCTAATATCGAAGAGCTATTGTGAAGAAAATAATGTAGAAAGTATTCCTGAAAAGCCCCCACTTTCTAGCCAGCACATTTGAATTATTTAGGAACATATTTCCAAGTGAAGTTGTATCTCATTTACTGCTGCTAAGTAATCTTCGAAGGGTTTAACTTGATCATGCTGCTCTCTCTCTCTCTCTCTCAAGGAGTAATTAGTCAATTTATGAGCCATTGCTTCCTCTATATTGTCTGAAGCGTTTCTAATTATCTTTTGATCAAATTATCAAAGGTTTACATCTTTGATCAAACTCACGTAGTTCTTTCACCAATCCTTGTCCAGATATTGTTCATAGCCCCTCTGCATGGAAAAGGGATACCCCAAATTGCATCTTCAAATGCCACTAAAGAAGGAGTAGGTTCCATTGGAAATCTGGAAGCTGTTGCAGAGATTAGTGATAGTTCACATGCCTTGGAATTGATAAAAATGCGGCTCGATCGCATTGTCAAACGGTCAAACAAACGGGGCTCAAAGGTATGGATTTTCTAAAACATGCAGATACAGAGAATCAGCATTCTCATATATCGTTCTCTTTACTTTCTCATGGACACAGGCATCTGAGTGTAGTTTGGGACCTAAAGAATGCATACTTATGCTTGGATGGCGCCCAGATGTTGCCGAAATGATTGCTGAATATGACAATTATCTTGGACCTGGCAGTGTGGTGGTATGCTTTTATACGGCAGTCTAGCATGTCAACTTGCAATCATTTTGTTTTGGTTTATGATGTGCATAGTTAATATCAGCTTGTTGCACATAATATGTGCTTCAGGCATGCGCTTTTGACATGTAACTTCTCGTGGCTTTTTTATACTTAAATTTTGTGGATAAGGGAAAATGTAATAGAAGTCCACTTGTTGGCCAAAGTAAAAAACTTGCTATTTACTCGAGAACCAGAAAAGAGATGCCTATCACGTGCATCTTTCGCACATCGCAGAAAAGGATTAATGCATTTTTTTTCATTAAGATTTCTTAAAGTTAATCACCTGAGGTCAAACTTGAAGACCAAACTTTTGTTTTAAGGCAGTGGCATCGACTAGCTCTATTTTAAGTGAGAATTTGCCTCACAGAATATGACATTCATTATGAGTTTCTGTGCAAATAAAGGCTGTAATCTGAGCATAACTTTGATCACCAAGCATGACATGATTTGTCTTCCATTAAAAACATGGTTGCCAAAATGCATTATTAAGTGACTTGACAAGTTGCTTCTTGAGTCACTTTGAAACATCAGCATCTACTATTAAATTAAATTTTCTTTTTGTGGCTCATGACAAGGATTAGGTGCTGTGGATCCTGACGTGTTAGGTATTGTGTGATTTTGTGCGCAAGCTGCTTCTTCTGATTTGAATAACAATAGAAAACTGAAGATCTTCATTTTACAATTCGTTTTTTGACATGGACAAATGTGTGCGTGCTTAAGTTCCTAGATGTGCAGTTTACAATCCATTCATTTCTCTACACATTTGCAGGAAATATTGTCGGATGTGCCCATAAATGACCGGAATAAGGCAAGCAACCTTGCTGGTCAGCGCAGACTAAAAAATATCAGGGTCTCCCAGAATGTATTGTCCCGTCTCTTTACTCTGTCTTTCCAGTAAAGTCTCCTATTTCACATTTTTCCTTTTGTGTTTCACAAATGTGCTGTAGATTGGGAACCCAATGGACTATGATACCTTAAAGGAGACTATTATCAAAATTCAAAGCTCAATCAAGAAGAAGGAAAATATTCCCCTTTCAATTGCAGTAATACCTGATAGAGACTGGCTTCTTGGAGGTACTTATATTTCAATTAACTAGAGAAGTTAAACCTGATGGTGTGGATTGCTGACCCATGTTTTGGTTCTATTCTTCTTGGTTTCTCTCTTAGACCCATCCAGGGCAGACAAGCATTCTGCATACTCTCTTCTTCTTGCTGAAAATATTTGCAATCAACTCGGTGTGAAGGTATTCCTTTTTAGGCTTTAATCCAGTCGTGTCACAGATTCTTTTCCATAGACTTTTTCTTTAGTATCCTAGCTTTACCATGTCAACTGCACATTTGATTGGGAAAACAAAGGAATGATACAAGTTAGAACAATGCAGGTGCAAAATCTGGTTGCAGAAATTGTCGACTCGAAGTTGGGTAAACAAGTAATTTTCTTCTATAGGCTCATGTTATCTACTTAAGTGGAAATTTTCTGTGCTTCATAGAAATCCAAGTAAACGGTGTAAAACTTCCTGCAGATTACAAGAATTAAACCATCCCTAACTTATATAGCAGCTGAGGAAGTAATGAGCCTTGTAACAGCCCAAGGTCCTTTTCTTCTTGTTATTCTCTTTTATTTTCTGCATTTGGTGTTGGTCACTCATCTAAAGCAAATATAGAAATAGAATGAAATTTCTGAGAGTGATTGAGCTGTTTCTTTGTGTGACAGTGGCAGAGAACAGTGAGCTGAATGAGGTATGGAAGGATATTCTTGACGCAGAGGGCGATGAAATATATGTTAAGGTAAATGCGGCTTTGACTCTTAGTTTATTTAGTTTTCAGTCTCCTGATTTCATGTATGTTAGATACTTTCCTGCTGCAGTCTGAGAGTCTGATCCCTGTATAACCCATTTCGGTCTTTGTTCCTTAAGACTCGAGAGATGTCTACTGCCACATTAAGTGATGATGCATCAGTGCTGTACTGTAAGCCAAGAAAAAGTAACAGTAGAGATTTCCTTTTGTGTACTATATTAATTACTCAAAATGAACATATAGTATTTATTCAACTAGTTCTGGAATATATGAAAGAGCAACTTAGATAATGGTCAGGTCAGTTTTATCTGATATGATTGAAGAAGTACGTCTGAATTCTCAAGTCCGGTGTTACATCAAAATACCCCTTTTGCATGACAAAGAGGAAGACCAAGGCCCGGGCATTAAATTCCTTTAGTTTTTAGAAATCACTTAACTATTTGGGGTGGTGGGTAGGATAGTAAAAAAATTATGCATTATTATCAGGTCTACTGACGGTGTACACAGTAAGTTACGGTTTCACCATTGGATAGCTAACATTGGCATAAAATCGGTTGCATAACTAACTTTAAGAACGCTTGTCATCCATCCAATGATGAATGTGGAAAGAGTTGCTTTTAGACTTTCAGTGGACTAATAATTAGCCAAAAAAATTATCGCATGGTTCACCAATAGAAATTCATGCGAGGTGTCTTCTCACAGGATATCAACCTCTACATGAGAAAGGGGGAGAACCCGTCGTTCCACGAGCTCTCGGAAAGGGCACACTTGAGGTGCGAAGTCGCCATAGGCTACGTGAAAAACAACAAGAAGGTATATACACTTTATATTTGAAGATGAGAACCTTTTCAGATTTCTAATTTGTACCTTTCCTAATTGCAGGTCATCAACCCAATCCCGAAGTCCGAACCCTTGTCCCTTGAATCGACTGACTCCTTGATTGTAATATCAGAGCTCGAAGGAGAACAACCTATTGTTGTGTAAATCATACATTCACATGCCTTCTTGTCCTCGGGTCTCCCTTTTGCTATGGAAGTCGAGGCGAGGGCTTAAAACTATCATGTATTTTAGAAAAAAAAAATTAAGCAATTTTGCAGTCCACGGTACGCAAATTTTCTTGCGGAATTCAAGGGTTGTAGGATAGGTTTGCTTGTTGTTTTGGTAGGTTTTGGTGTGGCCGAAATTGACAATTTCCTGGTGCTTCAACATCCAATGCCCCCGGGAAATTGTCGATTTTTGGTGACATCCAAACTGGCCAAAACTATAAGCAAATATATCCTAGAAGGGAGAGATGAAGAGTTTAAATCCCCACATTTTCAGAAGGTTGGAGTAAAGAACGATTTAGTTTCAAGTGTGGGGTTCGACTTCCATACTCTTACTTTGCGAAGAGGTAAGATAAAAGTCTGAAATTAAGTTGAGAATTAGAGTATGACAGATAAAAAATATATATATATTCAATATCCGATGCTTGGTTTTAATTGTTAGTAATTTATATTACAACTTATGAGTTATTTGTAAAAAAATTGTATCTCACCCTCCTGGAGCGAGGGTCCTAGTTCTTTACCTACTTCGGTCTCCAAATTCAGTAGCTGATGTTGTGCAAAGATGATTCGGTCCCATATCAGCACGTCATCGATCATACGGTAAAATGTTGGCAAATCCTTAGATGGACCTTGTCTGACGTCGTGTGTTAGGAACAGAAAGACTCGAGCATCAAACGTCTTGAGTTGGGCAAAAGCAGGGATGTCACAGCAACTCCACAAAGATGTGTGCCATCTGATATGTTCTTCCTTTCTAGGATGAGAGACAGTCTCCGCCATTCATCTCCCTAAAAGTCATGGAGCACTAAATATGAGCGTCTGCACTTCTGCATAGGAAGATTTTCGGCCAACCCAAATGAATGACCCGCACTGGCTTACATGGGATCCACCGTACCAACCTATCGTGACATCAAATAAAGTTCAGATATTTTAGAAGTGGTACAACCACGTTGCATAATTTGTGAGATATAACTTCTCATGTTTTAGCACACTTTCAAGTGCTCTAAAAAGGCAACTGTCATTTTTCCCAATCAAAAAAATGTATATGTAATTGACCTATCATGACATCGAAGATAAAGTTCGGATGTTCTGGAAGTCATACAATCGCACTCTGTCCGATAATTTACAATGGATAGCATCTCATATTTTAGTATACTTTCAAGTGTGGAAAATAAATTATTCAAAAAACATATTCTTAGAACGATGATTTACGTCGTTTACTAAAATAAATGAAATTAATTAATTATTTTAAGCAATCATTATTTTTGCAAATTATTTATTCATCGTGAAACAAAATCTTTTCATCATCCGAAGTCAAAGTCAGCTGTCTATTTCCATTTATGCAGCGGATATGTAATAAGCCCAGGCGAAGCTATCGATGGAGGAAAAGGTTGTCTCCTTCATCGCGCCCCTACTGGGTTTCAATTGAATCTCCTCTCTCTCTCTCTTTTCTCCCACACCACCCCGAGGAGGACTGGCCATGGCCGCCTAGAGCGCCAGAGCTCCCTACGCGGCAGCGAACGGAACGCCGCCACCGCCGCCGCCTTCTCCTCCTCTCCCCGAAATTCCGATAGATCCGAGCCGCTCCATCATCACAGAGAGAGAGAGAGAGAGAGAGAGAGAGAGAGCAATGAGATCACTGATGCGTGTCTTCTCTCTCTACTTGTTCATCTTCTCGGCGCTTTACGGCTCCTTCGTGCGCCGAGCCCTCGCCGACGGCGTCACCCCGGAGGAAGCTAAGCAGCTCCGCGACGAGGTAGATTTCGATCGTTTGGCCCTCCCCTTTTATCGAGATTCAATGCTTCGAACGAATCCAATCGGTTTGATAATCCTCACGGCGGTTCGCCGTACAGTCTGAATTCAAGCATTTTCTGCTCGCGGCTCATTGAATTCTGAAGTATTCTGCTGATGCTCTTGTGATTAAAAGGATAAAAATCGAGTCTTTATCCTCGCTATTGATCGTCGGGATTGTCACGCGCCGTGCGGTTTAGTAAAGTCTTGCATCTGCTGACTGTAACACGCAGGTTCGGGAAATGTTCTATCATGCGTTCGATGGCTACATGGAGCATGCCTTCCCAAAAGACGAGCTTAGACCTCTCTCGTGCCAAGGAGAAGATACGATTGGAAATTATGCCTTGACTCTGGTACACCATGCATCGAATGTTCCCTGCTGGCGCTCATCTACTGTCTGTCCTCGAACTTATGAAGATGTTATGATAACAATTGCCTGTTCATTTCAGATCGATTCCTTAGACACATTGGCTTTGCTTGGCGACCGTGAACGCTTTGCAAGTTCCGTTGAATGGATTGGTAAAAATCTGCAATTTGATATTGTGAGTCTCGTTCTTTCAACATAACTCTGAAGTCTTGGAATTGGTTTTCATTTGATTATATTATGATGGGATTTGTTTTAAACGTTGGTATACTGTGACTTACTATAGTACCATGTTAGACCCCAGCTGTTTCTTTTGTGGAATCAGATTATGATCTTCAATATCAGTCTTGCTGATATTAAAAGTTAAATTTCTGAAACATGGTATAGTTCTTGTTATCTCTGTAGGCAAGATGAGGGAGTCTAGCACTAGCATATCCCACTGATAGGGAGAATGTGGTACTGCAGAGTTACGTAGCTCCAAGATAGATGAAGCTTGAGAAACTCCGCATGATTGTGTTATTTCCTGTACAAATATCTATTTCCATTTAGGCAAACTTCCTGGACATATTGACTATAAGTGGGTTGGCATATTCGTTAATTCCATTAGGGTGAAAACTGACCCTGTGTCTGTCTTATCTTAATTGCAGAATAAAACAGTATCTGTGTTTGAAACTACGATCAGGATCCTAGGAGGTTTGCTTTCTGCTCATCTGATCGCAAGTGATTATGCTACGGTATTATCTACATCTGAAACTGTTTCCTTTCCTTCTCAAAACTTGCTTCTCAGTAAGAGAAAAGGTTTTCTACACATTCTAACTGTTGAGAGAACTTTGGAGTTCTGTGATTTTGTATATATGTAGAATCATGAGGTTTGATTGTATAAAGTGTTCTCTACTTTCTGATTTTGATTGACAGAACCTATTTAGTTCTCCATTTTGATCATCAAATGACTTTCCAAGATGTATAATGTAAAGCACACCCTACCTAAAAAAATATAGGAGATATGGGATCAAGACAACAATTATCAATCCTTTAACACACTTCTCCACAACTTTATTTCCAATTGAATGTCTGAGGACATATCTTATCTTAATTTTAAAATAATCAATTTATAAGCGAAAATTCTCCAGTTAGTAATAATGCTGGAAAGTCCCATCATTTAGATGAGTTCTGTTTTTTGTCAACATCTACGTCAATTGTGTATGATGTACATGTCAACTTGTCACGGACCTTGAGCATTTATTAACGTGTTCAATTGGAAATTCATTGAGTTTTTTGTTTAGAGTTTGCTTTTTGTGTCCGTTAACTTTTCCCGTAGTCTCAATTCAATTCTCTGACCGAAAATAACCATCCTGATATGCAGATGATTTGACAGATTGTTATTGCTTTGGTCAAGTTAAATAAGTATAAGCTAACATGTTTTATAACCATTATCAAAGAATCCTATGAGAAGAAGAAAAGCAGCTTGCTTTTCATCTAGGTTGGACTATGGGCCAATTGGCTCCAATGGCTCGACAACAATTAATGCTTTTCACTGAGAGTTTGCTTAAGCCATTTATGCCATTTATGATGAAAGTTCCAGTCGGTGGTTGGATATACATATGAAAACAATTTGTCACCGAAATCTTTCTATTACTTAAGCCTTACTTTAAAATTTTGAGCTGATATGGTTCATATTTGCAAGGTGAATCATGGTTGTCAATAGTGATGCCATGGTCTAGTTTCTTATTTGCATTAAGTTTCTTAAAGAATGGTAGTTAATCCTATAATGAGGAGCATGCCAATGTTATAAAATACACGGAAGCTCTGAGAGGATCCTCTGCTGCTGTGAGGATATTTTATTTCCCTGATTGATGCTATATGTTGTGAACTGAACTTTTTTTGGGTGGGGGCTCACATTTATGTTGATTGTAGGGAATGAGAATCCCCTCATATGAAGATCAATTGCTGCACCTAGCTGAGGATCTTGCAAGGAGACTCTTGCCTGCATTTGAAACTCCAACAGGTGCCTCAGCTGGATAAACTATTTCCTCATGCAGACTGATTTAAATACTAATGATTGTTTCCTAATCATTGACTGAACTATGAAGCTATAATATCTGATCTAGTATCTTATGGTGGTCTTATAACGTCGTTGTTGCAGGAATACCATTTGGGTCTGTCAACCTTAAGCATGGAGTTGATGAACATGAAAGCAAGGCAAGTCTTTGTGCATCTGAACTACTTGATGACACTGTACTCACTTCTGAAATAAAAAAGTTGTATTCTGTTGTGGTGAAGGGTGAAATTCATCTGGGTCTGTCAACCTTATACATTTTATGATGTGCTTTGTTTTGACATATATGATTGGCATTTTCTGAACTCTTAATTGAGGCACATTATGACTGAAGTAGCTTTTGACTGATTTTTGAAAGAAATGTGTTTTACGGATTGCTTCTTCAACTGCTTTATGTTGTCAACTATCGTGTGTGTCCATGCATGCATGTGTGGGTGGTTGGCTGAGTGAAAAGTCACTCTATTTTCTGTCTTGCTATTATCTGTCAGTGAAACTTATACCTGCATAGCCTGTTGAGTAGATAACTTCAACAGCTGGTGGTGGGACTTTGACCCTGGAATTTGGGGTACTTAGCTGCTTGACAAATGATCCAAGTAAGTACTATCACAGTTTTTGGCATTATAATATTATCCTTATGCTGTTTCTGCATAGAAACGTTTATGTTATTGAAAAGTTTTCTTGAAAAAATAAACCCCACCAAACCATCATCACTTTACTTCCCAGATGCAATTTCACTAAGCATGCGGTTATACGCAGGATTTTGACCAGTGCCTTGGAAACCAAGTTGCATTTTAACCACAAAGAGGAAAGGTATAAAATTGATGTTGCATCTTGGCATTCTGGTTGCTGCCTAAGCAAAGTCAACATCATTTGGCATCAACCATGCTGTTGAGCATCAGTAGTAATCTCTCCTTAATTTTAGTAAAAATGGAGCTCTAACTATCTTCCGAAAAATGAAGAATGAGATAAATCCTTTGGGTATAAGGTCGATGTAAAAATTGCTTAATAGTTAGGATATGGCACATTGTAAAGGCATGGTATTTGCCAAATCTTTTCTGGTTTAGAGACCTCAGCTTTTCCCAGCAACCTTATTATATCCATCTTATCGCATGACATTCTTTTACTGTATTGTCATCAAATAAGGCCAATGACGACACATGCTGTGCTGATGTAGCAACAAATGAATTCCTTAATGTGCACTAGAAATATATATGGCTGCACTGTAAAGAATCATTACAGTTTCAGACTGAAGCACCCTGAATTAACAGCGTTATTTACCACCCTGTTCTAGCTGTTAATCTTCTTTTGGTTTTACGCTATCCCTGTCCTTTCCTTGATCTTGGTCTTTTATTTATCACCTTCTTGCAACTCCTAACTTTTGTGTCTCATGCTCATAATTATCTGTCTGGAAGGGCAGTTTATGAGGAAGTGACAAAGAATGCAGTCCGTGGGCTCTGGGCACGCCGGTCAAAGCTCAACCTAGTTGGTGCTCATATTAATGTATTCACTGGAGAATGGACGCAGAAGGTAGTACTCATTGTTAGATTATTATGTTTCTATTGTTAAATAAATGCAATGTTTTGCGTTTATTAAATTTTTTAATTTTTTTCCCATCTTGGCAAGGCCTAGATGCTCATTTTATTCTATAATGTGAAAGTGGTAATTCTAAGGTTCTCAAAGGTCAAAAGCTGTCAAAATTTGACATTGCTGTGATTTCTTGAAGGCTCCTCTGCTATTCTATGTGCTAACTCACAGAAGCAGTTCAAAAACATTTCAATACCTACTTGTCATCTTAAGAAATTTTATTTTTTGGATCTCTCTCTCCATGATGATGATGCCGGTCATTTCATCTTTTGGATTTACTTAGGACCTGAACCTGTCATGTACCATCTGTTAATTAGTAGATTCAAATTCAGTTGTTTACTCTTTTGGACAGCTATTTCCAAGCTACAATGAGGATGAACACAGATGTGTAGTATACTATTAAATTGCAAAACTTGTCTTTTCATCATATTGGAAATTTTTGCGGGATAAAAAGAACAATCTCTTGACTGGTTTGTACTGCTAAAATGTGGCCGTCAAATTTTTTGTTTTTTCTTCCCTTTTCTGTTATCTGCCTAGTGAGGATTTCTGTTAAGCAATGGATTTACATATATAAATCAACATAATCTGTTATTTTTTGGTCTACTTCCGTCTTCATTGTGGTTCATATACTTTGAAGTGGTATAGGATCATCTGAGGCATACTCGTTAAATGACCTGTTAACCTCTCATGCAAAAAGTTTGAGATCCTGGGACACTGTTTTGCATTCAAGTTATTCCATGTTTAATGTTTCTGTGGATGGTATCAGTGTTTTATCTTTTTAATGTTCTGCAGGATGCTGGAATTGGGACAAGTATAGACTCTTTTTATGAATATCTCCTGAAGGTGAGCATTTGGGTTTTCTTTTTCATTTTTTCTAGTTGATATTGAGGTGTGTTATGATATAATTTGGTTTGTGCTTGGGTCTTATTTTTGGCAATTCATCTCATCTCCAGCAAATCCATGAAAGTACTTTTACTGTCATTGGCATAAGGCTCTTAAAATTAATGATCCCTTGCTTGTAGCTCTTCTCTTAATGACACTTCCTTCCCTCAAGTCCTGCAGTTGACACTTGCTTCTCTTTGAGAATGAACTCCTGGATCGATAGGTCTATAATTGCAGGGTTGTTGTCTTGCTTAATCTACTGCATGTAGTGGCTATTATAATTGCATTTTAGTTGCAGTGACTAATATTATCAGGTTGGCATGTTTTTCGTTCTTCTAATAAATATAGACATGCATTGATGAAGAAATCAACTTACCTTTTTAAACTGACAAGTCTTGATTTCTTTGCTGTTCTTTGGATTCTTATCTGGAATACAGGCTTATCTGTTGTTTGGCGAGGAAGAGTATTTATATATATTCCAAGAAGCTTATGGCGCCGCCATGCACTATCTACACAACGATCCTTGGTAAAAGCTTGTGGCTATCATGTGCCACTATGTAAATATACAAACCTCTTGCCTATTTTTACTTTGTTTGCTTGTTCTTTCCATGAAGTTTAGGGATGCTGCGTGGCTAATGGTTCCTGATTCTCTTGTAGGTATGTAGAGGTAAATATGGACTCTGCTGCAATTGTATGGCCTCTGTTCAACAGTTTGCAGGCATTCTGGCCTGGCCTTCAGGTGTTTATTTGTCCCTTTATTGCTTTGAATCTAAATTTGTGATGTAGATATTCTGGCCTTAATAGCTTCTGCATGCTTTGGAAGGTTTTGGCTGGGGATATTGATCCTGCTATCCGAACTCATGCGGCCTTCTTTAGTGTCTGGAAAAGATATGGTTTCACCCCAGAGGGTTTCAACCTTGCAACCCTGAATGTTCAGGTATGCCAAATAAAGTTGAATAGTATTACTTGATATCAAAGTCCAGTTTTACCTTTAATATAAAAAGCTCATCACCACCTTAGTTCATTGTTGACTGTCTGCCAAAAATGGTGCTTGTATTAAGTGTCTTGTCCAACAGTGATGCTCTCTTGGATCTTTCTTCTAGTAGTAGATAGTATATGAGCCTCACTGATATTGATCTGGCAGTATTTGAGTCTTTAGAACTGCTATTTTGGCTCTTTAATTCAGCAATCATAGTATTTAAGCTCATTCATACTTGCCACCCTGCAAAGATAGTTGGTTTAGAGTTCTTGGACCTCTCTGAATTTGCCCTTTGCCCAAGACATATTATGATATCCCCATTGGTGATTGTCCATCAGCATTTGGATTATCTGAGTTAGATCATCTATTTATATGGTTGTTTGTTTTGTTGTATTTTGCCAGCTTATCATCTAATCTTTGAAAAAGGGAGTGTAGCACGATACTTTTAACTTTTACATTTCGTGCCATCCTAAAATTTTTCTTCCTTGCTCCCCATTTTCAGCAAGGCCAGAAAAGTTACCCATTGCGTCCAGAGTTAATGGAAAGTACATATTGGCTCTACAAGGCAACTAGAGATCCAAGGTTAGCTCGAATCTATTCACAATGGAGATTTTCTTCTGTTCCTTTATGTTTATCTTTCTGTAAAATGACCTGTTTGGGAAGCCTCACCTGTGGCATATACTTAGACCCTCAAAAAAATCTTAGTTTACATTGCTTGAAGTCTCTGTATCGAGTGATTTTATCTTGCCAAACTCCAATTTTTAATAATTACTTTTCCCTGGAAGTGATGCATTTAATAAGATTTGTTGTTTGAAGTAAAATGTTTTTTCTTTTTCATGTTCATTATTCATTTATTAATGGAGGGGCAGAGTTCTAGCTCTGCAAACTCTTGCTCAACGTATGGAACTCTATTTGCTATTTTGGGGTGGTGAAATTTTGGGTACTCGTCTTAAGGTTTTGAAACCGGCAGCTCTTCAGCACCCATCTATAATCTAATTCCTAAAACTGGTATGTGGGGATGGGCATTTTTCATGCCTCCCATATCTTTAATGACTATGGATTTTGAGGAGACAATACCTGGAAGGAACCTATTGATGGGATAGGAATAGACTTACAGCATTTTTCATGAGGTGCTAGGCTGCAAATTGCTAATTCCACTTCATGAGGTGCCAGGCTATGAAGTGCTAATCCCAACCTTCTTACTGGAAATAATGGCTGTTATTTTTGCTCTTCCTTGTTAGCTTAATTGAGGCTCTAGTACTTCCTTGTAGATATCTTGATGCTGGACGCGACATGGTTGCTAGCTTGCAGTATGGTGCCCGATGTCCTTGTGGTTATTGTCACATATCAGATGTAGAGTTTCACAAGCAAGAAGACCATATGGAGAGCTTTTTCCTGGCAGAAACGGTGAGGATTTGTTATTCATGACTTCACTTTCCATTTTCTTTCCTCTTTCTCTATAGTATCTTTTATTTTATTTTATTTTATTTGAAATGGACATGAAATTTAGGCTTAGATGTTTAAATCATGTGTTTTGGGAGTCTTATCCCGTAGATCTGGTTCAATTCATTGCTGCAGCTTTGTTCATGATTTTGCCATGCAGTTGCTAATGGCATATGGTGGAATTGAAGAATCCTTGCTGGTTGAGCAAAGAATATTAACTGGAATGATTTTCATTATATAAAATTTGCTATGGGAACTCTTTTTTGTAATGGAATATGATATAGCAGTACAAATCCATGTTGTATATTGTGTTCTATCTATGAAAACATTACATTTTGCATGTTGATTTCTTAAGTTGTTGCCCAAAATGTGTGTGTGTGTGTGTATCTACATATCACTTGGTATAGTGGATGAAGGGGAGCAACACATGTATTAGAATTTTCAGTTGCTAGGTAGTGATGGACATTTATGAGGTTGTGACATATATGTTCATTTAAATGTGCGTCGCATTGTAAATCTACACTTCTGAACCTTTCATTTTTTGAATTTTTAATTTCATATGAATCAGGTCAAATATTTATGGCTTCTATTCGATTTGGCTGCTGGTCCAGATAACCTTGTTGAAAATGGTCCATACAAGTAAGTCTGGCAGGCAGTCAGCTCATTATTTTAATTTGAAGAGCAGATTGTATATTGGTTGCCTCATTTTTTAACAGCTTTATGATTATTGGCTCTTATTAGGTATATTTTTAGCACTGAAGGCCACTTACTACCTGCAACACCTCAAATATCTCTAGTGCGGGAGCACTGTTCATACTTGGGGGCTTACTGCAGGAGTGGGGATTCAAGACGGAAATCTTATACTTCCGACACCTCATTTGGTGAGCAGAAAAACTACACTAAAGAATATGGTGGTCGGATGCACACATATCTCCCCTCCGAGACATCTTATGCTTCTGCACCATTTTCAGGTTTCATCAAGGTCGGTGCACATCCTTATTTGCTAATCCTTTTAAATGTGTTGAACTTATTAATCTGCATTACCAGTACTGCTTTTGTCAAGGATTTTGCGGTTTGCATTTGTAATCTTATTGACCGTGATGAATGGTGACAAAATTCTTGATGTGGAAAGGATTGTGGTTTATTCTTTTCCATGATATTTTTGGATGTTTAACACCCTTAAAAAATGTTTTAACGAGATTGTGCATTTGGAGCTGCTTCTTATTAAGGTTACCCTTTTACTATGTTAAAGAGGAACAATTGAATGGGTGATTGTGGCACGAAAATTCACTTAAGCTGTAGACTTGCTAATTGAGTTTATTATGTCCTACAGGGGGTTTGTCCAGGACTCACCCACGGACAGAAGTTTGGCATTTCATACGTGAATCCTACTTACACCCATGATGATAACAGTGACTACAAAGATCGAGACCAAGGAGAACATAGTGTGGAAGAGAGACATTCGATAGTCATCAATGCTAATCAGTATGATGGAAAAGAACAATCTGAAGACAGTGAGTACAATGAAGACATTCGGGAATCTGGAAACAGCGGATCAAAAAGTGTAAAAGATCCTGCATTCCAGAGCAATTCAGCGATCATTGCTTTTAACGATGATGATGGAAATAGACTAACTGATGACAGCAATTACAATCATGATGACCATGAATCAGGCGATAAAAGATCAGAAAGTCATTTCCTGCAAAGATGACAAAGGTGTTCGAGTTGATGCAATCTTGCAGTTTGCCAAAAACAAAAGTGACAACGTGTAACCACAGTTTGGACGTTATCTGACCTCCCAATGCACCAACATAGGAATGTGCGCAACTAGATGGTGCTCTACTGGAGGTCTTGATGAATTTTTGGCTTGGTATGGTCCATGAATTAGAAAGAGGCTCGAACGACTTGGCTTTTATGCAATGGGATTGCCTGCTGATGGGGAATGGATCCTTGATTGTGGGTTACGCATGGTAAATGGGGAGACATTGGATGAATCACAGTCAGTCAATTAGATCCCCTGCACTTCACAGGATACAAATTTATTCGTTAGAAAATTGGATAAATCATCCATGAATTGTTGTTATTTTGTCGGAAGTGTTATATGCTAGTTGAGCAGGGATGGCACTTGATAAAATGATTATGTACACTTCTAGAGGAACTCTTCAAAAGTTTGTTTCTGGCATTTAGACTGTATAAAGCGAAGCATCGGCCCTCGAACAATTGAATTCTTGTTAGGTTGAACCTTAAAATTTCTATTTTGGAAAGTTTCAACAGAGTAACTTGGCACCATTCTGACTTAAGTCTAGTCCGAGTTATGCTAGGTTGGTACACCTCTTAAACCAGAGTTCGCTCGTGTCGTTCCATAATTAGAAAAAGTTTTCAACGTTGATCGATGTCGAGTTCTGCTTTTGAACCTGTTGCAATGCTGCATTCCAATTGCCAAAAGCTGTGTGAATGCGACAATTCCTAAAAGATGCTAGGCGTTCCATAAAACAACCAGTGTATTCAAGTTCATATTATAGGCATGAGGGGCTTGTGCTATCAGCGTTTGCTATAGAGAATTCTCTAGCAGAGCTCTTATGAGGTCTATTAGCACTTACTGGGTTGTGAATATGGCAGACCTCTCAATTTGTACGTACTTTATCTGAAGAACCAGGTGAAGAACCGCTGATTATTATAGCTAAAGATCGGCAAGAATTCACAAAATGCACTTGGAACGCGACATGTAGTAAGGCTGCAGGTGAGCTGAAGATCCAGTTTTAAGGTATTTACTCTACAATGTATTTGCTTTTGTACTTTGGTCGTGTGTGTATGCTTATGAAGCCACCAGTCAACTAATTGAGATTGTCAAGGGGGAACTAGGTGCCAATTGCTGAACAAAGTACTCATGTTTCTACTAGAATGTTGAATTGATAAGACTCGATGACAATCAAAACCAACGGAGAAAGCAAACATTGGATGAAAATGCCAATATATTTTCACCCATTTCCCTTCTACAGTACTTTACATGTAAAGCAGTATCTATCTGTGCGCCGTCTTTCTTTCATTCGGAAAGAAAGATCACTAAGAAAAGTAAGACATCAGGCAGATGCCCAAACCAACAAAAGAGCTGCTGCCAAATTTTCAAAGACAAACTGCAAAAGAAATAACTTTCTTTTCGTGACTAGAGACTTCTTTCCGAAATTTCAACTAGTCTCCACCATGGAGACCTACATCAAGATTGAAAATTCTCCAAGAACCCGAGCTGGAGAATCTCTTTTTTTTTTTCTGAGGCAAATTCATCTTCTTTACCTTTGGGGTTTTTTCTCAAACACCATAACCCAAGCCCCTGGCTTCTGATTCTTTCATTATTCTCAGCCTCTTGCAGGATGACATGAACATTCTGCAATGGTAATTGCTTTTGACATGAGCTTATGGAAAGACAAAGGACTAGTTAATCCTCACACAGAGAGAAAAAGAGAGACTTACTCCCATGGAACATCTCCAACCAACATCCAGTCACCATCTTTGTCTTCATAGGTAGGTGCATATTCAGATCCTTTGTAGCCTTCTCTTTCAGAATAGTCACCTGAAAGATAGCAACACCCACAAGACAAAGTCAGATCTTTAATAGATTAACAACCTTCTTTTAGCACTCGATAAAACCATGAGACTGAATAGATCCCTCTGCTATATACATAGAAGAGGAGCAGCTCATCCATATGGATCGAGCTGGTCCTCCCTAGCCATTAGGTCTAGTCATAAATGTCATAAAAAAGTCCACATGCAATGACATAGACAAAGGTTCTATTTAAATTACTACGATTTTAACTATTCCCCAAAATATGACACTAATAAAACCACATTTTAATGCTAGATCTTTGCCAAAAGACTGAGAAATGTAGTTCATAATCATGTAAATGCAAATTAATATGAATGGTTGGGCTTACCAATGGTGAGCTTGAACATGTTCTCCAAAGCCTTTAGGAGCTCTGGATAACCACCATAGACCTTGAGATCGATCTTCCTGAGGTAAGGGGCTCCATCAACACTTACTTTCACGTAAATACCAGGGCCCTCTGCTTCTGCCTTCTTTGGCTGAAGAGCACTCTTTCGGTAGGATCGGATGGGAGGCCATCCCACGATCTGTGCTCTGCAACACATTGTAAACCCCACAATTAAGTTTATGAACATCTAGGCCCATCAAGAGAAGGTTGTATTCTGCTATATATGACACTACAAGCAATCCTGAACTTACTGAAATTAAATTTATTTACTCTTAAGACCCCTATTTTTTTTTTTGTCCCAGTTAGATTAAACAGAACAATACCAAAAATTATCACCTAATCAATAAACTACACTGGAATTTACATACAAAAAGAACCCAATCAGAAGCTGATTTTGGGACTACTGACAAAGCAAATACAGTTATGATCAAATAAGACCAATTGCAATTATCCCCAAGAGACAAATCAAACAGCTACTAGAAACCCTAACAGAGGAAAATAAATGTTGCAATTTATGATATATCTATAGCTTACTTGGGGGCAGGAGCAGATTCCTGGTCTTCATCATGGTGAGGAGCAACACAGCTACCCTTTGAAGAACCAGACACATCACTAGACTCAGAGAATGGCCTCTTGCTGCTCCTCAATTTCTTCTGCCCAGATTCATCCGTCCCTGGCAACCCCAACCTCAGCTCAGTCTCCTCCAGGTTGAGGAGATCCTTCTCAAACACCCCATCGCCAACCCCTCTCTCCATTTCTCGAAACTCCATCAAAGCTCAAAGCTTCAACTTCCCACCTTTGAAGAACAAGACTTTCCTTGATGAAACAGTCCCCGACCCAAGACCCAGAAAGCAACCCAGACTCTCAAAAGTCAAGACACGGAGAGAAATGCGAGCAGAAGAGGAAGTTGGGCGTTGGGTTCGTGTTCTTTATAGCGAGGACAGAGGGAGAAAATAAAGCATAAAGGCACCACCTTTTCTCGCTAGACAAAGAAAGGTGAGGAGTTGTAAAGCCCGGTTTGGTGTTTGTTTAATGGCATGAATTAAGGACAAAGAAAAGGCGAGGCTGTCGGGTAGCAAAGGCAGCAGCTTTGAGGCAGGCTGCTCCCACTTTGGGGGGACAAGGGTGGGGCAGAAGCTCGGCCACTTGATGGGGCGACTTTGAGATTCAGTCGGACGGTCAAGGTTGGGTTCTGGTGGGGTCCTCCCGGGGGTAAGAGAAATCACGACCGTCGGTTTTGATCGTCCCCATCAGCAACATGAGGATGGAGATCACAGCGTACCGACCTTTTCCTCGACAAGATCGATTGTTCGGTGGATGTATATATACACACATTCACGGGAATATTGCAAAAAGAGGTTGGGCTATTTTCACTATCTATGAATATAGCTCACCCCCATTTTCATTAAAAAAAAAGAGGCAAAATTATCATAAATTATCCAATTGAAAGCTAAGTGGTGACCTCCCAATTTATACACTTTCCTTCTTTTTCTTTTCTAATTGTTTAATTTCCACAAGTGATTTAGTTGTTAAAACTAAAAATATTGTATTTTCTTTACATTTAAAGAGACGTTTCCATGCATATAAAAAGCACAATTTTTGTGTTCTTTTTTTTTTTTTTTTGAGATCCTACCACTATACGTATTAGCTTTCTCGAAGAAAGAATATTTCAAGAAGCCTAACTTTTTTTTCCACATCGAGCAAAATTATAGATTTACTGTTGAGCAAAAAAAAAGGAGAAGAACATAAACAACTATTATTACGGTGAGATATTTACGTGCATGTCACCATCAACGTTCTCTTCAATTGCGGTTTATTGACACATAATTGGGTGACTAGATGAAATAAAATTGTCAGTTTAAATGATTTGTAGGAATAAAAAAAAATCACAATTGCATTCTTTAATGTGAAAATTTTACAAATGAAAACTAATTAAATCAAACCATTTCATAAAATATTCAAACGGCAGTTAACTTCCATTCATTTTCGATTGAAAAATAATAATAATATCATTTACGAGGTGCTTATAAAAAAATCAGTGTGGTTTATTGTGCATGACTTTTTTATGTCATTGCTTTTAGTGTAACTTTACATACTCTTATAATTTTTTACATTCTTTGTAAGGATGTTTTGGTAGGCAAAATTACCAGCTCTTTGGCATATGAAGAGACTTGATTTTGCTTCTAAGATTAATCAAAGAAGGAACAACAAATTCACTGCAAAAGTGAGCCTTTGAGTTTAAAGTTATGGAGAATTGATAAGCTGCAATTAGAGCAATGACAAACAAGAGTATTAAGTTTCATTTCCTAACATTGATAAGTCTAAATATGAAGGAAACATAAAGGCAATTAATTAAATTGAAGGAAACCATGCAAATATGAAAACCATCAAGAGTGATTTTGTCTAGCTAGTAATAATAGAGTGGATTTAGTCGTATAGAAAGTGGAAATAGCTTCACTGAAAAAAGAATCGAAGCATGGAGATAACAACCAAAAAGAGTCAAACACATATGGTAACAGAGACTTTCTATTTTCTTTTCATCCCGAGTAATCAACATAATGTATTTTCAGATATTGTTACATAGCTTGTTACTAATCAAGTACCGAAAACATTTAATTTCTAAGCATTAATCATTCTTGGGATATCTGCATTAAGTATTAAAAAAAAAATTCAGCATCCTTAATCAAGTAGGTCGAGCAAGTGGCATTAGAAGAAGGATTTCATTAACTAGTGTTTTCGATACACTTTTTAATCATATTTATTAAGGGAATATGCTTTTTTTTATGTACGATTATACATAACACGAGAAAGACACTTTATTGGAAATGATAGTCGTTTAGATGTCCAACGAGAGTTTCCAAACATCTGTTAAAAAAATTCCAAGAAGAAACATCAACTTTTCTATGTCGTAGTTATTGGGGCGGTGCAGCCCAAAGGGGGGACGAAATTGGAAGTGCATTTAAGTGGGTCATTGAACTTTGACTACACCGCATGTGGCATTTGGAAGGTCATTGTATATGGTCGTCACTTATCATCTTCTGATCAAGATATGGTCGATAACTCTAAACCAGTGCCTTATAGTTAATCTTATTTTAACCCTTTTTATATAAAAAGTATTTATTTATTTAATTACAAACTACAATTAGTGCATTCTTTTTCCTTTGTACTCGTATTCCTTTTCAAATAAAATATAATTTTTGATCTAGCATTTCGAAGATGGTGAAATCTGGCCTCGGATTCCTCAGTCCATTGAATAGGGATAGATGTTCATAGTTCAGAGACATTGTTTGACCGAATCCCTAGGATGAGAGCATGGGGGCATTAACTGAGTAAATACTTTTCTAAAGGCGAGCAGAACAGCATAATTAGCACGAAATGACATGGTTGACACATTAAAGAGGAAAGGTTGACTGGAGTTCATGTGGAAGATACAAAGAACAAGTTCATACGACATTTCTTTTTGTGAGGTTTGGTTTGATTCCCCAAAAATTAATAATTTCAAAAATATTTTCATATGAAAGATTGTTTGCATTGATTAGAAAAATTAGTCAACGAAAAAAATATCAACAACAACCTTTATCTAATTTTTTTCATTGATGATGAAAATAATTTTCCTTCATTCTTTTAAAATATATAAGCATTCATTTCTAAGAATAAGCTTTTCAAATCCTTGATTTATGAAAAAAAATGCAACTTAAATGAAACATTTTTCCATCCCCTTGTTCTTCTAATTTTTTATGGAAAGCATCATGGGAACAACCAATAACAATATTGAGGATCGACGTTGAGAGATTGATATTAGTAGTAAAAAAAAAATGAAATGCGATGTGGGATAATTTGACAATTTCACCTAAAATTGTTAAAGATAATTTACATTATGTTTGACTTTCAATCTCTAATTTTTTTTCTTGCTAATAAAAGTTCTTGATTTTCATCGTTCGTGAGGGAAAAAAAATCTCATCAAATAGCTAGTTTACTTTGTTTTTGTCGGGCAAGAATGAACTCGGAGAGAGAACTTACAATTGCAAATTGCAGAGGAAATCTTTACTTAGACAAATGTTCATTAATTTGGGACGGTATTATTTCCCCCTATATGATTTAAATCGGCCCATTTTTCACCAAAAAGACAAAATTTCCCTCTATCATTCAATTACAATTTATATTGGTGGTTCCACATTTATTTACTTTTCTTTTTTTTTAGTATTTCTATATCTATGTAGGATTTACTTACCATAATAAGTAATTTCATATGTTTAGTTTTTGTGTATTATAGATTTTCCATGTATTATACTAAATGCACTAAGATTTTTTTTTTTATATTACTTCCATAAGAAATTGTTTTGCTGAAAAGAGAAATTTCCAAGAAATCTAGTTATTTTCTATATTCTTGATCAAATTTATAAATAAATTGTTGAGTAGATGAAATTTTATTAAATCAAAACATTGCATAAAGAAAATATTTATTTTTGAAAATTTAAGTGAAATATTATTATTTTGGGATTGACAGAAATTAATATTATCTATGAACTATTTATGAAAAAAATATAAAGATATGACATTGTGCACAATGTTTTTTTGTGTTTTCTTAGATATTTCTCCAACATCTTGCATGTGTAAAAGTGTCTCGTTAATATAATAAGACAAAAAAGATAAATTCTTTGATGTGGTAAATAAAGAAACTTGATATACATATTAATAAAAGTTTAACTAAGAAAGTGAACTTTTGAGATAAGAGGAACCAAAAAAATAGATAAGTTGCTATGAGATCAATGATGAAAAAGAGACTTTTCAGTTTTATACTATATCAAAAATGTCTTTTTTCCTTACTATTAGTGAGATAATTTAATACAAAGCATGTAAAATGTTAAGAAATATCTGAGAATGCACTTTTCTTTAATACACTCAAAAAATATGTGAAATACTTAATCATGGTAACTATCCTAAATAAAAAAAAAAAAAAAAAAAAGAAAAAAGGAGAAGTGGGGCTATCATTTTAAACTGCAATAACACATTAAGGGCAGTTTTGAATTTTTAGTGTAGATAGGAGTGGATATAGTTATCTAATGGGTGGAAATAGCAATGTCCATAATTAGCTAGTCACAAATAAATTTCCACATGTCTGACCTTCACTTTGCCTCTCTTGTTACTTCGCTTTATATATGTATATATAAGTAGACGGATGGTATCCGATGATATGAGGCCTTCTTTATTGGCATTACTCGTTAAAAAAATAGGCTACTTATGGACAAGACTTTAATGGACTGGCAACTCCCTCATTATTTAAATATTGAGGAGACAGCAAGCACAATCGAACTTTTCTGTGGACCACTTTGTTAGTTGGCGAGCCTCTTCCAAGGATAACGATACTGAACCATTGTCGGTGCATAATTATATGTATTTGAATATGTATGTATGTGTATAAATATATATTTTCAAATAATTTCCTGAATTTACTGACAAATGACGTTTTCTGTAATTTGTTGCATGTGTACTTTACATGAGCATTGCTCATTGCAAGAATGACTTGGGAGAGGTAGTAAGATATTGAATTAGGCTTATCTATTTAGGGCATTTTAGAGAGATTTGGTTTGATAAGTTCGAAGTGGGGCTTGTTAGGATAACATGGTCCAATCCTAACCCTTTCTAGTGATGTTGGTGTTGGCTCTTATCCTTCAATACGCGACATGTGACTGCCTATTTACCTTTGGTTCTCTATTTGGGACTAATAAATATTTTTTTTTTAATCTTCTCACTATAATACCCCATCATTTCACTCGTTTATAGGGACTTTTGGACATTTGGACTTTAGTACCTCTAATCTTTGGACTTTGCCCTAGGAGCGAAGTCGTGAGAAATTCTCCATAGTAAGTGACTCGTCATTCCTCACTTGTCACCTGGCATTTAGGTCCACTAGGATATCCTGCTTCTCCTCTCACGTCTCTGCTCCATCCCGCTTATTGTGCTACTGCTGCACGATGTTAGTCCTTTCGCATGATTTGAGAACTGTGGGAGTAAACTTCCTCGACAACTTTGGCAAAAAATTCTCCTCGACAATCATCCATAAATATGGGAAAAAAAAAAAATCAATGATGTTGGGTCATTATATGGTTTTAATATATGTTAAAATAATGAGCTAAGTCTATAGTAGAGGAAAAGGAAAATAAAATAAAATTAGTTTATGCCAGGAAGATATACAAAAATATCTGTTTATACTCGCTTGGTGCTGCACATGGAAAGCTAAGCCACCTAACTATTTTTTGGGGGGCCAAAAGCTTCTCTTACATGACATAACAGAGAATGAAAGCTATTCATGTTGTAGCGTGACCTGTGTGTGGACATGCTCTATGCTATTGAAAATTATTAGGTGCATCTGGGTCATTAAATCCGATGCATACGAATCGTCGGATCTTGTGGATCCCCACATATGTCTTGTAAGATCAAACGGTTCTCATGTATTAGACTAGCAGCACCGAATGCACCGAATAACTTCTTCAAGACAAACAAGCAGCAATGTATTCCGATTTAGCAGCTGCGGTCTGTCGTTGGTGGCCCCAATACTCCCAAGGAAGCAGACCAAACCTCACGAGGAAACTACCACAAAAGGAGGAACACAACAATGCACAAACAGTGGTGCCAGAGGCGATGGGAAGTGTCGCCTTTCCTGCATTATTTTTCCGAGATACTCCATATTGGTTTTTGTTTAATTGGTGACATATTTATAATTGGATATTTGAATATAAAATTTTTAATGACAGTGCGCTGGATGTACTTATTAAGCAACTAATTAAGGAGGAAATTATAATGAGATACTATCGAATCTAAATCTGAAATTATGAATAGGGAATCGAGACTCAATTCTGTAAAGAATTTAGAATTAGTATTTTGTGACATGGACATTTATGAATTACATAAATAATATAATAATGATGTTAGTAGAAGAGATCTAATTTTGAGTGCATGTAGAAGTTATAACTTCCCATTATTTTATTAAATAAAGATTATATTCATGTATAAGTTTACAAATCATATGTTATACCTATGTGATGCTATTGCCACCTTTCCTAAGCTAGTCGTAGGTGAGGCCACATTTGCCAGTGGCTCAAAAGGCCATGGCGAGGCCAAGCAAGGGCTTCACGGGCATTGCCCAGTGGCCTGTGAGCCTCACTAGCCACTCTGAGGGAAAACAAAGAGTAGAAGTAGGAAAATGAAAAAGAAAATAAAAAATTTGAAAAATAAAAGTATCATTGAATATTATCTATGTCAGCGTTGGTTGGGTGGCCAACACCGGTTGACGTTCATGTTAGCACCGGTTGGCCAAAATTAGCCTAATGGATTAAATTGGTAAAATTGCAATATATTTAGGAATTTTTTTTGGTAATTATCCCTCCTAAAATATAACAAAGTTACGTCCAGTTTGTCAACAAATAAGAAATCAAATCGCTTGACTCGGATATATATCTATCAAATAATAAATTTGTTAGTGAACGACAGATTTATGTGCAATTTAGGTGATTAACAATTCACCCAATATATAACTAAGGTCTCGAACAAAACGAATCCTACGCATTCTAATAATTATGAACTTAACCTGTAAGCCAACATTACTATAGCGCTTCCCAACGTTTCCTAATCTCTGGAATTTGGAAAAGTTCCACATTGTCTATAAAAAGTAAATATGGGCCTAACATTCTCTTCACTCAACAATTAAAGCTTTTTATTAGAATTTTATAACATAATATAAGAGTTTCCATCAAATTTCGGTACATCTCTATGTATATTTCTCTTCAACCTAAACCTTAATTTTTTAAGTGGAACTTTGTAATATGGTTTTAAGTCCCTGGTAGGCTGGTACAAATGATGCAATTATAAGAACTGTGTCCAACAAATGCAACAATAACTTGATCCCGCTAACTCCATTTTCCTAATGCTTTGCCCTTTCTTATCACTGATTACTCGTGTTAAGAATGTTGGGCTCCATTTATTTTGTAAAAATGAATGATCTGAAAATATTTTTCTAAAAATGATTGCTGATCCATGAAAATGCATGGACATAAATTGTTGGCAATAACAAAAAAACTTTCATTTGACTAATTATTTCAAGTAATACAAACGATCTTATCAAGAAAATATTTGCTAAATTATTCATTTTTTGCAAAACAAATAGAGGTTTAGGCTCCATTCGTTTCATGGAAAATGTAATATGTTTGGATAATGTTTTCCAAGAAGCCATTTTCCATAAAAATATAATTATTTTTTGGTGTTTGGCTAAAACTTGAAAATAAAGTATTTGCTATTAGGTAAGGAAAATATTTTCCTTCATATATTATTTTATTTTTAAAAATTAAAATTTTTTTCTTTATTTTTTTCTTTTCATCTTCTTCTTTTTCATTGGGATGGCCCTCCCTACCCCCGCCCCCGCCTCCGCCTACACCTATGTCCCCGCCCTCCACCCCCACGCCGTCCTTTGCTGTCTCTCTACCGTGTTCGCTAGGTTGCCATGGTACCCACCCTCCTCCCCTCGTGGTCCCTTCACATGACCGCAAGCCAACATTTCAACGTGATCATCGTGGACGGCGTTGAAGTGGTGGTTCTTGGGGTTTTGTACAGTCATAATGTGGCGATGCTAGGGCTTTGTGACACTCTAAGCTTCCGACCTCAGTCAATCGATGGCAGTGCTCTTCCTCTGGTGCTTCGGCAAGCTTGGGCCTCGCTAGATCCGATGACTTGGGCGGGGCTCGAGCCTCACCCGAGGTTGCTAGAGGTTTGTCGACCTTTGGTGACCTTGGGCGAGGTTAGAGGTCTGCCCCAGGTCGTCGGATTTGGCAAGGCCCAAGCTTGCCAACGTCGGGCAAGCTCAGCTTTGTCGGCCTATAGCAAGGCACCAGCTCGCCTACGCCCAGTTGCCGGCTGCTGCCATGGCCAACGACCAACCAATGAAGAAGATGATGAAAAAGAAAGAAAAGAAAAAAAAAAAAAAAAAAAGATTAAAAATAAATTAAAAATTGATTTAAAAAAAAAAAAAAAAAAAGGAAAAAATAAAAGGAAAATGTGTCTAATAAAAGAAAGTGAGGTGAAAGAAAATAAGGAAAATTTTTTTCCTCTTTTTCAAAAGTGAAAAACATTTTCCATATTTTAGAAGGCTTTTTTCCTTTGATGGATAATGCTTTCCCCAATCAATTCATTTTCCAAGAAACAAACATTAAAAATTTTGGAAAATATTTTCCTAAAAGTTATTTTTCATGAAATGAATGGAGTATTAGAGTCTAACATTACGTAGTCATTGATTTAATATGAATCTAATGTACATGATGGCTCTCCTACACAGTCACTTAGGCATTGGGGCTGAATTCTTGTTTCTTGGAATAGGATCCTCTCTAGTTTGGGCTTAACCAAGATGATACCTTCTTTATAAAAATTGCCACTCAATTTTTTCTAAGGGGGAAAGAATAGGAGAGAAGTAGGGTTTTGTCCATGAAGGAGTAGGAAAATTAAGGTTCCGTTATTTCATAAAAAATAAATAATTTAAAAGTATTTTATTGAAAATGATTAGGTGTACTATTTGAAATAATTAGTTAATGAAAATATTTTTGTTATTGATATTAATTTGTGTCTAAACATTTGCATAAATGATGACAATATTTTTCGTTCATTTATTTTTGTATATGATACAAGCAATCATTTTTTGATTTTTTTCTATATTAGTCATTTTCGTATAATGAATGGAGCCTAAAAGTAAAAACATTTTAGCCATTTAATTTTTTAAGTGGTATGTTTTTCTTTCTATTTATCAAAATACATTAAAGATGTCAATTTGCCCTTTAAATAGAAATAATCCTAATCCTTCTGCTTGAATTTTCTATGCGAAACATTAATGGAGAAATCATATCCTGGAGTTTAAATGTTGAGATTTGAACTGGGCGGACCATGTCCAACTTCAAAAGCAAGTAAGGAGTCTAATTGCTGAAACAAATTGCGATTTGAAGGACCCTAACATGATAATTTTCTCCATGGGAAAGCTTTCCTAGGCATTTTGAGGATCAAATAGCCATAACACGAGTCAATAAACTTCTTATATGTTATATTGTCTTTTTTAGGGAAAATTTGGATCCTTTAAAGTTTGGTGGTAATTTTATATCTTAAAGGGACCGACACATCAACAAGAAACTATTCAGGTGCCAAGATCGAGGGCCACTTTTTCTTTCCTTTCCCTTTCTTCCTTTTATGCCAAATTTTATACTTCTCCCAATTCGCCCCTCCCCCTGCCCAACCAAAACTGTTCATGGTGCAGCAACCCTTGCGTGATCCCGGTTAATCTGCCGTCTCTAGTGCACCCTTGCCGTCGCGTCATTGTCGCTGACCCCAGCATGAGCCGCCATACACTTCGCTAGCCATGCCTAGCCTCATCGCATTCCCTCTCCCTTGGTCTCATAGACTCTCTACCTCTAGCGATCAGCTCGATCGATCACATGTTTGTTGCGCCTCAACCTCGCCCCCTAGGCTGGCAACTTGATACTTGAGGTTGCCAACCTTAGAGACCCTAGTCGAGACCTCAATATCGCTGCGGCTCTAGAATTGCCATCGACATGTGAGGTCGCATGTGCAACCTATTTGTCTTCACGAACAAGGGGCACGGAAACAAAGAGATCGGTTGATGATGGCCAAAGGAGATAGTCACGAGGAGACGACTACAATGGGATTTGAGTGATGGTTGTTCATAGTTTATTTGTGAAACAAACAAAGAAGTTTTTTATCTCAAAAGGATATGAGTGTGTGTACCTATATATTAGTGGAAGGCTTCTAATCTTACAATTGATGACCATGAGCTAAGTGGATTAGATCCTACAAAATAGTTGCATTTAAGAGAGAAACAACCTTTGAAATCTATCTTTGAAGAAATATTAGAATTACTATATGATATTATCATTTTGAGACTTTGTTATATTTAGAAAGATTTTTGCTATTATTCATTAACAATATTGTTAGGCAAACTATTCCTTAAAGACAGCATAAAGTATGATTTCATTCTTCCCAATTTTTTTTATAACAGTGGCTATTGGGAATAGCGGTGGCGTTACATGGGGCTTAGTGCATGTTTGGGATAAATTTCCCCATGTTACTTAGTCTAGTGGCAAACTTTTACCCGATAAAGTTACTTCATGACTTTAAAGGATCCCAATACTTTTGATGATCCGAGTATTCGTCTCGCTTGCTACTTGAGCACACATTTAATTATCAAGTCTCTATGATATGTCCTCCATATTATGATACGTCTATTAAACGAAGAGAATTGGGTAGTCTATGAGAAAATATTAGATGCAACTATGATGCTACATCATCCATGCACTAACTCAGAGGACAAAAAGTGGCACTGTGGGGCCCACCGTCAGAAAATCGGAAAGTCTCTACCGGTTTGATCGAATCTCTTTCTCTCTCTACAGCCCCACGGAACCACCAATCTCTCAGCTCTACCGCCGCTCACTCCCTCCCCGACCACCACCAAAACCCTTGCTGGGACAACTACGAGCAAAACCACCATTGTCGCCTCAAGAACTTTGAGCCTTGGTCATGAGATTTGGTGGTCGATGCAAAACTCGACGGCTTTTGCTTGATGCATACAACCTTCACAGGAGAGGCAATTTGAGTACAAAGAATTGTGGAGGGCATTGCGGCATTTGGTTTCATGGATTGGTGGGACTTTGATGATCAATGTCAAAGATGAAGCATTTGTTGAGGAAGCTCTACATCGGTGATGAAGGCCTGCCCAAGCACCATAGGCTGGGTGAAACTCAGCCTGGGCTGAGCCCTAATTTTGCCACGAGCCTCGGGCCGATCCCAAATCTGGCGCTGTGGAGGAAGCAAATGTAGAGAGAGACAGTGAAGTGAGAGGGGCAAGTGGGCCCAGTGAGGACAAGTGTCACTCAATCAATGAAATAATGCCAAAGTATGGTGTCATCAAAGTTGTACCCAATATGACTCTATAGTTGTCTTTTTTCAATGACCATCTTAAGTGTAGATAAAATAATTTAGCAACACATTGAGAAAATATTGAGCATTTGTTACATGTCATGTCATTAACCAAGAGTATCCTATTACCAATCCTACTTCATCATATTTTTGTGTGTGAGGGGGGTTTCAAATGGCTTTATCTAGGGTATAAAGAACAGAGAGATTTAAAACTCCTAACAAACTTGAACAATCATTCACTCTAATGCCAAAGTGAGGTGTCATCAGAGTTGTACCTAATATAACTCTGTATATTGGTCTTTTTTCAATGACCATCTTAGGTGTAGATAAAAGAATTTAGCAACACATTGAGAAAATATTGAGCAGTTGTTACATGTCATGCCATTAACCAAGAGTATCCTATTACCAATCCTACTTCATCATATTTGCGTGTGTGAGAGGGGGGGTGTTTCAAATGGCTTTATCTAGTGTATAAAGAACAGAGAGATTTAAAACTCCTAACAAACTTGAACAATTATTCACTCTAATGCTATGCTCCCACATCAGACCAACCCACCTTTAAAGTGATCCCCCAAATCTTGCCTCTCCGGTTGTGTCCAACGGCCATCCTGGCCTCTCACAAGCCCTCTGTTCTCGAGCTGTATCCACTTCGGTGGGATGAGAAACTCATCTTTCAAGAAGTCAGTCGCTTTGTTCACCAACGCAATGTCTCTCCTGGTAAGCTCGAACTTCTGGCCCTTCCCTTTATACCTATTTGCATTCACATAAGTGAAAAATAAGCAAGTCTAGAATTTCATCCTACCTTAATTGTGTCATTGATGAGTATCTAGTCAATACAATGTTAATTGATGAACTTATCTATTAAAATCTAGGAATGGAATTGGAGTGCTAGATATGAATTTAATGATGTGAGTTGGACAAAGCCAAGCAGCTCTTACCCATCCAGGAGATGAAGAAGAACTTCCATGTCATGATAACACAACAGATCACCCTTGTCCTTCAAGTAGGGTGAGTTTTCATGATTCAACGCAAGCTTGGCGCCGACGTGCAAGTAGCAACCGATTTTTTGCAGTATGGAAGGAGCATTTTCATTGAAAATCATACCGGGCATGGTTGGAACCTTGTCGTGAACGTTTAACACTCTCAGTACCTTCACTCCTAGCTCCTCAACCCGCTCCTTGAATCTGGCATTGCCAACTCGTGGTCCTGCAAACGAGAACACACACTTGGGGACTTTTTGCCATCCTGCCTAATGTCTGTCCCCGTCTCTGCTATGTCGTAAGCACTTAATATCGCTAGAGCGCTTCCCAGGCTATGACCTGTGACCGTAATGCTCAAATCCTCATCCGCGTGCTTCTGGATCAACTGCTTTATCTCTTGGAGAACATGCTCCCGCGCGGAATGCTTGCAAGACCTGGAGTTTTCGTCCCTCTCGGTGTAGAGATGGAGGAACCCAGACTCGACTTTGGCTTTTCGATCAGGGCAGGGGATTCCCTTTCCCCTGACCGGGCTCATGCTGTACATGGCATCCACAATCCACTCGGGCTTCCTCATCGTGCCACGCCACACTATGGCTATGTCCCGTCGTCCTAGAGCTTTCGACATTGCATCGTCCGATACAGCGATGTACCCAAACCAATTAGCCGATTCACTCCACGCTTCTGGCCACAACGATTTCTTGAAGAAGTGGGGACGGTGATGGATATTGCACGAGGCATAGAGGTAACGGGTCACTTCGTATCCAACCTGAGGAAACCCGAGAGAATGGAAAAACTCGCTTGGTTTGTACCGACAGCTGCCACAATATTTTGAGAACGGCTCGGCATCGAACGCGTCATAGGACGCTTGAGCCATCTCCCCATACCGAATCAACTCGGCCCGCAAGAGGGGGTCAATTGGATCGAGCAAGCCGATCCAATCGCTCTTGCCGTGGATCTCTTCCCATCTGCTTGCCAAGTTGTCGCTAGGCTCTTCGACTGCAGTCCAATGACCATTGCTCTTTGTTCTCTCGCTTTGAAGATCCGGAACAATGCACAAGGACTCATTCTTGGATGATACATTTTGTATGAAAAGTCTTCCATTCGATGGGCTCTCTCTTCTCGTTAGGCCTCCGCAAGAGAATCTCACAGATGTAATCGAAGGTGAAATTGGATCGCCGAATGTGGAGATCTTGTTGCGATGGGTGTGATCTCGAAAGAACAGCTGACGATAGGCTATGGCCATTGGGGGAGCTTATGGTGTGAAGCTCTTTCCTTGGTGTTTGATGTGGAAGCTTTTGATTCATCGTATAATCGATGGGGCTGCCGTTGTTAAGAAGTTAAAAAGGTAGACTTTTCTTTTAGACCGAAAAAACAAAAAGTAGACTTTGCTTATAATAGATCATTGACTGGTTTTAAAATTACTTGCGGATTGTCGTCTAATGGAAAATTCCGTCGTCATTAGTAGGTGGTATGGAATTGGTGTAGTTTGAAAGTGTGAAGTCAATTCGATGACGCATATTCTAGCGACTAAATTAAGTAAAACTCGTGCATTGACAACTAATGCAAGTTTCAGTTCACATTAGACCGTATGGTTCGATGCAATTTACTATTCTTCAATGTTAATTTCAATCCATTCCTTGTGGCGAACTTATGGGGACCGACTAATTTGTGTTCTCACTCACCTAACCTATTTAATTGCATGTTGGCACAGGACTACAATCAAGTATCAAAGATGGATTGATTTTTTTTATATTTATTTTGCTGGAAAACATATCATTAAATAGCTTCCTGGAAAATATCATACGCTAAAGTTATTAATTTTTTTAAGGGAGTTATACAATGTTTATTAATCTATTACAATATTGTTTTTGCGCTTCATTACTCTTCACTCTTGAGTTTCATAATTTGCATATGTGGTTTCAGTCATCTCATATCCACTGTTCTTCATACTCTCATTCAATGTTTCTCCACTTCGTATTATTTCACGAAATATGTATAGATTTTATAAGTGCAAGTGTTTGCTGATGACATTTCAAATTGACTAACCGAAGGTCAGATATAATAGTATATTGCAATACTAGTGCTTTAGCGCTTTAGACTATTATACCCCTCTATCGGTTTATAATTATCTTCAATTTGAGTTGTATGTGATGCCTTGATGTATTATGAAGAAATTATTTGGATTTGTGAGTAAAAAATTAAAGCAATGCACTATAAAGATGAGATTATTTACATTAGTAACAAAGTTCTTCATGTGACAAAAAAAAATCTAATCAAATGTGTAAGATCAATCTCTGTGAAATGAAACTAAAAAGAAAACGAATTTGCTTGACGTTTCCAGTGGAGTTGTAATTCTATCAAAATGGAAGACTATGACTATGGCTTTGTAGAGTCCACATGTCAAGATTGCCCTTGTGCCACTAACGTACTCATTTGCTGAAAGTTCACGCTTTGGTCCTTTGGAGCATCTAATTGAATTCTCCTTTTGAAATTTTGGGGGCAATGCACACTTCTAGTAAAATATCAGAATGATTAGCATAACTCCCGAATCAATTTATTGAGGGACTATAATGACCCAACTTAATTTGTATCTCATTCAATCATGTATTCTGCACATATCATTATCAAGAAAATTGTTCAAAAAATCATAAATTATTGTATTTTCATCAATTGAGTCATAAATTTTTTCACGTTTTGTTAATTGAGTTCATTTGTCCAATTTTAACTGAAAAATCACTAACGCAAACATCAATCATTTTATGTGACACGGCCGACACTCATATGAACAATTCCTTGGCCTCACCTAGATCTAAGCAAGACCATTATGGCAAGGCAACCTCACTAGCCCTCATTGGTCACGGGCAAGATAAAAAAGAAAGAGAAGAAAATGAAAAATGAAAGAAATATAAACTTTTAAAAATATTAAAATATTATTAAAAAATATTTTGTTAGTGTTGATTGGGCCATGTAGATGGCTAGCATCCATGCCGGCAATTTCCAAGGAGTTGGAAAATTGGTCGGATGGACTTAATTAGTAAAATGTAAAAATGTTTAAAACTCAATTGGCAAAATTCTCATAAAAAAGGTAAAATTAAAAATTTTAGAACTGGATTGGCAAAAATATAACTACTTTAAACCTCAAATTAATGTCAATGTGTCACTAGGTGTTAAAGTTTCAAATATTACAAAAAAAAAAATTTTCATCCCAAATATTTGAGATACCTAATTATGCAAATAACTCAAAATATTCATTCTGCATATTTTTCTTCATTAACCAACTTCACTTCTTCGATTCCATGATGTTGCCATAGAACTTTAGTTAGAGTAATCCTCTTAGTTCACATATGCTCCTTTCGATCTAATATTCAAGTAGGCTTCTCAATGTATGATACCTGTTGATTGATCTCAATATCCATTGCCTAATAGTCTAGAATGTGAGATGGGACGGATTTGTACTTGCATAGCATCAAAATAGGTAGTACATCATCATAAGAGTGAGCATGAGTCTAGGATAAAATCGGAAATTAGACCGAACCGGTAAAACTTGCGATTACCAATTCCAAAAAAAAGTGGAACCGATATAGTGCGGTTCATTTCCTAGTTCTTGGGTTAGAATTGAACCGAGATTCAGGAGTAGAAGAACTAGATCGGAATCAATGAACCGCAGTTAGGTGTTTTGAACTTTTTATTATTTATTTTATTTTACATGTTCATCTTTTATGGATTGTTGCTACTGACAAATGAAGATTTTTGTTATTACTTTCACTTTCATTTTGCTCAACTAAAATTAAAATAAAAAAAAAAAGGAAGAAAAAATGAAATAAACAAAAAAGACAAATTGGCCGGTTCCAGATAAACCCTAAAACTGATTTTGAAACTGATTGATAGGATAGGTTTCAAGATACGTGAGGTACATTATAAGTTCCAAAAATTAGAAACTGGTTTCGACTGGGTGGGATCTGGTTTGACCATGGAATTACTCACCTCTGCATCATCTACATCGGCAGGCTTCAGTGTTGATGCTGATCGATATGCCAAATCTCCTACTCACTCCACTATATGGAATGGGCCAAAAAATCTTGGGCTCAATCTCCCATTTCAACCAAGCTGAGCTACTCCTTTCATTAGTGAAACTTTCAGGAAAACATGATCTCGAATATAAAACTCCAAAGGTCATGGCTGCCAATCTGCATAACACTTCGGTCAACTTTGTGCAATTTTAAGTCCATCTCTTACTTTGACCCAAAAAAAAAAAAAAAACAGAAGTTTCAATCTCTTACAACTCAAATGACATTGGAGGAAACCTGAATCAATTTTGGCCCGGTCAATCTCCTCCCGGCCCAGCAAATAAGAGATCTACACTTGGGCCCTATAACGATTGTAATGGAGCCGTACCAATACTTCGCTGATAGAGGGAGCTCATTTAGAATGCAACATGAACAATGACATCAAATGAAAAATGATGTGGCGGTCAGATACATCATAAGAAAACGACATGCAAAGATATCGTACCAATTGAATGCATCTTGAGTGGATGATATGCAAAATGACATGTGTCGAAACCTCTGTCGAGTCCCACGTTGAAACTCGAACTTTCGAATGAGAATAGTTCGCAGCCTTGGGGCCTCAATTCGTGAAGTCGATCAGTAGGCTACTGGTCCTTCACCTCCGGTCCCAGCACCGTGGCCTACCCATATACCCCAGTTTCAATCTTTTTGGCATCGCTTTGGAACGGTTGGCTTGCAAAATAAGCAATTTATTCTAGTACTTCATACATCAACCACCTCATATTATCGTCCATACCTCTACATTTTATGATTAACAAAAACAGCAGCATGCATGCTAGCGACAATCGGGAAAATTGTCAAAAAATTCTAAAATTATTGTGTTTTTGCAAATTTAGTCCTAAAACTTTCAATTTTGTTAATTGAGTTTTGAATTTTTTCATCTTTCATCAGTTGAGTCCATCCGGTCAATTTTGACTGGAAATTACTAATATAGATGGTCAGCGCTAACTTGGACATTCTTTTGATAATACTTTAATAATTTTCAAATTTTTATGGTTTTTCTTCTTCTTATTCTTCTTCTTTTTCCGTTTTTGGAGTTAGGATTGGCTGACCCTTACTAGCTCTAGGCGAGGGGCACAACGCCCTCATTAGATTTGGCCAACAAGGACTTGGCGGCCCTCGTTGGCCCCAGGCAAGGGTCGTGCAACCTTGCTTGGGGTTGGTGAGAGCATCCTAGTCCTTGCATGGCTAGATCTAGTGAGGGTGTTGTGGCCCTCATCGACTCTGCGTGAGGGCTCTTACGCCCTCGCTTTGGCCGGCAAGGGTGTCGTGGCCCTTGCCTAGAGCTAGTAATGGGCATGATGCCCTTGCCCAAAGCCAACAAGCGTTGGTCGCCCCTAACCTGTGGCCAGCGAGAGTTAGCCAGCCTAACTCCAAAATTGAAATAATAGCAAAGAAAAGGGAAAAGAATGAAAAAAACCATAAAAATCAAAAAATTATTAATAATATCTACATCAACAGTGATCATATCACGTAAGATACCCAGTATCTACGTTAACAAAAATTAGTCGGATATATTCAATTGACAAAAGATGAAAAAGTTTATAATTTAATTAATAAAATTTAAAAATTTAAAATTGAATTGATAGACTCTTTGATAAAATTTCTGCGACATTCAGAATAGTCAAATCGTTAGTGGATGTTGAATTTTCCAGAGAAATGTCCTAATCATGAACAGATCCAAAACTTTATCTTAGTGGCGCGACAACCTATAGCATGCGTGACTCCCCATTTCACGCTTGGAATCTTGCTCTAAGGAGAACCCCTCCCAGACGCGCATTTTCTAATAAAATAAAGAGAACGATTTTGGGCCCTACTTGGACTTTACGTTATTATTATTTTTGTGTACCCCTTTGGATCTGCCGGACCTTTCTAGATTTTAGGTCCTACCTAGGGAGAAATCTCACCTTTGCGGGGAGAATAGTTTAGGAATGAAATCTCGTGTTGAGAAACAAAGAAAGGTCTTTCTATAGGGAAAGAGGGGCCGCGCCTTTTGGGTCCGTAACTTTGGCACGCGATGCCCGATTGGTGTGATCTTCACGTTATTGGAAAGAGTTTGTCACGGGACGATAGCTTTACAACTAGCCTGACATTACTCGGGTGAATCTCAAAATTACGGATCGAATGTTTTGGCCCATATTGGGACCATAAGCTCAAGTTTATGAGAAAAATAATTATTTATCATGGCTTAGAGATCTAGAAGTTTTCATTCCGATCTTGAAACTTCCAAACATGGTGTCGGGGCTCGGGACCTATTTTGGGTATTAGGAAAGTTTGGCTATCGTTTGATTGACAAGTGCTCTTTCATCCTGCAACTGATTGAGACTACTCTTGTTGCGTTGGAACACTTGTGACCTTTAGTTTCGTGATATGAATTTAAAATGACAAACTTCTTGAGATTGTGAAAAATGGATAACTTGTTCTGAAGGGTCACAAATTAACTGTGAAATTTGGGTGGCAACAAGAGTATTAAGATTCACTTTGACTAGGTGAATATTTAAGAGTTTTGAAATTTTGAGGTGTCAACACAATTGTTCCTAGTTCATTTTATCGTATAAATATTTATAATACAAAAGGATTTTTTGTAATTAGATTGAGGCTTTAACATATATCTCAAATATTTTACTTTCATTTACCAAGAATTTAAAACTTTTACTTGTTAAAGGAAAGGCTCCTCTCATTACATTAAATGCATTAAATGTCCAAAAGTCTATTTTGGCATATATTATATTAGAGAGCCTCCAAGGCTCTAACTTAATTTTGCCTAAAGCCAAGTGTGTAAAGCCAGAAGTAAACACTATTAAGTATTACTCTGACATTGCTCCGATACATGGTTACAATGCGCCTTATATACAATATATCTGATAATTATATTAAGTCCTGAAAGTTTGATACCATAACTACACACAACTTAATTAATTTTTTTTCGAAACCAAAAATTGCTTAAGTGATATTTAATGAATGTTGAATCTCTGAAAATTGTCAATGGTAAAGAGCTTATGTTCCTAATAGGAATAATGGCATAAATGGTCCACAAATTTTGATTCAATATGCAACGTACTTTCTGAATTCTTAATTTATTCAATATGATCCATAGTTTTTTAGTACATGTGTAATGTAGTTCATGAATTGTATGACAACGTTCGATGTGGTCATTTCATTAATTTAAAATTAGGGACAACATCGAACATTATAATTTGTACATTAAGCTAAAGTCTATAGATCGCATCAAACAAATTAAAATTTTAGAAAACATTGCTCATTGGATTATGAACTTTAATTTAATTTACAATATAATCTCTGAATTTTTAATTTATTCAATGCGATCCATATCATTTTGGTACGTGTATAATGTAATTTCTGAACTGTAGAACAATATTCGATGTGGTCATTCCATTAAGTCAAGATGAAAGACAACATCAAACATTATAATTTTTATATTAAGTTAAAGTTCGTTTTTCACAATAAAAAAAATTAAAAATTCAATTGTGTAATAATTTCAGGATACTCGGATCGTTGTCGTTTTTCCTGCTTGATATTCGAGACCTGTATTTTCAGAAACTTACTTTTCAGTCTCGTTAAAGAAGCCCGTGTACCGTCAGACACGGTACCGTAGCACGCGTCGAACATCGAAGTCCTTATCAGTACCAGTTCCCACCTGCTGCTGTTTTCAACCCTCTTTTTTATATTTGTTTTAAGACATGATGGCGGTGGTGGGATTGGTTGGCAGATGCTAATCGCCTTCTTAAAAAGTTGATGAACATTGGCTTGTCCGGTTTGTCCGGTTGCTACTCCATCCTGCACCGGATGCTATCAACTTCGATTTATATTTAAAGGAAAGGAACAAGAAAAGAAACATTTGACCCGCTAATGGATCCTATTATGTACTGATTTTGCAATAAATAAAACCTTTCTAAATTTGCTGTTATTGATGATGTTGTCTTTTTCTGGGGGTGGAAGTGTAGTACTTGGTCCATTGAGGATGTTCTTCAGGGGGAGTCCTTACCTCACAGTTTCAATGTTTGACTTGAGAAATTAAAGATATTTACTACAAGCATGTGCACATCATTTGACTTTGAGTTGTTTTTTTTAATTATTTTTCTCTAAATTCTTTTTTGTTCAGGTCACTGATTTGGTTTGCTTACACTATCTAAACATTAATATTGATATCCACTTCAATTTTTTATTTTCGCTTTGTGGATTAAAGCGTTGTTATTTGTCGAACAAAAACCTACTTTCGATAAGGACTACGTAAAAAAGAAATAAAGAGGACGTGGGATCTATGAAAAACAAATCACTCAAATCAAATCTTTTCAAATCGGGAGATAATCTATTTTTCACTTGATCTGAAAGTACTTTCAAAATTACAATAATAAAATGAAAAGTTATATTTTTTTTGGTATTGAGATTTGTTGCCTTGAATAAAAGCAAAATGATTACTTTCCTCTTCATTGTGTAATTTGAAATAAAGGACAAAGTGAATCAAAGATTCAATTTTAATTTTCGATCCGAGGGTATGTAAATAGAATACTCAATAAAAAAAATTGAAATTTAAAGGAAGTGAATGAATGAATTTATGAATTCATTATTGGTAATTCTATAGGTGTACCGATAATTAAGAGTAGGATATGGTAGTTTATATGGAAAGGGAGCTTGATATTCTCTCTCTCTTTGCTTATATTTATAGCAATCTACACCCAACATTATTTCAAAACATGGATTCCATTACTATTTCAAAAAAAAAAAAATCAGCAAACGCGAATAATTACAAAAATAAATGCTTAATATTTCGATTATTAATCTCATTTTTTTTTCGGTATTGTAGTCCTAATCAAATCACAATTTATAATTACCAAATGGGGAAAATATAAAATATTATAATATATAAACGAACCATTATAATATATATTCCCCTCCTTCGCGGAGAGTCTTCCATATTCCTTTCACCGATGTAACTCCGTCGAAGCTCTCCCCTCCCCTCCCCCACCAAAAGCATCTTCCTCCTCCTCCTCCTCCTCCAATGGTCGCCTCCCCGTTCGCGGTCGTCCGTTCTTCGAGAGAGATACGATAAACTCATTCTCCGGACCGCTTGTCGGATTCACGGGACTCTTCCTTTTTGTCCCTTTCTTCCCGTTTTCGGGAGCTTTTTCGGTTCGCTGAGGGGGGGCGTGTGTCGTTCTGGGGATGGTTAGAGATGGCCCGAGATGGGAGCGTGGTGCCGGCGGACCCACAGCAGCAGCAGGCGGTGAAGAAGAAGGGCCAGCCGTCGCGGAGTTGGATCCTCCTCGACACGGCGGGCCGGGGGACGGTGCTCGACGTCGACAAGTACGCGATCATGCACCGCGTGCAGATCCACGCGCGCGACCTTCGCATCCTCGACCCCCTCCTGTCCTACCCCTCCACCATCCTTGGCCGTGAGAGGGCCATCGTTCTCAATTTGGAGGTCTCTCTTTTCTTTTTTGGGGACTGTTTTATAAATGGGTCTCTCTCCTTTCTTCTTGAAGTCCTTGAATTGGTGCTGACTTTTTTTTTTTTTTTTACTGTTGTTTTTGTGGGTGTTTGAATTTTTTGCAGCATATCAAGGCAATTATCACTGCAGAAGAGGTTAGTGCATCGCGGCTCGTGTTTTTCTTAGCGGTTAATGTCTCTGCTTATTGAGCAGAGCGGTACCTTCTATGATGTCTGGAAGCCCCGTGTATCGTCTCTTCTGTTTTCGTAGAACCTACTTCGGTTTAGCTTGGGGTGTTCTCATATTTCTTTGACTAATTCAATTGAGTTTTTTTCCTTCTTGCATTTAATGAAGTGTTTTATTTTTATTTTTTTTATTGCAATGAGTTCTAGTACCATTTCTGAGGTTGCTAAATGGTTAGTGGCCGGGCCTTAATTAGCAGAGGACTGATTTTCTCCCTGGTTGAGCATAACTTGTCTTTCAGTTGCAAGCTTGAATCCCTACTGTTCAACACAGTGAATGCCTTCTTTTGTGAAATTATCATATGCCTTTTCTTTTATTTCCAGCCAATTATGACTGAACACAGCTTTCTCGATATCCTGAGCGGCGTGGTCCTTTTGCATGAGCAGATGTCTGTTTTTCTTTTTTTTTGGTTTGTGAAACTATTTTACTAGCTAGGTACTTATGTTCATGCTTTGCTTAGAGAAAAAATAGAACCTTTCTTATGATGTACTTTAAATGGTTGTGCAAGAATGGAATTTGATGTCTTCTCTTGGGAAATTTCTTCCTCCCTTATGTAGAGAAATAAGTCAGTTCTGGGTCAGTTTATTTTCATGTTTTATATCATAAGTAGCTATGGCACTTGCATTATTGGCTTGTAGGTGTTGCTTCGAGACCCATCAGATATAAATGTTATACCAGTTGTCGAGGAGCTCCAACGGCGGTTAGCTGTAAATGCCATATGCCAGGGTCAAGACGATGCAGAAGAGTACTCTCATGGACAGAATGATGTTGAAGCTGGGGAAGATGATGGTATGGGGTGTGTTTGAGTTGGTTCTTTCAAATTATATTTGTTTCAGGCTGGCCATCTTTTGATAGCTGTAATATGATGGTGATGCAATGCAGAGTCTCCATTTGAATTTCGTGCCTTGGAGGTAGCTTTGGAAGCAATTTGTAGCTTTCTTGCAGCACGTACTACTGAATTGGAGACTGCTGCTTATCCTGCTTTAGATGAGCTCACCTCAAAAGTAAGTAGATTCACCCTCCCATCTCACTGAAAAATAAATAAACCAAAAAAAAAAAAAGCCTCTGTTAAGGTTCTCTAATTGTTTCTGTTGCTTCTCCTTGTAAAAGAGTGATATGCGGCTGAATGCTGTCATTTATGCAGTTCTTAGTGTAACTAATAATATTGTTTGTGTGGAAATAGATATTGATTTACTGATTGAAATGTTGTACTAGTGTAGCTTTCATTTGTCAAATTCCAGGCATTTCTGCTTCCCTCTATGGATTTTATGCCTGAGTGATTGGTGAACTCTTGAGGACTGGTCCTTGGTTTTGCATACTTGATGTGATGTTTTGCATGAACGGCTGAATTTTGTTAGTTACAATTCTCCTAGAGATTTGTTATTGTGCTTTTGAAAGTGTTGATTGATCATAATGATGCAATTCTTCTTATGGGGCTTTTGCCTCTTCTGCTTAATACAGATTTTTGTACTAATCGAGCCATTACTCTTTATGCTTGGAATTCTACAGCAATGTCTCAATGCTGGCTGGTTGATCATGCTTCTATGCTCAATCTCAGTTTGAATTGTTATCTTAAATTTGCATGTCTGCTGTTTGTGATCTATGTAGATTAGCAGCCGTAACTTGGATAGGGTTCGTAAATTGAAGAGTGCAATGACAAGGCTAACAGCAAGGGTGCAAAAGGTATTGTGAGTTACTTTTTGCCCTGCAAAATTATATAACTTTGGGTCATTGCTGAAATCAAAATGGTTTACCTTGCCATTACCTATCAATTCTTTGACTGAGTATAAAATTTAAGTTGTCCCCGTCTTTTTTGATTCTATGTACTCATGCAACTTTAAGGACTTGGCCTAGACTGACTGACAATCCTATGTATGATAAATTGTTGGTATCTTCAAATTGAGTATTTAGATGAGCTTGTATGAAAATTTAATACTTGATAATATGCAAATAATTGAGATAGATCTTATTGTCTTAAATGGTGTCCTACTGAACACTGCACTCTCTCTCTCTCTCTCTCTCTCTCGGAATATCGTTGGACAGAACCTATTGCTGATATTTTAAATCATCAGACTTTTCCATCACTATACACGGATGTCTTCTTCAGGGTACCTTTGACGTGTAGGAGGGTAACATCTTGAAAGGTATTTGTGGTACATTGCAGGTAAGGGATGAGCTTGAGCAACTACTTGATGATGATGATGATATGGCTGACTTGTATTTGTCAAGAAAACAAGCTGGTACATCTTCCCCTATAAGTGGTTCAGGAGCCCAAAATTGGTTTCCTGCGTCCCCTACCATTGGCTCAAAGATTTCTCGAGCCAGTAGGGCGAGTGTGGCAACAGTTCATGGAGACGAAGATGATGTTGAGGAGTTGGAAATGTTACTTGAGGTTTCATGCTATTTCCTGTTGATATTATTGTGGATGGTATTTTTATGTTCTGTTGTTTCTTGAATGTGTATCAATGTCTTTTCTTTTTTCAGGCTTACTTTATGCAAATTGATGGCACATTGAACAAACTGACAACAGTAAGGACTTGTCTCAGATAGGGAATTATCTGCATAATCCTTTAGTTGCTGTAGTATTCGCCTGCATTTATCTGTTGTAAAATCTTGGGTAGAGTGCTTTAGTTGATGCTTTAGATAGGTAATAATTTCAGCGATGCTTGTGCTGGAGACAATTGTCATTTTTATCGGCATCATTGCGATACATGATTATGTTAGGAATGATCATTACTTTCTTGTCAGTATTGTTTACACTCTCATTTGAGTTTGGATGGCTAAATGAAACCTGTCTAATTACTATATTTGAGCTTATGAATCCATTAGGGGAGACTAGATTTTCTAACCAGCACAGGGTCAATAATAACAGTTGTCATGGTGTTGGAAGAATGAAATTTGTAATATGTTGTTGTAATTGAAGTCGAAAATGTCCTGTACTAAATAAAAATCAATCTCTGGGGTACTAGATGAATCAAAGACATTTTGATTTTGTGTTAATTTCATGCTATTAAGGAAGTTGGAAATTTTGAACCGATTGATTCATTATGTGCTCTGGTCAAATAGTTCTTTAAATTCTCATTTTGCTTGCTTGGGATCGCTTGTGATGCATGACTAAAATGATTGTACTTTTGAGATTTTGATTTTCTGTCCAATGCCCATTTTTCGAAAAATTTGATTTGCCTAATTTGCAAATGTGCAGCTTCGGGAATATATCGATGACACGGAGGACTACATTAACATCCAGGTAACTGGATTGATTAAGTTAGTAGTAAAGCATGTTTCTATAAAGAGAATCAAATAGATTAAAAGGGGGAAAGCACAAGTTTTGCGTAGACTCAAGTCAATGTTTTCTTTTTCCTGAAATTCTAAGTACTTTCTTTTTCCTCAGCTTGATAATCACCGGAATCAGCTAATTCAGGTGCTTCTCTCTCTCTCTCTCTCTCTGTTCATGTTCTCAATTGTTTCTTGTTTAAATGCGTACCCAAGTAGTCGACTTCTTCATTTAGTTGCTAATGTTCAAAGCCATTGAATTGATTTATTTGATGTTCTTTGTCTCCTCTGTCTATGGTTGCAGCTAGAGCTCTTCCTGAGTTCAGGAACTGTTTGTTTGTCCATCTATTCTTTGGTTGCTGCCATTTTCGGCGTGAACATACCTTATGATTGGAACAATAACCATGGCTACATGTTCAAATGGGTAGGCCTGAACGCTTTAATTGACAACTTCATCTTCTCATCTCCTTCTCGACTTCTTTTCTTGATTTCACTTGTCCTTAAAAAAAATAAAAATGTGTCCTAATACTGGCAGGTTGTGATCGTGGCTGGAACTGCTTGCACATTCTTATTCTTCCTTATAATTGCATATGCTCGTCATAAGGGATTGGTCGGATCTTGACTTAGTATCTCTCAAGCTGGCCTTTGGTACAACTGATGGCAGGGCCATGAGGATGGAGTATGTTTTGATTCAGATAGCTGAAAATTGTTTTACTGGTGTTGCTGAGATTGTTGATGCACGCTTATTTCCCATGTAAGTTGATAAACCATACAAGGGAAAATACTTCAGGACAGTATTCATTAGCAACAATTGTAAATAAAGGTTATAGGGAATCATTTTTCTCCCCTTATTTACATAAATTTTCTTGACTTCACACAGGATGACTGGTTGTACCACAAATCTTGTTACATGCTATACTTGTAACTAACCTTCGATAATTGGTACATACACAGTTAGCAATTCTTAGTAGATTCCTATGGTGTTCTCTTTAGCGCGTTGGACCATCTTGCTCAATCTGTACAAAGCCCTCATGACATAAATGCTGCATGTATTTTGACAGAACTGATTATGATCGGATTCTTCTCTTGTTTATGTGGATGGCGTGATTGTCATATTCGATATTACCGTTTGATATTTGCATATCCTCAATGGACAATTAGAAAAAAAAGAAAAAGATTTTGGAGCTTGAGCTTCCTTGGAGATTTGGTGTTGTCTTTTGTGATTGAAGGTTCATCTTCTTTCTTGAACACCTTCTGAACTTCTAGATTAAAGGGGCTTGATCCTTTTCAATTTTTCAATTTATTGGAGTTTTGACATAGATAAAGAATAGACTCTGCATCTTTAAATGAGGCTTTGAGTTTCAGCACTGAACAGAAAAAGAAATTTCAGCTTCCATGGCCATAATTTTTGCTGATCTGTTATAAAATTGTGTATTGAAGTGAAAGTGTAATTTCATTATGCACGATGTACTCTTACTGCTATCGCAATAAATTAGCTTAACCTGAAGTTCTAGTCTGTTCAAAAGTTGAAGGAAATTAATTGCTTCCTTCCATGTCTTTCTTGGCTGGTTTCCAAATGGTCTAAGCTTTTAGGAAAAGTCGGTCCGTCTAACAATTTGTTCGTTCGTTTTGCTCACTTTTGACGGATTCGTTAGGTTTTGCTAGAAATTCTTGTGAAACCATCACCCTGAAATATCAAGATGCCCTGGATATTCAAACTATCTCGTTGGCTGCATTTAATAGTTAGGATAAAATTTGGGATATGCTGAAATTTATCATATCCTACATTTAGTGTATGCATAAAGTGAGATATAGAGGACATAGATCAAATAAAATTATCTCATTAGAGATATGAAATAAAGGTTGATAGGAATTTTAACATCCATGATAGGAAAGTTATTTTTTTGAATAATAAACTTCTTAAATTAACAAATTAAAATTATATTTCAATATAAATAATATTTGAATTCTAATATAATAAATTCAATAAAATAAAAAATAAAACTTAGTTATTTTAATTTAATCTTATTTTTATTTATATATTCGAATTTAATTCTATTTTATAAAATAAAATAATTATATAAATATAAAATTTATAGCTATATTTTTTTACATATTTTAGGTATATTAGTATAGTTTACTATTTAATAAAATTTTATTAGAGAATGATGGAAGGGGAAGAAAGAAAAACAAAAAGATATTAATTAAAAATAAAGTAGACAAGAGTGTTACGAGAGATTTTTACCATTTTTGTTTGTAAAATTTTTGGTTCATTTATACTAACAAGCCATTTATATCAAATAATATATATGATATGATGTGAATATATCCGATTTTACTACCGCAATTAGAAGTATGCAAAAGAATCGGGAATCGCCTGGATTGCTTGGAACAAGATCGGACCAAATAGAAACTATCAATCCCCATGAGTGCCGATCTGATTCCCAATTTCAATTTAATGGAATTGGTATGTTCGGTTCTTAATTCTACCCATCCATTCGGACTGGATTGATATATATATTTAAAAAATTCATATTAATTACTTAATTATTTTGTAATTTTTCGACCAAATATATATGTTTATATATGCATATTTGTAGTTATTGTACATTTTTGACTAATTTTGTCTCTTGGATATATAATAGGATTAACTAATTTTATCTCTTGGGTGTGTAATAGGATTAACTCCCTTACCTCTCTTTTTTTTCATTCTAATAATCCATTAACTTCTGTGGAGGTTACGACTTTTAAGGTAGAGTCTATTCACCACATGTTTATGGTGTCAAGAAACCCTAAGGGCACCACACCATAACTTTCGGAGAAATTAAGTTTTTAACTAACGAGTATTATCTATTCGCTCTGTCCTATAATTTTCAAATGGCTGGCTAAACAAGTTTTGTTGCTCTAAATAGAAACTAGGTTCATCATGATATTAATTAATGAATGCAATTTTGTAGGGATTGTAAACTGGATCCATGAACCCACTTGGGAACCGAACTGGACTGATAGTTCGGTTCCCAGGTGCATTCATGAAACCAACAAGCGGGTCCCATTTTCAATTTTTTAGAATGGCTTCTAGTGGATAGTTCTTGGTTTCAAGGTGGGAATCGCTCATTTGGACCATGCTCATTCCCAATTATATAATTACTAAATAGTATACAAGATATAACAAAATTCATAAATTTCATATTTTATCGTAACTAATATAATCCTGATTAGAAATCCGAACAGTTAAACGTAACTTTTCCCTCGTTCTTTCACGTTTGCCCTGACTACGATCCCCTCTTCTTAGCAACCCTACTGCACGACTGGCAGGCAGTCTAGCCTGAGGCCACAACCGTAGTTGGCATAGCTGGCGAACGTGCAGTGGTTCGCTTACTGGAAGTTGGGGATGACTACGGGTCAGCGAGGGCGCAGTGGCGATGGGGGACGAGAATGATCTTGCGTGCTATTCATGGTGGCGAGTAGAGTTGGCAACGGATGGGAGGGGCCAGATTTGGAAAGGAGGAAAAGGGTAAAAGGTGAAAGAAAAGAAAAGAAGAACGAAATAATTGATCTAGATTGTTAAAAATGCATTGTGCTAGTATATCGGTGTCTCAAAAAGATCCATCAATTTAGATGGTATCCAATCAAAAATAGAAGCATGAATATGATGCCTTGATAACTAATAAAATCAGATAAAATACTTGACAAACAAAAAAGAAAAAGAAAAATAAAGCTCAATATACAAAATCAAAAGCGAGGATGGATAATGTTCCAAAGTATTGAAGCCCCAATCTTATATGAATGTTGGACATTATTCAATACTGTAAAATTAAAAAGGGTGGGAAACGTGCATCACGAAACAATTTGATTTCAATATGCAAAATCAAAAGCGAGGATGGATAATGTTCAAAAGTATCGAAGCCTTGATCTTATATGAATGCTGGACATTATTCAATACTGAAAAAATTAAAAAGGCTGGGAAACGTGCTTATCACGGAATGATGTAATAGGTGCCTTTTCTTTCTCACGAGGATTACTTTCTAGATGCCATGTTCTTCCCTTGGCAAGTAAGACCAAGTATCATTCTGTTCTAGAGAAGTGGGTACCCTAGAGGGTAACATGTTGATTAGCTTTTGACTTTTGACATTTTTATATCTGATATTTCGATTTCAACTTTGAAGTGTAGAATTCGTTATATCTTTAAAAAACAGCACATTGACATTTACGATCATCTATTAAGCTGGGATCCAACTGTTGGATGCTATTAGTTCCTCTTTACCTCAAAAGTTAACACAAAGAGTGTCACTTTTCACTTATACCTATAAATCGACCATCGGTCTCTTTCACAATCGATGTGAAATAAACCCAACATTCTTCTTCTCATTATCAGTCTCTTCTACAATTGATGTGGGATATCTCAAAAAGTCTATTCTACAACCAATATGAAATAACCCAATAATCTCTACCTTACATATCACGCCTTGGTTGGAGTTGCAATAACCGAGATTTTCCGTATGATTGTTAAGTTTAGAATTATTGGTAACCTAGCTCTTCTACAGGGAAAATTATCTAAAAAATCCTAAACCTATTGTTTTTTACCAATTCAATCTTAAACTTTTCAATTTTACCAATTAAATCATAAACATTTTTATATTTTATCCAATTGAGTCTATCTAGTCAATTTTGGTCGGAATTCATTAACATGAACACCGATTGTCCTACACGGCATGACCAACGTCGACATTGATAATTTTTTTATAATATTTTAATATTCTTTTCAATATTTTTTATTAATCTTTACCCTTTTTCTCTACTCCTTCTCCTTTTCCTTTTTCCCTTCTTTCTTTTATCTTTTATCTTTTTCCCTTTTTCTCTCCGCCGGCCACCACTAGGCCTTGTCGATGGGTGGCAGAGATCACCAGGCTTTGGCAATGACACCCCGCCTCCTAATCCTACAGTTTGCTGTGGACAGCGGCGGACGGTTCACATCAACGCATCGCAGGAGCAGCCGTACCTCTGCCTCCAATATCCGATCTACAAGCGAAACGTTCGGTCAAAAACTTCAAAAGAAGAAAGTTTTCCTTTTCTCCTCCTGTGAGATCTGTTTAGATATAAAGAAGACTTCCCACCTAAAGACGTGAAGGTCTCGCGGTCACGGTGAGAGGGCCTGTGGAGGTTGAAAGCGATTGCAGAGACTGAGCTGGGAAGGCTGATTGCTGTGAGGGAAGCTCAAGCTCAGAGACAAGCCCAGATATTCCTTTTCCACCGTCATGTTTCCTTGATTTTCTCTACGCCTCTTCTACAGACACAGCGGAGAACACCCAAGAACCGTCCCTTCGAGGGGATTCACATTTCCTTTTGAGGCTGAAAGAATAAAGATTTTGTCCATGGCTGGCAGAGGTCACTGGGCCAGGGCAGGGGAGGGCAGCCCTTCACCCAGAACGGGTGAGTGTGAGGGTTGCCCTCACCTAGGATGGCGGAGGGAAAAAGAGAAAAAGAAAAAAAAAAAAAAGGAAAAAGAAAAGAAAAGGAGGGATAGAGAAGAAAAGAAAAAAAAGGAAGAAAAAAATTAAAAATTTGAAAAATATATTAAAATGTTATTAAAAAATTGTTCAGTCAGTGCTTGTCATGTCACATAGGACAACCAACATCTACATTAGTGAATTTTAGTTAAAATTGATCGGATGGACTCAATTGGCAAAATTGAAATATTTAGGACTAAGTTCAATAGGTTTAAAACCTTTTGGATAATTTTCTCTCTAATACCGGTGTTGGTGGTCTTGAACATTTCTTACCTCAAAAGCTAACTCAAAAACAAAAATTTTCCTCACATTTATAAATCGACCGCTAGATCCTTCCATAACCCCAACACCAACGTTTCTTTACCAATTAATCAGAGTGTGTTATTCTTCCACTTTGCATTCATGCTGTGCGGTTGGCTATATAAAGAGATGGACGCAAGAGCATATAAACAAGCAAGTCACTCAACTTCTTCTTTTTCGTCCTTCGTATTAACCTTACTTGATCTCTTGTTTTCTTCCTTCCATTGTGGAGGATACACAGAGAAGTGGGCATTGTATGACCCCTCTCACAGCAGCGACATGGTGAGTATCACAGCCAATTCGGCCATAACCAACATCATTAACAAGCATCAATTCATAGACTCGATTATAAGAGAACACATTTATGATTCCTCTATTGAAGAAAAGTGCAATGTGAACAATCTCTATTGTGAGAGTATCTTGTGAATCACAAATTTTTAAAAAAGTGGGCCATAATAATTTTTAATTATTTATTATTAATTTTTTTGTGATTCAGAGAATAGACTGTTAATCCCACACTGAATTAAGAATGATCATATAAGTATTTCTAAAAAAGAGGCATAATAAATGGGCCCACAATTGAGACAATGTGGGAAGGTGGAAAAAGCATTGGGATAAAATGGTCATACCATATGGAAGGGAGGGTGTGAGTTAGATGAGGAAGCAAGAGATAAAGTGGTCGAAACACATAGGAGGGAGTGTGTGAGTTAAAACAAGAATGGAAAAGTGGCGACCCATTTTCATTCTAACTTTTCTAAAAATTAAAACTACACTTTTACTTCATTTATTACCATAAAAATAAGAGCTAATTATGCATAATGAGATTGTAATTTCACCACAAGACTGAATGTCTAAGAAAAATGCTTATGTGAAGGACTACTTTAAAAACTATTTTAGAACACAAAAAATTAATAATAAATTATTATTGGGTCAATTTTTTCAAGAATTTGTGGTTCATAACATGTTGTTACTCTTATAATGGCCCAAAAACTATTATATTGGTAAAGCTCAAATATTTTTGTGTAGAGATGTCACTGTTGAGTGTGTTCTTTTCACAAGCAAAATGATACTTGGTTTCATCTGCTAAGGAAATTATATCATATTTAAAAAATAATTACCGTTGAAAAGAAAAGCACATATTATTATTATTTTGTCACGTGGCCCATTTCGCACCCTTTTCAATTTTATGATATCGAAATACGTTAAAAAGTTTGATAAGATTAGTGCTTCGGTCCTATGACCTTGGAGATTTGGTGCCATCTTGTGTGATGAAAATATTTATCTCAGGCGAAACATACCGGTGATCTTCTTTCTTTAAAAACCTACTAAACTTAGATAAAAGGGGCTTGGTCCTTCTCAACTTGAAATTTATTGGAGTTTTGCATAGATAAGGAATAGAATCTGCATCTTCAAATGAGGCTTTAAGTTCAGCGCTGAACAGAAAAGGATATTTCAGTTTCCGTGGCTATAATTTTTGCTGAATTGTTATACATTTGTGTATCGAAGTGAAAGTGTAATTTCATCATGCACGATCTACTCTTATTGCTATCGCAATAAATTAGCTTTAACAGAAGTTCTAGTTTGTACCAAAAGTTCAATGGAAATTAAACTTCTTCCTACGTTGTCTTTCTTGGACCATTTCCTAACAGTTTAAGCTTTTGGGAAAAAAAAATCGATCTAACAATTTGTTCGTCCTCTCTTTTCTCTTTTCGTTTGCTAGGTTTTGCTATAGACTCTTTTTTTGCTAGAAATTCTCATGAAACCATCACCCCCGGAAAAATCAAGATGCCTTGAAAATTCAGGCTCTCTCTCTCTCTTGTCGGTCACGACGATAGAGGAAGAGTTGCATGCTGCAGTCCCCTCTTCCAAACAACCTTACTGCATGACCGGCAGTCCAGCCTCCGGTCACAACCAGAGTCGACACTGTCGGCAAACATGCAACGGCTCGCTTACTGGGAAGTTGGGGGATGGCTAAGAATCAGGGAGAGCTCAGCAGCAATGGGGGACGGCGGCGGACGACAATAAGCTCGCATGCTATGCAAGAGTGGCGTGCAGATTTGGCAACGGATGGGAGGGGGGAAGATTTGGAAAGGAATAAAAGGGTAAAAGGTGAAGAAAAGAAAAGAAGAACGAAAGAATCGAACTAGACCGTCCAAAATGCATTGTGCTAAGATGTCGATGTCTCAAAAGATAGATGGATGAATCTCATGCCTTGAGAACTAAGGACGTGGATGATAATTAAGTTTGCTACTCTATTTTTTTTTTGTTCTCAAGAATATATTTGGAAGAAAAATCTGTTTTGGTAATGTAATTTCATATACAAACTTTTAGTCAAAAGTAGGTTTGGAATAAAAATGATAAATAAAAATTTTCTAATTTTCTAATTTCTGGAATAGAATTGAGAAATAAAAATTATTTTCATTGCTTTGCTTGGAAGAAAGATATCTAAGAATGTTTATCAAACGAATTTCTATTCCAGAAACAGAAATTTTGTAGTATTATCAAATACGCATTTTTGCTCAAAAGCTCATGTAGTGAATAAAAGTAGAAAAATCTATTTTTGGCAAGAAATTGTTCCCAAAATGGAATGATAATCAGTCACACCCTAATAAACTTAGATAAATTACTGACAGAAAAAAGAAAAAGAAAGCTCAATATACAAAATCAAAAGCGAGGGTGGATAATGTTACAAAATTATCGATGCCCTAATCTTATATGAATGTTGGACATTATTCAATATTGTAAAATCGAGAAAGTGGGAAACGTGGAGCACGATACAGCGTGATAAGTGCCTTTTCTTTCTCACAACGGTTACTTTTGAGATGCTATGTTCTTTCCTTGGCAAGTAAAACAAAGTATCATTTTGTTCTGGAGTAACAGGACCCCGGAGGAAAACATCAATTAGCTTTTCACTTTTGACTTTTCATTTCGAATTAGACTTTGAAGCATTGAATTCATAATATCTTTAGAAACTCATTCACACTTATAAATCGATCATCAACTCCTTTCGCAATTGATGTGAGATAACCCTTGTCGGAATCATAATAACATGCAGGATATTTGCTATTGAACAATCTCCCCATCACACATCAGAAATTGTAACAACATGTATGTCATACAGGCCTCTTCTACAATCGATGTGGAATATCTTATCCTAGAACAATTACACCAGGCCATGATTGAAATCGTAACAACTCATATCTCATAACAGCTCCTTTTATAACTGATGTAGGATAACCCTATGCAACAACTTGTATCTCCATGACCATTAGGTCCAAATTTATTGGTAAGTGGGCTCCGATGTTAGTGTTGGGTAGTCTTGAGCTTCTCTCATCCCAAAAACTAACTTAAAGATAAAACTTCCCCTCACATTTATATACCGACCACCAACTTTTTCTACAACCATGTGGTGTTTCTTTTCCAACTAATCAAAGTGTTATTCTACCACTTTGCATGCATTGCATGCTGCCCAATTGGCTATATAAAGACACGGACGGAAGAGAGAATAAACATGCATGTCACTCATCTTCTTCTTCCTCCTTATTAAACTACTTGATGTGTTGTGTTCGTCCTTCCATCGTGAAAGACACATAGAGAAACCCTCTCACGGTAGCAACATGGCGATTAACATGACCATGATCGACTTCCTCGACGAGCATCAGTTCATAGACTTGATGATAGGAAAGCAAGCTTACGATTCCTCTGTTGAAGAAAAGTGCAATGTGAATGATCTCCTCGGCATCGTCAACAGCATCCTTTCGGGCGCCATCCCGCTTGTCAATAAGGAGAGTGGCGACAAAAAGGTATTGAATAGGGACCGGTATCATTTGTTAATGTTGAATTTGTGTAGAAGTTGCACCTAATTGTTTGAGTTTTTATTATTGCAGGTTTCTATGGATGTCTCGGAAACCATTATTTCAAGCAAAATTTCACATTTGATATACGAGATCAGTTGTCAGGTTTGTTATTATTATTAATTCTTGTAACATGGTTGGGGTATTCTGATCTTTACGACCCAAATGATTTTCGAGGGATACAATTAAACTGCCTCATCTACATGCATCAAGGGAGGTTCCATTTGCATGATTTAATATAAGTGGGCGAAATGGTTTCAAAAACTTTTTGCATTCTTCTAGGTAGGGCAATCACGAAGACGTGTTAAGCTTTTACTTTACTAAAACAAGAAATAGCAGCAACTAGAGGAAGGTGAAAGCTGGAAATCATGTAATGTTGCTTCAACACACAAGCATTTGTTTCTCATTCATAGTAGAACATAAGAAGTAATTATTACATTAGAGTTCTTACATTATCCTTCTCATAAACTCCATTTGTTTCACAAAAAATCGATGATTTAAAAATAATTTTCCTATTTGTACAACTTGAAATAATTTGTCAGTCATGAATGATGAAAATATTTTTCATTCATTTACTTTTATAAATAATTCAAGCAATTTTTTTCTAAATTTTTTTCCATATAATTTATATTCCACTGAAAAACACACTGTTATAAATAAAAATTGAGTAGCTTTCCAAAAAATAATCATTTTTCACTATTTATGATATGAATCCTGAGATTTTGTTTTTATTAAAGAAAGATGCCACTAAGATAACAGTGTATTAATAAATTTTAATATACTAGTTTTATGTAACATTTGAGTCATATCACGATATAAAGCTAATCATATTATTTTTGAATTCCTCGTCAAAATTAAGAAAAATGATATACAACAATTTCAAGAAAAACTGGGGATACTTTTATTTGTTTTCAAAAGAAAAAAGAAAAAAGAGATAAAATGACGTCGTCCTCCTTCTTCAGATGACATGCATGGCTGAGCGCCGCAAAAATGTAGAAGATAGGTTGGGGGAGATCTTCTCCAAACTATCAAGCTATCGACCGACCACCCAAGTCCTGTTGGTCCTCGCGGCCTTCGCTCTGCAATACGGCGACTTCTGGTACATCTCCCAAGCTCCCTCCGATGGCGGAAATGCCCTGTCCAATTACCTCCTGAAGGGCCTGAGCTCACTTAAGAAAAAGCTCATATCTGATGATAAGGCCGCGGCGATAATTTCTCTCAACGAGGTGGTCCGCGACCTATTGGAGTGGACCGCTTCCCTGGTTAGTCTCGAGAAGCTGGTGACACAGCACCGTTGGAAGCACGTGCCTCAATTGGCAGAAGCATTTCGGACAATGCCCAAATGGAGCTGCGAGGCCATCATCGCCATTCTGGCCACCGGGGACTATTTCGCCTGGCTTATGGATGATAAGTACGACGCCTGCTTCTTGGTTTACTTCTTGGATACTGCATGAGTGCGCCGTGTGTTTCTCGAAATGCCCTGAGAGGAAATGCATCTTTTCGTTTGCCTGTTCATCTGTCGTTAAGACCCTTTAGATTTTGACAAAACGAGGTCACGGGAACACTCGCATCCGAACCATGCGACTGTTCATATGCACTTTGCCCTGCTGTATGCCTTGTCTATAACCCTGCGGTTATCCTGGTACTGCATGGTGACGCATAAGAATATGGGGCTCTGCTTTTTCGGTCTAGTGATTGATAGTTACAGCAATGATCTCAGGTGGCCAGAACCATTGGATCTGCATACTCTAGTGTCGAGCGTGTTGGCCAAGAAGAGCCCTGTTCTTGCCGCAGTCAAGGATTGCAAGAGGGGAATAGGTAGACCAGTCATGGATAGTTGATATAGTGCGTTGATTTTCTTCTTGTTTTAGACGGCTCAGTGTCCATTTCGTTGATGATAGAACGGAAGGAGGAGTATGAGAAGTACGTGAAGAGGCTCGAAGCTGCTGTGGACATGGTGGACTTTCTGAATTCAATGCTTACTGCGAAGGATTCCTCGCAGGATCCAATTGTTACTGGTCCCAACGACACACCGGTTTGCCCTCTGCAGAATCTCCTTTTTTTCTTTTTTTGCCCCTTCTTCAATCTATTTTTCAGGAAATGTATACTGTGGAAGCGACAGTCGTGCAACGGCGAACACATTGAATTCCTCTATAGTTTATTCACATTCTTTTCAGGAAGGCAGGAAGCCGAGAAATTCTTCATTTATCAATTGCATGTTTAGATATTTTCTTAGAAGCTTTCTATGTCATAGTGGAAGGAGAGAATATGCCTAATTTTTACGATGCGTCCAGACTGGTCACCCCGGTTTAACACTATTTTCTGTATGCAATAGTTGACTAGTAAAGCGTACCTGATATCCTACAAGAGTGCCAGATAGAGACCAAAAGAGAAAAATTCAGCTAATGCGTACATATATCTTTATGTGATATTTTGGGAAGTATTAAAATTCAATATTCTGGCTCTTTGATGGCTTCTGCTTCTATTACTAACCGGCTTATACACTTCCTTCTTTTCTTGACTGGACATGTGCCAGGTCAAGTTCGAGTCGTTCAGGAAGAAGAGCGTGTTGCTGATTATTTCGGACCTAAAGATCTCTATGGATGACATTGAGACTCTTAGAATCATTCGTGATGATTCTAAGCGCTTTCGAACAATCCGTAAAGAGGATGACCAAAAAGGTGTATCCATCCCGATTCAGGCCGAGAAGGAGACGCTCTATGAGCTTGTTTGGATCCCTATTGTGGATGGGAGGGCCAAGGACTGGGAAGCACAGACAAGTTTTAAGTCTCTGATGCCATGGGATTATAGGGTAGACCCACAGAAAATGAACATGTGGGCACCAGTGTATATCAAGGAAGAATGGCGTTTCAAGCGAGAAACCATGGTCGTGGTGCTGGACTCGTTTGGTCGGGTGGAGAACACAGATGCCATGCCCATGCTCCGGATATGGGGGACGAACGCTTTCCCTTACACAGGGAATGAAAGCACCCATCCCTGGATGAACCCATGGAATTGGCTTCAGCTTGTATTGAGAGAGCTGGTGGACCAGCATGGGACATTGGATGCGGTAAACACGCTCCTCTTTCTAAATTTGCCTTTCATGCTTGGAAGTGGATTTAGTAATTATACACCTAACACTCGTCATGTTCATACAGGATAAGGATGAGTACAGATTGTTTTGGGGAGGACCTTCTGCTGCGGAGGTAGCACCAGCAGCCGTTGCCAGTGGCGTAATTCCCATTGTGAACATGAGGCGCTTCCGCACTCTCTTAAGGAGTTGCTTGATCTGTAGGTTGCAAGCTGTGCAAATCCTGAAATTTGAGAGGAACCCGTACCCGTTGCGCGATCGCATAGTATACGAGATGAGTGAAGCCTACAAGGCCTGTCAAAGCGGCGGGGTTGCAATACTCACCAAGGGGCCTGGTCTGCAGGTGCGGCATGTAAGCCCTTTGAGTGATATAGAATGGGCGATGGAACATGGAGGCGACCATTGGTGGACGGCTCTTGAAGAAAATTTCGAGAAGAAGTATAAAGACGCTCAAGGACAGTCCACGTGCCTGCATGCCAGCGTCCCGGATTATGCCGATCTCAAGGATTTGTACTGTCCCGTGTGTGCCCGAATCATAAGGTATGATCTTTGCCTCACGTGTTGCCATTCCGATTCCGACTGAAGGGGGCTCGCAATGCGCAAATCCCTTAGCCGATGCCAACACTAAATAAAAAAGCTTCAGTTCGGAGCAGGTTTGGTTGTGGAGTGTATGAGGTGTGACAAATGTGTTTTGCTAGTGTGGTGTGTTAATATTAGCCTCTTGGTTCCCAAGAGAGCTAACTGGTATTTACTTTCATATTGCTTGCGATGCGCTTGTACTTCAGGCCATAAGAGCCTCTCATGGCCTTATTGCCATTTCATCGAATAAATAAAGAGATTGACTATGTCATATGTACTATCTTGTACCAACATTCCTGTTCCTTAATCCTTCTGTTCCCCTTCATCCGGTACTGTCGACATATTGTCATATATCAGCCAAGGAACTAATCTATGCTATTCTAATTCCTTAAAATGCGAAGTCGGGATTCCCATATCATACTTAAATTGCCGAATCAATCGAGCTTTTTTGAACTAAGATACTTCAAATATAGAAGTCGCAAACCTCAACTTCTGAAAGTAAGTGATCACGTGCAATAGCACAAATTTTAGAGTTCCTCAAAATCTCATTTGAATCCGTAAATGCATTTGAATGTTAAGTTCACTTGATATTACATATCTGGTACAATGAGTTTTATGTTCGACTTAAATATATTGGTACATATCTTTGTCGGTAAGAACTAGCTTGACATGTTGGGCCATTTGGCAAACGGGCAAGTTAGGCCTGGGGTAAAAGACAATAATTAAGGGGAGAGAGCCCATATAGCCCACCATAGTGCTACTCCTTTCTAGAGACATCAACACAGTCGCATACCACACAGCAAATGTGGTTACAAGTTAGAATTACATAGTGACCAAACCTCTCGTCGATTTGTGTTTCGGACCGCTACTTCATGTAAAATGACTAGTAAGCTTAAGATACATTGATAAGCTCACCAACTTTTGACTCGCGAGTTCCAAGCAGAGGGAGCATAGCTTAAATTGAATATTACAAGGTAATAGCCTAAGGCCTCGTTTGGTTTCTAAGAAAAAGAATCATCAAATGAATTCTCGTGCCAAGTAATATCGTCCATTGGAATAAGGATTCCTTTTCAATTGTTTGGATGAACTTGGCCTTCAAAAAAAGAATATTATTACGGTAATGATGGCCTACGTCTAAAGAAAAAAAAAAAACTCAAACATTATGAAATCCTTACTCCCTGCTTAAGTACTAAATGAGACTGACATGTGTCATTTTTATTCGAAAATTATCCAAAAAGTCATAAACTTATTATATTTTTGTCTATTTAGTCTTAAACATTTTAAATTTGTCAATTAAGTCTATTCAGCCAATTTTAATCGAATTTACTAATTGGACGCCGGCCATCCTATGCGGCATAGCCAACGCTGATGTGGACAATTTCTAATTATATTTTAATATTTTTCGAATTTTTATTAATATTTTATTTTTTCCTTATTTTTTTCTCTTAATCTATGGTTGCAGCTAGAGCTCTTCCTGAATTTAGGAACTGTTTGTTTGTCTATCTATTCTTTAGCCACTGGCATTTTTGGTGTGAACATACCTTATGATTGGAACAATAACCATGGCTACATGTTCAAATGGGTTGGCCTGAATGCTTTAATTGATGACTTCATCTTCTGATCTCCTTCTCAACTTCTCTTCTCGATTTCACTTTTCCTTAAAGAAATACCATGACCTAATGCTGGCAAGTCATGATCATGACTGGAACCGCTTGCGCATACTTATTCTTCCTCATAACTGTGTATGCTCGTCAAAAGGGATTATTCGAATCTTGTCTTTGCATCTCTCAAACTGGCCTTTGGGACAACTACATGGGAGGGCCATGAGGATGGAATATGTTTTGATTCAAACAGCCGAAAATTGTTACACTGGTGTGGCTAAGGTTGTTGTTGCACTCTTATTTGCCATTTGAGTTGATAAACCATACAAAGAAATACATACTTTTTTTCTTGACTTTGCATTACAAGACAATCCAATCAAACCTATGGCAAATTTATATTTTTTGTTAGTTCTCAATGCATCAGAATTTCCAAAGAAAGCGAATAAATAAAAGTGAAAAATAATCTTAAATTTAGGATTTATGAGAGATATTGTGGTCAATTTAAAGTAAAAGGGGCATCAGAAGTCAAAAAAATGGATGGAATAAGCACAAGCTTCTATGCATTTATCCTTTTCATATAATTGATTATTTAGATGTTAAACCTAGCTTACTTATTTATATTTGAGTTAATGTGATTAAGATAAGGAGAGAGTATGATAAGCTTTTAGAGTTAAGGGCTATACGGTAGTTGGGAAAAAGGACAAGTGAATGAAGTAATTTATAATTAATACTACTCAGGTATTAGTACATAGTGGTTGTTTTGATGATCTTCTAATTTCAATCTTTATTGAAAAATTAAATTTAAAATATTTTGGATTTTATATGCAATGGACCTCATTCATAAGAAGTACCTAGTTTTATATATATGGCATGTCTTTTATATGAATTAATTAATGTAAGTCATTTGTCTATGTGGACCCTTGTGGTAAAGTTCAAAGGAATAGCTGTATTGATTGGCCATCCTCAACCTTTTCATTTATAAATAAAAATGCTTAAGATAAAGACGGTAAAAGTGTCACAATTATCTTACAACACTCACTTAAGTGCTGTAACTTTTTTCTTGTTCATTTAAGTGCCACATCAAAATAACTTTTTTAGCAAATCGTCCTATGTGGATTTTTTTATTAATATTCCATTTCAACATGGATATTTTTTTTTAGTTTTTTGTTCATTGTCTACGTTAGCATCGGCGAAGCCATATAGGGTGAATGGCGTCCACATTGAATATTTCGACGAGGCAAATCACCGATGACACTCAAGTAATCAATTTTTCAATTTTGTAACACTTAAGTGAGCGGAAAAAAAAAGATATAGCACTCAAGTGAACGATGTATGGAAGTTATAGCATTTGCGTTGTTTTTACACCAATCATTGCTTTTTGAAATTGCACACCTCAATCGGGGCATCAGGCTCTTGGGACTCTTCCCTGACTTCTTGTGAGTCGGGACTTTCATCAAATTGATTCTCTAGTCTCCTTTTGAAATTGCTCCTCAAAAAGCTTGAGGCATATATCCAGTGTTAAGGGTAGTGACTTGCTTGCCTTTAGTATTTGATGAACAACCACTTGGTTACAATAATAAAGTTTTCTATAATCCATCAAAACAATGTATACACATATCCAACAAGCCATGAACTTACGAATTCATTATGGCTATATACAACTCATACCCGAACCTCCCCATTATCCAAAAGTCTTTCTAACAACGATAACGCTCTCATCTTACTTGTGACTTCTAAGTGGATCGAACACTCACTAAGCATTATTATAAAATAATATCATGACTCATTATCTGTCACGACCCCCTTCCAGGGTCCGAGCTGCGGGTTATTTTCGCGACATCCCAGGCTTGTCGCCGTCCCGATTCATTTTATCTTGTTTATATGCACATGCGGAAGCATAAACAAAATAACAACATCCCCGACAAACATCACTGGAAGAACATGGGACACAAGTATATAATACTACTATTTTCATTAGTAGCTCGTTTACAACTAACTTTCATAGTACATAATATAAAAGGGCTTGGGTCTCCCTATCTCCGCTACCACCGCGATTTCCAAAATTGGGAACCCGTCCCGTTACGGGCCGATATTACTGATTCATCCCGTCAGACGTTGACCCTCCACTTGGGTCATCGGTCCTTTAAAGCCACGAATAGGCCCGATCATTTCACCGTCCGACCAGACATACCATGCCTCGTAACGGTGAGGGACCAATTCGTCCTGTCCCTCGTGAACCCACACGATTGAGGTATACCTCCGGTACATTATCCCTGCTTCAACGTGTATGACGTCTACGGTCGACCCTTCTATTCTCATCGGTAGACCAAAGCATACAGGAGGAGGATTAGCCATCTTATCGACCTGTAAAGGTAAATGGGTGAGTTTTGGGGAAACTCAGTAAGTAAAACCTCTACCTTCAGCTAGTGTGACATTCCTTCATTAACGACTAGCCAGAGCAACTCATGCAGACAGTGTCGATGGCAGATCAATTGCAACTCACATACGATGTCATGACTAATGCAAGGGCTCTACTTACTCACCCATCGACTAGCACATAAACATATATCTTCCACACTCAAGCACATATACAAGGGTTTCACTTACTCACGTGTCGGCTAACACATAAATCCATATTACCCATACTTGAGCATAACCGGCATTCGTGTAGATCACTTTACATCGTCCTGGCTCAACCAGGCCCTCTCGACTCTTGCCGAGGCTTCTCGAGGCCAGCCGAGGCTTCCTGGGTTACCCGGGACATCCCGTTGCGGGGGTACCGCTGACGTTGTCCCGGCTCAACCAGCCCTCTCGACTCTTGCCGAGGCTTCTCGGGGCCAGCTTCCCGAGGCTTCCGGGGGTTACCCGGGACATCCCGTTGCGGGGGTATCATCATATTTTCCATCTTCCATGGGGTGATCTCACAAATGCATCACTTATGCCGGTTCTTATCATTTCCTTAAGCCGACTCATTCATGACTCAACGACAACATCATGCTCATACAGAATCATGCGTGCCGTGCTTTCTACGACTCGAGTCTAATGATGCCGTGAATAACTCTAAGTCCAAGGTTTGGCTCAACCGCTAAGTAATAAGGATCTCGCACCAAATCCAAGGCATGAGCTCGGCATATTTCGATGCCAACCAAGACCTTGTGGGCTTGAGCGATCCCCGTACCAAACGAGACTAGGAATCGGCATGTCTTGATGTCGATCCAAGACCTCGTGGCCTTGGGCGATCCTCATACCGCGCAAGACTTGAGTTCCGACACTTCGTTGCCGACTCAAGCTTTATGACTTTGGGCGTTCCAACTTGCGTTGAACACCAACGACGAACCATGGCATCATCTCGGTCGTGAAATAATCACGCACATGCATAAGATTCACGTATGAACCAACGTACACATAATCTCCCATACAATCACGGTTCAACAAGAGAAGACCGTCTAGTCCTCATGATAGAAATGATCATACTAGGGAGAAGTAAGAGATTCTACTTACCTGGACAAACCTCACGAGACTAGAGAAGCTACTTGATAGAGAGAAAGCGGCTTCCTTGAAAATTAAAGGAGAGAGTGGGCGTGAGGAGGAAGAGGGCGGCCAAGGGAGGAGGAAAGAGGAAGGAGGAGAATGGTGCAAATGGTGAGGGAGGAGGAGAGGCTTCTCCTATTTATAGTCCCCGAGCTCATCATTGCATTTTCAACCATCCAATCCTCTCTTTCCAAGTGGCCCGCCTAGAATCCTTAAGTGGCAAGCCTATTTCTTCAATAATTGAACCTAGGGGATGACTAGGCAAAGCTAAAGATTCTACTTGGCGGTCTAATGAGTAGACGTCATCGACGACGGCCCGCCTTTCACTTTCCTATTGGTCCACTTGTTTCCCCTCATTTATTGGCATTTATGGAAGTTTGACTAGGAATCATCTAACTTGCCAACTAAGTTTCTAAAATTCTATAGGCTCATAATGAGGGTTCGGGTGTCGCGTTCCGATTGGGCCATGTGTAATCCATCTCCATCATAGCCCCCAAGATATTTTTGACCACCATCATAACCTTTGAAAAGTAAGGATAAGCCTTATCCAATAAGGTTTCTAGAGAATTCTTCTCTTTTGACCTTTTCTTAACCAAGAAGGCGGTCCGGAGAATTCCACCATCCGAGTCGGTTTCGGGGCCGGAAAAGGGATCATATGACATGTCTCGAAAAACCAATTTACACGTGCCCGGGGTTCGGGCCGCATACCCCAAATTTGCCCAAACCGCTTCCTTGGGCGGTGGGTCGGCCATGAGGTTTCCCTCATAATTCGATCCTTGGTCCTCGGATCGGTTCAAGGCCAATTCCAAGGCTACCCATGGCCTAGCACTAAGCCAAGGCACTCATGGACCCTAGGAATTATGACGGAATAGCCGGGTCTATCCCGGAGCTCATTCCGATTGGCGCCCGATCCATCCGCATGGTTCATGGCCGGTGCATTACCGATCCATGATTGGACATCACCAATTCGAGATTCCTTTCCGGTCACTAAGAATTAAATAGGGAATGATGCATTTTTGGTCGGAAGACGATCACTTTTGATCAAGTTGGATCGTCCGTGTATCGGTGCATAGCCGGGCGGAATCACCCACGGCCAGGCGCTATGACCAGTCGGATCGACCCATGACCATTCGCCGATCCAAAATCGTCCCATGATCAATTCTTGTGACCGAAAATTCATCTAATGAACTGGTAGTCCCTTCCTATTGGTGTGGTCGGTATACTTTTCATGGTCGACGTCTCGACCAGTTCATGACCGGTCGGTTGATCGAACCATGACCGATCCTTGATCCTTGCCGATCGAACCAATCGATCCAGGGCCAACGGCCCATGGTCGACTCATTCAAGACCTTATTGCCAATCTCATGGGGTCGGTTTTCGAGGATGTTACATTATCTCACTTTTCAATATACGATATACATAAAATATTAAAAATGCATGATAACTTTTTAACAAAATATATGTACAAGATCAATCAGTAAAACCTATTCAACAATACAACCATACTATCAATGTTCTATTTCATTGATTAATTTCATCAAATCACACATCAATGGTCTAATTCATCAACTAATCGAATGCTCATCATCTTACTATAGTCATGTTTAACGCTTGTGAGAGAGGCGACCAAGTTTACCCCTCTTAGCTTGATCTACCACCTATATTAGCCGATGGTTCAGCCCAAAACGACATCCTAAACCATAGTATGCATACTCCACCCCTTAATAGGTTCTCCTAATAGCAAAATGAGTAATAATAACCAATATCTTTCTTCAACAACTCACAATCAACATTAAAAAGCCATTTCATAAATCGATTTTACAAAACAAATCACATAACCTTTCACAATTGCATTTATCAATTAGAGTATATTTTATAAAGAATTTCGCAATCAATACAAATACCTTTTGGCAATTTCCTTCACAAAACATTTAACCAAAGCTTTCACAAATGGCCATTTCAAACTATTTCGTAAGACTTTCCAATGCCTTTTCAATCAACTAAAAATGTAGTAAAGGTTCAATCCAATTTATGCAGGAAATATGCTTTCAATAACTCATACAATATTAAAGCGCTACCATTTTCAAGATATGAGTTTGTGACTCATAGAAGAAATAATATCACTCACTTGTGAAAGCCAAAAACCAACTCATGATGGTCACTCGAACCAACAAACTCTAATACCTATTATTAATTGAAAAATGATATTAAAAACTAAATAAACTAATATTCTAATGAACAACTCGACCAAGCTATACCCATTTGTCGATAAAATGACACCTACACATCAACAAAAAGCTCATCCATAACAGACACCCATTGTTGTCCGTGATGTGTAGCTCGCATGCTAAACTTGTTCGCACCATTACTCCACTAAACCATGATTTATATGAGTTTACTGTCAATAGAAAGCCCTTTCGAAGTATTGAAAGGTCTTAAGCTTCACCGACTCGAAAGAAGGCAAAAGATGGGTGGCAACCATCATCGAAATCAAAAATTTGTAACTGATCCAATAGTGCACACAGACCTCAAAATTCACCCTGTTCATATCATAACTTCAAATCTTATAGCTCACAACATCCTAAAATTTGATTTCTTCATAGTTTTATGACTCAATAGCTCTTGAATCAAATGTAGCAACACATAATTAACATGTCTCTGAATTTTATGCCTTAACCTTGACAATTTCTCTAATTAGACAAATTATAGGATCGAATACTTACCCGGCATTGATATTTGGACTTGAATCAGCTTGTCAAGGTGTCCAGATCATGAACACACAGTGGTTCTCATATCCCCTTTTTCTTTCTTCACCGACAAGCTCCCTTCTTCGTTATTATCGATGGTGGTCTTCTTGCACCATTTATACTCTCTCTTTTTTGGCTCAAATTCTTGCACCATTTACTGAGAAGAAGGAAATAAATGGGTTGGTGGGTTGAACTGTGCTTTAAGAGAAATAAGCTGGCTAAGCCATATATTACAAGAAAAGAAATGGGAAAAAAGAAAAAGAAAAATGAGAAAATTAATAAGAACCGTCCAAATGTATTGTACAAACATGTCAATATTGCAAAAGGATCATTAAATTTAAAGGATATCTAATAAGGAAGATAATGATGCATTAATATCACACTATAATAACTAATTAACCCAGGTAAATAACTGGTCAAGAAAAAACTTAATATACAAAATCAAAAGCGATGATGAGCCATGTTATGATAATATTTAAGCCCCAACATCTCATCTGACTTTTTAATATAATTTAAAGGAGTTAAAACATTGAACCAAAAAAAAGGATTAAAACCACCAAAAAAATCCTAAATCATGTATTATTTGACACTAATACCCCAAATTTTTGTGTTGCAAAACCACTAAATCATGTCCACTTCAACACTAATATCCAAAAATAAATAAATTGTATTGTCAAAACCCCCTTAAGTTACATTTGCTAGTCAGGATAAAATTCAAAATATCATATATAATGTATGGTGCCTACTCAAAACAAAATAAAGTTGAATATAAAAGGGGATATAGCCTAGATAAAATTATTTAATGTGGGAAGATAAGATAAAGGTGGATATGATTTTTAATATCCATAATAAAAATTTTATTTTTCTTGAATAAAATTAAAATATATTTGAATTAAAAAATTAAAAAATTAAAAAATTAATAAAAATAAAATTAATAAATATTTTTTAATATAAATACTATTTCAATTCTAATATAAATAAATTCAAAATAACCAAAGAATAACAACAATTTTGTTTTTACTTATTCCTCATTTTATATATTTGAATTTCTTCCAATCTTATAATATAAATTTAATATATACAAATATATATTTATTACATATTTTAGGTATATTAGTACAGTTTAAAATTTAATAAAATTTTATTATAGAATGATGGAGGGGAAAAAAGAAATGAATTTTAGAAAGAGAGTGAAAAATAAAAAAAAAATAAGCAAATAAAAATGAGGAAAAATTCCAAAAAAGGACCCTAAGTGCCCTTAATTTCTTAGATAAGGGCCTGAAGTTGAAATTATTTCAAATAAAAGCCTAAAATGGTTATGTATGTTTCAAATAAGAGCCTCACTTTTTCCAAAAATTAAGGGCATTTTCGTCATTTATTATTATTATTATTTTTTTCTGATTCATCTTCTTCATCACTGATGGCCAGCCGGCCACTAGTGATTAAGCCCACAAAGCTCGATTAAGCCCACAAAGCTCAAAAGCTCGACGGCCATCTGTGAGCTTTGTCGATGGCCCCTCGCAAATGGCCATCCACTAGCTCGGCGGGGCCGACCTCGCTAGATCTGGCGGGGCCGACCTCGCCAGATCTGGCGAGGTCCGCCTCTCCCGCGACCGTCGAGGGCTGACCTCGTGGATGGCCATCCGCGAGCTTGGTGAGGTCGACCTCACCAGTCTCAAGCGAGGGTGGCCATCCCTCGCCTGTGGCTGGCGAGGGTGGCTGACCCTCGCCCAATCTAGTGAGGTCAGCCTCGCTCACGGCCGACGAGGGCCGACCTCCTCAGGGGGAGAGACGGCCTCGCCCATCCCTCGCCAGCCATAGGCGAGAGTGCCCTTTTTGGATCGGGCGAGGGCCACCCTCGCCCAGCCCTCTATAGAGATTGCTGGTGGCTAGCCATCGGCGATGATGAAAAAGATGAACATAAGAAAAAAGGAAAGGCAAAAAAAAAAAAAATGGCAAATGACAAAAATTCCCTTGATCGGTCGGAAAATTTAATCATCCGATGGTCGACCGATGATCGGCAATGTCAGACCCTTATTTGAAACAATTATAGCCACTCTAGGCCCTTATTTGAAACAAAGTCAACTTCGAGCCCTTATTTAAGAAACTGATGGCACTTGGAGCCATTTTTTGAAATTTTCCCTAAAAATGAAGTAGGCAAGATTATTGTGAGAGATTCTTATCATTTTCGTTTCAGCAATTTTTAGGTTCATTTACTTTTATATTCGTTTATACCATACAATATACATGATAGGGTGTGAACATATATGATTTTATTATTGTGATTCACTAAATAGTATATAGGATACAATAAAATCCCCAAATTTCATATTATATCATGTTTTGGTTAGAAATCCAAACAACCAAACGTAATATAAATTTAAACTAATGTGACAAAAAAAAATACCCTCCATCACCGTTGCGTCAAAGACCACCTTCAAAATTTAACATGGTGGCTTGTGTGGACAACAACAGGTGAACAAAATCAACATGAATCTAATGTGGCTATAGGAGTATTAAGAGAGAGAGAGAGATCATGTTACCGATACAAGTTTGGAGGTACTAGTAACATAGAAAAAAAGTCTAGGGTATTGGTAGAACTTATGATCTTTGGTAGTTGAAGCAGAGTATTATTGTCAGCTAGTACAAGTTTAGGGGCATCGGTAACATGAGAAAAAAACTAGGGTATTAATATCACCATAGGCAAAGTCTAGGGTTTTTTCATAGTAGGTGGGTGGTATTTTTGTTACACTGATAGTGATCTAGTACAATTTTAAAATTTTGGCAACACAAAAAATATCGGGCTTTATTAACATAATAGTATTTTGGTTACTATAAGAATAAAAGTTTATTGGAAGCCACAAATTTTTAAAAGAATGAATTTCATAATAATTTATATTTTTTATTTTTTGTGATAAAAAATAAATTATTATTTTCATAATAGATTAAAAATCGCTACATATCATTTTTTCCATTTTCTCTTATTCAAAACAGGTGGAAAACGCGCGACATGAGGCGCTTGCACTGGGTGCTTTTCTTTCAGGCTGAAAAGTGCAATTGATAATCCACTCACTTTGTGCATGCTATAGCGCGTCGTCCCCTAGAAGACAGGGCAAAACCAGGATATACTTTCCTTGGCGAATGCAACCGAGTATCATTTAGTCCCGTGAAACACAGCCCCTTCGACGGTAACATCGCCATAAATGACCATCACGTCAAAGAGTTAATGACAAGCTTGTTTTACTCATAAAATGCATTCCAGAGCGGAGAGCATTTAGGTGATCTTGGGTCTGGGGTTACTTTAGCTTTACATTTTGTCCTTTTAATTAGGTTACCTTCGGTACGGATATATAATTTTTTAAGAGAAAGTGTATTTGAGCTGGGATCCACAATGTTCCTTTCGAAAACCGTAGGGGCTAATTCCACGTTTACCCTCCCACTTTGCATGCATGCACACTGCGTGGTTATCTATATAAAGAGACGGACGCAAGTGAAAAATACCCATCCACGTCCATCATCATCTTCTTCTTCTTCTTCTTCTTCTGATTAACCGTACTTGATCTTCTACTTTTTCTTCCTCTCGCCATCTAAGAGACATGGAGACATTGGCGGCGTTCTACTCCTCTTGCGGCAATGGTGGCAGCAACATGGCGAATGCCATGGCCAATTCCGAAATAATCGACTTCATCGACAACCATCGGTTTCGAGACTTGGTCATAGGAAAGTCATCTTATGATTCCACCTCTGAAGAGAAATGCAATGTGAATGATCTCCTCCAGATCACCAACAACATATTTGCTGAGGCCATCCCACTCGTCAAGAAGGACGGCGACACCAGAAAGGTATCAAATAGGGACCGAGATGCTCAAGAAGGTCGTTCGTGATGGACGGCTGTGTGGAAGTTGCTCCTAATTGCTTGAGATTTTATTGCCGTTGCAGGTTCATATGGATGTCTCGGAATCCACTGTGCCGAGCAACATTTCATATCTGATCAAATGGATCGGCTGTCAGGTTTGCTGTTAATCATATCGTTTTCGAATCCTATGTCAATACTAAAATATTATTTAGTACATCCGAATTACAAAATAAATATTTATGCTGGATTGTTAATATGCTTTTGTGCATTTGAGATGTTTTTGTTTGATTTCGAATGGAAAAAGTCAAAATGTTCTTGCTGTCTTCTTCTTCTTCTTCAGATGACATGCGAGGCTACGCACGGGAAAGAAGTGGAGGAGAAGTTGCTGGCGATCTTCCTGAAGCTATCCAGCTATCGTCGGACCACCCAAGTCGTGTTGGTCCTCGCAGCGTTGGCTCTGCAATACGGCGAATTCTGGTACATCTCCGAAGCTCCTTCCACCCTGTCCACGGGCATGTTGAAGGGCCTGAGCTCACTGAAGAAGAAGCTCATATCCGATGAGAAGAAGAAGGCGATAACTCCACTCAACAAGGTGGTGAACGACCTCTTGGAGTTGACCACTTCCTTGGTTCGTCTCTACGAGCTGGTGAATGAGCGCCGGAAGCCCATGCCTGAATTGGTGAAAACACTTCGAACAATGCCCAGGTGGAGCTGCGAGACCATCATCGCCATCCTGGCCGCCGGAAACTTTTTTGCCAAGCTTACCGATGTCGATTATAAGTACGACCGCCGCTTCTTGGTTGATATATCTGATACTGCATGAGCACGCCATGTGTTTGTCGAAATGCCAACTAGAAAATACACCTTTGTTCTCCGGTTCTTTTCGTTGTTTTTAAGACCCTTTAGATTTTGAAACATGAGATAACGGGAGACTCACATGCTGAGTGTGCATATGCACTTTGCTCTGCTATATTCCTATGTTTTCCTGGTACAATAAGGTGACGCACAAGAAGATGGAGCTCTGCTTTTTGGTCTAGTGATTCATACTTATTTGCAATGATCTCAGGTTTGCAGAGAGAGACGTGGTGCGTCTTACGTCGAGCCTGTCGGTCAGGAAGAGGGCTGTTCTCACGGCGGTCGTGGCTTGTGAGAGGCAAATAGGTAGCCCAATCATGGATAGTTGATTTAGTTCGTTGATATTCTTCTCACGTTCGACGGCTCAATGTCCTCATTTCATTGATTTTAGCCCGGATAGAGTATGAGAAGTACGAGGAAAAGGTCAGCGTTCCTGTGGACATCGTGGACTTTCTGACAACACTGTTTGCTGGGGAGAATTCCGCTCAGGATCTACTTGTTACTGGTCCCAATGACACGCCGGTTTGCCCTCTGCAGAATCTCCTAGTTTGCCCCTTCTGGAATCTTTTTTCTAGGAAATCCATACTGCTGGAAGCGACAATTTGATTGTGCATGAAAAAAATAAGAAATGGGTAGATTTCCCTTTAGTCTTAAACGAGTAGATTCCTTCTGAGTGATGAGTCATTCTTTGAATCTGAGTTTTAAGGCAATAAACCTGACAAAATCATGTGGAGCAATGATTAGTTAGTTTTCAACAGGATCAGTAAGTCAATTTTGTTCCACAATTTTAGAATAGAATGTTTTCGTGCATGCGGGATGGCATAATTGAATAGGGACTATCAGGTCAACATGTCAGCATATTCTGTAGTAGTTCCAAGAGGTACATTGCAAAGTTTTAAGTGAATGTACCGCAGGATTCATTCCAACTATACGTACTTGTCACTTTATCGGGACGACACGTGGAAATGAAGTTTCTCCACGTAGAGTCGCGACTGTTTGAGAAAGGGACTGATGACCCTAATGGGCTGGACATAGTGACCTATGCTACTTTCCCTTTGTTATGCTGAAAGCTGGTTTAGAATTCGAAATGCTTCTAAAGCTGCTTTATGACGATGTTATGTTTGTCCAGGAAAACCTAAGTCTATAGAATTATTCTGACATTAAAGGATCGCATTATCCTAAGGAAAACTGTAAATTACCTTCCTCGGTCCACATTCATCTTGTGTTCATGCATTGGAGAGACAGAGACAGAGACAGAGAGAGAATAGGAGCCAGGAGGCAGCATTAATTATCATGGATGAGAAACCAAGGTCATGAATTGAAGTCTTTGCCACTTTGATGGTCTTGGAATCATATTTTCTGACATCATTCATGAATTTTTAGGTGTGTTTACTGTCTTTCTGGCAAAAAAAAAAAAAAAAAAAAATCGTTTCCTGTCCACATTATATTCCTTTAGTCTTTACTTTTGTAGGTTATACATTTTTCAGGAGACAAGCCAAGAGATTCTCCATTTATCAATTGCTTCTTTAGATATTTTCTATGAGCTCTTTATGTCATAGAGTGAGGAGAGACTGGTTAACGCCAGTTTTCGTGTCCCGACTGGTCACCTGGTTAACGCCAGTTTTCGTGTGTGATAGGTGATTGGTAAACTGTACACAATATCCCACCAGAGTACCAGATGGAGACCAGAAGAGAAAACTTCAACTAATGCTAGAATATATTCGTTTAGTTTTAGGAAGTATCAAACTCAGTCATTATTCTGGCTCCCTAATTACTTCTGCTTATTTTACTAGACGACTTATACACGTCCTTGTTTTCTTCATTGGACATATGCAGGTCAAGTTTGAGTCGTTCAGGAACAAGAGTGTATTGCTGATTATTTCAGACCTAAAAATCAATGAGGATGACATTACAACTCTTCAAAGTATTCATGCTGATACTAAGCGCTTTTCAGGGCTGATTGAAGAGTACGGCTCGAAAGATGGTTCCAAGAAGGAGACACTCTATGAGCTTGTTTGGGTTCCTGTTGTGGATGCGAAGCACGATAACATCGAAGAACTGCAAAGATTCAAGTCTCTAATGCCCTGGGCTTTTAGGGTAGACCCACTTAAGATGAATAAGTGGGCCGCTACATATATCAAGGAAGAGTGGCGTTTCAAGCGAGAAACTAAAGTTGTGGTGTTGGACTCGCTTGCTTGGGTGGAGAATACGGATGCTATGCCCATGCTACGCATATGGGGGACGGATGCTTACCCTTACACAGGGACTGAAAGTACCCATCCTTGGAGGGAACCATTGAGCTGGGTTGAGCTTGTAATCAAAGAACCAGTAGTCTCACGCAAGACATTGGATGAGGTAAACAGACTCATCTTTCTAAATTGTCAATAGTAGTTTTTGTTGGGTACGCACAGTTTTTGTTCCTATTGCACTTGTATTAATAAACGAGCATGACCTCATGCACGAGAATGATTTGCATTGCGCGTGGATTGGATTGAGTAATCTTACACCTGACATTATCATGTTCTCACAGATTAGGAGGACTGAGTACATGTTGTTTTATGGAGGGACTCCCACTACGAGTACAGCTGAAGTCACCAGCGCAATTCCCAACCTTAGAGTGGTTCACATTGAGAACACTAAGTGCTTCTTCATCCGCTTAAGGAGTTGCTTGATTTGTAGGTTGCAAGCTCTGCAAATTTTGAAAACTGAAATTGAGCCATCAGAGCCATTGAATGATCCCATTCTGTACGAGTTGTGTGAAGCCTACAAAGCCTGTCAAGGAGGCGGGTTCGCTATACTCACCAAAGGACTTGATCTGTCGATGCAGCATGTTGGCCCCTTCAACACGACTTGGAAACAGGTCATGGATCTGGCTATCCACGGTGGAAGGATAAATCTTGCAGAAGCTTTCAAAAAGAAAAATAACAAAGTTCAAGAACGGTCTGCCTGCGTGCACGTCTACATCCCAGATTATCCTGGTCTGGGGGATTTGCGCTGCCCTTTTTGTAGCCAATTCATGGGGTATGATCTTAGCTTCAAGTGTTGCCATTCCGGTTCCAAGTAAACGGGGCTCGCAACGAGGAAGGTCCTTGACCAATGCCAACGCTAAATAAAAAGCTGCAGTCCAGAGCATGTTGACCGTTGAGTGTGTAAGGTGTGAATGTGTGTTTACTACAAGTTTCGTGTGCTCTCGGTTTGTAATACTAGCCTCCTGTTCACAAGAGTGGCTGATACGTATTTCTGGTTTGTATATCTTTCATATGCTTGCGTGTGATGCGCGTGTACGTAGGGCCATAAGAGCCTCTCAGGGCCTTATTGCCATTTTATTGTATAAAGAAAGATTGCCGATGTCATATGTAACATCTTGTAGCAAGATTCTTGTTCCTAAGTCCTGTTTTATTGTTCCTCAAGGGGGTAAACCAAAACACACCCCATCGCACGAACGTGCTCTGTCTCTCTATATATAAGCGAAGGAACTAATCAATACTATTTTTAATTTCTAGAAAGTGGGAAGTTGGATTCTCATATTTAAAAAAACCAGTTATGTTTTACTCGTATTCAAATCGATAGATCAATCAAACTTTTATCAATTAAGATACGTAAACGAACTTGTGAAAGCAAGTAATCCCACGCAATATCACAAGCTTAGGATTCCTTCAAATCTCATTTAATATCCGTAAAGACATTTCGAATGTTAAGCTCACTTGATGGTACGTATCGAGTACAATGATTTTTGTGTTGGATATAAATATATTGTCAGAGATCAAGTAGATTATGAAACAAAATGAATATCATAAATTGAATAAAAGACCAGCAGATATCTCTTTTGATGAGAAGCTAGACAAGTTGGGCCGTTTAGCAAAGAGGCAAAGTTGGGGCCTGGGGTTGAAAGACAGTCATCAAGGGGAGAGAGTCCATATAGCTCATCATAGTACTACTCCTCATCAACATCAATCGCATACCACATAACGATTGTGGTAACAAGTTCGAATTGCATATTGAGCAAACCTTTGGTCAATATGCGTTTTACACACTCTCTACCTTATGTAAAAAGACTAGTAAGCTCTGCAAAAATCTATGATGATAGACTCGCCAACTTTTGACATGTGAGTTCCAAATGAACGAAATACTTATAACTCAAATCAAATATTCTATAACAGATGCGAGGCTCTTTGGGTAGTACCCTAAAGCCTCGTTTGGTTTCCACGAACAAGGAATCATCGGGTGAATTTCCATTCCAAGCAATATCGTCCAATAAAACAAATTCCCTATTATTAGGATGTCCAAGAAATATTTGTGTAGTGGCTTACCCGGGTCGATATTTCAGTCATCATGCTGACTTTTCCAGGAAAAATAATAAAGCTTGTGAATCCTTGAAAGTTGCTGAGTGTATAACTATGTTAGTGGACATGGATTTGTCAAATAAGCAAAGTAAAGATGATATTGAATTAGGGCGATGCACAGCTAATAAAGAAAGGGGAAGGCAAATGCATGTGGCGGAATTATTGATCGTCCCATTATTCTCGCGAGAAATCGATGTTCTCAATTGCCCCACCATTATTTCTTTGCCTTGTTGTGTGAATGGCCCTTCGTTGAATCATAGCATTATGAGAAAGAATGCCTTCTTGTCTAGGCTAATGAAGTAGTGTGCGTGACTCTCGTGGACACGAAGATAAAAAAAGAAAATTAAAAAATCTTTTGTGCGTAAAATTTACTGCATGTTAAGCCTCAGCTAGTGTTTCTACTTCCCACAACATAAATTTCATTTAAATTTGTGTTGATACGAAGAAATTACTCAATTAGTCATAAATCCATTTTATAGATGTTAATATAATTCTTAAATTTTTAATTTTGTCAATTTAATCTTAAACCCTTATACGAAATTTCGATATAATCCTTTCAATTAATTCTAGTAATCTCCCGTCATCATAGGTGGCACATCACTCAATTTCTAATAAAAATTGGTCAGAAAAACTATGTAAGAATTTTTCACAAAAATTTAGGACTAAATTAATATATGTACAATAAATTTTGTAACTGATTAGATAATTTTTCTAATGGATATGATGCTAAGGTGGTGCACAAATTTTCCCATCTACTTTCTTCCTGAGAGAGAGATATATCAAGTAAATTGTTGATATCATTTACCTAACTATTTAATGTGACAACACCTTGTTTGACGAGCATGTGTTCGTCAGCAATAGATAGTAAATCCTTTTTCTTTAGAAGAACGCATATGCCTACCAACCACCAAGACCTTTAGCGATCCGCACTCTAAAAGGAGAAGGGAAAAAAAAGGAAGGGAGCAAATAATGTACAATAAGTGATATGATGTACATTAAAAAGTAATACGTACCTACCGATCGCATTTATTACTTGTAGAAAATGACATTGCACCAATCGAGTATTAGGTCTACTACCGATAGATATTTCAATAGCTTTAGATTGATTTCTATCGACCTATCGTCGGCATTAGACATAGCTCACTCCCTCACCTTTAGAAGGTCATTGATCGGAACTCTAGATTTCATACATGTCAATGTACCTATACGTTTTAATTACATTATTGTCGTCACTCTAAATTGGCCAAACATGCTGGGTCCCATACTCTCACGAGAGCAGCAGCATTGCATAAAACAAAAGGCCATCTATAGTCCAAGGACCACCTCAATTGCTCATGCGAATTATCGCCTCTGTTTTTCTTTCCTATTTCATTTCTTTTCTTCTTCTTTTTCTGGAGAAAAATCTTTCGTCTTATCCAATCTTGGACGAGCACCACACGTTCAAAACGTACGATTCACCACGTTCTCTGTACAAAAATCTTCAATCTGATCCCGTGAAAACTTTGGATAAACAAAAAAGGGTCGACGATTCTTCCAATGTTCATGCCTTGTCGGACAGATAATGAAGAAGAGGGCAACGCCAAAAAAGAATTATCGTTTGGAGATTTTTTTGTACCCTCGAGAGAATTGACAGAGCAATCCAGAATATGGCCATATCACTATGTGATTTTTACCCCTTCATTTACCGTGATATATTACAAAATGTGAAATATTACATCTTTTTTGTTGACCGATATTTTATCCTTCATCAGAAAACTCGCAAGAAAAGAAAGTGCAAAATCAAAGATACAATATTTCTTAAGAAGTAATATTATATTTAAATATTACGTATCGTATTTATCTAACAATTTAAATCTTTTGAATGATTGGTGGTATTATTACAAAATTTTACATGATATTATATTTTCATGCTTAATCCCAATTGGTCACGATTAGGTTTATTAAAATGCTTGTATGTTAAATTATATTTTCATTTATGAGTTTAATTTATTTTAGAATGGGTACTAATGGCTTCACAAAATTCTACGAATATCAAAGTCAATTCACAGATATTTTGAGATTACCCGACAAAATCAATCAATTTCGTATAAACTCGATTATACTGGATTTTCGTAATTTTTTTCGGAGGGAAGTGATTGATTCGATTGACGATATTCCACTGAAGTGAACCTGAAAACGCGGCGGGCGTGGTTGGTATTCATTGGTCATGCATTCCCATGCAAATGTCTGCAACCTCCGACAAGTCAGCATCGCCGTGGCTTTCGTCCTTCTAGGGTTCGGTCGGTTACCATTAATCACGTCACATCGTGTCTTCTCTTTTGAGACCACGTGGTCGAATGGTCATGTGCGTAAAACCTCAGCCGCGCATTCCTTATCTTCAGTACACCGCCATCAGTCTTTGTCAAAGCCCCCGTGAGGTACGTGTTGCTTTTCATTTCTTTTCTTTTTCTCCTTTTCTTTTGCCACTTTTCTTTTTTGATATTTCAATAAGTTTGCTTCTATTTCTTTTTTTCTTTTTTTTTTAGGAATACACATTCGAAAACCCCCATCGATTTTCTGTTTCTGTCGGAGTGAGCATTTAGAAATAATTTAGATGCAAGAAAATGAAACAAAAAGGAAGAAAGAACACACCATTTCCAACATATGCAGTAAAAAGTAAGGTCCTACGATAGAAAGGGAAGTTTTTGGATCCTGCATTACTATAACTGATAATCGAGAGAAACAGCATCCCAAATAATGTACATATTTTTAGATATATCATGTGAAATGTACGATTGTGTAATGGTAACTAGCAAGTAACAATGGTGAAAATTAGGGTTTGCCCACTTTAAATTGAAGTTAGAAATTCCCATCCCTCCTCTCGAATAGCTCAATCATTACATGGAATATTTCTGCACAGTGCTTGGAATAACATCGCATGCAATGCGGTTTGCACTGTTGAAAACTGAAAAGGCTGGCTTTGCATAATGAATGAAGGGCGGTTCCGAGGCGAATGATGGGAATCCAGACAAGAAAAAGTGGATGAAAAAGAGATTCGTGAGAACGCTTTGCCGTCATAAAAGCCGATCATTATGGTCCGGCGATGTTCTGTGCAAGTATAAATGTTTACTGTTCGCCTAGACCTTTCTTTACCTTTTTGGATCGGTAAAAATTGGTAAAAAGAGAGCAATCGATGCATTCAATTTCTATCGACATTATCATAAAGGTTCTCTACCTGTTACACATTCATGTCTACTCGTCCCATTTTAAGTTGTACGAGTCAGGCATTGCAAATTTCACGAACACGGCAAGAATGAAAAAATATCTCTTCATGTGAGGTGGTAGATGCCTAAAGGACGGAATAGTTAGGAATTAATTCAAGACATGACTCGAATTTGAGATTTCATTTAAGACAGGGTGACATTGTACTCATTGAGGGAGAATTGCCAAAAAGTCCTAAACCTATTAGGATTGTGTCGATTACGGTCAATCTTTTGCCATAAATCTTTTTTGACGATTCAGTCCCTAAACTTTTGCGATTGTCATGTTAGTCAAATCCATCCAGGCCAAATTTGACCGGCGGAGGCGCGTGGGGCGCCGGCCGGCGCGGGGACAATATTTTAATAATTTTTATTATTTTCTGAATTTTTTTATTTTTTCCGAATTTTTTATTGTTTTTTTTAATTTTTTTGTTTTTTTCTTTTCTTTTTTTTTCCCCCTCCCCCCCCGGCGGCAGTGGGCCGGCCAGCTCCGACGAGGTCGGCTGTCGGCCACGCACGAGGGCCGCGGCCCCTCGCCGGTGGCTAGCGAGGGTCGCGGCCCCGTCGACCAGCCACCCTCGCGAAGGCGGCCTCGCCGCGGCCGGCCTCGCCTAGATCCGGGCGAGCCGGGGCCACGACCCGCCGGCGGCCCCGTGTCCGGGCGAGGTCGCCGGCGAGGGCTTCGCGGCCCTTGCGCGGGCCTGCGGCGGCCTTGTCGGCGTTGGCCGCCACTGCCGCCGGCGGGGAGGGGAGAAAAAGAAAAGAAAAGAAAAGAAAAGAAACAGAAAAATTCAAAAATAATAAAAAAATTCAAAAATAATAAAAAAAATCAAAAAAATAATAAAAAAATCAAAAATAATAAAAAAATCAAAAAAATATTGTCGCCGGCGCCGGCTGGCGTCCACGTCAGCTCCGGCCGACCAAATTTGGCCGGATGGACTAAATTGGCACAATCATAAAAGGTTTAGGATTGAATCAGTAAAAAAAAAAGGTTTAGGACTGAATTGGCACAACCCCAATAGGTTTAGGACTTTTTTGGCAATTCTCCCTACTCATTGAATATCATGCTCAATACTTGTTCGCTCTAATTTCAAATCACATGAATTGGCATCTTTTTTTTTTTCCGGTTGAGATGAGATGATGATGATGATGATGATGATGATGATGATGATGCTGATGATGATAAAGGTGATGGATTCATGCTCTTGAAAGAAAGGTGATTTTGCTCATGATCAGTGTGATGTTACTTTTTTTTTTTGGTCGAGAAGTGTGATGTTACTTCCTTTAGTGATTGGATGAGTCATGCTGTTTTTAACGAACCCTCGTGATGAAAGTGTGCAATTTACAGTGGGGGAAAGGGAAAGAAAAACGTGTCTGCTTATGTAGCCTTGCTAGTAATAATTGGAGACCTACAAAATTGGAATTTAGAGGGACTATTTTAGCACTATAATAAAATTCATCAAAATGTGTCTTGGCACTACTGAGTAAGTAAAGAAAGTGAACGTGACTTTTATGTTGCATATGAATACAATTGTACATATACGCATGATATATTATTTGCGAATGAACGATCTCGTGATAATCCCTAGTTTTGTAGTTAAAGCACATTCATTAGTAATTCTTCACCCCTTTTAGGAATGAAAATATAAAGTGTAGCATATGCAAACTAGCTAAGATATTGTCACCGTTTGAATAGGCTGAAAAAAAAAAAAAACTTTCAATGTTACAATGGATTGTTGAAAGATTACTACCGTCAAACATGTTTAAATTGCACTAATCTTGCGCTAATAAGAAGATATCTAGTTCAAATGGAGCATAAGAAAACTTAGGAGAACACTTGAGTCATAAATATATTATACTAATGTCAATTTAGTCTTAATTTTTTAATTTTATCAACACATGCATAAATCTTTATGCGATGTTCCAATATAATCCATTCAATATTTGTTGTTGGATATCACCAACGTGTCAATCTATAAGTTGTCGACGTTAGCATACCACATAAGATAGCTAATGATGATTATACTGTCATGTTAGCGGGTTCCTGCTCTAATTCAAAGTTACGTGAATTGCCATTGTCGGCAAACCAACCCCTCTACTGTCCCCCCTCCAAAAAAAAAAAAAAAAGAAAAGAAAAAGAAAGAAGCTGGCATTCTAATTTGCACACTAATTGAACCTCCAACAAATCAATTCCAATTAAAGGGGATTCGCGCTCCAAAAAGAAAGGTAATTTTGGTCTTGATGAGTGTTACATTACTTGTCTCTTTAATGATTGGATGGGTTATGCCGTTTTTAACGAATTCTTGTGGAAAACGCGTGCAAATTTACATACAAAGGATGAAGGGAAAGAAAATGTTTGAATACATGTATGAGTTGTATTAGATAAGTCTTACATCGAAAAATTCGTATGGTATTGAGTAGTTAATATATAATTGATCCACAATTTATTGACTTAAGCTTTTAAATTAATGTGAGTCTGACTGAATATGTTGACATGTTCAAACTTGGCCTTTTTCTCAATGGTCTCTCCAGGTGAAGATATCGAATTTCTACTGTACACTCTCAACAGAAAAAAAGAAACTTGCTTTTTTCTATAGTAGTAACTTCCCCAGGAAGAAATTTTGGGATTCAGTGGCATTAATTTAGCACTATACTAAAAGAGAGTAAATTAAATATTTTATGATATTTTTGGATATTCCCTTATCCTATGTACACAATTAGTATCATCACGAGACTCATTAATAGAATGTCTATGTTCAGGAATAAACGATGTTGTGAAAATCCTTAGCTTTGAAGTTAAATCACATTTATTAGAATTATTTCACCCTTTAGGAATGAAGATATAAAACTCTTTCAATATGCAAACTATCTAAGATATTTTCATTTTTTGAATAAGCTATAAAAAAAATCACTGAATATACTGCATGATGGATTGTCGGAAGATGACTACCACTAAACATGTTTAAAATCACATTAATCTTAAACTAAGAAGAAGATATCTAGGCCATTTGGAGCCCAAAAATTGAATTAAAATTAAAAGAAAATGAAAATGATAAATTTCAATGATTTATTCGAAAAATGAGGAATATACACATCTAAAATAGCTTTTGGAGGAATTTCTGGATTATTTCATGTCGCTCAAATTAACCACTTGGAGCAATTAGTTACCATGACTTTATTGGATCAAAATAACAGAATAAGCAAGAGCAATCATCATCCATTTCGCAACAAAGAAATCATGACGTGTGACAACCAAAATGAAATTAGAGTCAACTTAAAGTGACGCGTGATAGAAGGTAAGGTAAAAAGGGAGCAATTGGTGCATTCAATTTCTGTCAACATTATCATAAAGGTTCCATACCTATTACAAGTTAATCATTACAAACTTCACGAATGTGGCATAAATAAATAAAAAATCTCTTCATGTGAAATAGTGAATGAATACTTGAAAGATGAAGTAGCTAGAAATTACATGACTTGAATTTGAGATTTCATTAAAGATAGAGTGGCATTGTCTTCACTGGATGTCACACTTAACGTTTGTTCGCTCTAATTTCAAGTCATGTGAATTGGCATCTTTATTGGCAAAAAAAAATAAAATAATAATAATAATAAAGGTGATGCATTCATGCTCTAGAAAGAAAAGTGATTTTGCTCATGATCAGCGTGATGTTACTTCTTCTTGTTTTTTTTTTTTTTTTTTGGTCGGGAAGTGTGATGTTACTTGATCCTTTAGTGATTGGATGCGTCATGCTGCTTTTAACGAACACGTGATAAACATGTGCAATTTACAGCGGGGGAAAAGTGGAAATTAATAGGGTCTGCTTTTGTAGCCTCGCTTTTTTATAGAGTAATAATTGGAGACCTACAAAATTGGAACGTAGTGGGACTATTTTAGCACTATAACAAAATTCATCAAAATGTGTCTTGGCATTATTGAGTAAGTAAAGAAAGTGAACATGACTTTTATGTTGCATATGAATACATTCGTGCATATACATATAATATATTGTTTGTGAATGAACAATCTTGTTGTGATCCTTAGTTTTGTAGTTAAACCATAGTTATTAGTAATTTTTCACCCCTTTTAGGAATGAAGGTAAAATTATTTAAAAAGTCATAAATCTATTATAATTATTCCGTTTTAGTCAAACTTATTTTTTTGATCAATTAAGTTTAAAATTTTTATAATTATGCTTAATTCAATCTATCTAGTCAAATTAGGCCGATTGGCATTAACATGGATGTCGAACAGCTCTAGTAACAATATTTTAATAATATTTTTTGTATTAAATTTATATTATTTTCTTTTCTATTTTTCTTTTTCTTTTTTCCCTCCTCCCTCCTTCCTCCTTTGGCTCTAGCGATGGGCTAAAAGGGGAGGCTAGTTGTCGAATTGAGGCTGTCAACCAATGCAAGCTCGCCTTGCCATCCCTACCATCACTAGGCGAGGGCGAGCTCGCCCAACCACTAGCGAGGTGAGCCCTCACCAAATTTGGCAAGGGCGAGCCTAGACAATGACTAGGTGAGGCTAACCTCGTCAATCCCTAAGGAGGCTTGCCCTCACCAATGGCTAGGCAAGCTCGCCCTTGCCAACCCATTGATGGGGTTGCTTCAGTCCGGCAACCAAACCTTCCCTTTGGCCAGCCGCTAAAGCCAAAGGAAGAAGGAGGAGTAGGAAAAATAGATAATAAAAAATTATTAAAAAATTCAAAAAAATATTATTAAAAAATTATCACCGATGTAGGCCGGCATCCACATCAATGACAATTGGCCAAATTTGATTAGATGGATTGAATTTACATAATTGCAAAAGGTTTATGATTCAATTGACAAAAAAAATAAGTTTATGATTAAATCGATGCAATTGTAATAGGTTTAGGACTTTTTTGGTAATTTTCCTTAGGAATGAAAATATAAATTGTGGCATATCCAAACTAGCTAAGATATCATCATTGTTTGAATAAGCTGAAATAGAAAACTTAGAAGATGACTACTATCAATCATGTTTAAATTGCATTAATCTTGTGCTAAGAAGATGTCAAGTCCAAATGGAGCATAATAAAATTTGGGAAAATTTACCAATTTAGTCATAATTATATTATATTTATATCAATTCCATCATAATTTTTTCAATGCATTCCCAAACTTTTGCACGATATTACAATATAATCCATCCAATAATTTACTGATAAATATCACTAACATGGCAATCTATAATTTGTTAACGTTAGTGTATCATATAAGAGCTGATGATGACTAGACCGTCATGTCAGCGTTTATCTACTCTAGTCACATGAATTACCATCCTTATCAGCAAACCACCCCCTCCCCCCTTTCAAAAAAGAAAAAGAAAGAAGCCGGCATTCTCATTTGCACGCTAATTGAACCTCCAACAAATCAATTCCAATTAAAGGGGATTTGTGCTCTAGAAAGAGAGGTAATCTTGCTGATGATAAGGGTGATGTTACTTGTCTCTTTAATGATTGGATGGGTCATGCTGTTTTTTAACGAATCCTCGCAAAAACGTGTGAAGTTTACAGCAAAGGAACAAGGGAAAGAAAAACGGGCCTGCATTGTAGCCTTGCATTTGTGTATAGTAGTAACTTTCACAAGTAGAAATTTTGGGATTCAGCGGCACTGATTTAGCACCATACTAAAAAAGAGTAAATTAAATATTTCACGATATTTTCGGATATTCCCTTATTCTATGTACTCAATTAGTATCATCAAGAGACTCATTATTAATAAAATTTCTATGTTCAAGAATAAACAATCTTGTGAAAATCCTTAGCTTTGAAGTTGAATCACATTACTGACCCAACAAAAGAAGTTAAATCACGTTTATTAGAATTATTTCACCCTTTAGGAGTGAAGATATAAAACTCTTTCAATATGCAAACTAGCTAAGATATTTTCAATTTTTTCAATAAGCTAAAAAACAAAATCACTGAATATACTGTGTGATGGACTGTTGGAAGATGACTACCACTAAACATGTCTAAAATCGCATTAATCTTAAACTAAGAAGAAGATATCTAGTTCATTTGGAGCACAAAAATTGAATTAAAATTAAAAGAAAATGAAAATGATAAGCTTCAATGACTTATTCGAAAAATGAGGAATATATACGTCTAAAAGAGCTTTATGAGGAAATCACGGATTATTTCGTGTTGCTCAAATTTACCACTCGGGAGCAATTAGTTATCTTCACTTTATTGGATCAAAAAAACGGAATGAGCAAGAACAATCATCATCCAATTTGCAACGAATAAATCATTATGTGCAACGGCTAAAATGAAATTAGAGTCAACGCAAAGTGACCCTTGACAGAACGTAAAGTAAATTGGGCAAAATCAAAATAGTCAGTGAAAAGTAATCTGTCTATGTTCCCAAATTCATGAAGAAACTGAAATAACGAAAGTTCGCATAGGATTTACTAGCAAAATTGCACACGCGTTAGTTGTATGCAAAAATTGACCTTTAAAAGACTCTGCAAAGTTGCCTTGTTACAACACATTTGAACTTTTCATTATTATGAGAAATTGTCGACTCTATATTACACTTCTCTCGTTTAGTTTGAGATATCAGTCCAAAGGATCCATCCTTCTAATTCCTACATTAGAAGCAGTGGAGGCCAAATATATGACAGCCTTAAAATTAGAAAAAGTTAAAAATAAAAAAATAAAGAAGCAAAAAATATCAGTGATTGTGTTGATTAAACCCCGCCGGGCCCCGCAATTGACCCGATTGCCACGCGAGAGAAAATGGACAGACTGTTGAGGAAGAATCCACGGATCGATTTCGCAAATCTCGATGACAACATTTAGAAATAAAAAAGAAATTTCAGAAATTATATTATGAAACTGGTGTGAGTTTCCGGATATGAAGAGAATATGTTTTTCACTCTTGAGAATATACAATTGAAAATTCTAAAACTTTGCTAATCGTGACATTAATATTCTGAACTTTTAGTTTTGCGTTATAGATACGCCAAAACTTTTATTAGTGTGATATATACCCTCCTCCGTATATTATTAAAAATCCTAAACTTTTCCAACTATCAAATTAATACAATTGCCCCAAATAAGACGAGGTAAGGGCATCGTGAGCCCCTCGTGGGCCTCACTGACCCTTGCTCAGTGGTTGGCAGATGTCGTGGGTCCTTAACCATGGGCTGGTGGCCCCACCAGCCTTGTATAAAAAGGGGAAAGAAAAGAAAAGAAAAAATAAAATCAATAAAAAAATTGAATTTTTTTAAAATTAAAAAAAAAATTGAGACGGTTGATGTCGATTAGGTCGCCAAATCAGTGATATCCAATCAAAATTAATCCAATCAAAAACTTATATTGGCAATTTGTTAAGAAACTTGGAATTAGTTTGGCAAATCATTTAAATATTTAAAATTAAATTGGTATAATATAAAATATTTAAAATTAAATTAATAAATTATCAAAATATTTTAAATCAAATTGACTGTCATCAATAATTTATGACTATCCAGATAATTTTCCCTTAAAAAGTTTGTATATCCTCTCTCTCTCTCTCTCCAAAAACGTGCAATAATACAAGATTCCAGAAGATGTGGAGATAAGCTTTAGGACCACAAGATTATACATCACCAGATTACCCACTCCCATCCCTACCACAATCGAACAAATATCTCACATGCCTCTTCAGTCTCTTTTCCCCCAACTCCAACCTCTATAAATCGAGCGCCCAAGCAAAGCAGCTCTCCTCACCAGCTCCACCCGAAACCCTAAGCTTCTCTCCCCTGCGTCCCCTTCCTTCATCGTCCTCCCGAAACCCTAGCTTCTCCCCCCCTGCATTCTTCTCCCTTCCATTGACATGGCGGGCCGGCTCATCTCGGCAGTCTTCGGCGGCTCTCAGCGATCCAAGCAGCCCGACCAGGGACTCCTCAACAGCCTGATCCCCATCTTCGACGACGACAAGTTCATGAAGGAGATGGTCGACACCCACGCCCCCGACGAGGGTGACGTCGACGTTCAGGCCCTCTTCGCCCTCGTCGAGAACACCCTCAAAGGCTCGACCGCCATTGCCGACAATGTGGTTAACCCGAACAAGGTAAAAAAGAAAAAAAGAATGTTGTTGGTCGGGTCGGGTTGCATGGTATAATAATGCCGAATGAGAAACCTGGCCCCCTCGAAGATTATTTGAAATGGATCACATTTTCCATTATATAATCAGCTCATGGATTATTTCTTTTTATAAGTAATTATTTACCGAGAGAAGAACAAAAGTCAAAGCCAGTTTTTATGTTCTTTTTAAATTTCGTGATTTAATTGAGTTTAAAAAAATTCAATTTTACTTGAATTATTTTACTTATCCTGTCCCCACATGTTCTGTCTTTATCCTAACGAGACAAGTCAGAACATTCTAAGCTTATTATGCCTGTTTTTTCACTTTTAAATCTTTAAAGTGCGTGGATTAAGTTTTATATCTTTGGACAATTTATCAATTTATATAAGCAATTGTTGATTTGGATTCCGATTATCTTATATGATACAATTAGACAAGAACTTTTTTTGTAATTTTCTTTTAAATATTAAATAATTTTATTTTTTACTTTTTTCTTCTTTTTGCCTTTTCTTCTACCAGTTCCACAAGGTTGGTAAGGGCCAACCTCAGGCGAAACTCGAGCTCACCAAATCTAGCAAGGGCAAGCCTCCCCCAAGGTTGATGAGCTTGAGTTTCGCGAGGTCAACTCCTCCCTGGCCCTTGCTGGCCATTGCCAAGGCCCGCATAGGCGAGGCCAATCTTAAGTGAGCTCGAGTTTGTCGGATCTAACGAGGGCAAGCCTTGAATTCATTGGGTAGCTTGCCAATCGGTATCGCTTGAGACTAGCAAGCTCGAAGCCTCACCCGAGATGGGCTCTTGTCAACCATTGAGACTTGACGACTAGTGGAAGAGAAAGAACAGAGAAAAAGAAAATAAAAATTATTAAGAAATTTGAATTTTAAAAAAAATTATAAAAGTTATCAATATCAATACTGACTATATCATATTATATAGCAGGTAGGAGTTCACGTATAGTTTTTGGCCAAAATTAGTCACATTGACTAAATTGGCAAAGTTTAAGACCAAATAGACACGATTACAATTTTATGATATTTTTAGTAAATTTTTCTTTTTTTTTTCTCTCGCAAGTTTTTGTCTAGTTTTTATTGGAAGAAATTATCCCCGATCAAGCATTTAATTGGCGAGTTATGGATATGAGTACTAGCGACATGTAAATTTAACAGAAGATAAATATTAAAGATATTTATGTTTTCAATCTACCAATTAATTATGGCATGGTTAATAAATATGCTCTCAAGCAGATGGAGAAAATATGGCCGGCTTTTTTTTTAATCCCGAAATCTATGTACTCTATCATCAATTGTTTTTTGTCGTATGTAAAATGCAATTTTTTAAAGCTTGCCTAAATGTTGTAGGACCTATAATACTAGTGACTTTTACTTTTCAAAGAAAACTCATGATTTTCATGGTACGATTTTTATTCCAAAGGGGACATCTCGAATCTTTTAAAATACATAGATAGGAAGATGTATAGAGTAAGAAAAAGCGAATTAAATATCAGGTACGGGATCCTTTGTTATGGAAAGAAAACGTACAAGAGGTCGAGGTGGATTGACCGCTTGTGATTTTGATCGGTGAGGATTAATTCCAGAGGCCAACATGGTGCACCTGAACATTTTGTCGTGCGATCTGGGGCTCCATTTAAATGATTTTTTTTTCCCGCCTTATCACCTTACAATAATTGAATTCGCAGCTAACGAGGTTGGATGCATGCAGGCAAGCTCGGGCCCAGCTGCGACCCCGGAATTTAAGCCTGCGAAGGAGGGTTTCACTCCCCCTCTATCGACAATTAGCGAAGTTACTTGCCAGGTAATACATAGTGAAAATGCCAATCACTTCAATAATCACTTCCATTGCTCTCTGAAATTAGAAATCCCCCTCGGTTATTTGTCTTTGCGTCATAAACATTAAACCCTAGTTGCATGCTCGAAGAGTAGGGTTTGGTGTCGCCACAATGAACTTGGTCTATATAGTTGATATATTGATTTAGAAAGAGCTAGCCAGTTGGCTTAGGACCCTAAAAAAAGGAAATGTACTCACATTATCCGCTTAAATGATTTTAAATAGCAATTACCCCAGAATTTTTTTTTAAAAAAATTTCAGATTAAATGTGGGTTTGGTATGGGGAAATTTTAATGGGCCCGACAGGAATCCTGTCCTTTTCCTATTTGTATGCATATGTGTGCCCACAACTTTTTTTTTTTTGGTAAGGGTGCCCACAACTTTTTCATATTTGAAAAGCAATGATTTTTTCTTCTTCTTTTTTTTTTAATTCCATAGCGAACGAAATGAGAAGTATAGAGTTAAGAAAACATTAGTTTGAATGTTAAAAACACTTAGAATTAGGAAAACATTTTTCCAATTACTCTTTTTTCGTGAAACAAGATGGGGTCAATCTTTGAGGACGAGAGAACCGATAATTATCAATTAATGGTCGATAGATAAAGTCGATTAAGGTTAAACTCTCCTGTGGTGTGTTAGGCATAACCAGTTTATATGCAGTATTGAATTATAATTAGGTGAAATATCTAGCAAGTTCCTATGAGCTTTCTTGAAAATCCAGCGTGATTAATTAGATGTAAATTTATCCACTAGATAGTGAATATCACACTATTTAGCACAAATTAAAAACCATGACAATCAACTTTAAAAGTTTCTAATTTTATCGAACATATTCAAAATTGTGTTGGCAGATTACGTGCAAAGCCTTGGATACCAAGAATGTGCGCGAAACGATGTCCTCGATCTTCCACGAGCTATCGAGCTACTCATTGGTCACTAAGGCCGTGGTCACCCTGTCGTCCTTAGCGCTGTACTACGGCGACTTCTGGCGGCTCGCTCAGATCGAGCCCTCGGACAAGCTCGCGGAGTCCATGGCCGTATTGAAGGGGTTACCTGCAATCACGAAGCCGCTCGAGCCGCAGAAGATCCAAGTGTTCGGAGTGCTCAACGACTTGATCAAGACCACGCTTGAAATGACTCAGAGCATCGTGGAGTTTGACCACGACAGCAAGGATGTTCCGGAGTTGGCCAAGGTCATCGACATTACTTCCAGCGTTTATCAGATCATCATCGCCATCCTCGGCTGCTCGATCCAGTTCACTGCCCTTATTACAACTACCGTGGTCGATGAGTATGCATCCTATGCTTTCGCTGCTAGCTCTTTGTCAAATTTAGCGAAAAATTCATTTTCCTAATAAAGGGTCATTTAATTTCTTGATGTTAGGTCGAAGGGACGGGATCTGCCCGCATTCGCTCGCAAAGTGAACATGATTCATCACAGCATCAAGAGGCAGCTGGAGGATTTTAAGCAAAAAAAGGGTGAGCCACAAGATTCGCATTCGATCAAATAGGATCAGAGAATTTCGATTTTGAATACTCACGAAAACGGACTGACGAATCTGATTGAAGAATGTTTATTAATCCAGAGGAGATTAGAGAGTACCAGAGGCTGCAGCGGCTTTTTACCGCGCCTACGGACAATGTGGAGCTCATTAAGGCGCTGTTTTACACCAAGGATGATCCTCAGCCGCTTTACATCGGCTCCAGGAAGACCACGGTTAGTGTTTAATAACATATAATCAAACACGTAGCTTCAATTTCATGAGGAATGCTCTTGTTTCCAGTTTGAGGAGTGAGATTGATCATATCCGGTTTACGTGTGGTTCAACAGGATAAGATCGAATACCTCAGGAGGAAGAATGTGTTGCTGCTCATCTCTGACCTGAAGCTGTCCTCCCATGACCTCTCGATCCTCGTGAAGATCTACAACGAGCCCAAGTTCCACGAGAAACACGAGATCCTGTGGATCCCGGTCGTGGACCAAGGCAACGAGGACCTGCCCAACGTTTTCGAGAACCTGCAGTCCCAGATGCCATGGTGCTCGACACACTACCCGACGCTGATAAACAAGGTGGCCATCAAGATCATCAAGGAGAAGTGGCACTTTAGGAACGAGCCCATCGTGGTGGTGTTGGATCCTCAAGGGAAGGTTGAGTCCCAGAACGCAATGAGCATGATAAGGATGTGGGGGTTTAAAGCATTTCCTTTCACGGATGGCGTCGTGGCGACCCTTTGGAGGAGGCGTGACATCAGCTGGTTCGAGCTCCTTGTGAACGACTCCATAGCCCCTAACGTGCAAGAAGCGGTAAGTGAACTGGGACTAGCTTGATGAATTTCAGTCTGTCACAAGAGCGTCATTCAAATAACCCAGAAGAACGATCTAAACTGACTCAAAATTGATGATTTTGTTATTTCGATCAATCAGATCAAATCGGAGAAGCTCATTTTCTTGTACGGAGGCGAAGACACTAAGGAAGTGCACGATGTGGAAGTGCATTTGAAGAAGATCATCGAAGATGGGCACTCCATTGTGGCCTACAACGTCGGGAAGATTCAGCTCTTCTGGACTCGCCTCGAGAGCTGCATGTTCTCCATGTTGCAGGGGAAAGCGGACATCCTCGACCCACTGCTGCAAGACATCCTCAAGCTCTACACCAACTTCAAGAAGGACGGCGGGTTCACCCTCCTCACGAAGGGGACCCGGGTCGTGATCAACACGCCCTTGGCCTCCTCAACAAAGGTGCTGGCCCAGTACGATACTTGGAAGAAGCAAGTGAACGTGGATGGCAAAACCTTTGACGTCGCGCTCAAGGAGCACCACGACAAGGTGGTGGCCCCCCAGACGTGCCACCACTTCTACATCCCGAACATGGTCGGGTACGTGCCCGAGAATGTGAAGTGCCCGGTTTGCCCCCGGGTGATGAAGAACATTGTGAAGTATGAGTGCTGCCATGGTGCACATTAGTGTGCAGCACTGGCTTGATGGTTTTTGAGGCCTTTACGGTCAATAATATGGCTCAGTAGGTCAACTGGCGCTGTGGATTGGAGAGAGTGGGAGCTTTTGATAATATGTATTGGAGATGATGTTTGCCATAAAGTGTGTTGTAACGCGATGCAATCTGGTGCTCGTGATTTCTTTTGATGTATTATGAGAATGGGTAATTTGCGTGTGTTTAATTATGAGTAAGTTATGTATGAATGGATCACATACTTCTTTATTAAAGTTTCTCACACGTCTTATCTACTAAAATTTATTGCTTTTTATGTATGTGCAATCTTTCTCCATCTATTAGTTTAAATTTTCGGGTTATATATTATAACATGGTATTAGAACTAGTCTACCTTAGTTTAAATTTTTGGGTTGTCTTTCTGCCTAACATTCTCACACATGCAATTTAACAATATAACCAACGCCAACCTTCTCTTAGTAAAAATGTGGACTAGATTTCAATGTGCCTCTTCCGAACCCGAAAGGTGAGATTTTGTAGGGTCTGGAGTTGAAGCCATTAAAAAGAGAAAAGAAGCATGTGACGGAATCATTGATTTTCTTCAAAAAAATGAAATCCACATTCTCCTATTTCTTAAGTGATACATTAAGAGCAAGACTAGCTCTTAGACTTGATAGACAGAGGAGATGTATATAGAGAGGCCTCTATATGAAGGTCTCATCTTCTGCAGAACTAAGCATTTATATGCAGTCTCACTTTCGCACCTACAAGCAACGGGGGATAATATTCCTAGCTGAGGAACCTGTATATCCACTTCCCCTTCGTCCTTCAGACCTGTGAGTTAGTCTTATTGATTCTCTAGGATTTTTTCTAAAATAATCACTTATCAAAATGAAATTCTCATTCAAAATTTTAAAATTTAGCAAAATTGATTTTTAGTTGTAAAAAGTGCAAAAGATTGAGGGAGAACCTAGCAATCATTGGAGTTACTTCTAAATGCGGAATTATTCATGCTTTAGATTGTAGAATAAAAATTTGCCTTAACAGCTTGAATGGAATTTCATTAAAAAAAATTTTAAAAATAAATCTGAGATTGCGATCCTCATTCAAACTTACTATATAAACACTGGAGATATCAAATTCCGCATGGGAGAGGTTAGCATGGTGTTCCAATTTGGACGGACGAATTTTACCCCATATCACCACCCCTTGCACTGTGTCAAATTCCAACCTTCCAATCCTTATCTTCCAGAGAGTGGTCTTCAATCTAGTCGAAGGAAACTCTTGGACACACATAATTTTCATGTCGGGATTTCCTATTCACATACACAATCATTGTTTGAACGCGTGAATCATGTAAAGCCGTAAGATCGTTACAGTATTTGGTGGAGCATTCATGACTTGAATACTTTACAAGCCCACGATCATTGGTCCCATTTCCTAATCTATCCTCGGTATCAGAAAACTTTGGTTAGTCTATGAGAAATAGGTGCGCAACGATGGTCTGACGCCTTATTCGCACTGTGGTAGTGCGACGAGATGATAGACGAGCGCACCCGGTCGGCAATGGTAAATTGGGCGAAATCTGCAGCCTCAAGCTGACCATCCTCTTACGGTAATCTATAATCTGAGAAACAAAAGGCCAAAAAAAGAGGGTTATGGCGACTAAACTTATCGAAGGAGATTAGAATGTTAGAGCTAGTGCATGTGCTTTTGATTCTCAGACGAAAGATTTCATGAAGCAGTTGACATTTGTCTATGCACAAGTGGATTGTTGCATTATCCTCCATCAAGCTCTTTGATAGTGAGACGAAAAATTACTTTTATGTGCATTGACACGTGTCAATATCACAATGTTCATATATTTCCAAAATGTTTTCGCCAACAAAATAGAGGTCGATCTTTATATTAAGTCGGATAAAATTTTCATGCAATTGATCAGTGATATGGATTAAGGTCGATGCAACAATTGGGGAGATCTCGTACTTATGAGATTAATCTAGTGGTTGAATGGGTGTTTTGGATATGACAAAGTGATATTGTATTTATAACACGGCGTTTTCCACTTAAACTAATCTTTTAGGTAGCCATAGAACCACATAAGAGTAGGCAGGGGCTCTTGCCTCCTCTGAGCTCTCCTCGCTCATAAAAAGTAAACCAATAAGACTAATTATGTAGATTCCGCTGGTGCTAGGGATTATCTTCAGGTCAATTTCTGAAATTTCCTGTTAAGGTATGACCAATCCTTATTAACGTTTTCAAGTTTCTAACTACTTTCATTATTTATTCTCATGTCAAATTGAAATCCTTATTTCATTTTTGTAATTAATGATAAATAGGAAGCATTTGTTCCTTAATATAATCATTTCTAATTTACACAAGCAAGGACTCATAATCTCTAATAACATTCACGTTTTAACTAATCGAAATATTAATGTTATTAGTTTTTGTGTCTTAAACAAAGATAAAACTCTTGCAGTAATCTATAATTAGAAAAACTAAAAGCCAAACAAAGAGGGTTACGATGACTAGACTTGTCGGAGGTAGGTTAGAATGTTAGTGTTAGTGCATGTGCTTTTGATTTTCGGATGAAAGATTTCCTGAAGTAGTTGACACGTGTCTATGCACTAGTGGACTGTCGCATTATCCTCCATCAAGCTCTTCAATAGGGGGACGAAAAACGACTTTTATGTGCATTAGCCAATGTCAATATCACAATGTTCATAATATCAAAATGCTTTTGCCAACAAAATATAGGTCGATTTTTATATTAAGTATGATAGAATTTTCATTCGATTGATCAATAATATGGATTAATGTCAATGCAATAATTGGGGAGATCTTGTATTTACGAGGTTAATTTGGTGGTTGAATGGATATTTTAGATGTGACAAAGTGATCTTGTATTTATAGCATGACGTCTCTCACTTAAAATAATTTTTTAGGTAGCCATAGAACCATAGAAGAGTAGGCCTAAGCTCATAAAAGTAAACCCAAAATACTAATTATGTAAATTTCTCTGGTATTAGGAATTATCTTTAGGCTGATTTCTGAAATTTTTTTATTAAGGTATGACCAATCCTTTTTAACATTGTCGGTTTCTAACTACTTTCGTTATTTATTCTCATGTCAAATTGAAATTCTTATTTCATTTTTGTAATTAATGATAAATAGGAGGCATTTGTTCCTTAACATAATCATATCTAATTTACACAAGCAAGAACTCACAATCTCTGATAACATTCAAGTTTTAACTAATCGAAATATTAATGTTATAAGTTTTCGTGTCTTAAACAAACATAAAACTCTTGCATTGATCTAGATCTAAAAAACAAAAAGCCAAAAAAAGAGGTTACAGCAACTAAACTTGTCGAAGGAAAGACACATGTCATACACAAGTGGATTGTCACATAATCCTTCATCAAGCTCTTCGATAGTGAGACGAAAAATGACTTTATTGTGTGTTGGTGCGTGTCAATATCACAATGTTCATATATCTCCAAAATGCTTTTGCCAACAAAATATAGGTCGATTTTTATATTAAGTAGGATAGAATTTTCGTTCAATTGATTAGTAATATGGATTAATGTCGATGCAACAATTGGGGAGATCTAATACTTACGAGGTTAATTTAGTGGTTGAATGGATATTTTGGATATGACAGAGTGATCTTAATTTTTCATGCGAACAAATGATAAAAAAAAAATTAGTAAAAAACTTGCAGCCGTAAGAATGGATGGTCACGTCTTAACATGAAATTTAAGAAATAGGGCACAAGATATGCCTATCACAAAAGAACTTTTGATAATTAGTCCTTTTGGTTTATTTATCTTAACTTTAGGGGTTCAAGAGAGGCTGAAACCCCTCTTTGTCCCTCTCTAGCTCCATCATTGCCTTAAAATGTTATTTTGAGTTAAAGGTAAATATGGTTTCAGGATAGAATTGTGAATTGGAAATCAGATTCGGAAACCAAACAAGAACTGAGAAGGGAATCAAGAATCCTAAAATCTCTAATTATCTTCCCCGACTCACTTAGTTTTCAGTGGTGTGTATCCTTTCCACTTATCATCTCTATCTTTATATATTGCAATTCCTTTTTATATATCTAATGAGTGAATATTTTGTTTAATCTCTTCTTTTTTATTTTAGTTATAGACCGTCTTAATGAGGAGATTATCATCGTTAAATAAAGTTTACCAAAAGCGAAATGAATGTATGTGGTAAGGCTTATTATAAATTATTTTAGTTTTAGTTTATAGTAATTTTAAATTTAAAACTATTATTAAGTGATTAATTATGATTGTTGTTTCCTTTGATTTCAAGTAATTAGAATTCAGAACAATTTTTCATAAATGATAAAGGTCTGAAGTTGTATAATTTAGGTTTTATGTTACGTGTTTTGAACTTTTTTATTATTTATTTTATTTTACATGTTCATCTTTTATGAATTGTTGCTATTGATAAATGAGAATATTTCATTTTTGTTGTTGCGTTCATTTTTTTTTATTTTTAAAAACCTGTTAGACCTTAGAACCAATGCTAAAAGAAAAAAAAAAAAAAACCCTAGAACCGATCTTAGAATCTATGATACAAGGTAGGTTCCAAGTTTCGACGGGTAAGTTTCAAGTTCCGATAGATAGATTCCAAGTTCCAAACAATGAAAAAATCTACCGACATATATGTTTTAGGTTCTAAATAGAATCTTTAAAGAATTTGGGATTACTCATCTCTATTATCTTTGTCAACCGTAAAACCCAGCGTGAGTCACGAGATCACGAATGCATTCTCAGTCAACATCTTGACGAATGTTGAAAAAGAGAGGAAATGGAGTGGCTAAAAACTAATGATGACGATTACAATGATGTTCAAGGTGACGTCATAGGTCCCCTTAAATACCAAATTTATTTGCAAAGGCCCTCCATGTCCTTTCTTGGAAGGTAGGATCTTGAATTGCGAGGTTTATCTTTGTCAACTATAAAACCCAACATGAGTCACGAGATCATGAATGATTCTCAGTCAACATCTTGACAGATGTTGAAAAGAGAGGAAATGGAGTGGCTAAGAACTAATTTACAATGATGTTCATGATGACATCATAGGTCCCCTTAACTACCAAATTTATTTGCAAAGGCCCTCCATGTCCTTTCTTGGAAGGTAGGATCTTGAATTGCGAGGTTTATCTTTGTCAACTATAAAACCCAACATGAGTCACGAGATCATGAATGCATTCTCAGTCAACATCTTGACAGATGTTGAAAAAGAGAGGAAATGGAGTGGCTAAGAACTAATTTACAATGATGTTCATGGTGACATCATAGGTCCCCTTAACTACCAAATTTATTTGCAAAGGCCCTCCATGTCCTTTCTTGGAAGGTAGGATCTTGAATGTATTTATAGCACGAGTCTCCCACTTAAAATAATTTTTTAGGTAGCCATAGAATTAGAGAAGAGTAGGCAGCGGCTCCTGCCTTCCTTGTTCCTTAACATAATCATTTCTAATTTACACAAACAAGGACTCAAAATAACATTTTGGTTTTAACTAATCAAAATACTAATGTTGTAAGTTTTCGTGTCTTTAACAAAGATAAAACTTCACCGAATGAAGTTAAAATACTCTACTTATAATATTTTTGATAGTACTCTTCATTATTTTAATCTCCATAAAAAAATAAAAGAAATATTTTGTAACGTCATATTTATATCAATCTATATGATAACAAAAACAAACATTAATAAAAAAAGTAAGGAGAGTATATGAAGATTTTCGCTCCCCCTTCAATAGGATTCCAGCTCTGTCACCATATAAAGGTTTTGCCATCGTTCATGAAGGAAACTTCAATCAATGCACATGAACAGGATGGCTTACATACAATTATGCAAATTAACCAAATCGAAAAATTTGAATGTATCATCATAAAGAAAAAAATTGGAGATCATGAAAAATCCAAATAGATGATAAGCAGAATTTAAGCTCCCTCGCATGTAATCATTACAAGTGAGGAAATGCCAGGTTTAAATGCATTATTGATTAATATTCTTATAAGCAAAATTTATGCCATAATTGGTTTGAGAATTGCCCATGACTACGATGGATAGAAAAATTCATTATTTGAGATTAATGTCACAATCAATATGCATTTTCTCAATTTATCTAAAAATCCATCTTGATAATGAAGACTAATGATAGATGATTCTTAAATTATAAACACCAAACTTATTAGACTAAATAATTCTAATTAGTGCCGAACTACGGCAGAATGCACACATTTTCGATAATGCACAATGGGTCCTCTCGACTTCCAACTTTAGTAGGTAACTCTTTTCCATTTTACATTGAAGCATTTTAAACATATAAATTTTGAAACGTTCAATAAATCTTTGTGGACAATTTGATCAAATCACATTAAATTCGAATTTCTCAGGGGTCCTACGAAGTGACAAGTGGTCCATTGCAAATAATCTGCAATTGATGATCCCTCTCTTTCCAGCACGTGTTAAGATAATGACCAAGAAGAGACACGCTTTCATTATCTGCTTCGTCTGGTGACTGAAGCTGTGGTTTTGGGCCCTCCAAGGCAAATGCAGGTCGCGTGGTCTTAGGTTCACACGACAAATTTGTCCGAACGCTTCTTTTTTCGTGCCTTTTTCTGTATGTATTTGTATGTATTTGCCAGGATTAACCATACCCTGTGGACTTGGAGAGCACGTTGTAGCCAAACACTGGCACATCACAAATATATATATATATAAAATCTCCGCGTGTGTGAAAAGAGCATGTAGCATTAGGGCAACACAAAGTTGGACTCGACAAACACATAAATTGAAATATTTTGTGGCACGGTATGGAGTTCCTATGGTAATCCTTAAGAGAGGTAGTTATGCTAACTGCACCCTCTCATCCTTGTTAAGGATAAAAATTAATGGGGTTTTTAATATATCGCAAGAGAACTCTAATCTCATGTACAAGAAAAAGGACATGATAATCGAGAGAGGGAAAAAGTACAGTATTTTGGAGAAAATGAGGAATTTCATGGCTCGTTTAGGAAGAAGAGTTAATACCTTCTATTTGTATTGAAAAGTGTCGACGAAACACTTATTGAAAAATGGATCGATGAGTAAAGGGTCATGTGTTGATTCTTGAATGAGACACGTAAATGATGTGAAAATTGAAAGCACTGAGATAAGTAATAATTATTGTCAATACTGTAAATGTATGGGAATGTAAAGGAAATATGAAGAATTAAGCGTTATTTGATTGATTAACGGTTCTTTATAAAAATTTCAACTTGAATATCTATAATCCACAATTGTTGACTCTACTACCCCGCAGTTATATCAATGGTTCCATTGACTCCACAACTCATCAACAATTTTTGCCAACTACTATACTTGGCATTTTTTTATGCTCATTTCAACAAAAAATGACAAACCAATAGTCTTATGATGTATTTACCATAAACTAATTTTCTTCTCACAAGAAATATCAAATCTGTGACCCTATGACATATCTACTCGAAATCGGACTCCAACCGATACCTGACCCTAATATATCACATCAAAATGCACATGTAGCATATGACGACAAAACGGATTTGATAAATCTGCGTGTATATATATATCGAATGGTAGATATGAGTTGGGTTCCGGTTTAAGATTTTAAATAATACTAACAAGTGTTTTGTGAGTAGATATAGATATATGTTGACCTAAAGCATATACTTCTCCATATGAGTTCTTATTTCTCTTTTTTATCATAAGGTTCACTTCTTACTAATGATCATTAATCATCTATTTATTAACTCATTTATGTTAACGATAAGATCTATTATATTTTTCACATATTCACGGAAATTTATATTAGGTAAGGGTAGAGTTTTTCACGTGGATAAACAATTAAGTTTCATGATGAAATTCCTTAAAATAAAAGCGATACCGAGTCTTCAATGAAGTAGAAGGATATTGTTCCGAATCTAAGAGATTTTTACTGGTGCTTATTGGTTTGCATTTGAACACGTCCGATCGGGGTGAGTTTTATCCGCATATCGAGGCAATAAAATAAGATAAAGAAAGCCTTAGATTTTTCTCCGTGGTCCCCTCCAATGTCTCTTTATTTATCCAGATTAGACGTGTCTCCGTTCCTGATCGCTCGCTCTCAATCGATTGCAATCATTGAAGCTGGTTCCCCCAATCAACGACAAAGAGAAACAAACATTATCGTTCGATTTCGATTTGAAACACGTCGAACACAAAATTTTCTCCGAGAATTCATTGCATATTCGTCCGTTCTGAGCCGACTGCGATGGCTCGAGTGAGTTGGCAACACCGATTAACGGGTCTTAGTCGTGATGGATATTTCACTGGAATGATACTTCATTCGCTAGGAATAATCCGATCGACTAGAAAGATTAGAATGTGCCGCATCATTCAAAGTAACATAAAGGCCTCTCTTTTTCGACCAAAAAAATATAAAAGTAGAAAGGGTTTGTTGCTAATCATCTCCGGGAATTTTTTTTTTTTATCTTCGGGAAATTAGGGGACCAATGATAGCACTACATGTTGGGGTGTGATTTTTGCTTCCTATTAACAAGATGACATGGGGGTCCCACTTCCTGGTGAGTGGGGCGATGCCAATCCGGTGAGATCTCGAGACAACACACAGTTTAAGCTTACTGAATATATATATTCTCTTTCTTATAATTAAGGGATGTAACAGAGAAGTACGGGGTGCTAATTATAATAAAATTCTCAGCTGGACATAATTATAATTTAAAGGTGAACCAAGATAAAATCTTGCATCTCGAATTCTCTTCCTCGTTATTACTTTCCATTTTTTTGTGATTACATGCCACATCTTGATGTTACGAACATTATTGTGTACGTGATCCTCGTTCATTATCAATCATGATAGATTCCTTCTCTTTTAGCACGTGTTAGGATTATCGACGAAGAGACACGCATTCATTATCTCTTTCAGCTCGCGACTCAAGGCTGTGTTTTTTGGGTCCACAAAGGCAAATGGAGGTCTCGTCTAGGGTTCACACGACAAATTCGTCCGACCACTCTTTTTGGGTCTTCTATTGTATGTAATTTCTATGTACGCGCGAAGATTGAACTTTACTCCAAAAAGCTGGCCAAAACGATGACGCGTCGAGCACGTTTGAAGCCAAACACCAAAATCCAGTCACTGCCGTAGTGCATCATGATGTAAAAACAGGTCCATGTGAAAGCACTTTGTCGTCGAACGCGTCCCTCTTTCCCATGGTACAATGCAAAATCAGACTCGGACGGTCTACCTAACGGAATATTCCGTGGCAGAATTCGAATTCCTATCTGTAACTAGAAGAGATATAGTTACACTAATTGCACTCTAGTCCTTTACAAAGAGCACATTGCATGTTTTATAGCTCACAATGACTGTTACAAGTAGTCATAAAGACTTCATTACTTGACGGATACATGAACGGCTACATGACTTTATTACTCAATGATCACATCGCTTTCACTACTTGACTATTAAATTGAATCCGTTGCCTTGACAGTGATATCGACTCTATTACAATTATATCGACTCAACTACCTTAACGGTGCCTATCCACCAAATTGTCAACTACAACATTTGGACATTTTTTGGTGTCAACATATGTCCTCTCATAAAAAAATTGAATGATTTATCAATTATTCATATCTTTAAGTTAGATAATCAAGAGTCATCATATACTCCTTTATCGTCAGTAAATTTGATTTTTTGCTACCCAATTGCCTCTTAAATTTTATTTTTTTAGGGACAATTAATTGATGTATGGCTCAATGAATGGTTTTCTTGAAATTACTTGGCCTTCAGTTAATTTAGTTAGGCCATCTTTCTAAAAGTAACTCAAGATTTTGTATGATTAATTAATGTTGCACGAGCAAAGTTGAGTGCCTTCACTCTTTAGCCATTGTTGTTTTCTTTATTTTGGAAGGCTTTAAGGCTAGAAAAACATAAAACTTGTCGAGCCTACATTCGCCACAGCTATTTTAATAATTTAATGTTGGTTAGATTAACTCATATATTCCCGTGGAAGCCACGTTTTGTGTAATGTCTTCATATTACTATTTATCTCTTTCTTGAACTAGTTGCTCATACTTAAACACTTCCATCACCATTTGGAATGAATCGGCAAAATCTTGATTGTTTATTCTTTCTTTTATGTTGAATTTCAACCATTAAAGACCAAATTTTTGAACTTTTTCTCTGAGAGTGAAATGAGGCATCTATTTATAATGTTTTTAAATCGAACAATAAACTAATCGATTGACTCATTGTTAACTAATGGAGCCTAGCCAAGTCAGTGATCGATACCTCAAGTATCTTCTATAAAATTGAGAATAAAATTGTCTCTTTTTTGTCTCTGCCCAATTATACATAAAGACACAGAAAACAACCTAAGCCTTAAGAACTGATTTGTTCCTGCTGCCTCATATTGGGCTGTAAATCGGCTAATATGCTCAATCGTCAACTGTTCTTCTTTGCCAGTAGAAAAGGCGAATTCAGCGATTTCAAAGCCTTTAGAAAAAGGCAATTTGTCGATCCAGCTAAGATAAAAGTTTCGTATATGCGGGTCTGACAACACCACTTATCTAGACAGAAGTGTTGTCCAACTATTTTAGCAAACCATGCTAGGGTTAATTGAGGATTTGGTTGGCCATTTTGCCCCCAGGTGGTAATGTTGGTCTTGCTGGATTATCTATATTAATATTAATCGGCAATTAGGCATACAAGAATTATTCACATTGGGTGGTACCAAGAGTCACCGGGCTTATATTTCTAATATTTGACATTTGAACAACGTGTTGATCAGTTTGGTTGCCAAATTATTATTATCGATTTGGTTATCTTGATCGGCATTAATTTGATTATTTCTATCATTCTGGCCCTGATTGGAAGATTCAAGAATTTGCATGATTCTTATGGGAGGTTGACTATTCAAATAGAAGGAGGGAGGAGGGGAAAAAAGAGAAAGAAAAAATAAAAAATTTGAAAAAATAAAATAATATTAAAAAATTGTCCACCAATACTAGCTAGCATCCACATTAACATTGGCCGGCTGAATTTGCCTGGATAGATTGAATTAACATAATTACAAAATATTTAAGACTTAATTGACCAAAAAAAGTTTAGAATTAAATTGACATAATTGCAATAAATTTAAAACTTTTTTGATAATTTCCCCGATTTTTTTTATATATAAAAAATTTGATTTCTTACATCAAATTGTAAAATTAATATATATGGTATATGCATATATATGTCAAATGATAGATATGAACTGTATACTAATTTGGAATTTTTTTTAATGATATTATCCGCGTAAAAAGAGAGTAATACTGTTTCCCACGAGGATAAACAACGAAAGTTCATGACAAATTTCAATAGAAGAAAATCGATTTGCATTTTTCCAATTAAGTAGAGAGATATCGTCTCGAATCTAAGAGATTTTTATAGGTGCTTCTCTGTTTGTATTTGAACACGTCCACTGGGGGTAGTTTTATCCGCCTGTCAAGGCAATGAAATGAAAAGCTTTCGGTGTCTTCTTTATCCGTCCAAAAGTCTCTTTATTAACATCACTGGTCTCCCCATCAATGTCGAAAGAAACAACATAATTTTTCTTGCAACGTGAAACACGACGACATACCAACCAAAAAAGAAACATGATGACATAAAATAATCCTGAGAATTTACTACATTTTTTGTCCGTTTTGTGCTGACGTAATGGCTTGCGTGATTTGGTAACGTCCCTTTTTACACTAATTGAAGGTCTGGCCTTATCAGAGCCAAAGAAAAATAAGTCTATTTCTCGATTTGGATTGATGGATTTTTTGCTCAAGTTGTAACTTCTTAACTAAGAATAATTTTTGAGACTGCATCTCTCGTTCAGTGAATGAAATCACAGGAACGGATCGATTTGTGTTTTTATAAAAGATTAATCAAAATCGGAAGATTTAGATATATTGTATTATTAAAAAAAAGAGTAACATAAAGATCCATGTATTGCCTCTAGTCATGATTGTAGGTATGCCCATTGCTTTTGCATTTTTACTTTTGCAATTTTGACCATTTCGTCCGTCTCACAACACTAGTGTAAGATTGATGCGCTATTTCTTTCATCAATTAATAGTGAACTTACAAAAGCATTTGCATTCGTGACTAAGAAATCATGTGACGATGGAGCCCTTGTACCACCAAAACTGAGTTGATGTAAAGTTGGAGACAAGATTCGATTTGATTCTTGAAAGTTATCGATGAAAGGCGGATCAAGCTGATTAAGCAACCTCTTTCTCGATCTTTCCTTGTTTAAAACTTAATTACAAATCATCGTACTTCTTTTGGAGGGTCATTTCGCGTGTCGATTCCTTGCTCTATTATTTATTTGATATGCGTGAGACATCGAGTGAAATTCATTTAATAAGATGACCAAAGTCTTCCAAACACCCCACCAAAAAAAAATTAGGTTGAAACCCATCCGTTTCCAAAGATAAGGGCACAAGAGAAAGCGAACACATGATACTAGTGATCCACGGTGAAATCGCTGATTGAATGCTTGATTAGTGAAACTTACCACTTAATCGTAAGTAATACATCTTATAAGTTAATGTATTTGGTAAATGGCAAACCATTTGACTGGTTAGGGGTTAAATAAATACCGAAAGCATTCAAATTTATGGGAAAAAAGAGAGAAAAGAATTTAAAATAAGTCGGTAGACACCCATAAATTTGAATTCGTAACTTGGAGGAGGACAACACTACAAAATTAAATTGAATTTACTAGTGTGTGGTTTGATTTATAAGTTATCAACTCAAACTTGACCTTACTATAGAAGTCTAATTTTTTAATATTGTTTATATAATATTTTTGATAATATTATTACCTACATTTGAATTTATCAATGAAATTTTAGTAGGACATCTTTTAGCCATTGACTTGACTTAAGATTGTAATTTCTTACACACGAGACATCACAAGATTAGGATAACGAAATCTCTATGATTAAGAAATTTTGAAAAAACTAAGATGTAATAATCAAAACCAAGAAACAAGTCTTAAAATCATTTATAGAAAAAGTGTTCTAATTAGCTTAGTCTTTAGAGATTAAAAATTACCTAAGTACTTAACCCTATGTAGTTAATGTTGCAAATTAAATTCATTTAAGGCCTAATCGGAGTACTAACAAATTCCTGGGGAGAGAGAGACGAACCTAAGCAAGTTTCTAAAAGATTCTATCTCGGTCTTCGTCCAAATTTTGAGATCACTAGAGTATAAAACAACTAGAAGGTACTTTTTTTTCTCCCGAGAAAGAAAAATATATAAAGAGAATTAGAGATATAAGATGTGTGATTATCGACACGTTATAATAAAGAACGTATTCATAGAGCTCACCATCCTTCCAATTCACAAACGGATAGACTGCGAAAGTCTTCGCGACTGCGAAGGTCTTCGTGACAGCGAAAGCTCCTTTTCCTCGGTGAGGTACCCTTTAATGAAATTGAGGTTGCAAGAAAGCCCCGGGTTGAAGGAATGCTAATGCTTTTTTGGGGAGAGAGACGGGAAAGTTAAAGCCCCTTGGCCTACCACCGAAAAGAGACGATGCAAAATCAAAGCACCTTGTCCTATCGAACACGTGAATCGCGTCCTCCATTTTCTCAACCAATTTCTTCTTCTTCTTTTTTTCTCCCTCTCATTTTATAGCACAAAAAAGCTGGTAAGGCTTCCCTCTCTTTTTCCTTTTTCTGTTTTCTTGTCTTTTCTTTTTGTTCTCTCTTCTCTTCGCTTTGGCCGATGGAAGGAAGCTGGCCAGAACCACCCTCGCCGGTGTCAAAGTCGAGCGAGGGTGGCCCTCTCCAGACGACCCTCGCTTGGCTAGTGAGGCTACCCTCCCTCGACTCTGGCAAGGGCTGCCCTTGCCCTCACCCATGCTTGGGCTAGTGAGGGTGGCTCTCGCTAATGTTAGGCAAGGGTTGTCCTCGCAAAGAGAAGAAAGAAAGGAAAGGAAAAAAAGAAAAGACATAAATATTCTTCAACCAAAGAGTTTAGGATTTTTTGTGTCATAAAAGAAAATTTATGATAAATATATCACAATTGGCATAATTTGAGATTTTTAGTATAACAAAAAAAGTTCATAGTAAATTAGTTACAAGTGACATAGTTTGGGGTTTTTAGTATCGCAAAAAAAAATTTATAGTAAATTTGTCATAAGTTGTATAGTTTGGGATTTTTGGTGACATTTTTTCTAAATAATATAAAATATCATGTCCACAAAGGGGCTAATAAATCTAAAAATAAGCATACACTTAAACTTATTTATTACATAACAGTGAAATTATTTTGCTAATGAATGAGGATTTCAGAAATTGGGTGATTTAAAACTTTAAAAGCATGTAAAATGAGAAATCAAACCTCAGTAATTAGATGAGCTTTCGACAAAAAGAAGAAGAAGAAGATAAGAACTTATCGGAAAATATATTATAGTTTCAAATCAAAATTGAAAACATAACTCAACAGTATATATCTTGGGCAGATTTTTTTTTTTTTGAATCTTGTACTTAATAATTCGGTAACCACAATGGTTGAAGTTATAATAACAGTTCATTCTACAATTAAATGAAAATTTGCTTTAAGATAGAATATTTTGCAATATAACTCCTTACTTATTTCCCTTGAGATTTAAAAGTTCTCCGGAGGGAGCGGCTTTGGTCTAAAATTGCTTTTTCTTCATCCGTTGCTCCAAAGTGCACGTTGAATTTTTTAGTGGATTAATGTTATTCATAAGCAACTAAAAATCCGAGAAGTACCTTAGAACACAATGATAATGTTAAGCATACTTCTACGAAGATAGTATTTTGAAAAAAAAAGAAATTGTAAATTAATTTCCTTCTCTTGAAATTAGATAATAAGTAGGATTATTATTTCCAATCAGCATTTATTAATTCTAATAAATCTATTGGTACATCGAATTATTACTGCATACAAATAATGAATACATGAAATTTCACTAGAGCATCTTAATGCAACAGTTCCTTAATACCAAAAAAAAAAACCCAAATGAGTATACGTGATAAATTTATCCCAAATAAATTGCATGAGCATAAATTTGTTAAAGATGAGAGTAAATTCATCACCAATTGAGGGTAAATTTGTCATGAGTGTGCTAGTATAACTTTTAATGTTTAAAAAATTAATTTAAGGTAAATGTGTTACAAATGTATCAATTTGAGATTTTTCATGGTGTTAACCCAAAAAAAAATTACTTCACAAATGGAAACTTGTGATTTTGTCTTTCTATACACATTATTGTACCTTAGTAGAGTCGCAATGACGAGCCCATCCATCGAGACTTTATTTTTCAAATAATGTTACCCTAACGAGCATGCCACTCTTATAAATAATAATAATAATAATAATAATATTGGAGATTTGTGGATGCTATTGGTCACTCTCTTCTGGATAATTTTTCGTTCGTTAAAAAACATTTATTTCAAACGTGATATTTTCTATCTCTAGTCTCTTTCCTTGCATCCACGGCTATAAATAGAGCAAGCCTGCCATCACCACACCACGCCACACAGCCTACGCTCTCTTCCTCCTCTAGCTTCGCTCTCTGTAAACACTCAAAACCCTAGCCTCTTTGAGACTCGAGAAAATGGCGAGCAGGACCCTCGGCCAGATTCTCCGGAGAGAGAAGAGTAAGGTTGACCAGAGCATGTTGAATAGCCTGCTCGCCATCTTTGACGACGAGAAGTTCATGAAGGAGATGGTGGACGCTCACGCTCCCGACGAAGGAGACGTCGACGTCCAGTCTCTCTTCCTTCTCGTCGACAACGCCCTCCGTGGAACCACCGCGATCGCCGACTCTGTCGTCAACCCTAAGGTAAAAATCGAAATAATGCCATGTGTTTTGTGCATGTGCGGGCGCGTATATGAGAAACATACATTCCAAAATACGTTCGAGCCTTAGATCTCGAATCTGAGGTCGACCAAGCCCTGGATCTGAGATCTATGGCTCGGGTCGAGCCTCGTCCGGTCAAAGATCCCGCCATGGTGCTCAATCTCAGCTCAAGGTCGTTGTGACCGCGGTGGCTGTGGTCCCTAGGTCGCCGGCGTGGTGGATAACGTCAATATTAGACGTCTACCACATACTTCATTAGATATTAGGAATTTTATTATGTGTTTATCCATTTTTTTTGTTTATTCTATCCAATAAAGGCCAAACGTGTAGCTCAAATTCCTCAACAATAATGGACCGACCTAGTAACTTTAGGTCGGGGGACCCCTAGTACACTTACCGCCGCGTACAGCTATGATGGAGACCATACAATTCATCGAACACAGAAGGGACTGACATGACATCTCTTTAAGCCGTACTTACTTTTCTAGTTCCTTCTATTTGGACATGGGCCAAGATGAAAAGAAAGAGATGAAGTAATCGATCTGATAACAGCATTATCCACGTACGGCCATTACATGCATTATTGAGCGCTTGGACAAAAGCACATTGGTTATCCACCTCGCTTTAACTTTTTCTACTTGCGTTTTTTTTTCTTTTGCTTTTTTAGACGGCCAAGGACAAAGGAGAAAGATAAAGCAATTAATCTGAAAAATGGATCTTTTTATGGGTAAAGAATTATATAAATTTTTCATATTTCGTACGCGCTCCTCCATTTCTTTGTACTATGTTCCAAAAGGACGAGTTGGTAGAGAATCTTCAACAGGTAAAAATTAAATAATATTCGCCAGAAAGTTTACTTTTCCTAATCACGAAGCAATCCACAGGCAATTTTTGTGAGGCTTGTATTAATCTATCTAATCACGAGATTATCTTTTCATGCAAAAGTCAACGACACAATAATTGATGTGACATAGGGAATTAAATCGAACTCATGATGAGTTATTACTCATTTAATTGATTATACCTGTACTTTAATAGGGACATTAATTTATTCTCTGGTTCTGCAGGGTTTAGACAATTATTCTTTTAAATTTATCTTTGAAAGACTTTTGTTTAGTGTGATTTATTAATGTTGCGCATAATAACTATTTTATTTCTATTTCAGAAATATTTTGATATTTCAAACTTATTTCTAGATTAGAAATCCGTTTGATAAAATAATTTCATTTTTAATTTATGGAACATATTTTTACTTCAAAAATAGGTTTGGAATTATAATCAGAAATAAAAAAAATTTACTTTTTTGTTTTTAGAATAGAAATCAGAAATTATTTTTTTTTTTTATTTCTCACCTAAAGGAGTTTTTTGCCATCTGCCGGTCACCACCACCCCCGCTCGCTGGTCGCTCGTCACCTGTGGCCGGTTGCCCGCCGCCATTGCTGGTTGCTAGTTATCGTTCGGGAAAGTGAAATTTTTTTCATTATCAAACAAATTTTTATTTCCAAAAATAAAAATTTTGCATCGTTATCAAACGCGTTTTCTTATTTAAAAACTCATCTAAAAATAGAAATAAAAAATGATATTTCTCTTTCAGAAATCAATTTCTAGCCAAAAATATTATCGTTTGCGCCCTAAGCATTTTTTGAAAATTGAGGAACTTATTACACTCATAAAAGTAAATTGGCAAAAGTATTTTCATTATCAACGAAAAATTAATCATTAATCATTCTTAAAATATTTAAAGAGATCTTTGATTTTTCACGTGATAACTACACCTTAATATATACTTTCATCACTAGTGAATTATTGAATAAATACTAACAATCTTTTAGATATAAATGCTGATCATATATCTATACGGAAAGCGATTTCTATGGGATAACCGTGGATTTCCTTAGTTTAGATTTGAAAAACCAAGAATTTTTTTCTCATCATTTCGTTTAATAAGCCCCTCTCTCTCTCTCTCTCTCTCTCTCTCTCTCTCTCTCTAGCAGTAAGTCTCACATATGCATACAATGTAGGGCACTCAAGGTTCTGGAAGCCCTGCATTCAAGCCACCAAAGGAAGGCTTCAATCCACCCCAAGCGGCAATCAACGAAGTGGCTTGTGAGGTATGTCTAATTTATTTTCCTTAAGTGAAAGAATGGCTTCTGTTTTGGGCTATTTTTACTGCTCGGAGCTTGGTAATAGCTAATCCCATGTATTAACATTATCAACATCTTGTGATCAGCTCACATGCAAAGCATTGGACACCAAAAATGTGCGTGAAACGATGATCTCGATCTTTCACGAGCTGTCGAGCTACTCCTGGGTCAATAAGGCTGTGATTACCCTTTCGTCGCTTGCTCTATTCTATGGCGACTTTTGGCGACTCGCTCAGATCGAACCATCTGACAAGCTCGCGGAATCGCTGGCCATACTGAAGGGGTTACCTGCAATCACCAAGCCCACGGACGTGCAAAAGATCCAAGTATATGGAGTTCTGAATGAAATGATCAAAACCACCTTGAGCATGACCGAGTGCATCGTCGAGTTCGAGCATGACAGTAAAGACGTTCCCGAGCTGTCCACAGCAATTGACATCCCTAGCAGCGTTTATCAGATCATCATCAGTGTCCTCGCCTGCTCGATTCAGTTCACCAGCCTCATCAGCCACGCCGATGAGTACGGTTCACTGATGATCCCTTTCTTTGAGTCTCTTTTGGGGAAAAAAGCATGTTTTACTGCTTTTATTTTATTTATTTATGAAAACATGTAATTACTCATCTAAAATCATTACAACAGACTGGAAATTTTAAGGAGAGCGTTGTTTTTTCCTTTTTCTTAAAGAGGGTTTCCTGTTAATTTCAGCTACAAGGGGAAAGATCTCCCAACCTTTGCTCGGAAAGTGAACATGATCCACCACACCATCAAGAGACATTTTGAAGATTACAAGCAAAAAAAGGGTAAAAGTTCATTTCATCGGTTTGTGATTATTATTATGCTCTGAATATTGGACTAACGTTCTTATCAGCTTCAATTTGAATGCAGAGGAAATTAGAGAGTATCAGAGGCTGCAGCGACTATTCAATGCCCCTACTGATAATGTGGAGCTCATCAAGGCCCTGGTTTACATCAAGGACGATCCTCAGCCACTCTACATTGGCTCAAAGAAGACCACGGTTCAATCTTCTAACTCTCTAATTCCACAACACTTGATGTCTTTTTATTTTTGGCCAAAGAATTTTTTTTTGAACTGATTTGCTGAAATCAAAACATAACGAGTCGCCTAAGTGGCACTTATTTACCTAGTTTTGGCCCTCGTGTAAATTTGTCTTGTCGGCAGCCAAAGGAGTGAAATGTTGATCCTTGTTCATCGTTCTGCGACACACAGGACAAGGTTGAATCCCTACGAAGGAAGAATGTGCTGCTGCTGATTTCTGACTTAAAGTTGACCTCTCACGACCTTTCCATCCTCATCAAGATCTACAGTGAGCGCAAGTTCCATGAAGAGCGCTTTGAGATCATGTGGGTCCCGATCATCACGCAAGAAGGCGAGGACGTGACCAACCAGTTCAAGAATCTACAGTCACAAATGCCGTGGTACTCAGTGCACTACCCGACACTTATCAACAAGGTGGCCATCAAGATCATCAAGGAGAAATGGCACTTTAGGCAAGAGACCATCGTGACCGTGTTGGATCCCCAAGGAAGGGTTTCAAACAAAAATGCCATGGGCATGATTAGGCTTTGGGGATGGGAAGCTTTCCCTTTCACTGAATCAGCAGCAGAAAGCCTGGGTAGCAAGCCTGGCATCAGCTGGTTTGAGCTCTTGCTGACCGAGATGGTCATTCCTAAGATAAATGAAGCTGTAAGTAGTTCTATGTTTTTTTTTTTTTTTTTGGTAAATGGTAAGTATATATTGATTTTCAACCCAGCAATTTACAAGAGATGGAACCCAGCTCCTCAACGGTCAAATGGGATGAACCGTTACCCAAGAGAGAGGGGGGAGCCAGAATCATAAAGAACAAATAGACAATAAAGAGGGAGTAGTTACATGACAACCCTCCTACTAGGGACTATCTAAAAATACAAGGGTCGAAGCCCCAACATCGTTGCAATCTCCTATTCCTTGGTGAGTCCACAACTCTTTGGATGGTAAGAGCTTTGTCTTTGACTGCCTTGATGAGGTGTTGTTGCATCGATGGCACAAAAAGATCTGAGGACCGGAATATGAGGTTGTTTCTGGTGTTCCAGATCACATTGCATAAAGCTCCAAAAGAGAACCTCGCAAGTTCAAAGTAAAACTCGCTTCCGGCTAAGTGCTTGCTGATCCAAAGGATGTTCTGAGACCAGGGTCGGTTGGACCATGGAAGATTGCATTTTCCAGCCCAAAAATTCCTTTCTTTTTCACTTTCCTTCTTACCCTTCGACGGGAAATGAGCTCTGAGCTAATTTAGAAAACGATCTTAATTAATTTTTGGAGGATTAGAATGATCTTAATTTAAATCTGGAATCAATTGAAAGATTTATTAGACAAAAATTGAGAACTAAGCAGACCATTTCCCATTATAATAGTGTCTTGTTTCTACTAACATTTGCTACTCATCTTATATTAGAGATAGGCTTTACTGAAATTTTCCTGGAAAACTTGAAACTAGAGGATGATTGTTTTCTTTGTATTGTAGAAATATGCAGACTGACCCGTAAGAACTTTTTTCATTGATCACTCATCCGATTGATTATCATTGGTCAGATCAAGTCTAAGAAGTACATCCTCCTTTATGGAGCTGAAGACACCAAGGCAATCCATGAAATTGAGGAGCCAGTGAAGAAGATCATCGAAGACAGTGTCCCCATCGTCGCCTACAATGTCACCAAGAACCAGCTCTTCTGGAGCCGCCTCGAGAGCCTCATGCTGTGGAAACTGCAGACCAAAGCGGACGTGCACGAACCCCTCATGCAGGACATCCTCAGCCTCTACACCAACTTCAAGAAGGATGGCGGGTTCGCAGTCCTCACTAGGGGGTCACAGGTCGTGATCAACGACTCGATAGTCGACGTCACCAAAGTCCTGGTCCAGTACGAGACTACTTGGGGGAAGCAGGTCAAAGGGAACGTGAAGACGTTCGACGCGGCCTTCAAGGAGCATCGCGAGCGGGTGTTCGTCCTTCCGAGGTGCCACCACTTCTACATTCCGAACATGGTGGGCTACATCCCGGAGGACGTGAAGTGTCCGGTCTGTCCCCGCATGATGAAGAACATTGTCAAGTTCGAGTGCTGCCATGGAGCACATTAGGGAACTTATGCATCTCTCCGCTGGTCCATGTCCCCAATAAAGGTTGCTGTGAGAGTCCTCTGTAGGCCGGGACATGAAATAAAAGGGCTGTTTGCTGAGTCCTTTTGAGTTTGTGAGTTGCCTTCGTTTAGGGCAACCAGTATCCGAGTTGGCATGTCCAAGTACTTCGTCTAAGCACATAGTTTTCTCGTTCTGAAAGTGCTTTGGTCTTCTTTCTTATTCTCCATGCATCCACGGAATGACGAGATACCGTCCGAAAGCAACTTAAAAAATGGATGAGCAACATAACATTTGAATAATTAGTCGCATTTTTATTTAACAACTTAAACTTTTAGGGTACTCACAAATTTTCATAAAGTATTGGACCTTAGCAATTGGCTTTGACTGAAATAGAAAATAGGAGATAAAGCGAGAATATCTAGGTGAGGATTTTCCACAAGCAATATCTAATTGATACTAGTAGGGTTGTAGCAGCCTATACATGGAGTGAGAGAACGACCCAAAGGAAGTAATATACGAACTATGTCAATGATATAAACTGCAAGATTACTATTTGATTGGTCTGCGATAAAGAAATAGTGAGGGATCGAACGACAATATAAAAGAAGCAAATGTACTAGATTGAGCAAGAGGAGCGCAGAAACTTGTGACAGCTCCATATATAAGGGAACATGGAGATCGCCAAGAACAAATTGAATTGTGCTAATTGTACAATGGGACTAAAATTCTTCTCCAAGAACTCATTTCCATCCTGTTGGTAACATGTTACTATTGCAGCCCTCCCCAATAGGTATTAGAGAAATACAGATTTAGAAGTGTTGACACCTATAATTTTGATGACCCATTTAGGCATTTTATTATGTGGAAAATTAGGGATCGATCATTGAACCCTAAACAAAAACATTAGATAAATTATATATAAATATTAGGAGTATTTATATAATTATAAGCCCATCTAATTATATTCTAATTGGATTAAGGCTAGGAGGTCTTGTGCACAAGCGAAATAGAATAAGCCCGCATAAATTGAGATTTCGGCCAAGCTTCGGTTAATTAGAAGTAGTAGGAACATATCGTATTAAAAGCTTCGGTCAATTAGAGGACAAAAAAGGAAAGGAGTAGAGGGAAAAGAATAATAAGACATATTCATGACCTGAGCATATGTGGTGAAAAGAAATATATATATGAAGAGGAAAGAGATGAAAACAGATGACATTTGGACTATACTTACAAAGGGAAACTAGAAAATTGTGGTTTTTTTTTTTTGAAAGGTCATATTTTTTTTCACTCATCCTTTGATTTAAACACTCCACTTTTAGTAAAACTTTATAAAAGTAATCTTTTTTAGAAAAAGCTATTGAATGCTTTTTATTTTGCTTCTTCTTTTTCTTTCTTATGGGTCCCACTTTCCTTCTTTTCCTTTTTTTCTGTCTTTGATATTTCAATCTCCGCATTTGCAAATGTCTCTATGTTTCTCTCTTTCTATGCCTTCCGCTCCTTCTACAAACCCCATCATCCTCCACACTTTCGTTGGCACGAGCGTTAGGCTCACCAGTGATATCCCCAATAAACCCTTTTTCTCAGCAGTATGCAGGCTTTTTTTGCACCATGGAAGGTAATATTGAGAAGCATTATTCTCTCTCTTCCTTTTTCTTTTTAAAATATTTCTCTCCTCTTCTTTCACATGTGAGTGTCTAGAGAAAGAAAAGATGTCTCCATCATGTGTAGGCATAAAAGTCAAGGGTGATAGGCGAGTATGAAGTGGGATTCGAATTGATAGTTTAATTTGATTGTAGTTTTCAATGCTATGTTTGAGTGTTGAAGTAAGCAGTTCTTTTGAAGATTATAGATGCATGAGAAAATTGTGAAGAAGAGGGAGTGAGAGGCGTAGAGAAAAGAGAATGACCTGCAAGAGAAAAAGTAAAGAGAAGATTTGAAAGGATGGAGAACTGAAACATCAAAGCGTGGAAAGAAAGAAGGAAAGTGGGATCCGTGCAAAAAAGAGAAGAAACAAAATAAAAAGCATTGACCGAATAATATAAATAATCACTTTGTATAAGAAATGGTGGATCCCGGGGTAATATGATCAAAACATCCAAAAAAATTGAGTGTTTAAGCCAAATGAGGATCGGAAAAAGCACCGCCCCTTTTTAGAAACCCAATTTCCTCGCATATAAAAAAGAACATGGTAAGGACACTTCGCAGGGGAGGACGGCTATTTTTTCTTGAAGACGGACACGAATAGAACAAGGCTGTTTTTTCTTGTTTTCTCTCTGCAATGTCCATCGCACACGGTGACATCTTTCCGCATGAAGAAAATGCCGAGGAGGTCCTTCAGAGACAATAAGTACAGCAAAAGAAGAGGACAGAGGAAAAAAAGAGTTCAAAAAAGAGGATTCTTCTCTCTTCATTATCCATAATTCTGAAGATGGATCTTGAAATGACTTGAGAAAATGCATTTTGATGGTGACATTCATCACATATAATGATTTTTCCTATCCATCGTTATGGCATAAATTTCGCTTATAAGAACATGGATTAGTAATGCATTTTAACGCGACATTTCCTCACTTATAATGATTACATATGGGGAAGCTCAAATTTTGCTTATCATTTCATGCATATTCTTTCAAAAATGTAATCATCCATATGGATTTTGGATGATCTTTATGATTTTTTTCTTTATTATGATATATTCAAAATTTACAATTCGATTAATTTGTATAAATGTACGTAAACTGTCCCATTCATGTGTTTCAATTGAAGTTTCGTCCATGAAACAATGGCAAGGCCTTTAAACGGTGATGGCGCCATAATCCCGCTGAAGTGGGGCAAAAAGCTAAAATCTATATGTGCTCTACTTAAATGTTTGATTAATGTTTGTTTCTGTTACATGTAGAAAATAAAATCACATAATAGATCGATATAAATATAACATTACAAAAAAATTATTTATTTTTAAAATTTGAGACTAAAATAATGAAAAGTACCTTTGAAAATATTAAGGTTAATAATACTATGAAAATTTTCCAAATTAATACATTTGCAACAAATTTACTCAAAATCAATTTTTTGATCACTAAAAACTCCAAACTAGTACACTTATAATAAATGTATCTTCTGTTAGCTTTCATTAAATTTCACAGTCAAATTTATTGACATGGATGACATATGGTAACATGATATAGTGACTGGCAAATTCACGTGGAAATATGTAGAGTTAATATCTCAAAACCCTAAATTAGTACACTTGTGATAAATTTATCTTAAGTTAATTTTTTGGGTCATTAAAAACTCCAAACTAATATACAGATAATGCATTTACTTCTGCCAACACTCTCAAACAAGGCCGAGTTGTTTGCAGATTTGTCTAACATCACCTCTATCTCATAAATTCCAGAATTTTTTTTCTCTAATGTGTTTGAGAACCGGATCAACACCCTGCGGACCATGAGGGAGCTCGAGCTCCTAAGGCACATCAATCGTGATTATGTGATTGCCCTGAAGTATGTGATGTTGCCGGTCCCCAATGCTAGGTGATGATATAGAGGCGATGTTAGAGAATTCTGGAAAGCAAGCTCGATTGCACATCACAACTCGGCCTTGTCGGGGCGATGTTAGAGAATTCTGGAAAGCAAGCTCGGTTGCACATCACAACTCGGCCTTGTCGGAGCGATGTTAGAGCATCATGAGGCAATGGTGTTTCCTTACCAAGGGGATGTTCTGGGCTGCAGTCACTAGTCCAGCTAGCGCAAGGAAGATCTAGGAAACGTCGCTTGGGAAGATGTGCAATGGCGATGAGGCTTCAGCCTCGAATAATTCGGAAAGGAAGTTTCATGGAGCAACTTCACCTTCTCTCCTTTGCATGCCTTGATTCCAATTATATAGCGAGTATAGCTAGAATATTTCGCTAATTGTGTTTGGTTATCTGAATTTCTAATTATGATGAGATCTGAAAGAATAAAATAAAAGATCCAACGATTTTGTAATATCTAAAAGAGAAACGATTGTCAAACGGCACCATCTCTCTTGAAAAGGAGACGGTGCCTAGAGGTCTTTCAATTTCCCAAAGAAATCGGTTAAATTCTTTAGAAAGTTTTTTGGGAAATTTGGAAGGAAAATGTCCCTTATTGGGATGACGGTGAAGTTTCTTTTATGATAAAAATAAAATTAGGAAAATGATTAATGTGAAGAAAATCAATAAAATACCCACAACAATACAAAACTTATGATTATGTAACTATTTACATGATCACTAATTGAGTGACCATGATCAAGAGCTCAAATCAAGCAATCTTGAACAAGAGATTCATGACTTCAAGCTTAGGTGGACATGGCCACCACTAGCTTAAAGCTCAAGCGTCATGGCAACTTCGTGCTCATGACACTTGAGCTTCATGACTTGAAAAGATTTAGTGGGCATGGTCACTGTGGGCATTGTGAGTTGGAAAACTCTGCCCATGGCCATTGCAAGTTCAAATTAAGTGGCCATGGCTACTAGCTCAAGTTGCCATGGCATCCATGGACTTGAGCATGAACATCAATTGTCGCCAAAGTTGGAAATTGAGCCTGCACTATGGCAGCTGCAACGGACCCGTCTCTCTCTCTCTCTAGAATTTGCTATTACATGTCAACAAAGATTGACCGTTAAGAGCAAAAGTTTAATGGGACAAAAAGAGGCTTTTTTAACATAAATAAATATAGATGTAGAGGGCAATTTTTATTTTTGGACAAAGATAGAAGAAGACACGATTTCCCTCTCTTTTTTTAAAATCCTCATTTTTTAAATTTCAAAAAACCCTTCCTTCAGCACAAAACCTCTTGCACGTCTCCTCTACTGTAGGGCACTGTTCTTCACTGCGCTGCACAAAAACAGAGTGCCCTGCCTCTGCTTGAGTCCACCACCTGCTACAATCGACACGATTTCCCACTTTTTTTTAAAATCCTCATTTTTTAAATTTCAAAAAGCTCTCCTGTCTTGTCTTATGCACAAAACCTCTTGCACGTCTCCTCTGCTGCACTCATGTTTGCACGTCTCCTCCTTTGCTGCACTCCTGCTGCACGTCTCCGCTGCAAACAGGAGCTGCACGTCTCCTCTTCTACTTCCCCCTTTTTTTTTAAATTCTCATTTTTAAAATTTCAAAAAGCCCTCTTGTCTTGTCTTCTGCAGAAAATCTCTTGTACGTCTCCTCTGCTGCACTCCTGTTTGCACGTCTCCTCCTCTGCTGCACTTATGCTACACGTCTCCGCTGCAAACAGGAGCTGCACGTCTCCTCTGCTACACGTCTCCGCTGCAAACAGGAGCTGCATGTCTCCTCTACTGCAGGGCATTGTTTAGCAGAGTGCCCTGTTCTCTTCTTTCTTCTCTGTTGCTCTCTGCTGCAAGATGGAACGTCGGGCCAAGATTACTCTCTTGCCCGACGTAACGAGAGAAGAGGGTTTTCAGGCGTTCGCGAATGGAATCAATATAGTCTTGGAATCCCTTTTCGTTGGTGAGCTTTCGTTTATTTCATCGACTTCTGGAAAACTCAAAACACATCAAAATATTAACCTTTCATCTCGTATCAATGCGAAGGAGAGGGTCGAGGCAAGACGGCTTTACCGTCGTAGGCAGAGCCATTGATCATGTAGACGGCGACGGCGACGCTACGGTCAATGTTGGCGAAGGAACGAACCCTACGCACCACCGTCCCTCATCTCCATGCGGCAAGTCGCAGGCTCTTGCTCGTCTTGCATTTGTCCTCCCGAGGCGATTCCGGAAGCTGGCCAGAACCACGCTCACCGGTGTCAAAGTCGAGCGAGGGCGGCCCTCTCTAGACGACCCTCACCTGGGCTAGTGAGACTACCCTCCCTCGACTCAGGCAAGGGTTGCCCTTGCCCTCACCCATGCTTGGGCTAGTGAGGGCGCTAACGTTAGGCAAGGGTTGTCCTTGCAGAAGGAAGAGAGAAGAATGAGAAGAAAGGGAAAAAACAAAAAAAAAAAATGTATTTCAACCAAGGAGTTTAGGATTTTTTGTGTTACAAAAGAAAATTTATGATAAATATATCACAATGAGTATAATTTGAGATTTTTAGTATAACAAAAAAAGTTCAAGGTAAATTAGTTACAAGTGACATAGTTTGAGATTTTTAGTGTCGCAAAAAACATTTATAGTAAATTTGTTATAATTGAGCGCTCGGACAAAAGGACGATTTGGTAGAGATAAAGGAAGACACGATTTCCCCCTCTTTTTTTAAAATTCTCATTTTTTAAATTTTCAAAAAGCCCTTCATTCTGCACAAAACCTCTTGCACGTCTCCTCCGCTGCAGGGCACTGTTCTTCACTACGCTGCACAAAACAGAGTGCCCTGCCTTTGCTTGAGTCCACCACCTATTAAAATCGACACGATTTCCCCCTTTTTTTTAAATTCTCAATTTTTAAATTTCAAAAAGCCCTCCTGTCCTGTCTTGTGCATAAAACCTCTTGCACGTCTCCTCTGCTGCACTTTTGTTTGCACGTCTCCTCCTCTGTTGCACTCTTGCTGCACGTCTCCGCTGCAAATAAGAGCTGCATGTCTCCTCCTCTGCTTCCCCATTTTTTTTCAAATTCTCATTTTTTAAATTTCAAAAAGCCCTCCTATCTTGTCTTCTACACAAAACCTCTTGCATGTCTCCTCTACTACACTCCTGTTTACACGTCTCCTCTTCTGCTGCACTCCTGCTGCACATCTTCACTGCAAACAGGAGCTGCACGTCTCCTCCTCTGCTGCATGTCTTCACTGCAAATAGGAGCTGCACATCTCCTCTACTGCACGTCTCCACTGCAAACAGGAGCTGCACGCCTTCTCTGCTATAAGGCATTGTTCTGTAAAGTGCCATGTTCTCTTCTTTCTTCTATGTTGCTCTCTACTGTGAGATGGAACATCAGGCCAAGATTACTCTCTTGCCCGACGTAACGAGAGAATAGGGTTTTCAGGCTTTCATGAATGGAATCAACGTTGTCTTGGAATCCCTCTTCGTTGGTGAGCTTTCGTTTCTTTCATCGACTTCTGGAAAACTCAAAAAACATCAAAATATTAACCTTTCATGTCGTATCGGTGCGATGGAGAGAGTCGAGGCAAGACGGCTTTGCCGTCGTAGGCAGAGCCATCAATCATGTAGATGGTAATGGCGACGACGACGGCAACGGCGACGCTACGGTCAATGTTGGCGAATGAACGAACCCTACGCACCACCATCCCTCATCTCCACGCGGCGAGTCGCAGGCTCTTGCTCATCTTGCATTTGTCCTTCCGAGGCGATTCCGGAAGCTGGTCAGAACCACCTTTGCCAGTGTCAAAGTCGAGCAAGGGCTGCCCTCTCTAGACGACCCTCGCCTGGGCTAGTATGGCTACCCTCCCCCGACTCAAGCAAGGGCCGCTCTTGCCCTCACCCATGCTTGGGCTAGTGAGGGCGGCTCTCGCTAACGTTAGGCAAGGATTGTCCTCGTAGAGGAAAGAGAGAAGAAAGAAAAGACAAAAATGTCTTTCAACCAAAGAGTTTAGGAATTTTTGTGTGACAAAAGAAAATTTATGATAAATATATCACAATGGGCATAATTTGAGATTTTTAGTATAACAAAAAAAGTTTAGGGTAAATTAGTTACAAGTGACATAGTTTGTAATTTTTAGTATCGCAAAAACCATTTATAGTAAATTTGTTATAACTGAGCGCTCGGACAAAAGGACAAGTTGGTAGAGATAGAGGAAGACACGATTTCCCCCTCTTTTTTAAAAATCCTCATTTTTTAAATTTCAAAAAGCCATTCCTTCTGCACAAAACCTCTTGCACATCTCTTCTGCTGTAGGGCACTGTTCTTCACTACGCTGCACAAAACAGAGTGCCCTGCCTCTGCTTTAGTCCACCACCTGCTAAAATCGACACGATTTCCCCCTTTTTTTTAAAAACCTCTTTTTTAAATTTCAGAAAGCCCTCCTGTCCTGTCTTCTGCACAAAACCTCTTGCACGTCTCTTCTGCTACACTCCTGTTTGCATGTCTCCTCCTCTGCTGCACGTCTCCTCCTCTACTTCCCCCATTGTTTTTTAAAATTCTCATTTTTTAAATTTCAAAAAGCCTTCCTGTTCTTGTCTTTTGTACAAAACCTCTTGCATGTCTCCTCTACTGCACTCCGGTTTGCACGTCTCCTCCTCTGCTGCACTCATGCTGCACATCTTCGCTGCAAACAAGTGCTGCACGTCTCCACTGCAAACAGGCGGTGCACGTCTCCTCTGCTGCACGTCCCCGCTACAAACAGAAGCCGCATGTCTCCTCTACTGTAGGGCATTGTTCTGTAGAGTGCCCTGTTCTCTTCTTTGTTGCTCTCTGCTGCGAGATGGAACGTCGGTCCAAGATTACTCTCTTGCCCGTTGTAACGAGAGAAGAGGGTTTTCAGGCTTTCGTGAATGGAATCAATGTAGTCTTGGAATCCCTCTTCATTGGTGAGCTTTCGTTCTTTTCATCGAATTTTGGAAAACTCAAAAAACATCAAAATATTTACCTTTCATCTCGTATTAGTGGGATGGAGAGGGTTGAGGCAAGACGGCTTTGCCGTCGTAGGCAGAGCCATTGATCATGTAGATGGCGACGGTGACGCTGCGGTCAATGTTGGCGAAGGAACAAACCCTACACACCACCGTCCCTCATCTCCACGCGGCGAGTCGCAGGCTCTTACTCATCTTGCGTCTGTCCTCCCGAGGCGATTCCGGAAGTTGGCCAGAACCACCTACGCCGATATCAAAGTCGAGCGAGGGCGGCCCTCTCCAGATGACCCTCGCCTGGGCTAGTGAGGCTACCTTCCCTCGATTCAGGCAAGGGCCGCCCTTGCCCTCACCCATGCTTGGGCTAGTGAGGGCGGCTCTCGCTAACTTTAGGCAAGGGTTGTCCTCGTAGAGGGAAGAGAGAAGAAAGAAAAGAAAGGAAAAAAGAAAAGACAAAAATGTCTCTCAACCAAAGAGTTTAGGATTTTTTGTGTTACAAAAGAAAATTTATGATAAATATGTCACAATGGGCATAATTTGAGATTTTTAATATAATAAAAAAGTTCAAAGTAAATTAGTTACAAGTGACATAGTTTATGATTTTTAGTGTCGCAAAAAATATTTATAGTAAATTTATTATAACTGAGCGCTCGGAAAAAAAAAACGAGTTTGTAGAGATAGAGGAAGACACAATTTCCCTCCCTTTTTTTAAAATCCTCATTTTTTAAATTTCAAAAAGCCCTTTCTTCTGCACAAAACCTCTTGCACGTCTCCTCTGCTGCAGGGCACTGTTCTTCACTACGCTGCACAAAACAGAGTGCCATGCCTCTACTTGAGTCCACCACCGGCTAAATATGACACAATTTCCCCCTTGTTTTTAAAATCCTCTTTTTTAAAATTTCAAAAAGCCCTCATGTCCTGTCTTTTGTATAAAACCTCTTACACGTCTCTTCTGCTGCACTCCTATTTGCACGTCTCCTCCTCTGCTACACGTCTCCGCTGCAAACAGGAGCTGCACGTCTCCTCCTTTGTTTCCCCCTCTCTTTTTTTTAAATTCTCATTTTTAAAATTTCAAAAAGCCCTCCTGTCCTGTCTTCTGTACAAAACTTCTTACACGTCTCTTCTGCTGCACTCATATTTGCACGTCTCCTCCTCTGCTACAAGTCTCCGCTGCAAACAGGAGCTGCACGTCTCCTCCTTTGTTTCCCCCTCTCTTTTTTAAATTCTCATTTTTAAAATTTCAAAAAGCCCTCATGTCCTGTCTTCTGTACAAAACCTCTTGCACATCTCCTCTACTACATTCCTGTTTGCACATCTCCTCCTCTGCTGCACGTCTCCACTGCAAACAGGCGGTGCACGTCTCCTCTACTGCACGTCCCTGCTACAAACATGAGCTGCATGTCTCCCCTACTGCAAAGCATTGTTCTGTAGAGTGCCCTGTTCTCTTCTTTCTTGTTTGTTGCTCTCTGCTGCGAGATGGAACGTCGGTCCAAGATTACTCTTTTGCCCGTTGTAACGAGAGAAGAGGGTTTTCAAGCTTTCGTGAATGGAATCAATGTAGTATTGGAATCCCTCTTCATTGGTGAGCTTTCGTTCCTTTCATCAACTTCTGGAAAACTCATAAAACATCAAAATATTAACCTTTCATCTTGTATTAGTAGGATAGAGAGGGTCGAGGCAAGACGGCTTTGCCGTCGTAAGCAGAGCTATCGATCATGTAGACGGCGACGGCGACGCTGCGGTCAATGTTGGCGAAGGAACGAACCCTACGCACCACCGTCCCTCATCTCCACGCGGCGAGTCGCAGGCTCTTACTCGTCTTGCGTCTGTTGCGTCTATCCTCTCGAGGCGATTCCGAAAGCTGGCCAGAACCACCTACACCGATGTCAAAGTCGAGCGAGGGTGGCCCTCTCCAAATGACCCTTGCCTGGGCTAGTGAGGCTACCCTCCCTCGACTCAGGCAAGGGCTGCCCTTGCCCTCACCCATGCTTGGGCTAGTGAGGGCGACTCTCGCCAACTTTAGGCAAGGGTTGTCCTCGTAGAGGGAAGAGAGAAGAAAGAAAAGAAAGGAAAAAAAGAAAAGACAAAAATGTCTCTCAACCAAAGAGTATAGGATTTTTTGTGTTACAAAAGAAAATTTATGATAAATATATCACAAT